>CM067565.1:40693857-41893857 GCA_034336665.1 Luscinia megarhynchos | reverse complement strand
CATTTTTTCCTAGTCCTCTGTATTTTCCTATGCTATTTTATGGTATTATATGGTAAAGGCATATTTTAATACATTTCCTTTGATATTGACAGGACCCTGAATGTGCCAGTGGATTCTACAGTCTGTCCCAGTCACCTTCCCACAGGACTGGACTGCCACAAACCCTTGTCTGGTCTGGAGTGTGCAGTGATTCAGCCTCAGGCAATCTCTCCTCTCTCACTTGAATATAAGTAGAGGTTAAATTAACCCTATTCATAAGCTAGAGCCTAGAGTTCATGGCATACTCAAAAAGCATCTGATTTTTTTTGTTCATTATTTGTATCTCCTAGATAAAATTGTAAAAGTTGTGGTGAATTCTTTAACCTCTTCAGTATCTCAAACAAATTTTCAGTACACTTTAAAATACACACAAACAGTTTCAAATATGAAAGGAACATTCAATTGAAAATCTTCCATATTGTAGTGGGAAAATAATAAAAGGACATGTAAGAATAGTTTGCACTTTTTGCCATCAGATGTTCCAATCACAAGCCCATGCTGTTACTTTCAGACAGCCTGAAGTGCCCTCCAGTATAACAAAAAAGACAAGAAGAATAGAAAATGCAGTTGGTCCAGTATTGAGTTTAATAGGAAGTCATAATCCTTTGTGCTTAGGGGAAAAATTAATTGGATGAAAAGTATCAGACAGACAAAAGTAAATTTTGTGTAGAGAAGTGACAGGGAAAGGTCATGAGTTTTAGTGCAAAATTTTTTTTACAACCACCACAAAATCCCCCTAAAAACCCTGAAAAACACCTCAATTCCTATGATTCAAGGGGATAGGTGTGATTTTATCAAAGTGTAAAGGCACTGACAATTTTATCCCCAGAAGACCAGTTTCCTTGTGAGGAAGAATTTCCTGCCTGTGTCACTGAACCTTTTTCAGAAAAAGTTTCAGTTTTTCAAGAGCTGAATGTGTAGCTTTTCTTGAAAAGGCCTTACATATGTCATCTGCATTTCTGTACACTGCATGGCTTGGAGAAGACAGACTAAGGGTCAATATTTGATATAACAGATCAGTCTGGCAGGAAATTAATGGCCATGATACAATTCTATAAGTAGAATTTACTGCAACTACACATGAGAGCCAGATGCAGTCCTGATGAGGAGCTGTCACTGAGTTACCTGATGCAAGAAAGAGTGCTACAACAGACAGTGCAAACAACTGAGATTCCTCTGTTGAATGTCTACTAAAGCATTAAATGCATGATTTCTGGCCAAAGCATGGAAAGATTAATTGGACATTTAGTATACTAATTGTCATAATGAAGAAGCAAAGCTGTAATTTTGAAAAAACAAACAAACCAACTAACCAACCAAAAAAAAACCAAAACCCCCAGAAAAAAAAGGACTTTAATCGGCAGCTATAAATGAGTACATGAAAAATAGTAATTGTAGACTGCAGTGAGGTCTCCCCTCAGTCTCCTGCAGACTGAACAATCCAAGTGATCTCAGCTATTCCTCACACAGATTCTCTTAAGGCCCTTCACCATCTTTGTAGCCTCATTTGGACACTGTAATAGTTTAATGCCTTTCTTACATTGTGGCACCCAGAGCTGCCCCCAGCACAGGAGGTGAGGCTGCCCCAGCCCAGAGCAGAGCAGGACAATCCCCTCCCTTGCCTGGCTGTGATGTTGTGTTTGATGCACCCCAGCACAGGGCTGGTGTGTAAACACTGGCACAGAGTAGGAATGAATATGCAACTGAAGTGTCTTGTGCTGGAGAAACATATAATTTTGCTGGTAACAAGTTTTCTCAGAGCCAAATCTTGAGAATTCTGTATTAGACGATAAAATTTCCACATGTTGGGAACATATGTTTCTACATTCTTGATTTCTTTATATTGTTTTGCTTCAAGCTTGAATCCTCTAATATATTTGCTGTGATTATTATACTGATATTTCAAGTATTTTTAATTCATGTTGGTAATATCTGATGGTAGTTAATATCTTGTGATTAGTTTACACTCAGAAATAAATGACAATACAAAACTAAAATTTCAAAAAATAAAAAAAATTCATGTGCAGTCACAAACAAACATATAAATATTCAAAGTAATAAAAACTTGAAGTATTTGTAAAAATCAACACAACTTTCCTTGAACTTTTCAGTCTTTTTAACACAGTCATGCATTGGACTTTTATGAGAAATGTTTGATTAAACTGGATTAAATGTTTGCATTTTTTTTATTTGAAGATTACTTTGCATTGTTCTTGTTTTCCATTGTTCTTCAAGTGTAAAAAAAATTTGAATAAATCTGTTTTCCTTGGACTTCCTTATATTGTTCTTCCAGGTTCTTCAAGCACTCTGTAGCTAGAATTACATTATAATGTAAATATTTTTTAATGCAGAAGCTAGATTAAATACCAAGATTATAATTTTATATATATTTAGAGAGAGATTTTGCTTTAATATTTGAACAGTGGATAATCAAATCTTAGACAGGCAACAATTTGGACTGATAGACTTGCTTCAAAATCAAATACTCCAGCAAGATTATTTTTCCAAAGTACATTTTTGGAGGAGTGAAATTTTAGGAGGAATGAAAATTTAATTAACATTCTGGACTTATGGAAAGGGAATAGCTGGTGTGCTCCAAAGGAGATTGTCAACTGAAGGGACACAGATGAGCTGAGGGAATGGGCCAAAAGGAGCCTTATGAAAACCAAGCAGGACAGATGCCAAATCCCGGGAGTACATGGGATACAGACAGCCTGCACAGCTGGAGGGTTGCTCTGGGGAAAAAGATAAATAAGTGCTCTGGGCTTTGTGTCAGACAGTGAGCTGGCATGAGACAGCCCTGAACCTCACGGTTGACCCCAGTTTGAGCAGCCAGTAGAGCAGATAATCCCAGGATGTCCCCTCTGGTCTGAACTATTCTGTTGTCTTTCAATAGTGAAATGAATCTTAGCTGCAAAATAACTCCAAGGAACACACCACCTGTTTGTTTTCCTTTCCCACAAAAGTGAGAACTGTGGCTAGTGATATCTCCCCTGTGCTGAGCTTGTGGAATCATTGCATTCTCACAGCATTTTTAGAGCACCTATTAGTACATTTTCATATATGTTCAAGAGATCCATGAATATCCCAGGCATAGGAATGATCTTGGGCTTGTATTTGGGATCTGAAAATAACAGCAAATTTAAAGAGGAAGTTTACTGCCTATCACCACCACAACCAGGAAGAAAAGACCATACCTGAAACATTGTGAGAATGTCCGGGACTTTGGGGAAGTTACATTATTTTATATAAAACATGTTCATTTTGGATTATATGGTTGATTATATGGAGATTTGTTATATATTTTGTCACTCACTAGTATGTATATGATGTAAATTATTCTGATTGATCAAATCATCATGGTGTTTTCTAGAAAAGGAAGTAACAGAGAAATAACTGTCCATAGACTAGGTGAGAGGATTATTAAGTGGAAAATGTGCCTTCAGTTTCCTGTGCAGTTATGCACTAGAGGGAGACCATTACCTGAAATTATTTAGATGTCCAGAAATGGATAAAGAAAAATACTAATTCTTAATCTTTTCCTATGACAATTTAATTTTGTTCTTCAAAAAAAAGTCTAGACTTTTTTTTCCCTCTGGAAATTCAAATTAAAAAGTATCATTTTTTTTCCACAGAAAATGGGTGCCAGAAACTGTCTCATTACTTTTTATTTTCATTATTTTCAAAAAGATCCTGCTGTTAGGCCTCTACAAAAAAAAAAAAAGAAACTGTTCAGCACTGAATCTGTGGGAGTTTTACTTACAGAAAAGTTCAATGTGTCTGAGAAAATGCAATTTATATGAGTGCATTTCATTGTTTTTTGGGGTTTTTTTCTGTATGATTCAATAGAATATATGATATCCCCTCTTCATAATGACATCCAGAGGATTTTGTTTTATGAAAAGCTAATTTTAAGTTGTTTTCTCATTGAGCAGAAGAGTCAACACTATTACCAGAAACACTTTTGTGGTCACCATTCCACTGCCTTGTCTTCATCAGCTACAAAGCAACATTCATTCTGACTAGTTTTGCGGAAATTGATTTAGGCTTAATGATGTCAAGACTTGGGATATTTGGGGTGACTTTTTTTTGCCTTGTCAATAACTCTTCATGACCACTCCTGCTTTTTTTACGTATAGCAACACTTCGCTCAAAAGAAGCATTTTAGCATTCGGGATTTAACTTTCCCATCATTGCACCTGTTTACACTAGATTTATGCTTTGAATATCTTTCCTGAATTACAAGAGGTTACAGTGATAAAAATGGTGGGATAGCTGTGATTTTCTCCACCTCTATCATCAGTTGTATTTGGACTTGACGTGCATATTTTTCTATCCCTGACAGCTCCTTGACTGATGTTCGGAGACTGTTCAGTATCAATAGGTTCAAGTTCATGGGCATTCTGGGGATAGTGGCATACATATAACCATACTGAACAATCCTGTAACTTCAGACTAGCTAAATTATTTTGTGACAGCCAGCTCTGGAGTTTTATATCAGTATTGATTTTGTGCATTTTCAGTATAACAGGCTGCCAATCATTAACTTTTGCAAACAAATGCTATTGAGCAGCACATTTCCTCACTAGTGCAGTGCTTCTTAGGGCTTGTTTCTTCTAAATAATACTGCAATTGGTTTAATTATGAAGAATCCTTCACTGTTGTTCTTTATTGAAAAGAGCAAATCTGGAATGTCATCTGATTTTCCTATCTGTGATACAAATATTTTTCTCTTTTCTAGTTTTTTGTTGGATAGTGAGTAAATGCTAATGGGCATGCTGTGACATAGCTTTATAAGAACAGGCTGATAATGTGAAAAAAATTAGTTTCTTTAATCAAGAATTGTATCTGTTTAGATCCTGAGCCCCATCTGTTTGTATCTACCCGCTATTCTCACAACTCCTGAGCACCCTCCTTATTTAGCATACTGGGACATACTGGGGAAGATATCAAGGATATGTGTTTAATGCAGATCTCAGAAGCAGCTCCAGATGGCAACACACAAAGGCTATCACAAATCATAGAATATTCTCTGTTGAAAAGGACGTACAAGGATCATCAAGTCCAGCTCTGAAGTGAATGGCTCATAGGGAGATTGGAACCCACAATCTCGGGATTATCAGCACCATGCCACAAGGCTTGGTGATGGGCAGATGCTTAAGACACAAGAAGATTCATCAACATATAAATCATGAAAGCCTTTTGAGGTGTGTTGTTTGTTCTTTTTGATAAGATTTGTCCACCCCCAGTCTGTTGAAAAATATGAGTGTTAATTGTAAGACTGATAGATTTGGAAATGAATTTACTCCCTTCCATGTTCTCCACAATTAATGAGCTTTGAAACTGAGTAAGGTGTAGAACTAATCTGTAAACACTGTCAAGGTATCAGAAAAATATGAAGAATAGACACCTATTAATACTTCTTTCAAAGAACAACTGACAAACCTTCAACATAAATAATGAAAGCCTGTAAGTAATATGAGACACATTTTTTGTCAGTTCAGTTTAAACTAGTCTGTGCAAAACCAGCAATGAGCAGACATTTTTAAGGAGGACACCAGAGCTAATAGTGCTATTTTGGCTAGTAGACAAATATAAATTCTAGAGAATGTCTATTTGAGTTCCATGAAAAAAGAACTGCAAAACCATAGCAAGGTACAGAAGGAAAGCAAGTGTTTAGAATTATGAGAAATATTTTCAGTCAGCTCATAACAAACTGATTTCTAGCCTCCTTCTGAAAATACCCCAGTAGAACATGCAAGTCAGTACTTGTGATCGTAGTGAATTGTAGGTAATATAAGAAACATATGGAAAATGTTGTCTAATATTCTTCACAAGCCCACAAAACATACAGTAACATTCTGTGATTCCAGAGACCACTTCCTGCCAGTGATATTTTCTACTTTTGATTTATAAAGCAGGACATATTTATAGTTTATTTTTGATTGATAATGTAATTAAGCCAGATTTATATAAAAGGTACTAATATGGTCTTTAAAGTTTCTTTCTTTAAACTTTCCTTCTTAACTCAGCTAAATGAAAACAAAAGTAGAATGATAGACATTGGGAAGCAAGTTTTAGAAAAGAGGAAGTCAGCATAAGCTAATGAGATAATAAACAGCTAAAGAATAATTTTCTGTCAAAAAAGAAGTATTTAATTCATCAAATTATTAACTGAATAAAAATTAAGAAAAATGTTGTATCTCTTGACTTGACTGCATATGGCTAAAGGCAGACGAGACGAGAAGCACCACTGATCCCTGATCAGTCTGTTTCATATGATGCAGTTATGAGAAGACCATTCAACTGCTAATGGTGTACACAGGCAAAGGAGAATTTGTTTTTAGCTTTTTTCCCAAGGTATTTAAGACCTACCAGGGAACTGAAGAGGAAAAAGGAGGACACACAAGTGAACAGAGATCTTAAGACTGGGTTTGCTTCCAAAAAATGTTGTCAAAAAATCATTTGTGGGGAGCAATGAGCAGAAAATTCAAAGTGAATAGTTCACTGCTGAATTCGGTGTTCTAGTTTCTCTTCCTGCATGTAGCTTTTTATCTTATGATGTGAAGCTATTACTTGCTGAATTTTTAGTTGTTGAATTTTCTCCCAGAGATATTGTAGCATATTTCATTGTACTCAATTGAGATGTGATTTGTGCTACAATACTTGAGATCACTTGTCACTGATAATTATAGGTGTTCAGAATAGGCACAAACCAAAGAAGCTATGAACTTTAATATTTTTGTCACTACATACATTTAAGCAAATTCATATTTAGGCACAATAGAGGAATGTTGGAGAACTTCTTATGCAAAAACGTTTTGATCACTGGGTAATGACAAGATCACTGTATGACTTATTGGTTAGGTAAATTGTACACCTGTATTCAGTTAGATATCATAGATCTGCATTTTTTATATTAATTGTAAAGACTAGGCTTTATATCAGCTAGATTCAGATTTCCAAAAATGCTAAGGAAATAAACTGAGCTACTCCTCCATGTTATTTCTATCATAAATGGAGAGAAAAAACCAGATTATTTATCCCAAAGATATTAGGCACCTATCTTACCACAGAAACAACAAGTCTCTGAAAACTGCAATTCACTTCCATTAAAGGAAGTCTAAACAAAAGCTGACATTTAAAGCATGAACTCCTATTCAGCTCTTTTAATTGTTCCAGGTGATGCACTTCTTACAGAGCAGAAAATCAGCCTATATCAATTAATTGTTTATGAATACTTGAGAAGATTTACATAAATGTTTTTACAGTACTAACTTTAAAACTTTCAGAGTTGTCACACATCAAAGGTCCTATGATTTTCTGAAAGACAAGGAGGGCTGAGGAAGAAATGTTAAAAGGAAGGCAGAGTCTGTATCGTAATGAACATGATGGCTCAGGCATTTCAGATTATCTACACTAACTAGTACTAGTCTGGAGAAGAAATCTTTCTTTAGGCAAAAGAGGCATTGCTGGAATGAGATTTATCGATTCTTTTTAGGATTTTTATTTTGGTTTGGTTTCGGTTTTTTTTGTTTAATAAGATGAACTAAACCATAAATGGCTTTTACCTGTCTGACAGAGCAGCTAGCTGATAAACAGCTACTTAGCTGTAGATTTAAATCAAGAGAGAAAACTGGAAAAACAACAGGAGATTCAGGAGTGATATGTAGCTTCAAGAATTTCCAAAAGGCTCTTTAAAAACTGATTGCCAATAATACTTTCTTTGATGGTTTACCTGCTGCAGTGCTGCTTGTGGAAATACTGGAGTCCTGTGACACCTCTATAAAGATTGTGGCAGTGTAATCAATTTAAAATTACTTTTACGTGGAACAATGATTATACATATATATATATATGAATATTCTTTTAATATAGTTAACAGTGGTCACCAATATGTATTCTGGTACTTTTGAATAAATATGTGAGCAACATAAAGTGAAATTTAAATAGTGAACAAATTATAATTTGTATTTGTATTTAAATTCAGGACATGCACAAGCATAATACATAACTATCAAAACCAATGTTTTCTAATTACCCAGGAGTCCAGAGTGGACTGTTTACTTAATTTACTTTTAATCACTTTATTTTGGATTTTCTCAGCTGTATATGCAAATGACATACACAATGTCACCTCTGTTATAGATGTGGGTGAAAGAAGGAAAACTATTAATTGGTCTTTGGGCAAAATCGATTCCCCCAAAGCAGTAGTCTTCAATTTGAGTCTATGCAGAGAAATAAAATGAAATTATGTGCCAGTTCTCAGTCTTGAAGTTGCCATGTGCAGCAGGAAATAATAAAAAACAAGCTGAATTCTTTTAATTATGATTATACAATTCTGAAATCAATGGAGAAACACGAGTTTGATTAAATAAAAGATACAAGTAGACTGAATATATTTAAAATAAGAAAAAATCTACAAAAATTAAAATTCACCTTTCTGAAATGTTATAGTTAGGACACATAAATGAAGATAAAAACTTCTTGCCAACAGCACATCCACGTTATAGGAAAAGAAAGAATTCATGTGGTTTGTGATTCTGGAAATAACACCCAAATACAGAAAAGGTGGTTTATTTAAATATAATAAATATATTTATTCTAGAAACAGTGGGTTTTCCAAAGAAAAATCTACTTTACTTCTTTTCTTATGAAAAGAAAAATCTAACGCCTTTTACGGCAAGAAATTCTTGCTTCGTGTAGGAATGTGCTTTCAGTTTGCACAACACAGACCCAAACTGATCCTGAATTTCTTGGGGTACAGTGCTGTTCCTTCTAAACAGTACTGTTTAAATGTTTTCCATTAAATTTGCATTTGGAGGACATTTTATAAATCAAGACAACTCACTGGGTCACATGCTCTTCTGATGACAAAATGACTTATGATGAAGAACACAACAATCAGTTGTGATATAAATATAACTAAAAAGTCCCTAGTATATGTAAAAATGTCAAATTCACATAATTCTTTTATTTTGAGACACACTTAGACACAATCATCCAGAATCAAATTACATGATGTCTTTAATGCTATTATCTCTAAAATAATTTCTTCATTACAGATCTGTATCTATTTTCCTTTTCCCCCATTTTTTCTCTTTTAAGAAGCTAAAAAAAAATAATAAAAAGGTGATATAGTGATTATAAATTGTTCATATATTTTAGCTGAACATAGCCTCACAGAGGGTAGTAAAAGCCAGCTAATTGAAATAATGCAAGTTTAGATAACTCAAGATTAGTAATCTCTATTTACATCATTGATGGGATTTTAAAGTTGTAAGTAAACAGTCAAACCCTGTCCAAATGATTATAATGATATTTAACTATCTTCATACATATTTAAGCTCAAGTTACCCATTAGGAAAAAATTAGCATTTTTCTTAAAAAGAAAAATTACGTAGCCTACAACTTGACCAGATTTAATATTTCACTCTAAAGAAACAGAAAAGCAATTTAGTAAACTACCAATTACTTAACATAGCTTTGAGTATGTCATGTGGGCTCACTTTGAAATATGCTGATATATATCACAAATAAGAAAATTATGTATACCATTGGATGGAGAAACTTTGCTCATAGGCTCCTGAGGGTTATAGTAGATAGAAAATTTTATAGCATTAGTCTGAGCAGACCAGACTGGAAGAAAAAAGACAGTACAGCTCAGGTGGTGGATAGCTTGGAAAAAGCTGTGTCATTTACCTACAGTTTCCAAAATCACAACCTGTAGATCACACTCAGCAGCACTCAAGACACATTAGTAGAGTGGACTAAAACAAGCTTAATTGATATCCAATGCTGAAACGACTGTGATTTTACTAAGGAAAGAAAAGAGACTAGTCTGAATTGTGTTTTATACATATGAATGCTTGTAGATGTGTTTGTGCATTTCTGTGTGAATATGTGTGTATGTGTGTGTGTGAATGTGTCTGGTCAGAGGGAAATATGATGGGTTAAGCACCACAAATTCATCTCTGAACTGCATTGTGCATTGTTTCTTTAGCATGTCTATAATAAAGGAGATACTTTAATTTCAACAGCCTTCCTAGCTGCATGATATATTTTTTTAAATTTTAATTGTAGAATGAAAGCCTTACTGGTAGAAGAAAAAAAAATATGGATTTTCATGTATTTCAACATGTTTGTTGACTTCAATGATTTCAAGCTGATATAATGAGTTTAAGTGATGTAGACATCACTTAAGGTAGATTGTATCACTATAATCTTTTTCCTTATTTACAAAAATACAAAAATGCAATACTTTATTGACTGCTGTAAATAAATATATTTAAAAGAACAGATATCAAGATAACTATTAATTTATCCCCTCAGACCAATCAAGGTGTTTTGAAACCTAAAAAAGATCATCATATGGTTACAAACAGCTCCACTTTGGAATGAAGTCCGGCTGTTCCATGTTCTGCCAAAGTTATGGTATGGCAAATGGCTGATCATTTAATAAATGAGGATCTTTTGGAAGCCTTCCCAATAGAGAAAATACAATCAATCTGGATAGCAGAGAAAAGGTATTTCTAAACATGCTAGACCCTTATGCAAGCAGACAAAAATGGAAAAATAGAAAGGCAGAAGGACTGTGAATCCCTGTATGTAAGAATTCCATATGCCTTAACTTAGTGATGGAATCTGTACATTTTTATGTGAAACCCATTGCAGGAAATGTGTTTCTTTGAGTACTTTGAACTCAGGTGAGTGTAACAATGAAGCTAGTCTCAAATTGAACATGTAGAAAAAGCAAGACAGCTACTCTAGAGCACTTTGTTAGAAAAGTTATTAACTCATATGCCTTGCTTTTGTGTACCAATGATTTTTGTCCCAGTTTTTAATTATTAGATGTCCCCAGCTCCTAGAACTAGCAAACCTGGAAAGATATACTAGAAAGATGACAAGTGAGTATAAAATATAGAATGTGCAATTGGATGCATGGTGTTGACAATAGGTTTTATTTTACAGATAAAAAACCACATCTTTTTCTACAGCAGTACAATATCTTTGTCAGTGACCATGGTAGTCATCCTTTACCTTACCCTGACATCCACTTCTAAGAAATCAAGGGCACCTTGCAAGGCTTGAGCATTGGACCCATTTGAACCTCATGAAGTTCAATAAGTCCAAGTGTCAAGTCCTGCTCCTCTGTGGGAGACAATCCACAAAATCAGTACAGACTAGGGGATGAATAGATTGAGATCAGCCATGTGAAGGACTTTGAGACATTGGTAGTCAAAAAAAATAGGTATGAGACAGCATTGTGTGCTTGCAGCCCAAAAAAGCACTTCTATCCTGGGCTGAGTCAAAAGAAATGTGACCAGAAGGGTGATGGAGGTGATTCTGTCCCTCCACTGTTGAGACCTGGAGTGCTGCATCTGGCTCTGAGGCTCCAATAGAAAAGGATGTGGATTTGTTAGACTGGGTCCAGAGCAATACCACATAAAAAACCATCAGGGAGTTGCAAACACTTCTCCTTTGAAGAAAGGCTGAGTGAGTTGGAGTTGTGAGAAGGCTTTGGGAAGGTTTTGTTTCAGTGAAAGTTTTAGTACCTAAGGGGAGTTTATAAGAAAGATGGGAATTTTCTACCAAGATCTAGAGTAATAGAACAAGGTTTTAAACTGAGGTAGATTTATATTACACATAAGAATAACATCTTTTGTTTAGAGGTGGGGAGGCACTGTGATGAGGATGATGAACCTGCCCAGAAAGGCTGTGCATGCTCCACTCCTGGAAGTGCTCAAAGTCATGTTGGATAGGGCTCTGAGCCACTTCCTCTGGTGGAAGGTGCCCCTGCCCATGCAGGGGAATTTGACAAAATAATGCCCTTTGAAGGGCAATTCAATCCAAAACAATCTGTCATATATTTTTTTAGCATTCTCTATGCAATAAAAGGCATTCTTATTATTATTTTCTACAATATTTTTTTCTAAAAGCAGGTATCTTCTATCAACTAAACCACTGTTCTGGGTAATAGTTGCAAATTCACATGACATTTTTGTAAACATGCACAGATGTTTTAGGGCTTGTGTGTGTACCTTTGCTGCACCTCTACTGTTGTCTTTTATTATTCAATTTGTATGCTATATCTCCAAACCAGCTGATCTGTGAATTTGTCAGTGTCAATACTCATTTTAAATCCCCTGCTAAACTTACTTACTACAAATGTAATATTACGTCTTCAAAACTTTTTTCTTATTTTTTAAATTCTATTATTTTGTTCCTAATATGGTATATTTACAGACAAAATTATGCTCTGTGTTTTCAGCCTAGTAGTTGTCTTCTATCTTATTGCTCCCTTGCTGACAGCTGCAGCAAGCCTGGCAAGCAATTATAGACCACATTTAATGAAAATAGTTATTAGAATTTGTAGACATGCAGTATCTGGTGGGGCAACAGCATGAATTCTCATTCTGGGATTCCCTGGCATATGCAGAATCTGCTACCTCTAAAACCGTTTTGAGCAGCTTAAAAAAAACCAAAAAAACCAAAAAAAATAAAAAACAAAAAAAACCCCAAAAAACCCCCAAAAAACAAAAAAAACCCACCAAAGCAACAACAACAAAAAAGCTCATTTTATCTTTGTTTAGTTTTCCTAAAATTATACATTCATCTCCACTAACTCTGCCTTGTACCAGCTTACAGATTCACTTGACTCTCAGACTGACATTTTTTTCTCTATGGTTTCAATAACAATACAGAACTTTCTCTTGTAATATTTGTTTTAGCCTGAGATCTGGATTAGGAGGAAGTACAACGAAGTCACAGAGCTACACCTCTTTGTGCACTCAGAAGACGAGCTTCTCTCAAGATTGCTCAAGGTTATATAGTAAATTAGGTTACTTTTTACAGTCACTCTCATTTTTGCCTTCTTATTGCTGCAGAAATTAAAAAATCAATAGTGAATGAGGCACTAAATTGTGGGAAGAGAAAAACTGTAGTGGAAACTTTGGAAATTCCAACAAGCATGATTTGTATACAAAGAATCATACACACATATTTCTCACATTGAACTTTTTTGCTCATAGGCTGTCAGTGGGATGTGAACATGTTAACCAAATAATTCTAACATTATGAAGCCATCTCTACATGCTTTTGCAGTTCAATGCATTGTTATTAATGATATGCATTATTATATTGCTCTGTATTCTATACAATGGCTCCTGCAACTTTTAGATATCTGACAAGGTAGGCTTCAAGGTATGCTTCAGCAACAGCATAGAGGTTTGTTTTTGGTTTTGTTTTTATTCTTTGTTTTTATTTTTTTCCCAAAAAATCCTATTTACAGAAAATATCCATATTTCACACTTGATACTGAAGATCTTTAGTTTAGAAAAATCTGTGAAAACTTCTTACAGCCTTAGTTTTCCAAGTTCGAAAAAATTATATCCATTATGTAACTTTTGTATTCCACACTTCCTAGCTTTATAGAATTGTGATCTTTTTAAAGCACAGTATTTAAAATCTGCTTCAACTGAATTGTATTTAGTACTTGTCTTATATGGACAATGACATCCTGGCCTTCAGAACTCACAAAATCAATTTCGGTGTTGAATACTGAACTCATATTTTTATTTTGGAGATGTTGAAGGTGTTGATTTAGATGCAACTAATTTCTTGAGGCCTCAAAGAAAATATCTGTAAAACTCATGTTGTTTTCTTTTTGTCTCAAATTAGACTTTATCTAAAAATACCTTAAAATACCATCATTAAAATATTATTTGTTAGCTAAATAACTGGGATAGTCCAGGAATTAGCAAGACTGAAAACTTTCTAAATACTGGACTAAAATACAAGCATTTCGCCTTGATCAGTGTTGTTTTTGATTGTACATAAATTGCATGGATAATGATAATGATGTCCTGGTTATGTCTTGATGCATTTTTTTTTTAATGAATGACATTAAAAACACTTTCTGTGAGACGTAATGTGTGTCTGTGGAACTGTGTGCAGTTTGATGGCGTGTTTTATCTTCCTTTACTTTGGGCATTAGGAAGTACAGAGCAAAGTTATTTTCCTGAATAGAGGATTCCCTATTAAGTTTATCTTAGAATGACTGTGGGTCTTCTGAGCATTTAAGATATGCCATTTTATGGCCAAGAAACTGTCTAGTAGTACACAGCTTCCCAACATCTACGAGGCTGGCAAAATCAAAGCTTTCATTAAGTCAAGTTTTTCACTGGGGGAATGAAAATGTGTTGGTACTAAAATTATAAATATTCGGTGCCTCATCTGGATAAGGATTGGTTGGTAGAATTCCTCTATGCAGAAAAAAAAATTTAAAACATATTTTTGTCAGAAAAGAAGGAGTCCTAAAGACATTCCTGCTAAAAACATAATGCCAACAAACAAAATTTTTGTGTCAAAGCAGTTCCAAAAAAAGTCTATTAGTTTCTCTGCTTTACTTTATTCACATAATGAATTCAGCAGTAGCTGGTGAAAACAGCAATATAGGGCCATCATATCTCCCATAATCTCTGTGAAAGTCCTTCAAAGACTCTTCAAGCAAAAAATTTCCACTGATTTTTTTATGTTTCATGGGTTTATCCAGTTCCTGCGGGAAGTATTTACAGTTATAAAGCTTCCTGTTTTCAAAATTGTGCTTAATTCTTCATGCATATCTTATGCATAAGAAATCTTATGTTACATATTGCACCTGGTTTCCTCAGTAAACATTAATACAGACTTAAGTAAAGAGCATCTAGATTATTTTTAGGAAAAAAAGAAAGAAAAATGGTTGTGATGTTAGTTAAGTGAAAAAAGTACATTCTGTTTCATATGCTGTTGTTTTTGTACCTTGTACAAATGTTTTGGAGATCAGGAAAACTAATTAGCAAGAGGTTAGCCTGGGCTACTGACAAATAGCTTTCCTTTAATCTCCTGCCCAATATTTTGTCATTATTCAATGAATCAAGATAAAAGTAGGTGGTCTAAAAGTCTAATAGTTTGGACTTTCAAGATAACTTGTGTTATAATAGACATCAGTTATTATTTTGTCCTTTTTACATCACTGTTGTAGTAAATTGTTTAAATCTTAAAATAAAACTGTGTAATTAAGAATTGTTAGAGTAGTTTTTTTTCCAAATGAAGACTGATTTCACCTGTGGCTGAGAGCTTTAGCTCTTGCACTGACATCTATTATCAATTTGTAAATTTTTGCACAGCTCTTCTTATACCAATATATTAAGGCCATTACATAACCTCAGTAAAATTGAATATATGAATCATAGCAGATGTTTCAAGAGAAACATTCTTTTTCTAAAGAAGTATTTAGTTGAGTTTTAGGAGCAGAAGTGTAGACAATCATTTAGGACACATTAGAATTATTTTTAGGATTAATTTGACTCCATAAAAAATGCAAAACACAAATAGTAGCACATTATCACAGGAATGTTTTTGTTGTCTTTATATTTTAAGATGAAGTTGTATAGCAAAATTCACATCAATTTTAGCATCAAATTTTGCTTAGCTGTGAATTCCACTTATCTTTTCTGATCAGAGGCAGCCTGAAGCAGAAGAGTGAAAATAGCTGGGAACTGTAATTTTGGAAAAATTTATGGCCACTCTGTAACATTTGCACAACAGCCTGTAGTTTTTAAATCAAACAGGGTTTTCATTAAAACAATAAAATAAATAACAAAAAAGTTTGATAATAATTTCTGACATTTAGATGTGAAGTCACAGTACAGCAAGACTCTTAATTTTTAAAAATATTTGACTCCGTATCTTACTCACTGCAGCAGTGTCACTCAGTTTTGACACCTAGGTAGAAAATTCAATTCAGACACCTGATTAATAAATAATCTCACTAAACTTCAGATTTTATTATAAGGATGTGATTATTTTGCAACTGCACACAAGCAAAAATACAAATAATCATGTGACATTATGTGAAAGTTTAGCTTGATAACTGTTATGCTTGATAAATGCTCTAGCTCGACATACACAGAGACAGTTAGTACTTTGTTTTCAGTCATTTATTTTCAAATGTATTCTTCAATAGCAATCATGTATACTTTTCCTGAGGAGATATTCCTTTTTCTCTGGAAAATGTTTCAGGATATTCTTCACTTATCAATGAAGACAGTGTTAATTTGGAACTTGATAGAGGCAAAGAAAAAGTAAAACTGGAGTAATGAAACACTTTATCATCAGCTGTAGGAAATTTCAGCTTGGATCAATTTTTTTCATACTAGCTAATCATAATAGCTTTAGCAGCCCACATTAGGTTGAGGTGGGTGTTTTGATTATTTTGAAGAGAAGGATCAATTAAACTGACAGAAAAAATTGGGGAAAAGATAAAAAAAGAAATTAATTTTCTGCTGTATGGAGCTCACAAGATTGTATTGCAGTATGCTTCTTTCTGAATTCTATTTAGACTTGATTTCTTACTTGAGGTACAGAGTCAGGAATGCAAAAAGTCCATTTGATAAAAAAGAAATGTATCAAAACATTTGCATCATAAAAGAAAAAGAGTCTGTAGATCCTAATTAATCTTGAAATGCTTCATCTTTCAAGAAGATTTACTAAAATCTAGTCCTTTCTCAAGTATTTAGAATAATTTAAAACTGTTTGTGTGAGATTTTACAATACTGAAGTGTAAAATCTTAAGTTTTAAGCAAATCAATGAAAATACGCTATCATTATGGATTAAATATTTGCAATAGATTTTTATTCTATATTTTTTAAAAAAAGTTTCATAGTAGGCGGTTATATTTTGAGTGTTCCCAATGAAGAAGCACATAAGTGTTATGCAAATAAAAATTATTTCACACTTTCTAAAAGTTCAGAGTGAAACTCATTTAAGAAAAAAATAAATAAATTTGGTTTTCCAATGTGTCTCTGGCCTAGAAAGTTATCATGGGCTGCTTCTGAGTCAAAGTTTGTCTGTCTGTTTCTGCAGTACTATATTGACCTTACTTTTGAACTTTTCAACACATCAAATCTTTGGGGTAGGGAAACACTTAAGAAAGTTCCAGGACCAGAAGATGTTCAGTTCAGATGTGATATATGGCTATTGGAGCCTTTATTTCAGTTCATAGCAAACTCAAAATATTCAGTTGCTGTTCAGTACAGGTTAAAGCAATTTAATTTTTCCCTGAAAGGATGATAATACCATATACATTAATTACCTCAAAAAGTAATTACTGAAATATAGACTGGGAGTATTTAAATGTTTGGGTTTTTTTCTAAAGTAAATACAAAGTCCTACACAAATATGTTGGATATTATTTCTTGTTGCTTTTCTGATAATTCCATTCATTTAGATCCTACTATTCTTTGCCATGAATAGGCTTAATGAAGATGAACATGTTGAGAGTAGATGCAAATTCAAATAATTAACCTAAATGTAGTTAGCAAAATTTCGTGCATTAGTATTATTAGAATTTTATTATATGCATATTATATATATATATATATATAGTGCTACTATTTTATTCTTATTCTTTTTATTCTTCTTATATCTAAAGAATACTACAATGAAACAGACTACAGGGATATAGATGAGAACTGAGAAGAAAAATCTGACTGTGAGAAATGCAAGTCTAATAGAGGGCAGAAAAAATTGCTCATTAAATGTATTGCATTTTGAAAACTTAGTTCCAAATCCTTATAAAATATAGATTTTTTTCCCTCTGCTCATACTCCCACTCATTCTATTTCCAAAGTCAAATTTTCTTCCTGCCATCTTGGAATGTCCTTCTGTCTTACTTTCCCTCTACCAAGACTAAGGAAAATCAGGTGCTTCATTATAAATATATAGCACAGCTATCATTAGAATTTTCCTCAAAGAATATTATTTTCAGAAGATTTTTTTTCCTCCATAAAATTTCAGCTTTCATTTTGAAACTGTTTAAATTATCTTTACATCTTTGATTGTTTCTCTTTGTATTTTTCCAGGTTTTTTTTTTTCCTTTTCTAAGACACTATAACCCTAAGGCATATTATCTCAATCTTTATTACAGAGGTCTGAACGACTGATGTCTTGGATTCCAGAAAGTGTACTCCCCAGCTAAGGATGTCAGTAGCCTCTGGCTTTTTGGCAACAACTGCAAAAACAAGCAAAATATGGTAATAACTGCATTCCCTGAAGACTTAGGTTCTGTAGTCTAAGGTAATTTATTATTGGTTTTGAAGGCAATGTGTTGATTTTGGCTGCTGTAGAATTTAGAGAGGGATAGAGAGGATTTTAGCTGGGATACATGCTTAGATTGGATATTATCTCTTAATGGAAGGTGCTGCCAAGCATTGGAAAAGGCTGCCCAGGGAGAGCAATCCCTGGAGGTATTTAAAAAATAAGTAGATTGGGAGATGAGGGAGATGATTTAGTGGTGGACTTGGAAGTGCTGGCTTAATTGTTGGACTCTCTGACATTAAAGGTCTTTTCCAGACTAAATTATTCTGTAATTGTATTAACATAATTTTTAAAAATTATTTTTACTAGGGAAATGGATATCTAGTAATACTTAAGAAAATAATTAATGAAATGAAACTTTGTAATTCTGGGATAAAGACAGAAATGTTCCTGCAGAAGATGTCTAAAATTAATGGGTTATTATTGCCCACTTTAAGAGGCTCTAAGATCAACGTTGGTCTAAATTAACAGATTAGTAGATTCCATTAAATATATATTGAGACTAGAAAGCTTTGTACACAAAAAGCAAAATTATTCAACTTACTTAAAAGATAAATTTATGTCTCATTAGATCAAGGTATAACTAAAGTAATATCTTAGACATTTGTTTGAAGGAAAAATTAAAATCCTACTTGAAACACTGTGCAAGAATTTTCCACATGGAGAAAGATAATTAAAATATGCTAAATAGTAATATCTACATCTTATAAGAAAAGACTAGTTATGGTGTTGTGCTAATGAAAGGATGATAAAAGCTAATTTTGAGTGAAGCCATGCATGAAAGAAGGATGTTAGTTTTCTTCATGATGTGTTTGAAAAGAACATTCAAACTTCTACTTGAGCTGAATAAGATAATTTTTGTCCTTCAGTCCTTGATTTAACTGCACTCTTAAATTGCATAAGCCAACAAAAAGGCAGGCACTGAGTACAACAGAAAAAAAGTTAAGCTACTACAACAGGATGAAGAGGAAGTGACTTTCCAAATCATAACTTCACATAGATTAAATATGTCATGATTTGATGAAGCTGTAGTACAATGTAGATGTTTAGACTAAATTTTTATTGAAAAAAAAATTAATGGAGATATTGAAATGTTCTCATTGAAGACATTAAAAACATTGTTAATAATCTTCTGGTTTCCTTCCTTTTTAAAGAAAGAACATGAACCTATCTCAGAATAATATAAAGAATAAATTCATATTTTTATTATTTCTTGATAGACAAGTGTTTACTTCTTCCTATCCATTATATCCTAAGTTATACAAATTAACCCTTTATGGTAGGATTCTCCTAATCTGACTTTTTAAGTCTTTACATTAAAGAGATTCTCATTCTACACCATCCTAGAAGTTGGATTTATTGCACCTTCTACAAGTTAGATGCAGTATAAATATAATCCGGGTTTCTACTCGTAGTTTGTGTAGTCCAGGTTTGTTTAACCTGTGTGTCCCTTGTTTAGGTGATTCCAGGGTGAAATGGACCAGTCTGTGGCCATACTGACTGTACTGGTTGAATATCCACCCTAATGAGGGCCCAGAGAGATACATCAGAATCAGACAAATTCTGTCCAGATGCCTAGGACTTACTCCAGGTGAATGTGTAACAAAATATTGTAAAGCTAAATATTTAATATAAGATTGTACATGTACCTGCACTAGAGAGAGTTAATACCACTATGGAGATGTATGACAGAAGGTACTAGATGATTACCTACAACTGATCACTTTATATTTTTGTAGGTGTACCTAGCATTAATTAAAGAATTCAATTACATTCTTATATGGTTATTTGACAGCCTATTTGTATTATACTATTCTAAGACTTCTTATTATTTTAAGAAATAAAATATATAGTTCCTTCTACAGAGAAAATTACCACAGCTCTTACTGAGATTCCCACAGTGAAGAGTAAAGGGGGAGAAAAAAGAAAGAATAAAGAAGAAACTACAGTTTTCTGGTCAGTGGTTTTTTGTTTTTTTTTCTCATAAGAAAATAGACTAGTTATTAACTGTGACCATTCTCATTGTTTATAGCTGTGCTATATCCTCTCAAGAGCATAGCTAAATAATCCAGACTGCTAACACAATGGGATGTATATCCCCTAATTGGTTTAATGGAAAAAAATATATTCACTAACTGTCTTGCTTCTTTCTAATTATGGATTTTGTCATACTTAAGGTTACATTGCTCAGGAAACAACACATAAAAACTTTCCTAACAAATCAACGAATAGGAATTCTTCTGCCCTTCATCAAAATCCATTCTTGCACGATACTCAAAGCTGTTAAATCAATCTTCTTGACTTCATCAATCTTCTTGATAGAATACACTCTTAGGTACCATGGGAAAATCCAGAAATGATCTGCAGACTAACAGGGTTATAGTCTCCTTTAGAGTCTTCATATAAATACAGCTTTGAAACTTAAACCTGCAAAATCCAAAAGACAGATGCTTTACTGGAAAATACATACATTTTCCCTGATGTCTAATGGACAAACACTGTAATCTATTTCATAAAATATGGGCAGCATAGAAGTTCTAGAGTGATGACAAATTTATGCAAATGGCTCTATCTTTTTGAATTATTATCAATCTCAGAGGTACTGTCTCTGTGTCAGATTAAGTCAAGTGCAAAGAGATTTTCAGAATAGAACAATAAAATGTGTATGATTATAAAAGAAATAGAGGAATGATCAATACTTTCCACTTGGTGTGTTTTTGATTGAAGAGCAAAAAGTTGAAAGTATAATTATATTACATCTGATAATATTCTTAGAGCAATGTACCATTGTTCATTTGTAAAAGCTTCAATAATCACATAACTTGCATAATGAGCATATATTCCAGTATGTATTTTGATTTGGGTTTCAAATTGGAAAAAAACAAATATTATAAAATGTATTTGAGGTGCAGGTATTCAATGATTGTTGCAAATGAAAGTTATGACATCTTCTAAAATCAATTTTACTATTTGGTTGCCTGTATTTACATTTCCTGTCATGACATCAAAGGAATGTATTTACAAATGAACACATTTATAAACTTGCTCTTAAGTTTTTACAGATGTGAAGCATAGGGTTAATTAGTATTTAGGTGAGTATGACTCCATCCAGAAAGAAGCACTTCTAGAAGTCTTAAATTAAAATTACTATAGGAAATGTGTTCTACCCATGTACTACATTTTTGCATAGATCAATATCTTTGAAAGGAAAAAAAGGAAAAAGGGAGAAACACAGGCAACATGGCAGAAAGCTATTATAAAATACAGCCAGAAATACATCCAACTGTCTCTTACAGCCTTTTTCTGGTTCTGCAGTAGGGAAAAGATACTCCCAAATCTCCTACTGAAGAAAAGAATATGAAGTATATTTAATACTGCATGATGCAACTACTACTGCAGCTGAGGTCCACAGTTCAGAGAGGTTGTAGAGTCTCCAGCTACTCCATACACAAAACTGGTCATCCCCATGAGCAACCTGCTGCAAATGAATGAGCAGCAGAAATGTCCTGAGCCACTCCCAGAGGATGATGCCAGCCTCAGCTATTCTGTGATTACATAGCTGTGACTACACTAAGGACAATTATTGACATCCTTGGTGAGCATTTGGTTTTCCAGAAAAGACAGTTGCATGATATAGGTGAGATTAATGCAAATTTTGAATGAAGTCTAGTTTCTAAGCACTGCATAAAGTCACTGCATAAGTGAAATGTGACTACTTTCAAGTCTTTTGATCTACAGAAGAGATTTCTGCTATTAGGTTTATCAGGATAAGTAGACAATATATTGACTATATCATCAATCATCTCATGACAGCAAAGGAAATATCAGACTCCAGAATCTTGAGTTCTATCTGCTAAGCAAAGAAGTTCAGAATTCACACCTTGCATGTTAGTAGTTATTTTTCTTGTCAGTTTGGCACACATTAAGATAGGTTTGTTTTTCTCTGATGACCAGTTCAACACACTTTTCTATTTACTTTATTATGAATTTGAAAGTAACTGGGATAAAATTTTCCAGATGCAAGTATTCCATCTAGTTCAAATATTCCATTTAGTCTACAGCATTCCATGCAATATCCATATTAACCTTTCCATTCCATTATTTTAGCAGAAACCTGCAGAAACTGTAAGATGTGAAAGTGTTTTCTAAAGCACATGTTTACAGCAATTTCCAGAGGTTTGCTGTATATTAACTTGTGAATTCAAGTAAAGAAGGAAATGTTTGCAGGTTCCAGCCAATCTGCTCTACATGTGCTTTCCTGTGCAATGAGATTTTTCAAAGATAAAAGGCCTCTGACAGGAAGCCTCCATTCTGAGAGTCCATCCTGTAACGTCTCATGTGATTAAATGATTGCTGATATTTAACTGAATGTATTTCTTTTTATTGTAAACATATATTTTACCTTTCACAAAAATGCAGAAATTATTGCCGATAAATCAGAAATCATTTAGATTGAGGCAGAAAGCTGGCATTCAAAAATTTTAACCCATCCATACTCCTATAGGCTGCCACAATTAGAAATGATTATAAGTACCTGTTCTGAGATGCTTCAGATGAAGTGTGAATAATTTCCCAAATTTTAGTTAACACTTTTTCTTAGTTTTTATATTCCAGCCAAGATATTGACAATTGCATCAATCTTTTGTCTTTACCTGTGCATCTGTGAAGCTTCCCTTGGCAAGCATTCTTACAAAGATCAGCAAAATCAAAATCAAGTCCAAATCCAATAAAATATACTAAAGCAAATTACTGTAGAAATTAGTCTTGGAAAATGAAAGTTCAAGTGTTTGTTTTGAAGAAACTGATATAAAAATGGCTTTCTAAAAATCTTCTGGATGTCACAACATACAGATATACATGAGATATAGGATAGTATGGACCAAATAATAATTGAATGTATTTTGATAATTTTGATTGATAGCATCATGCTTAGTATTCCTCTAGACCCCAACTCCTTTTGGATTTTTGCAGGACACAGACAGAGTTCTGAATGCTGATAATTTACAGTGATTCAAAGGATTCAATATTAGCATGAGATGACCAGATATTCAGAGCTATTCTCTTTCACTTTCATTGCTTAACATGGATACCAGAAGTAGATCCTTGGTAGTCTGTATAACAAATATACATGTGAGATTTATTTATTTATGTGGTTTTGCTCATCATAGTGGTGTTTAGGCCTTTTCCTTTGGGCTTAATCCCAGCCAACAACCAAGTACCATGCAACTGCTTGGTCACTCCCTGGCCAATGGGATAAGAGAATTGAAAGGGAGAAGTAAAAAAAACTTGTGGGTTAAGATAAAGACAGTTTAACAGCTAAAGCAAAAGATACGCTTGTAAAAAAAGCAAAACAAGGAATTAATCCTCCAGATCTCATGGGCAAGCTATTCCCAGAAAAATAGGGCTCCACCACATGTAAAGCTGTAAGGGTGACTTGGGAGGAAAAATAATAACCCTATGAATACTCTCCCTTTCTCCCTTCCCCTAGCTTTATAGAATAATGTGCTGTATGGTAGAGATGTCAGCTGAGGTCAGCTGTCCCAGACATGTCCTCTCCAAGCATTTTGTGCACCTCCTCACTGGCACAACGGGAGAAACTGGAGAGTTCTTGACTTAGGGTAAACACTACTTAGTATCAACAAAAACATCTGTGTATTTTCAACATGATTCTCATTGTGTAAAAACTCTGCACTGTACCAGGTACTAAAAATAATTCTATCATAGACAAAACCAGGATGCTGCTTAGATCATCCCATCTGATAATCAAAAGGCTTTTTGATTGAAAGAACTTTTTCTTTCACTTCTAGATGCAGAGATGAAGGTGTTTATTTTACTCACCGTATTCAACCATCACAGAATTTAAATTATTGTCCACTTAGACTTATTACTACAGTACACACAGCAGACCATTAGAAATTCTTTGTATAGTCAATTAACATTGACATCTAATAATGCCTCTGTATAGTAATTTAATGTTAATTATATCCCATGGGCCACACATGTCCAGTTTGAGGTGCATGCTTAGTAGTTGTGCTGAACACCAAGTAATCTTCTCTTCTCTTCTCTTCTCTTCTCTTCTCTTCTCTTCTCTTCTCTTCTCTTCTCTTCTCTTCTCTTCTCTTCTCTTCTCTTCTCTTCTCTTCTCTTCTCTTCTCTTCTCTTCTCTTCTCTTCTCTTCTCTTCTCTTCTCTTCTCTTCTCTTCTCTTCTCTTCTCTTCTCTTCTCTTCTCTTCTCTTCTCTTCTCTTCTCTTCTCTTCTCTTCTCTTCTCTTCTCTTCTCTTCTCTTCTCTTCCTTCTCTTCTCTTCTCTTCTCTTCTCTTCTCTTCTCTTCCTTCCCTTCCCTTCCCTTCCCTTCCCTTCCTTCCCTTCCCTTCCTTCCCTTCCCTTCCCCTTCCCTTCCCTTCCCTTCCCTTCCCTTCCCTTCCCTTCCCTTCCCTTCCCTTCCCTTCCCTTCCCTTCCCTTCCCTTCCCTTCCCTTCCCTTCCCTTCCCTTCCCTTCCCTTCCCTTCCCTTCCCTTCCCTTCCCTTCCCTTCCCTTCCCTTCCCTTCCCTTCCCTTCCCTTCCCCTTCCCTTCTCTTCCCTCCCCTCATGTAGCTTTAAACTGTTGATTAAAACAGTGTTGATAATGTTTTAATTGTTGCTGAACAGCTCTAATACAACATCAAGGCCTTTTCTGTTTGTCATGCTGCTTCACTAACAAGTTGGCTGGGGGTATAAAGGAAGTTGGGAGTAGAAACAGCTGGGACTGCTGAATCCAATTGGACAAAAGGATATCCTGGACCATATGGCATCACGCTCAGCAAAAATTCTGGGGGCACAAAGAAGAAAAGGATGGCATTTGTCATCCCGAGTAACTGTTGCATGTAATGGGTCCTTTCTAATGATGGCTTAACACCTGCCTGTTAATGGGAAGGAATGAATGAATTCCTCATTGTGCTTGGCTTGTGAGCACAGATTTTTCTTTACCTGTCAAACTGTCATGACCTCACCCCATGGTTTCTCTCACTTCTTTTTTTCTAATCTCCCCCACATTGCACTGCAGGGGAGTGGACAAGGATCTGTGTGATGCTTGCCTTCCTACTGGGATTAAATCACAAAACCTGTCCTTTAGTGAAGAAGGGCTGAAAGGGCTGTAGAGAGGTTTTTCGTAATTTTTCTCACAACTCAGATGTATTTTTATGTCGGCAAGGCCCAACCTTGTAAACTGCAGAGAGAGGATTCAGTTTTAAGAACCAGCTTTGGGCTATCTCTCATTATAGAGCAGTAATTAGTGGAGGACCTCCCGTGAGGAAGCAAGACTGCCTCATAAACCTCAATAACTTTCATTTCCATATGCAGCATGTGTAACTGTCTAGTTTTCTAATTTTGACTGCTAGCACATACAAGAAAATCAGTTTTTTCAGTTGCCCCTTGCCTGAAAAATTCTGCTTAGTTTCCTACAGAAGAAGCAGCCAGGTGAATGGAAAAGTCTATGCCCATATTTGATCTGCTGGCTGCACATGAACTATGCTGATTTATATTACATAACTTCTTAACATATAGTATGAAGCAAGGATGGCCCAGAATTTTTTTTCTGTTAAAATATCACAGTATCACAAAATATGCTGAGTTGAAAGGGAGCCACAAGGATGATCTAGCCCAATTCCCATATGGCTGAACAACCAACCAAATGAATTGTCTTCTTAATTGTCTTATTAAAAGGAGATTATGCTGAGATATAGATTATACTGAGAACAGATTTTATTTTATTTTTTTAGTAAGGATTCTGTTTTATTTATGCTGTACAAGATTCTTTGTACATGCAATGACTGGAAGAGTTGTTGCATAAATGGTCAGCTAAGCTCTGAAAAGTGAGTGGTACTAAAAAACACTACTCTCTTCTTCCAGCTCCTTCTCTAACTCGTGTCCTCAGTTTTTTCCCCTCTTTCTTCCACTTTCATTCTCTGACTTACTGCTGTCTCTTGAAGCAGAACACGCTCAGGAACTAGACACTATAAAGGGACAAAAACCACTGAAAATTCTATCCTCAACTCTTCATCAGATTTCATTGGTGTAATATTAGACTTTGAATTAAATGAACTCAAAAAGAACTTTCAAGACACAGAAATATACACTTGTTGCAATGCCTGTCCTCTACTATTTGCTTAGCTGCTGCTGTCACAAAGCATCTAAATTTGTTGGATCTCTCTGGTCAGATTTAGAATTCCCTGTTCTTTGAGACTCAGACCACTGTAAATAACTTAGTTTCACTATTTCAATGTCATTGCCTTATTTAACATTTATAAGTCTTGGGGGGTATCCCTTTACTTCTGAAAGACCTGATCCATTACAAAGTTCCTGAAATACATTAATTTGATCAGTTTTCTTGCAAAATTATCAAAACCAACTTTTCCTTCAAATATGATTGCCAGGGAGAGAAACAACTATAATGCTATTGATTAAACTAGTCTTTAACAGAATAGAATTTTACCCATTCAAAAAATAAAATACATAAACCATTTCAGAAAAAAAACCCAAAAAAAACTCTGGAATCGCAAATGGCTGTGATCAAACCCTAAAGAACAACATATCTTTCTTTTCACATTTGTTGTTGGGAAGGTTAAGTGGAGCTTCTTCCCAAAAAGTCCATCTGTGCAGACAACACATTTCAGGGTGACAGGAGACGTGGATTGGAATCTCCTGAGTCAGGGACAAGTATGGATATGAGTTTCTTACCACTAGTGTGACTTCTTCAGTGATTAAATTATTTAAATGTTTAAATGCTTAAATGTTTTCAAATGTTTATATGCAAGGTATTGTCTGGCATTTAGACAATACTTTATTTTTTCCATTAATCTTCCATTCCCCTGTCTCCTTTTAAATTAAAAGAGACTTGGTGCACTTTCAAAGAATTAATAATGCTTTTGAATAGTTTCTGCACACTGGAGATCTCATCTCATCTCAATTAACACACTTGATACTGTAACAGAAAAACATAATAAAATAGTTATTCCCAAAACAACTATCATATACTTCTGTCTTAGATTATTAGTGAACTCAGTAAGATGACACTATAAAAACAAATACAGTGTAAACATAAAGATCTCTGAGGACAAATCTTAATAATCTGTGAACACTTGGATGATAGAAGGTATGGAATTAATGATTAAAGAAATTCTACTGTTTTTTCTTTAGGTCCTTATTTTTTCTCTTTCTTTGAGGACCTTGTTTCAGCAAACCATTCAAAATTCTGATCATGGAAGACAAATCAAATACGAAAAATTAAGAAAACATTAGATTTGATTACATAATTTTATCTGATAGTGAGACTCATATGTGAAATGAAAATTCATCTCCTAGATTGCTTCTGAAAAAGGTACAGGATGAATTAGACATGTTGAATTTATACCCTAAAGTTAATGTATTTTATGTTATGCTGCATAGACTTCCTGTCATTTGATTGGGTGACACAACTCAATTTTTATTTTAAAATGAGCTTATGAAGAATGTTTCTCTAGTTCTTTTTCAGACTCCTAATATACAAACATAAATAATTTTCTCTGATTTTTAGTGTAATGTGTTTTTCTTCCTATGTTCTTTGTAGAATTGCAACCTGTAAAATAATTTGATCCATATAATTGTTCAGTTTCTTCCCACAGTGTCACAGTACAGAGCTAGATAGAAATAGGATTTAAACATCTGTTTAAAGAGTTTTGCACTGAAGTGAAACAAGAAGCTTAACTAGGTGGGCACATTCAGTTTATTTTTATTTCTCTTAAAATGCATATATATGTATATTATATGTATATGTATCCATTTATTTTTACTCTTAGATAGCCTTCATAATCTGGATATTAGGGAAGAGAAATACCACTTTTAGAATGGCTATCAACAAAAAAAAATAAAACCCCAATCAGAATAAGTTAAATCATTATTTTCTTGATTATTATATTGAAGTCAATTTTATATGTCTTCTGTTTTCTAATCTCTTCTTTTTACTTTTCAGCTTCACCCAAATGAAAGCACATACTTCAGAAAAAACCAAATTGAAAAAGTGTGATAATGTGTGTGTATCAAAGAGAGATTGTGGAGTCTCCATCCATGGAAATATTCAAAAGCTGTTTGAACATAATCCTGGGCAGGTTGCTCTAGAAGCTGTGCTTGAGAAGAGGGGATTGAATCAGACAACACCCAGAGATCACCTCCAACCTCAACCATTCCATAATCCTATTCTCATATGTCAGACAATGGTGATCTTCCTTCAGGTAACACTGATGTTCCCTTTTTTGTGTGTGTGTGTGTGTATGTGGGAGAGAGGGGTGTGTGCAGGTGTGTGCATCATATTCTCAGTAAAACAAATAACTTCTCATATTTAGAAGAATTTATTATTTTTATCTAATTGCATAATCTTTGATCCAAGTTATTAAACAGTATATAAAGAGGAATGGTGTGCCTGTTTTAAATAACACATATTCTTCTACAAATCAAAATGCTCAATTAAACTGAGCAGTACAGAAAAATAGATTAATGCAGTGAAATTATCCTGTTTTTTCCTGGGATCAGTTTTCTAACTGAAGAACATTAATAGAGAAGACAATCTGTTGTTTTCAAAGTCTTTAGTACTTACATTTCACTTTCTTCAAAGCCAGGTTAGGGGCACTGTTCCTGTGTCTGAGGACAGTAAAGGTGGATGACAGATATTGTCTTGACATATTCAGCTTTGCTAGCTGCAGAGAAGTTCAGCATGTCCTTCATTTCTGATTCTGATTGTTCTCAGAAGCTATTAATTTTTCTTTTTTCTTTACTCCAGAAGCAGATACATCTCTAATGCTGGCAAAATTTTTTTCTGCCTGTACTTACATGAGTATAGATGTAGTGGTATGTATACACCAAAGAACTATTTAAGAAGGTTTTCTCTTTTCCCTTCAAGTGATTTTTTGTTGCTACTTTGCAACGGACTCTGAAGAAAGTCAGTGAAGTTTAAAACATTTTTGACTCATCTCAAATAGTGTGCATGAGAAGGATTATACTCTAACAAAGGAAAACACAACCTAAGCAAAGAGCTAGAAACTGCAGTTGGACAAATTTAAATTTGCACCAATGAGAACTTTCAAACAATTAGAATGACTAATCATAGAGGCAATAGATGCAGGACTATTAGCACCATTGATGGACAGGCTGATCCAAAATTAGAAAAGCAGTTCACACATGAATATTGTGAAGAGTCATCCACAGTGATACCATATGTGAAGATTCACTGGAGTGAATTTAGAGCTCTCTAAGTGCCCTCCAAAAAAACCATGAAGAGCAAAGGGAAATTACAGACTGTTTCTGTGTTTCAATCAAAAGTAATGACCTTTTCAAACACATTCTTGAACTCCATACTTCAAATAGGAAAATGTGCTTGAGAATTGAAGAACTGGAAGAAAATATCTTCATACCTGGGATGTCCCTAGGAAACATTGTTTTGTCAGATTTACATGTGTGATGAAGTATCATTTGCATTGCTACAGGTATATCATTTCAGCTACTGTTCAATATGGATGAAATTAAAAAGCCAGCGAAATTTCCAACATCCACACCAGATGTTGGCCTTAAAATCCAAAAATAAAAGTACCCTGTTCTCTGTCAGGGAGTAGATGGAAGCAGGCATGGAAAATTGCTGTGTTATAGATTGCCTGATTTCTACTGTGAACAGATGCTTAATTGTTATTAGCATTATTTCGGCTATTAAATTACAGAAATACGACCCTTCATCCCATCCTCCAAGGACACTCACTACCTGTGCATTTAGGTAGCTCCACTTTTGTCTTTACATTTAAGAGAAGCACAATTTTCCTTTACTGTGTACCTTATCACTCATTAACAGCAAAAGGAATCAAATCAAGGTCATATTCTTAATGCATTTTCAATAGAGAACATTTTCTTATTTTTTTGTGCATTTTTCAATCTTCATAACTTTTTGGATCGGGAGGACGGTAATAAATCTATTAAACACTTTAAATTTTTAGAATATATAGTAAATCAATTGGCAACTCAAGGTTTAACAAAACACTAGACTTTTGTTCTTGCATTAAAGGAAACTTGCAATTTGTGTTCTATCTATAAAATATTAAAATTGTGTTCCAGTCTAAAAAATAATTTCACTCCTTCTAAAGAGGAATATAGCATTATCTGTTCCTCCAGAAAAATAAAATCCAGTATCTTTAAATTGCTAAATGGAGTCTCAGCGTTGCTTTCAGAGCACTGAACTGGGAGAGACACAGTAGAGCTACACCAAACTGTAATACAATTTCCTTTTTCCCTTGGTCTTTCTTTTTTCTATTGTTAATAATAAGTGCTTTCTGGTTAATGCATGGTTTCTTTTACCAAATATGATTTACTTTTCTTTCATGGTATCATATTTTGACAAATACATAAACAACTTTAAAATTTGTGTTACTTATGTCTATTATAAATACCTTGGACACTGACAATTCCTGATAGCAATTGCACTCTCAATAAAAAGATAATGCTAAAGAAGATATATACATATTTTCTCTACTTAGAGCACCTAAGAACATATTTTCATAAACCTTGCAAAGTCTTATCTTGAACTTGTGCAAGCAATTGATGTTCTTTGGATTTAGAACCACTGGAAAACTCTTGACCTTATTCATGCTATTCATGTTCATGAAGTGCTGCAATTTGCATATATTTCTGTATGTATTTTGGCAACAGCGAGGTGGAGCTACATGCCAAGAGGAGGGAACTGACACATCTTCTTTTACTGTGGTAGAAGGAGCAAAGACTACAGAACTTCATCTCTTAATTGCTCTTGAAAATCTAGTATTTATTATTATTTCTAAGAAGTAATTTTGAAATTATTAACCTGTCATTTGACAAAATAACTTGTATATTAATTGCTTTATAAGATTCTTTATGTATAGAAATCCTGTCAAATATTCTTGATAAAGTTGTATGGAATCCGCATGAAATCCACACTCCAAAATTCCATGCAAGCTGCAAAGCCAGGATTTTACAGACCTGCTCATAGTTGCCCAGAGAAAATGCAATTGCATGTGTAAGTCTTAAAGAACCATTAGAATAACCAAGATTTTATTGAATTAAATTAATTTTTAAATCAAAATTAAAAGTAATATTAATTCTGTATGTGCAAATGCTGAGACACTAGGGTGGGGTATTTTTCTTCTGTAAACACTTCTGTTACACTTCTTTCTACTTCTCATCTGCCTACCCAGTCTAAATGACAGATTTTATCTTTGGATTGTGAATATTACCAATTATGTTGCAGTTATCTCTTTCTAAAAGAAAGACAACAATATCACTTTTGACATAAAGGTGTACTTGTACTTGCCAATACAAAGAATCAAACTTTTGCAGTATAATCATTGATCTCTCTGAAGGTGGTACCATAAAGATATTGAAGGTGGTGTTTTTATTACCAGTATTTTCCTCAAATAACTTAAACTAAGTGATTAAAAATTCTGGCCATTTGACGAAAAGAATTTCATTTTAACCTGTATTTTAGTGACATTATGTACTTTTTATTTATTTATTTCAGTTAGTTTTGTAATACCCTGGGTCATTATCAATAATTATTTCTACGAAGTATTGTAGAATAATCAATTCTGCAAGCAAATGAGTCCTTCTAAGGTGTTCATTACAAGAGGAAGTTGATAAAGAATGTGAAATGAAAGAAAAAATTATAATTGAGAAAAACTTTCCATACACACACCCATATATAAACATACATTTTTACACATCAGCATAGTTACAGATAGTACTATTTTCCAAGTCATTGGTCACTCAAACTTTTATTTGCTCTGAATTCCTACCGAAAAATATTTTCTTCATTGAACATTCCTTTGGATTGCATAAAGCAAAAGAAAGAAAAACACCTTGTGGACTAAAGCCAGCAATTTTGGTCATTATGGTGAATCAAATTATATTTACAAATCAATTATATTTATTTTGTTTCCAATGGCATACTTACGTCTTCTATTGAGTAGATTGATTTAATTAATTGCATTATAATATCAGCATATCTGAATACAAATAAACAATGTTCTATACAATTTATAAGTCAAATGATCAAAACAAGCTCTGGTTTCTGTGACAAGCTATTTTGCACTTTTGTAATAAGTAGAGTATTGTGGGTAATATGAAATCATATTTCCTTTTTACTAGTAGTTGACCTATATTTTGCTCTGAAATACAGATCTAATGCAAACTAAGAAAAAGCAGTTGGAAACAAAACCAAATGTATTTAAGCATTCATTTCCTTTTTGAGAGACGTCATTTTTTTGTCAGAAACTCAGTAGTCATTAATATTCCCAACAATCAATCAAAAAAGATGTAATTTTGTCATAAGTGCATTCCTAATAAATGTATGCCTAGGGGAAAGACACCCATTTCAACAGTACTATAATATTCTCAAGCCTGTAGTGAATTTCCTGAACCACAGTGTATTATTTCAGGTTCCCTACTCAAAAGCAGTCACAAAAGACAATGGTGCCTAAACAATTCAGATGAATAATTATGTGAAAGCATATTAATTTGAATGATTAGCTTGAAAAGTTTAAGTACTTGTTATAATTGAGTAAAATTTGAGATTATCTACTGCAATAACATGAGCTTATTTTTTTAAAATATCTTTCCAAATATACTACTTGATTCTTCTCTTTCCACATCACAAGAGTTATTGATGCATTAGAGCTTGGATCTGCAGGAGCCAGGAAATAATCATATACAAAACTGCAAATAGATTGCAAATCTTTATGAAAAATAAATACTAACTTTTTGCTAAGTGAGCTCAAGTTGTAAGGGTCTAGATCAATCCCCTACACACTTGGTGACAGAACATTTGAGGACACATAGCAGCCATGAAGGAATGAGAATAAAGACTAGATGCTGCTTCTTCCTCACACTTACCCAGTTGCAGCATGGAGTCCTCCTACTGAAGACATTCCTTCATTAACTTTATGGGACCTCTCAATGGACTGCACTCCACAAATTGCTCCAGCACGAGTCCTCTACACAGGGAGGATTCCTTTAGCAATAGACTGCTCCAGTGATCCTCAGAGCTGCAGGGTTCTGGTCCATAGGGGCCCTTCTCACGCTGAAGCTGGCTTCAGGGCACATGCATCTGCTCCAGCATGAGGTCCTTTGTGGACTGCAGGTGAAAATCTGTTCCACCTTGGCTCTCCATGGACTTCAGGGGCACACCTGCCTCACCATGGCCATCACAAGGATGAAGAGAAATGTATGCTTCAGCAGCTGGAGGATTTCCTCCCTCTCCTTCTTCACTGACCACAGGGTCTTCTAAATAGTTTCTCTCACATTTTCTACCTCCTCTATCTCAGCTGCTGTTCTGCAACACCTTTTATCCTTTTTGAATGGCTCAGCTTTTGGCCAGCAACTGGTCTCTGTTGTAGCTGTCTAAAGCTGGCTCTGCCTGACATGGGTACAACTTCTTGTGTCCTCTCACAGCAGGCACTTTTTCAGACCCCCTACTATGAAGACCTTGCCATATAAACCCAACACATTAATTATATCAACCAAATAACCAAAGGGAACAAATTATTAACTACATTATGGGAAATACGTGACTTTAGATAACTGTATAGGTATGAGCTATTGCATCTCTAAAACACATTCCTGAAACTGCTGAGGTATGAGACAATGTGCATCTGTCTGCTTAGACATTGTTAGCCAAGAGCACTCAGCATTGGTGATTTATAAATATGCTTGTCTTGGGTGATTCTATTCAGAACTGTGATTTTTGTATTAGTAGAGTGGCTACAGAAAACAGTAAATAGAAAGAGAAAAGAGAAGTGCAAAAAAGAGAAAAGCAAAAAGAGAAATGGTGGAAGTATCTAGTGTCAGAGAAAGAACATTATAGCTCATAATTTTAAAGTCCTATGGTCTAAGGCTGCATTTAATCTACAATGGAAAATAAAACTTCTTTATATTCTTCTAGACCTTTTAACTTAAAATTGATTGCATTTTCCACAGATAATTTTTTTTCAAATGTTCCACAAAAGTGGGTAAAGAAAACCAGCAATGCCAGTCTCTTACCTTACAGATGATTGAAGTTATCTTATATTATAACCACAGAAAAGTTTTCTATCTGAAAACTTTCTGAAAAAAAAAGTGAAATCAGCCGTGTAAGCTTTCTTGCCCCCTTCTTTCCATCCCCACTGTTCTGAGTGTATATGTCCACTTAATATTTCAAAGACTTACCACAAGTGATGGGTCACTGATTTACTAGGCATTCTGCCAATTTGAGGATACATTTTCTCAGTCAGTCTCCCTTATCCACTCAGTGGTTCATCACTGATTTAGCCATCTGTTAGCACTGTTGAAAAATCCTAAGGTGGCTAATATTCCAGGCTAATAACTGTTTAAAAAGAAAACACAACAAAGCAAGATAAAATTCACCTATCTTTTCCTTTCTCATCTGCAAATGTATTTTAGTTGTGTCTTAGCTTTTGCCACTGTTGGAGGAGCTTTGCTCTGTATTTTTCAGTAAGTCAAATAACTCAAGAAGACCTGCCTGAACCTTGCATTGCTGATTTTTTATGTTTCTTTTTTTTTTCCACAATAAAATGTTGAATTGCATGTATTGGGTCATTTATTCAAACAGCTATTTTCTTAGGATTAATAGGTGTATACATAGGAGAAAATGCCATCTGGGAATTTTTCTTTTAAGCAACAATTTGTTTGATATTTATTACTTACCTAAAATATTAATGAATACTGCCAATATTAAGGAAAAAAATCTATCTGTATTAGTGACATTTTATGGAAGCCTTGGATACAATTAATACCAAAATATTTTGTTTTACATCAATTTAAAAATATGTGTCAAAATTACTATTGCCTACCCCTTTTACTGCATGTTCAATTAATGATATTACATTCTGTATGAAACAAATGTAAACTGAATAATGCCATCTAAACTGAAGCTTTCCAGTTGCTAAATGTTTACATGCCCCACTGCAGCCTATTTAAGACACAACACTTGAAGGTAGGTAAATTTTAACTCTTTTAGGATCAAATTGCCTAACCTGAAATTTTCCTGTAACTCCTAAAAACCTGCAATTTGAAGTGTTCATATTGACTTTTAGAATGATTGTTATGGTATTACCAAAGATACAGGAGATCCTTAGTGAATGTGGTACCAAAATACCTTTACAAAAATATGGAATAACTTTTATGTCCACCTGCAAGAAAGTTGAATTGCATAAGAAGAAAAGGTTTTTATGTGTGGAACTTTCTTTCACTGAAAATCCTCACTTTTTTCAGTATAGCATAAGGAGAACTTATGTGATGTAGCATACTATTTATTCCCAGCATGAATTTTATGGATGGATAAGATTCTTTTCTTCAAAGTATTATTTTTATTCAGGAATAAGTGCTTTGATCACTAAAGATGCAAGATGTTTCTCTAGACAAATGTCTAATCAGAAGAATATTTTCTCCTGATTCGAATGGGGAAGGCAATACAGCCCTTTTATAATCTCAAAAGTGTCTGAATGCTTCTGCACTCTCTCATGGTAATGGAAATTGATATCAGCTCAGTAATATTAGATCAATTCATATAATTTGGAAAAAATTGTTTGCCTTACAAATGGAGGGGAAAAAATTTAGAATATCTAGCTAATTTACCTGAATAACTTAGAGCTGTAAGATTGTTGTCTTTATGTGAAAGCTGAAGGTAACAACAGTAACAATATTGGGCACTAGATTCTATTTTGCACAACAGCCATCATTGTGTAACAATCTTTTATATTTTTTAGATCTTTAAATTTAGTACTTGAACAGTTTTCAATAGCTTAATAATCTTTTCAATGTCTCTGTCTCCACTGGGACCACTTTGCATCATTCTAAATTAAATTTTTTTCCTGATGCATGTTGCCTGCATGAAAGCATTGATAGATAACACATATAACTAATGGGAATACAAAGACCATTTTTATTATTAAATATGACTTCAAGTGTCTTGTCAGTTTTATACGTGCCAAAGCAGTCAATAATTTTTTTTTCATAGGATATTTCTTAAGTGTCTTAGTTTATCTTCTTCTGCACAGAAACTTGCTTATACTTAGTCTAACAGAATTTCACCTGCAAAATTATAACAGATAAATAATGTGTTGGGTTGATGTGGCCAGAAATGTGTATTCTATCACTGTCTGTTAAGACCGGGTGGAGTAGTAATTCCTTATCTCAGTGGCACACATTATCTGCTAATGGGCCATCTGTAAGACTAGGTGAGGCAATCATCTTTATCTTTTCCACAACACATCCTCCCTCCAGGAAGATATCATCTGCTGCTGGCCCATTCAGTCCCACTGCATGACTGATAAAATTACATCATCCCACTGGGAGATGCTCCAGCCAGGGGGAGGAGCCAAGCCTTTCCTACCTAGAGAAAAACTGAGATTTTGGACACCAAGACACCTTCTTTCCACTAGATTGCAGGGGAAAGCCAGATCTTTCCACATCATCTCTGGACCTTCAGAGGAAAACTGCACCTTCTACAGGAGCACTGCTTCAGCTGAACAACATCTATCACTGCAGGAGGATGCAGCCACCATTGAATGGGACTGCTACCAACACCCTGACTGACAGGTGTCAGGTTGTATTCTGACACAGTCAGGGCTAGGATTGTTCTTTGTTATACTGTATTTCTATTTTCCTAGTAAAGAATTGTTATTCCTAATTCCCATTTTTTGCCTAAGTTTCAAAACTATAATAATTTGGAAGGAGGGGGTTTACATTCTCCATTTCAAAGAGAAGCTTCTGTCTTTATTGGCAGATACCTGTCCTTCAAACCAGGACAATAGTTATTTACTTTCTTTTTTTTTCTTCGTTAGTATCAACCCACATTCTCAGCATGAATATTTAAATTTATCCTAGTAGCATAGTAATTGAAAAATAATTAAACATTGCACATAATTGTCTGACAAGTTATCTCTGGTAGGCAGTTTGAAGATGTGTTTTTTTGCTTACATAAAAACAATCCTGACTTGTAAAAGGCAAAGTTTTAGTGATGATAGTAATAGAGTTGGAACTTTGATTCCAATCACTCAAGCCTTGAATAAGAACTGTAACACTTAATGATACTGCAGATCAAACCTGTAAAATATGAACACATTTATATGCACCTAACAAGACTGAGATATTTTACACAGATAATTTCTGTTCCTGCTTCTGAATGCTTTGCTTGTTGAAGGAATACAGAGTTTCTCAAGAGTTTTCAGTCCCAAAAGAAGATTCAGTATTTCAAATGTCAGAAAAGATTCTGCAAAAGTCAGATTCAGGAGTCCCTCAAATAAAAATGGATTTATAAGGACTTAACTTGATTTTAAAAATTGGCATTTAAAGATGAGAGATTCCTTTCTCATCTGTGTTGTACTTTTGGAGGGGGCATGGTTCTCATGTCAGTGACATGAGCCTTACTTGCTTCTGCTATCAGATCCCATAATGAAGGTCATATAACTGTAGAGCTCCCATGAAAAAAAAAAAAAAAGGTTCCTTTATATTGTTTACCACCACAGCACCACAGTCACATTCTGTTTCCAATCATATGAATCAAAGAATGGGGAAAACACTGTGTTGCATTTTCTGGGCATGTCAGAATTAGCAGTGCTATAGAAGCCTAGTGGAAGACAAAACAAAACAAAAACAAAACAAAAAGCCACCAAAACCAGCTGCTCTTTAATACACACATGCAGGGTTAAGTGCCCTTTTCTGGCACTTGTTTTCACTTCACAGAGCACAGCCACTCACTTCAGGTCTCAACTCATCACATACAGCACCTCAACACTGCAATTTTTCCTGGGTCTTTTAAAAAGTTTAATCCCATAGCAGAAGACAGAGGACCTGAATCTTCAGTTAATATGTGGTGATTTCTAATCACATGATAATTTGTTAAATTTAGATGGAACAAATAAAGGGGGTGTGGCAGATTTGTTTTTCTTCACTTTATTTTAACAATATGATTGCTTTTCTTCTTATCCTTAGAAAAAAAAGAAAGGAAAAATGAAAGGCACCAGTCCCTCTATTTGGAAGGGATAAAATATGTTTCCTGTGCAACCTGCTGACTAAAAGGTCTCAGCAAGTATATAGAGTTTTGATATAATTAACTTGTTTTTTCTCAATAAATATGTAATAGTCAGTTCAAGCTGAAGTCAGGGTATCTATCTAAAATATACCAGGTAAACACATATAGCATATATAAAACAGTGGTTAGAGCATTCACCTATTTAAGCATTTAAGTACCCCACATTATGTTTTTTGTAAAGTATTGTCATTAATGTCCAATGCAAGTAGTAACAGTTGACACATAATATCATTGTCAAATTTCTGCTCATTTGTAAAATGTTTTGTGTCTTTTTTGTTTGTGGGTATATTTTTGTTTGTTGTTTGTTTTGTTTTGTTTTGTTTTGTTTTGTTTTGTTTTGTTTTGTTTTTAATACTTGTTAGCCTGAAACACTAATAAAACCCCCATAATTTTTTATTTCTAAGCTCTATTTAGGATCCAGAAAATTTTTATTTTTTATTACAATTGTGGAGTTTTTTTGACACACTTATTTGTCAAATAGCCTTTGGACCTTATGCAAACCTTTTCATCTCTGTTTTAATTTTAATCCACATTGATCTGGCCAAAAAGTCACTGTCAGATGAGAGCAACAAGAAGATTAATATTTGATTCTTTACAGAACTGGCAGCTTTCTGATGTCTCATCATGCAGCACAATTTCATAGGTTCATCTTTCACTCTCATGCCCCATTTGTGCTGTGGAGGTAGGTTGATAAAAATTTCAGACAGCTTGAACTCCCATTATCAGTGACATTCATGGTCTTAGTATAAAAACAGAAGCCTTTAATGCAAATCCAGCATAAATCATTAATACCTTCCATCTTGCCCATAATGTTGTACTACAGCCTATCTCTAAAAATACATTTTTGTCATTCAGTCACTGATTTCTTTCTCCGAAACGTGGAAGAGGATGTAACTCTCTGTGGTAAAGCTACAAAAGTATTCTCCTTCTCTGTCTTTCTCCCCAGTTTCCATGGTAACCCATCAAAACTAATACAGGCCCACAGAACTTCATGTTGGGATACGGAACCGCAGTACGAGAAGCTCAATCTGCAGTTCGAAATAAAAGGAAAATTACAGTGTGTTAAAATCATTCTTATAAGTACATGTTTAAAATGTAAAAGTTTAGGTAGAATATTTTAATGTCTTATAGATTCTATGTGCTCGGTCCTGATAGAATACATATGGATTTAATATAAAATGTTTTGAGCTTTAAAGAGAAATTTTTTGAATTTACAGGCTGATAAATTGCTGATAAATCAAAGTGTGTTTTAAAGTCATCTCTGTTTTTCTAGGCATTTAATTATTTCCACAACTTGTTAAAGTTTTAGTCTAGGAGTATTACAGTGGAGATTCTGAGTAACTGTTGAACAGAGGATTCTTTGAAGACAAATAAAGCAGTTGGGAAAAGCCCCAAATAAACGGACAAAATGCCACAACAAAAACCAAACCAAAACAAAACAAAACCTACTTAAAACCTGGTCTTACACTTTTCAGATGTAAAACTCTGTGTATGTTCTTAATCTGTGAATTTTACTTAAATCAACACAGCTCCAACAAAATTCATTCGACTGTATCCCATTCAACTGCCATGTAAAAGTCTAGCTGTGAGTTTAATCAATAGATGAAAGGATATTTCTGTAAATCCAAAAGGCAAAACATGCCTGTCTTGGGAAGGATGTATTGGGTTGACGTACATGAAAGGTAACACTACTACCAAAGATCTCTCTTCTAACTCTTTCCTATACTTACATAGTCCCTCCACAGAGCCCTTTGCAACTGGATGCTGGTTTAAGTAGATTGATTTATCCAAGAGGATACAGTTTCTAAGTTATTTTCAGGTAGATATCTTGCATCTAAGTTGGGTAAAATGTTTGTGTTGACACATTAAAAAGGGGGGAAATGAAAGTCAAAAAAAACCCCAAAAAAAGACAAGTGGAAAGTCTTGCTTAAATGAACCTCAAATTACAGCACAGGCATTAGTTACTATAGTGATGAACATCAATAAAGACAGAGCATTGTTGTAATAAAGTTATTCTTAATGTGATAGAGATATATTTTATCATATTATCCCTGTCTTACATCATCTAATGTTAAATGTTTAATGTTTTCACTGTAATATTGAGGAATGAGTATTCTACAAGGATTTATGAGCACCATTTTTCTTAAAAGTAGACTCAAGTGAAAAAGGTTTATCTTCTTAAAGTTTTGTCAAGGCCCAGTTTATTTCTTAGTTTGAAATATCAAGCACGAAAAGATTTATTTTTCTTGTTTATTATCACATGTTGTAAGCAAGGTGGTTTTGGGTGACTGAAAAAGTTTTATTGATTTAAGTATTTAAATGAATGATTTTCTTCAACTTCATCTGTTAGTTCTCCTTAATGTGCTGAAAGGAAGGCGTTTTATTTGCTTTTCTGTAGAAGCCTTTTCATAGAATCATAGAGCCATAGAATGCTTGGTCTTGGAAGGGACCTTAAGGACATTCCAGTTGAAATGCCCTGCCACAGGCAGGAACACCTTCTGCTGGACTGGATTGCCCATCTCACCATCCAACCTGGCCTGAACACTTCCAGGGATGTGACAGCCACAACTTCCCTGGTCAGCCTGTTCCAGTGCCTCACCACCCTCACAGTGGATAATTTCTGCCCAGTATGTGATTTAAACCTACCTTCTTCCACTGTAAAGTTTTTACACCTTGTCCTGTATTTATATCTTTCATATCTTCTATTTTTCAATTATTCATTTCCTTTTCACATCTTTAGTTCTAACAGCTGTGTACCAGATAATGAAGGTCAGTGTGAGTTTGGACCAGGTCATAGATTTAAGACCTGCAAAATCCAACAATCAAGAGGACATTTTTTCTGAATTAATATGAATCTTTTTAACCCAAAATTTTCTTGATGACCATTAAATCTTTTTGATCACTGTTCCTTAATAACTCACCTGCTGTACTGCAAACAAAATAAAAATACCTCTTCTGTCTGGTCAGTTTTGACAACTATGTACAGAGAAGACTGCACCTGTACAAATGCAAGAATCTGACTCATCTCAGGCCTTCTTAGTTTACCATGCTGGACCATGAAGTATGAACACAGTCTTCAAAACACTGTTACAGTAAGGGAAAAGAAGAAATATGTTATTAATGAAATCTGCAGGTTTCACAAAATCAGGCTTTGCTTAACAGGTGTGTTTTAGAGATCATTAATTAAATAGAATTTTTTGTTTTCTTTCAGGGAAGAAAAATAAATCTAGAATTTAGCTTTTACTTTCATAGCTTAGAAATTTTACCTGTCCTGAAGTAATTTTATGCATGCCAGTGGTGCTGTTACCCTTCTGGTATGAATTTTCACTGCATTTGTAAACATATTTTGTCCTTGCCACTTAAAAAGAGAAAAAAAAAGAATCCTAGAGTGAGTCCCTTTCTCTAATTTATACCAATTTTAGTTACTCCCTAAAAGAAAAGCTCCATCATTGTTGCTGTCTGAAGATATACTACATATCTAATATCATTTTCTAGGAGACAGTCTGGCTCTTACACTAATGTGTGTAATGACCTGTATCCATCAGCAGCATTTTTTTTCTGAATTTATGGAGCTAATCACCAGTACTGCTTTGACAGACAATAATTGGACATTTTTTACAGTGTAGTTTGTTTTCACTGGTTTTTGTGGTCCGTATTCACTCAGAGACAATTGTTTTATTTAGGTATTTTTGTCTGGTTTTTTTAGTCTTCTCTTATGAAGAATCAATTTATTAACATGCTTAATTTTTCAATTTCAGCTGGAAAATTATTAGTGAAGATGTGAGTACTGCATAACAAACCCTCAAGTGATAGGTTGGGTAAATAAATAAATGAATAGGGCAGTGACAAAACTTTCAGCATTACTCTCTAATAAGAATGTGAAAATAGGAGAGAAAAATGGATATATCTCAAATATGCTTTGCAAAAGCTTGTCATTGTCATCTTAGAAATCTACAAAGAAAATGTTACTAACCCAGGGGAGATATCATTATAACAGTGAAATAGAGAGAGATTATTTCAAGGAGTATAATAAAAATGAGAAAGAATAATTTTCAGGACAATGAACAGAATATGTAATGAAAAGAAATGTACACCCATACCAAAAACTACAAGCAACGAGCACTATTATACTGGATATTTGAGAAGAGAGTATATATCTCATTTGCAAGACTTGAGGAACCAAACTCACCTGTGAAAATAGTCTTCATTAGGCTAGGTATGACTGGGTGGAAATGCCTTTCAATTTCTCCCAAAAACCCCATACCTCACATGACAATGAAAAAACACAGATGATAGAATATCGTCCTAGGATTTGGAGAGTTTACAAAGAGTCAGTGAACGTCCTGACTCACGTATATTTCTCTAGATTATCCCCATTTTTGCTCTTACAGCCTACAGAAATGCATAGAAAATCTGCAGAAAATCCATTATTACCTCGAGAGAAGAAATAGGTAATGGAGTCATATTTCACGTCTAGTTTCTGCTTGACTTACATACTGGGTATATAATATTTTTAAAGCCCTGTTTAATCCTTATACAGTGTATAAACCTAATTTTGTTAGCCAGTTGCAGTTATCACTGACCCTGAGAGTAGCTCAGTGGGTTAGAGCATGGTGCTAATACCAAGGCCATGAATTCGGTCTCTGTATGGACCATTCACTTCAGAGACAGACTCAATGATCTTTGTGTGCCCCTTCCAACTCACACTATTCTCTGGTTGTGTAAATATGACCAATTTGAGCTAAACATTCAATTATTCAAGATGATGAAATGGACCAAATAATCTTCATAACATCTTTCTCTCCTTCACAATGTGTATTAAGATCCAAAAACACCTAATTATGTGAGCAATTTTAACTACATATTCTCATTTTTAAGGCAAAGACATGAAGAATGCCAAAACCTTACAACTTGTATGGTTCCTGTTGTAAACTCATCCATAGTGATTTGGAGAAGTTCTTTGTGGGTTTTTTTTGGCATAAATGTTTGTATTTGAGAGAGTTGTTTTTCTGTGTATGTATGTGCTAACTTTTAAGACTTACTCTATAGTTTTTATTGCCCAGTTAGGATCTTAAATAGCAATGTTCTACTCTATCACTCTTTCTTTGCAATTAAATGGAGCTGTGTTTCTTAAAACAAAAAAATACACTATTTAACTTCATTTATATAAATGTCTACTTGCATGCAAAAATATAACATTCTTGTCCTTTGTATTTGTTATAAATGATGCTTATAAGGGAGAAAATTCTTTTGTTTTGCAAGGTTCCTCAAGTTATACCTAAACAGAAATCGTAATATTTTGTGGGGGATTTTTTGGTCTTGATTATCATTTCTATGGCAACCAATTGTAATATCAAAATGGAGCATTTATTCTTCAAGTAGGGAATAAGCAGCAGGATGTTATTAATTCTAAAAGTGCAAGGTTATTCTATAAACTCTCTACAAAAATAGTATTGTTGCATTCAATAGGGTTTTTTCCCCACCATAATTTCTCAATCAAACTAATTCAGTTTACAATTGAAATGCTTTTCTGACTGCCAGTCCTTAAATTAGGCCTGGGATTTGGGAGCTTATTTGTCTTCTATCTGATTCATGGATCACCAATAATAAAGATTTTTGCAGGCCAAGTATTGCCTTTGGAGTCACTTGTGCAACTCCATTACTTTCAGTCAGTTTGCATAAATGTAACTGAAGGGTAAACACCAAAAACAGTGGAACTGAAGAAAAGTTCTGCGACTGGAACTTTTAGTTAACAAACATATTGATTAAGTTCAGACCATGAAATTACTCAGTGCACTCTTCACTTTCCAAGATCCACATTGCTTCTGTAATCTTAAAATTAATTTCTGCTTACAATACCTCGCTGTTCACAAGTTCAACTGTACACAAATAACAGGTGTAAAACCCCATTGTTTTCAAAAACGTCAATTCTGGGACTGAAGATGAAGCTCTTTTTATGAGATATACCATGGTTTTAAAAAAAAAGGCAAACAGAAAAACTTTTTCCTTATCTTTTTTTTCCTTTCATTTTTAAATAAAAGGTTGCCATTTTTACCTATGTTTGTCCAGCTGAATGCTTTTTGAATGACATTGCAAAAGCAATGATTCCTTAATAGTCTTGCAGTTCTTCATGGAGTATGGGACAGTGGGGGCCTTAGGGCAATAGAGGCATTTCAAACCTGACCAGCCTCTCCTGGGGCTCTCCCCAAGACATCCATATATTGGAGAGTCCATGGGCTCTCTCCTCGCCCATGATGCCATTCCAGTCCCCTGGTGCCACTCTGTGCCCCAGAGATCCTGGTCTCCAGCGCCCCACAGCCCTGGCATGTCCAGCCATGAGTTCCACCCACAGCCCCAGAGAGGCTCCCAGTGCTCTCCCTGGTGTCCCCCTGGCTGCCCTGCCCCTGATGGGCAGTGGGACAGCTCTGGCTGGCCCCTCTGCCCATGTTCTCCAGCTCTCAGAGAGCCCCCAGCCCACGCAGTGTCATTGATGTTCATGCACTGGGCTTGTTTTGTTAGTTTTCAGTTACAGAAAATGCCTGTTATGATTTCTGCAGTTGTAATCCAATTGTGGTGTTGATTTTATTTGGCTTGCCTAAAGCAACCATTTAATTTTTGTAAGTCCTTCTGATAAGGGGAATGCTAAAATATTTAAGGCAGGAGGATAGGAATAAGCACTAGTACAACTGAAAAGCAAGCATGCCCAGCTAGAACAGCGTTCATCAAAGTGGAAGAAGCATTGGCATGGTACTTGGATGGTTGGAGAACTTGCGCTTCACTTTTTGCTTACAGGCAAGGCTCATAATCAACACCTTAATATTTTTCAAGATTGATAAGCATTTTCCTGCAATTTGTACATGAATTAAACCAAGAGAAAAAGGTTACTTTTCTACTTAGGTTCCAAAAGCACACCTTTAGGATGAATACATAGTGCTCACTGCTCATTTCTTTTAAAGGTATGGAGTTGTCTGTTATTATTTTATACATATATATCTTTTTAAATTTTTATTTTATTTTTTTAAGAAGGGAAACATTTAGAGTAACTGAGAAAGGATTAAAATGATACTCAGATCTCGATACAATGTTCATTTTGACCCCAAGTTAAAACATGATTATTAGTAAATGATATGCTTTTTGGAGATGTTTGGTGTGCAAAACATATATTAATTCAGTGAAATCTACAATTCTTTGGCATATTTATGATCTAATATTACATCTCTAAATAGTTATCCAAATAAAATAAAAAAAAACCACCAAAACAACAATCTGTCTTTCCTGCATACTTAGTAGAGGGAAACAAAAACCTTTAGAGAATGCTTCATCTTTCCCTTGCAGATCTGTTTTAGGATATCATGAATCATTTCAGAGTGGCTATTGTTCTCCATTAACTATAAAGAATGCTTAGAATTACTATCTCTGCCTTAGACAATGAACGATTAAGCACCTAATACTAAAGTAAATTAATGACAAGGTCTCTCTACTCTTATAGGGCCCCAGCTAGAGTGCTGCATTCAGCTCTGGTGTCCCCAGCTCATAAAGGACATAGACTTGTAGGAGTCCAGAAGAGGGCCACCAAGATAATTAGAGGCAAGGCTGAGAGAGTTGGGATTCTTCAGCCTGAAAAGAGAAGGTCTCAGGGTGACTTAAATATGTCCTTCCAGTACTTGAAGGGAGCCTAAAATGAGAGTTTTTACAAGGATACATAAACAGTGACAGAACGAGGTGGAATGGCTTTAAACTTTAAGAGCATAGGTTTCAATTCGATATTAAGAAAAAATTCTTTACTGTGAGGGTGCTGAGGCACCAGAACAGAATTCCCAGAGAAGTTGTGAATGTCCCATCCCTGAAAGAATTCAAGGCCAGGTTGGATGGAACTCTGAGTCACCTGGTATAGTGAAAAGCTCTCTCACCATAGCACTGGGGTTGAAACTCAAATGATCCCTTCCAACCCAAGCCATTCTATGGTTCTATGACTATTCTAATCCAAATTTAGGTGATATTAATTTACTATGAGCTCTCTTGGAAAGTCTATTCCTTTGGTTGAACCCTGCATATTACATCGACTGATTAGATACTTATATCTTTAATTACACTATTCATTATATGCAACTTCTTTATCTACTCTGGACTTGAGAGAAAAAGTAGACTTAAAAGTGAAATCTAAAAGTTTTCATCATCAAGTTTTTTTCAAATATTTGAAATATATTATTTATACCATAAACAATCAGCGTATTAAAACTAAACAGAAAGAGCAGTTTAGGATAGAGATAGAAAAATTGCCTGATGCCTCTAAGGTATTAGAATTTCTTGCAGAGGCTACGTGAAACTTTCCTTTTGAGTAACAGGTCTTGGCTTGTTTTTTAACCACTTAGCACTAAAATAATCTATGGTCTAGAAAACTATGACTGCCACTACCTTGATAATTTTGTACATTTTATCCAGTGTAATGTTCATAAGTAGGGAATATTCTTCAGAGCCTTCCTAAGCTTTAAAGAGTGAGACAAAGAAATGATGTCACTAACAAAGTCCTTTCAGTACGTCAGATTACTCTTCCATCATCAAAGCTGAGTTTTTCAAAAATTATATTATTAAATTGTTCTTTCAATACTACATTCATTTGTCCTCCTAAACTGAACACCAGCGAGCTGGCAGCCTTAAAATGATAGAGACCCATCTATCATTTATGTTGAATGATTTTTATAATAACTGGTGTAGGAGACAGAAAACTCTTTATATGTTTAAATGCATGATGGAGGATGTCATACATTCCTGGATAAACTCAATGAATACTGAATTGCCAAGCTTCTTTTTTTTTATTTTCTTTAATATTTCTCATGTCAGACTGTCTGAGAAGGCTAGGTCTCTCCCCATACATCACTGCATCTCCTCTTCCTATCCATTGGAAGACACCACAGGATGCTTGTCAGGTCAGGCAGCCTGATCCATAAGCCTGGAAAAAGGTAGGATTGGTGCTCAAGTGAAATCCTGTTGTTTCTAGCATGTGTCAGGGTGAGTCTGGTCCTGGACATGCTTTTGCCAAATGCCAAGTAACAGTCTCTTAGGCAATGGTCAAGTATGGTAGAGTTGCTGTGGTTCTAGAACTTATCCCTCATGGAACAGATGAACTTATTTATGGGGGGAAGAAAGTTGGACAAACAAGTGTAAGTTGCTGCAACTCAGGTTCAGACAGCAGATTTGAGTCTGCTTTTTTTTACCTGTACAACAACCACCATAGGCAAAAAGGCAGTGAACTCTGATTATTGATAAGTACTGCAGCATTCAGAAAAGATTTTATTTGTCAAATAATGTTATGTTTTCACTGCAAAAAAACTGAAAGGTTTCTCTAAGTATCTTTTATTTCTGATGGCTGTTCATTTTAATCAGAAGGGGAAAGAAATATGTAAACCCACTTGTGTCCTTTTTGTCTGTTATCTCTTAAACATTTAGTTTACCTCAAAAGAAGACCCTTTCCCAAACACTAACATGCAAAAATTAACATATGAAAAATATCTTACTGATATAATAAAATCCATATTTGTCAAGACTAATGCAGATTTTTAATTTTTATTTTACTTCTCTGAGGTTTTTTTTTCAAAAATACCTGCCTACTAATTCTCCCCAAATAGCCCTATTCAAATGCCACTCTAGAAAATCAAAAAAATGTTCCAATATAGATTGTTTACTAAATACATGTACAACATGAGTATTCAAACTTAAAATGAATGAAAATAAATTATTATGTTTCTAATAGATGTTTAAGTTGCATATTACATTATTGTATATGTGTCTGGGAGATATTCAAATATTTTTATTCAGTGCATGAAAATAATATTAAGTATTTTTTAAGTTAAATCAGCATATTTGAATTTCATATAATATATTTACATTTAAATCAACAAAAACAGCTTGAGTTTTTGAGACTTCTGCTTGAATTCTGGTGCAAAGTACTTGGGGGTAAACCTTCAGAGTGATAGAAACTCCATCTATCCACCACTGTGGTCTCTTACTAAATTTCCACGGTTTTTTGAGTTGGGGAAAATTTAATTAATGCCAATGGAAGAAACTCTAAAATCATATAAGAGCATAAAAGTTAGAATCTTTTATGAGCTATTCACATTAAAAATCTTTACCAGGTGTTAAAAATTAGTATTGTCTTGAGACCAGTTTGAATGTCAAACTCATTTATTTCAGCAACTTATTATTTCTTCAGGTTTTGTTTCATTGTAAAGTAACATCTAAGTCTGGGAAACAGAACAAAACATTATAATCATATTTTAATTTTCATGGTAAAAATATTTTCCTATTCATCATGTAAAAAGACTAAGCATATGACAAACACAAAAATTTCTGTATAGGAACAAAAAAATTAATTGCTCGGGTATTTTGCTATTAAGTTTTAACACTATCTTATTATAATAGTTTTAAAATCTGCCTCTATATGAGAACAGTAAATTTTTGAAAAATATAGTAATTTATGAAAGTAGGAGAAAATCTATTCCTTTGAAATATGCATGAAAGATACATATTTTAGAAGAAATTTCTACATTTCTCTATTTTTTTAATATAATCTGTGAAAGGGAGAAGCTACAGTGTTCAAATAGAGCAAAAAGCAATTACTTGAAATATTTTTTATTTAAATATAGAAAAAAATGAAAATTTTAAATCTTATTTTCGCACAAAAAATATTTTAAGATAACATTTTAATACACTTCATGTAAGTCAAGTACTGGTTAGGAAATTGCTCCCGTGTTCAATTACCTTACCTTTCACAAATTTATTTCATTAATTTACTTAAATTGCTTAATCTCCATTCTCTGTTCAGGAAAAAAAATCCTATACCTATACCTATAGAAATAAGAAAGAATAAAAATAATTCCATTCGATCTGACATTGTTCCTTCAGTTGTGTTTATATGGTTATGGTGGACTGATCCTGACTGGATGCCAAGTGTCCACCAAACCACTTTAGTTCTCCCCTCCTAAATGGAACTTGGGAAAGAGGATATGGCAAAAGGTTCATGGCTCAAGATAGGGACAGGGAGACATCACTCAGTAATTATCATCACAGTCAAAACAGGCTGAAATCTGGATAATAAGTTTAATTTATCACCAATCAAATCAGAGTAATGAGAGCAACAAGAAATGTGTTGGGTTTGCACGTTTGAGGGCAGATAAAGTTATCTTCTATGGGGCTTTGGGCATTCAGTATCAATAAAAGTTAGCTGGACTTTGATCTGAGCCATCAAAGGTATTTCACCTAACCCAGTAGCAGTACAATTATTTCCAAGATAATGTGTTTCATGATTGTCTGAAAGTATTGTTCATAGTAATTTTGGAGCTGAAAATACAAATATTAAAGTATATAATAGAAGGGGAAAGGAGAAAGGAGAAAGGAGAAAGGAGAAAGGAGAAAGGAGAAAGGAGGGAAAAAAAAGGAGAAAAAAGTTGAAATTCTTAGACACTGTGTGAGGCTGTTAAGATTCACTGGACAATAACATGTTGCAATTTCAGATTTTTTTTTAAATCAAGATAGACACATGGTTTGACTTTCAAGGTGAATTATCCTTTCACTTTTTAATGTTTTAAGTTATAATAATTCAAGATAATATGAGTCCATGAATAAAATTGTAGAATCTCATGCACTGATATTCTTTCAGCATAATGTACTGATTTAGACCTTCATCTGAAAGGAAAATGTACAAAGAAAGGACATGGTCAAGTTTTCAAGATTCTTAATAATGTCGGGCAGATTTCTGGCCTTTTGAGGATTATAGAGTCTCTTTCTTTTGCTGCATTCACTGTCAACACATTTTCATGTAAATAGAAAAACAAAAGACTGACTCCATATTACCCTGTAAAATTTCAAGTGTTTGTAATAATATTGAAATTTTACAGTGAAAATGTGTATCTGGTCTCTTTATGCAGTGAATCCTTTAAAAGCAATAACACCAAGAAGACCTTCAGACTGATAAACACAAGAATCTGGTCCATTTGCAGTAGCAATTTTTCCTTCACTTGGGTAGGCTTTAGATCATGTTACACAGGAATAACACAATCTGTTATGTTTATTTCTTCACACTGAAGCATGTGGGTTATCTGCATATGTGTGTCAAAATGTTTTGAGGCACTTCATCAAAGTTACAATAATGCTATGACAACCACTCTAAAATGGAAACAGAAACTAGATCTAGTCATTAATATCTCTGCTAGTTTCTTGGTTTAAATACTATTTTGAGACCTTTCCTTGCCTCTTGATTTTAAAGATCAACTCAAACCACAGGATATTTTCTTAAAATATTGCATTCATTTAAGAGAAAAAAAATTCCTTTAAACCAAACTAAACCAAACCAAACAAAAAATTAACTTAATAAAAAGTTATGAGTCATTCTTCTTGCAAAGTAGCTACACATAGCTATATTTTAGAAGAGGTATTCTCTTCTGCAATTTTCTTTCAATATCTTTTACTATAAATTAATGTAATATACATTTATATATAGGTTACTATTGCTTCTTTGGATACCAATTAGCTTGTGTTTTCACAGTTCTAATACAAATATTCTTATCCATTCTGCTCTGGAAATATTTAGTAATGACACAAGAGAATAAATAATAAATTAGAAAGAACACTGAAGTCTGGAATAGCAAATGTTTGGCTTTGTAAGTGGCGTTATAGAGAGCTGGGGGAATTCTTGGAACATAGCACATAGACAGACTAAAAACTTCGTGCACAGTATCTTAATACCATGAAGGAGGCAGAGTTTGGACATTGTGAAAAGAAATAAAAAGTTTATACTACAAATTATATATACTTATAATTAAATTTTAACCATTCAGCCACCCCTATCATCACCCCAAGCATCAGTATTTTGAAGTAAACAAATTGCCAAATATGTAAATATAAAATACAGTCTTGTAAGTAATTCAGCTAGAATTCTCAAAGCTAGTCAATACGAGATTAACTTTCAGGAAGAGTAGGTCACCACGCTTTAATGGACCTCTTTCAATTAGAGTAGTACTCTTTAGTGCTCTCAAGTTATCCATGTATCTGCAGAATGTTCAAGTAAGAAAACAAACTGTAATGAGTTGTGATTTGTTAAACTTAACAGCCTATGAGCTAGGTCGATGTGGGGTTTAGAAATCACCTTCCATGGGAATAATATGCAAGTGTGAATACAACTTAATTTAGACTTTAAAAAAAAATTCCCAAACTGCTTCATTTCCTGTGACCTGTAATTTTGTTTAATATAATTTATAAACCTTTAGTTTCAAGTGTAACTTTAGGAACATATACCCTTTTGTTTTGGAGCTAGTTGAACTCTGTTGTATCAAGACATTTCTAAATCTTGTAAAAGTTATTGTATCCACTAATTAACTGGACTGATTTGTAAGTAGGATCTTTGTGCCATCAACAGCAACCAATAGTATATAGCTCTGTTGTATACATTAAAAGTACAAATATAAATCTTAAACAGAACATAATAAACAGGGCTGTCACTGTAAATGCAGGGCTGAGAGGCTTCTCTGTGAATAGTTAAGGACCAAAATGAGAAGAATGTGATAGTGCTAGGAATAGTTTTCTTTGCCTCCATCCTTTCATTTCTTATGCTAGACATATGCATAGACTAATGAACCTCTTCACTCATATGAGAGACACAATCACAGTAGGTTCTAAGATAAATAATGAGAACTCTCCCACTAAACTAATGGCATTTTTTGCAGCAGCATTAAGACATGTCACTTATTGAAATAACAGCTGAAATGGTTATGTGGGACTTTTATTTGTCCTGCCTTTGATTTTGAAGAATAAGAAGTCCCAGAGAGCTAAGAGAACAAGGTATGCTTGTCACCTTGAAGAGTGAAATATTGTGATAGATAGCTTGGTCCACCTCAGTAAGGGCACGTTGACCAATTTAGTCTCACCCTTTCTGCCCATGCATTTTCATAATTTATCATTATTAAAAGACTAAAAATGGGGGAAAAAACCCTCATTGTTTAATTACTTTCCAGAATTATTTATGGCTGCATCAATGGTTCCTTGGATTTGTCAATATATGATTTGATTTCATATGAATTTTTTTTCTGTCTTTCATTTTTAAAAAATATTATGACGTAATTAATCTATCATGCAAATCTGAATTGTTGTGCTATGCACAAACTAAGCAGCTTAACAGTTTTTTTATGGAAGCACTACTTTATTTTCCTTTCTTTTTTTTTCCCTCTTGTATTTTACCACAAACAAGAAAAAAACTACAGAGAAATTGATTATGTATTTTTAGGTTGTTAAAGTGAAAAATATTCTATTTCTCGTATTAATGTACATATTGTGAAAATAATTAAATGAGGAAAAATAATTATTAGGTGCCTGTAACATGTTACAATAACTTTCTATTTATGCATAGATCTAGCAAATTCCACTCAGGTGGGCTACACCTCATCTTCGGCCTAGTGTACTTTTTTTTTTCTTTTCTAATTCATTGCCCTGCATCATAAATTCTCCAAATATGTTGCTATTGTCCTCTTCTCCTTTTTATTTTTTCATACACTGATTACAAAATGATGCAAATTTCTTTCCTAGCATTACATGGCTCATTAATCTGACACATAGGTGGCAAACCAGTATAGAGATATAAGAGTGCTGTTGTTTTAAGGGAATGGCCAGACTCACCAAAGATTTGCTGAAAAAAAAATTGAGTACCTTTCTGTAGTGCCTACAGATAATAATTTTTTTAAGACAGGTTGTAGAAGAAAATATTTTTATAAAGGTAAGTTGTTTGAAATACCCATACAACTGAGCACTTCAAGATAGTCTGACAATGCTAACTTGTCAGAGAGGACGGAAAATTTTGGTTAGTCTACTTTCAACCCATCTCACTGTTTTCCATTTCTCTGTGCAGCAAGAAACCCATTCAGAATTAGTGATTGTCATCCTATTTATTCATTCATACATCATTTAACAGGAAGGCTTCCATTTTTCACATTCCCCCAGCTCCAGGCACTCGTAGGCAAACAACTAATTCCTTGTGGAAGGTAAACAATTCTCGCAATCTACACTTTTAATACATATATTAGTGTTATGCAATTGTAATAGACACATAAAACAGTGTGTGTCCACAGGCTCTTGCAAATGAAGTCATGGAAGTCCTATAAGCTAGAGGAACTAATTTTTTCTTTTTATTTTTTTCTGAAGAGAAAACGTTTCCTCTGAGGAATGAACGCATTTTCATTCATTTGACTTTATAGCATATCCTGAAAGCCAAAATTCTAACGATAAGGAAGGGAGTGCATGAAGAATCTGTGAAATATATGGGTGGCAACTTTTCTTAGCTGTTTTCATTCCATTAGTTACTCAAGGCTCATTATATGAACATAAACTGTTCAGTCTGGAGAGTGTCATGCTACCAGATTTACTTAATGGATTTTATTTCATCATTTAAATGCTTTGAATTCCAGACTTGTGAGAGAGTGGGGAGACTCAAGAGAAATGTCTGAGTTGTAAAAAATTTAACAATTCTATTCAAAAGAAAATAATATGAAAAATATCTCATGGCCAGATCCTGTATTTCTGGATTTATCTACATGTTTTAGAAAGAGGAGGAGAATCATTCAAGGTTGGTTTTGGGTTTTTTTTTTGGTTTTTTGGACCTTTCCTTTACAGAGAGAAGAAAAAGTACAGAATTTATTTAGGATCATATCCAGAATTTTCCAAAATTAAGGTGGAGTAAATGAGTTTAGAAAGGTATTTGGAACAGATGAGGGAGACTGTTTGGACAGAAAAATATAAAATGAGATCAGAAAGTCAATGTCATTTCACAGAAAAATTCAATCCAGGGACAGCAACATATTCCTGTCCAAAATCCTTTTATTGATACTTCATTATTTGTCTCTGATAACAGTTCTAATATACTCAAGACAAAAACACAGGTTAATCTCCAGTCTAGCTTTCTCTAAGGAAGTCTGGGAGGTTTTTTTTCAGTGTCTCCAGTATAGAGAAAAAGCTAACTGCAATTATTCCCATACATGAAGTTTTTTCAACAGGCCACCAAAAATACAGTCTATTACATTCATCACAGATTTCCCTGCATACAGCCAGCAAAGCTAGATTTCTAAAAATTGTTTGCTTGTGTTTAAAGGAGTCCTCTTAAAAGTCATCTTAAAGATGCCATTCTTGTACTGAGAGGGCCCAAATCTAAAACAGTGACTTCCCTCTGGCTGTACCATGAAAATCTTACAAAATTCTTCTGTATTGTTTTTTACTACATCATTTATATTTGGGCTTATGGCTAGTAAATACTAATTATATCCTTATTGATATATTTTTAAATTTCTATCACAGGCCTGTCTTTTGTCAATATGAAATGGAACCTGAATTAATGTCTCTAGTAATGCTAAAAATTTTTCAATGCCAATTTTTAATCAATATTGGGTCTTTCTTCCTTTCATCCTTTCTTCCTTTCTTCCTTCCTTTCTTGCTTTCTTCCTTTCTTTCTTTTGTATCTATTTTATAAAGTGTTATCCCTTGCATTGTAGAGAAAAGCACCTTAGATTATTACAGTGAATCTTTTTTAACATTATCTGTTCATCATTTATGGAATCCTGCGACAATACAGACCAATATTAATTTATTTTTCTCAGTTATATATGTATACACTTACACTGTGATCAGAGGAAAAAGGGCATACTCAGCAAAATATTTGTGTGGCAGACACCCAAGGATCTCAATACATTAGTGGTGCAGTTATCCGATTTTTTGGTCAGAACTGGAATTACACTGAAATAACATCTTGGTGGAAACCATAGATGCTTTCTGCTTGTAAAAATGATACTCTGAGATAAGAAGGATCTGATCTTGGAAAGTTTAACACCATTGAAACGTAACATATGTATCCTAGTCTTCACCAATATTCTGGGAAGGTCCTAAGTATATTGCATAAATCCAAACCATACACATTCCTCACTAAATTCCTATAAAGTGCTGGCGTACATCCTTACAGGATTGCCATTAGATAGAATATCTATTTTAGGAAAAGACTCCTGTTCAATTGCAATTCTTTGGAGAAAGCAAAGTATTATCTTTAAGCTTTTTCTGCCTTTAAGGATATCACCAAAGTGGTCTGGGAATCTAGTTCTTCTATGCATGCAGCCTGAGGCAGTAAACAGATTAAAGCAGATCAGATTATTCTCTCTCTCTCTCTCTGTGAAGTGTGAAGCTGTTGCAAATCAATATTGCAATGAAGTGTATTATACATGCACCCATATTTTCCCCCATGAAATCATAACTGAAACGATTAAATTTTGAGTGTATTTAGGATACCTGATAAAAACGAGTGTAGAAAGTTGATACTTGGAAGAGATGTGCTTCTGTGAAATAAAATGCAGAAAATTAATGGTTTAAGAGTAATCTCTTTTCAGGGGTATTTTCACTTTAATATATCAAATGTGCTAAGCATTCTAAAGTGAAAAAAATGTTAGTTGTTCAGAGAATGAATGTCCTTCCAGGCTCACTAGCATGCAATATAAAAAGAAAAAAACGGGAAGGAATTTGGCAAACTTAATGAAAAAAAAATCTATGCTCAGTACAAATGAAATTTAATAATAGGAAATAAGTAAAAATTTCTTTGATCCCTCAGTGGTGAGAGAACACTACTGACGATCTGTGCTCATCACAACAGTAGGGAGGAATTTTTATATTCATAGGTCACTATTTCCACTTGAGCTACAGGGAGCTGGTCCACAGCTGAGCTGTCAAAATTACAAGCATCTGGAGCCATGTGGAAAAGTATGCTCAGTAGCCTTATTAGTGTTAATGGAAGGGGAAGTATTACAGGTCTGTTAGGTACCTCATCAAAACAGTCTGATATCATGCCACTCCCCACGAGCCTCAGAATTTTGTTAGTGTTTTGGTGTACATGTATATCTTTATGTGAGAGCTTTGTTAGAATATTTTATAAATTATACAGGAATTAGAGCATTGTCTTCTGCCAGTGATCTACACGAAACATATTAAAACTAGTCACAATATATTAGAATACTCTGAAGAGAATGTCTTACTGCTACTTACTCTCTCCCACCATCACAGACTTAGGGCATGAACACACCCTGTTTCTTGGTTTGGAGCTGGGGGGGGTGTTGCGTGTATCTATTCTATTCTATTCTATTCTATTCTATTCTATTCTATTCTATTCTATTCTATTCTATTCTATTCTATTCTATTCTATTCTATTCTATTCCATTCCATTCCATTCCATTCCATTCCATTCCATTTTTATTTGGGGATTTTTCTTTAGTGTGTTGTCTCTACCCTCTCCTCTCCCATCACTCACACAGTTTTGCACAGAATCCAGTTTGAGAATACAGCTGTGTCTTTTTGAGGTAAGTTGTTTTTCAAGAGATACATAACAATGGAAGGGTTTCAGAAATTTTAAATCTTCTTCCTGAGAATTTTTTCCTCCAACCTTCCAAGTTATGAGGTGTTATAATGAGACCTGGTACAGAATTCCAGTGCAAATTTGTGGATATCTACTTACAGTGTTTATTTTTTTTCTTTAAACCAGCAACAACAAAAACAACCCCTCCACAATCCTTTTAGATCCCTCCCAACCCATATTTTGTGATTCTTTTATTTAGATCAGGTATAAAAAGGACTTTTTTTACTCAGAAAGCGGTGAGACTCCATAACGTTTTGCCCAGAGAAGGTTCTGGATGTCACAATCCATGTAAGTGCACAAGGTCAAGCTGGACAGGGCTTTGAGCAACCTGGTCACTGGCAGATCTCACTGCCTATGGAATCAGAGGATCTGTGAGGTCCCAAAATGTTCTATGATTCTATGATATGTGGGATATCCTTCTGGTCAGTTGGGGTCAGCTGGCTGTGTCCCCTCCAAACTCCTTCTGCACCCCAGCCTAGTCACAGGCAGAACAATTGGAAAAATAGAGAAAGATCTTGATTCCATGCAAGTAATATTCAGACATAACTAAAACATTAGTGTGTTTCCAACCCTAGCTTGGTCACAAAGCCAAACATAACACCATCAAAACCTCTATGCAAGAAAACCTCCAAACTATTTCCCAGCCCAAACCAGGAAAGAAATATAGTATTTAGTGTTCATTACTTTCTAGAGTGAGTTTGAAACAACAAAACTTCTGAGATATTTGAATTGTTTCTTGAGTTTATTCTTGTTGACTGGTTGATCTGCCTACAAATTTAAAATATATTGGCTAGCATTAGCAGCAGTGGACCCTTTCTTAAAGATGCTGAGCGAGCAAGTTTCCTGAAAGTGATTTATAAACTTCCTGAAATATTTGTGTTCGTTCTTTTTTCCCTTTCAGAAGCTGTGATGAATAATGCAATACTAATGAGCAACTGAGATACCATTCAATCTTGCAGAATAACCATTTTTAGACAGTCCCATTAATAACATCACAAGTACATGCAAATACTCAGGACAGAAAATAAAACTCTTATTGTCCTCTCCTGTGGCATATATGCTTATCTATTTTGTATAGCTTGAAGCAAATTCTTAAGTTTAAATCTCTCTATTGCTCTTACTGCTCCGTCTAGGCCTGGAAAGCTGACAAAGTTTGATGAGAGGTTCCTGTGTCAAAAATCTTGCCTTTCTTTTATCACAAAATATAAGTTTCTCCGATCTATTTTTTTTTAACAGTCACTGCTAATTTTTACAAATGTTACTATTGAAGAATGCAAACAACAGTTTGACTTATCAAGTATGTGAAATGAATAGACCCCATAAGAGTCCCTGGCAATGAAAAAACTGAATCAATCAGATAATTGTTATATTTCTTAGAGTAACTGTAATGTGACCACTACAGAGCACTTTATAACATAACTGACTGATACAGACATGAAATGAGTAGCAGATGAAAGTCATGCTTACACTTCTGCAACAGATGTTTACCAAATATTACTGAATATTTTAGTCTGTCTGAGGTGTTACATTACCCCATTTTCACAGTGCTGGGAAGTTAATGCTACCTAATATGTAACTAACATTCTTTATTTCACATGAGAGAATTTCAATCAATAGAGCACAGCAATGTACAATTTCTATCAATATGTTCAGGAAAAAACACCTTCTTTTGAAGATGCTGGCAAAGTTCAGGAAAACAAATATTTATTTCAAGTGGAAATGTTTAAATTATGCTTTCTGATGCTGACCTTGTCATTGAAATGCAATCATGGTTATAATCTTCTATCTGTATAAAGGAAAAATGCCAGAGATAAGGACTTACACATATTTAATGATTAATAGGGAAAAAAAAGGAATACCAACAGACCTGCAAAATGTCTAACACTCTTTTAACAGGAAAGATACTGAGCAGAATGAGCACAGTGAGTGTATATAAAGTGCACAACTCTATGTGTCAGTGCTTCAAAGGAAGTTCAGAGTCTATAAACAGATACTCCACAGGAAGCCTAGCAAAATGTTATAGTCTAGGCCACTTTTACACTGCCCTTATGAAACAGGTGACACCATCTTTGTGTGCAATGAACAAACGTTCATAGAGGAACATAGAGAGCAAGGCCTTTGGCCAATACTTTCCCAAATAAGTCTCCTCAAAATGACTGCGCTGGTGCTGATATAGCAGCAAAAGTGCACATCTTGGACCAGGATGTGAGGACTTTCAGCTAGCTGAAGTAAAGACAGCAGCACCTTTTCTCTTCTGATAGGATCAGCCCTTTTCCTCATTGTCTCTGAAGTCACTGCTCATCCAGGGAAACCATGATCACAAATGAAAGAGAGACACAGAAGTTTCACACTGGAATACACACTACACGTGATACTTCTTTTCTTAGTGCTTAAACAGTTATACAATGTTATTTACATTTTAGGATTTTTAAAAAGGAACTGGACTGAAATCAGGTATGCTATTTTGCCTAAAACTAGATCAGAGCCGTGTTGCCTGACTGTTTACATCTGGGAGGCACACAGTCATCTTAAAATGCCATTTTGGAAGTCAAATACCATACAAATTAAAGTGATTTTTAAAGATAATAAACCATTGTAGGGTCAAGTGTTTCTAGGAAAGTCACATTATACATTAATATCTGGAACTTAGACCGGTTTCATACCAACAGATTATTACCATTTGAGTGTGCTGTTTGTGTGTTTGTGTGTTTGTGTGTGTGTGCATGTTTATAAATCTTTTATTTGAAACCAGGGAGGCAGGCTCCACCAGGGCTGAAATTAAAGTTATTGAGGGTAATGGAAATACTTTTGTCTGTAATTAACTTTATGCAGTCATGAAACTGAATAGTAAAAATGGCTTGAAGTAAGATAAAAACAAAAATTAAGGGATGTTTTCCAGTGTTATTGCTACTTAGACGATGATTCCAGATGGAAGCTTAATGCTTGAAAATTTCATTTACTTGAATAAAACACAACAATTTCAACAGTTAAAAATAATAAATTTTAAACATCTTAGTACCAGGAAGGAGAAGAAGAACAATTGTGGTCTATTCCAGTATGGAAACTTGATTCCCATACATATGAAATAGTTTTGAAGGGTGTTGCTAATTTATAACTGTGAATGATACTTTTAAAAATATATAATTATCGTATCATCTCATGTCTAGAACACACACATTATCTAGAAGATATATAGTATGTCTATACCGAAATATTGAGATAACCAAATCAGCTTTAGTTATTCACCAAGGCACTTATAGCAGTAGAGACCAGACCTGAAGAGCTCAGTGAGCAAATATTTGTGATTGGAAAGCATGTGAAAACTGAGGATTTTTCATATTGATAACTCCTTGTTGTCTTTACTGATACATGTCTTGGTACTGATTCCCTACACATGACTTGAACTGTATGTATTGCACATTGACTGTCTTGAATGTTTTGTATTATATTTTCATGTTGCACATATTTATTTGATAGATGCTGTATTTTTTTTTTTATCTCAGTGTATAATCTCATTTCTGGTGCTGAGTTTAGGATTGTTATTGAGTAGTTGTGATTGTACTGCTTGTAAAATTTCAGATCATATCATCTTACCAGTGGAAAATAATAAATTAACAATTAAAAGAATAATTGAGCACTAGAGAAAATTCTTCTGTTATAGTATGAAAATAAGTTTTATTTAAATTCTGTAAATTTTTCCAATGCAAATCAGCACTGCTTGGGACATGAAGATGAAAAGTGGCTTTATGTTGTATGTTTTGTGCTGACATATATGTTTTATATTTTCCATACAGAAAACACGAGACTAGACTAAAATATTTTCATTTGGAAGAAACTTACAATTATCTAGTTCAAATGCCTGTCCACTTCGGGGCTTAAGAAAAGTTCAAGCATATTTTTGAGGTACGTTTATATGTTTTTTTTCTTCTAGTGGCATATTATTTAGCATGTTTCTTCTGACGTCTTCAACACTGACAGGCATTGGGCACTGACCACCTTTCAGAAAGTCTAATCAAACCCTTGGCAAGCCCTTCCTGATATCCTAATATCAGATTCCTTGATGCAAATTTGCACATTTGCCACATGTCCTGTCATGTAACTTAGACCTACGGTTGTAGTGACACTATTTTTAAAAACTGTTTTTTTGTCTGACACAACTCTAGCTGAGCTTTGTCTTTGATGGTTTCTCTGTACAGATGCAAACAGCAGCTCTTGTAATCTATCTTTCTGTGCAGCCTGACCTTGCCTCCAGAGATCATAGAATTCATTTAGCTGACTTTGATGGAACTGTAAAGCACTCAAACTGTAGATTTCTGGGAGACACTACTAACTAACTTCTTGAATGCTCTCTTGAAACCCAGGCTAGAAAACCCTGACAATGTTTTTCTCATTACAGCAAAAATTTTAAACTCATTTTTTGGTCACAGTAGCCAAGACAGCCACTTACCATCACATTTTCCATGAGTTCTTCTGTATTCACCACAAACAAGATTTAGGGCACACTTTTCCCAGTTGTCTCATTGAGTACCTATGATGAGAAATTTTCTTCAACTGACTTCAGGAATTTGTCAGACTAGTTTATCACTGCAGTCTGGTATTCTCAGAATATGTTTGGAAAATTTAAAACTTCTATAAGGACTAAGGCTATCAATATTTCTTCTAATTGCATGATCTCTTCTAACTGCATGTAGAATAACTCATCAATGCTATCATCCTATCTGGGTGATCAGTAGCAGACACTCATCTCAATATCTGTTTTGTTTCTCGTTCCCTCAATCCTCATCCAGAGGTTCTCAATCACACCACCCCTAACTGTAGGGTCTGTAAAATACCTACAGTGCAACTCTTCTACCTCATCTGCCCTGCCTACCCCTCCGGAACTTCCTGTAGCTCTCTATCTCAGCACTTCAGTGTTGGGACACATTCCACCAAGTTTCACTTAATACCAGCGTTGCCATACTTCTGAGAAAGGAACAACAAAAAAAAAGACTGATGTTGGTTAGAGTTCTGCTGTTTCTTTTACATACACTGAAAGCATGTTTTAAATAAGAGTTAACCTTCAGTCTTGCACTTCCATGGTCGCATAGGAACCGGAGGCAGAGAAATTTGGGCTAGAACAGAGCTAGCAATTTCATGATAAGAAGCGGTTCCTCAAATGGACAACTCTTCAGTGACTAGCCCTGCTTTAGTGCTGTATGTCTACAAGGAAACAGATCAAGTGTCTGCATTTTTTCTAGCACTCAAAACAAGTATAATGATAAAACCTTGGAATAAGGCCCTGATCTTTTAAATCATTTAATAATATGAATAGAAGAGCTTGATGGATGGGGTTTTAATTACATGTTTTAAATTCAAAATGTTATTTTCTTCTTATCAACTTGGAAAGACTGGTTTTTGTCCTCTGGAACATGTCGTTTTTCCAGCTGGTGGTGAGCCAGCAGAGATCAAAAGTTCTCTTAGGACTGTACTCCTGCTGTTTCTCAACTGAGACTGCATAGTGGAAAGGACTGAATCACATGGAAAGACATTTGTCACCAGCACATCAGATAACAGACGCCAGCCTGTTTAAGTGGTTACTATTCAATTATGCTAATTTAAATACTGCCATTTGGTGATGAAGAGTAACTGCTCTACATAGGAAATTTATCTAAATGGCTTTCTACTGTTATTTAGTCTGGAGCACTAAGATCTATATTGAAATTCACTTAATGTGACATTGAAAATAAGAATTAAGGAGATAACTTGCAATAAGTAAACAATTGGAAGTGTGATTCTTCATTTGATTAAAACGCTTCATCAAAGATTTGTTTTTTCTATCTAATCTTTTTCGTCTTACTAATTCTTTCTATCTGAGCATCAGGAAATCAGAATCTGGTGAACATATACCAATATTTTTCACAAATACCATAAGTATCACTTCTCTGCTGAAGTTGAAACCCTTTTTATTTGTAAGTCAAAAAACAACAGTTAACAGCATCAAACTGGAGGCAACTTGACTGGAATGATTTTGCACCAATGTTTAGAGGAAAACAAATTAGCAAATACATATAAACATGTTTTGTGTTACATACTCAGGTAAAAAGGAACCTTTTTATCAGACAGACATAATCAATCACTTTTTAGGAAAATATGAAAGCTTTGACTCAATAAAACTACCTAAATTATTTCAATGATTTATGTCTCACCAATGGTTTATCTGATTGTATATTTATATGTAATATATGTAATATATTGAAATATTCAATTTATATGCAGTCAAAATCTTCTCCCACTCCTTGGCTCAAAACTGAAGAAGTAGATCCTGTAGGGTTTTTCATTCACCTAGAATATTCATCTATACTATCCAGTGTACTTGCTAATATGAAAAATATCCCAAACACAAATCCTTATGCTGTCACAAATATTTTATTTTGTGCAGTTGAGAGTGTAGGAACTGGCAATGCAATACATACTCAAGGGGGATAAAAAAGGCAAACAGGCGTGTGGGGAAATTTCTGTTAGAACTTTCAACAATTTTTTCAGCATCATGTGCTTGACTCAAATTCCTAGATTATACAGAGTATACAAATGATTTATTTGCCTTATCAGAGCTGCTACAGATCTTGTAGTAACTAAGTTTATAACTAAGCAGTACATAAGTAAACAAAGAATGTAATTTTTATATGATAATACAATTGGCATATGTACATTTTTTGGCCAATTATTCTATTTTCTGAGATTACATATTTGGCAGAAAACCCAGAAATCTACAGCCAAAAGCTGACAGAGTCTGTAATTGCTTTTCTGTGATATCAATTAAGTTAATATTCTCACTTGTTGTTCCTGTCAGTTTCACGATTGACACACAGAATAAGAAGCATCAGCTGGGTATTTAGACTCTGGTTGAAGAAGATCTGACCCAAAGTTTGAAAAAAATATAGAGAATTTGATGAGTTTCTAATTCCCCATTTCAGCTGCAAGTGATTCTAGTTTAAATACATATATAAAATTAATGGACAAATATTTTATGCTCTTATGAAAGCAGGACCATTTTGGAGAATAGCAAAAAAAATCTAACCGCATATTAAAGCATACTGTATACTCAGTGTATATATATATATATATATATATATATATATATATAATTAGGAGAACAGAATGGTGTTTAAAATGCTTTAATATTTTAGAATTTAATTACGAAGGAATAAAAAAAACCACCAGGAAATATTCACTGAAAGTGAATGGTAGAAAATTTTTGCCTGATTAAACTTTTCTTCTACAAAATGTGTAGTTACACTGTGGATCTCCTTCCGTATAGCTGAAAAATATTAAATCAAAAAACTCCAAAAGACTTAAAAATAGGATTTGGACTGGTTTTTGGTCACAGAATCATTAACTCATAGGATATGCTGAGTTGGAAGGAACTTGTCACAGTTATCAAGACAAACATTTGGCTCTGCAAAGGACTCCCCAAGAGTAACAACATGTGCTTGAGAGCATTGTCCAAATGCTTCCTGAAACTCTGTCAGGCTGGTGTTGTGTGCACTTGTTTGTGGAGTCTGTTCCAGTGCTCAGCTACCCTCTGGGTAAAAGACCTTTTCCTGGTATTCGATCAACTCAAACCTCCCTGACACAGCCTCATGCTGTTTCCTCACCTCCTGCCACTGGTCACCAGATGAAGAGATCAGTGTCTGCCCCTCTTTTTCCCCTCATGAGGAAGTTCTAGACTGCAGTGAGGTCTCCCCTCAGTCTCCCCCAGGCTGAACAGACCCAGTGACCTCTGCCATTCCTAGTACAGCTTCCCCTCCAGACTGATCACCACCCTCCTCACCTTCCTTTAGATGTTCTCTAGTAGCTTAGTATTTAGCTGGTTGTAACGTTTGAAATGGATTCTGACACCTCTTACATAGGAATTTGACTGAGTCCCCTTCTGTTAAAAAGTTGGAGAAAAAATAATGTGGGTATAATGATCAATACAGTACTAAAGAGTTCTCCAAATTTTTCATGAAAAATTTCTGGAGTAGGTGCAGAGGTAGGATAGCTCTCTCAATAGTTCTAATCCTTAATATTTTATATTCATTTATATTATCTCTTAGTGCAATTGTAATTTAATATAGAAGAGAATTATAGGCAAGAATGGGCACATAATATATGAAAGAGGATGCAATCCTGAGGCTAATTACTGTTGTAATAAGTGTGTAGGGAGTGATGTTAACCATGATGGATGCTTGGACAGCTAAGAGGATCATATTCATTGAAAGCAGTTCAATAGTCTCTACAATGCAGAAGCACTAGAAAGGAAATAAGGTCTTGAAGTTCAAATATTGAAGTTCTTATGAGCCAAATGTTTGCATGAATTGGATTCAGGATTGTCCAGCTACTGCTACAGTTTTCTGACTGCAGCAATGTGTGGAGTGTAACCAGGACTGTCTTCTCAGTTACTTAACCTTAAATAAAACCAGCCTCAGAAATATTTATATGATACTGGTATTTTTGCTGTAGTTTTCTCATTAGCCCATTTAAAATATGAAATAATTTAGGTGTGAAAACTGACCATAGTGACAGTCTTGTGGGCTTTGGATGTAGAAAAGGACTGTTAAGAATTGGTTTTGAGGTTTGGCTTAACTTAGATTCTCAGAACGTAATTGAACTAATTCCTATTTTCCCATTCAGCTCTGCCTATAAATTACATATTTTAAACTGTGAATGGAAAATGCACAAGGATGTGTTTTTAGATAGAGGAGCTTTATTCTGTATTGTTACTTACTATCAAGACCAAAAAGGTTCAGGCTGGAGCGAAACAGCAGGTACCATGCAAGTGTACACGTTCAATTTGCAACTTAATGGTTTATATTGTTTGACTTTCTATGAAAACCTTTCTGCGGAGGTGGATTGCAGAAAATTTTTATGTGCTCATCACCAGTGAAAATTAGCTTTCACTCTTTATAAAAGACAAGGTCAATCATTTTCAAAGAGATGTGATACGTGTTTTCCTGCAAAGGAAAATCCCTGCAGCAAGGATGAAGTCACTGCACTGCCTTGTCTTTTTTATTAGTTTGTTTGTTTGTTTTGTGGGGGTTTTCTTTGGTTGGGTTTTTCTTTTGCTCTGAACTCAAATTGTTGAACTTTTGGTTTGTATGTAAAGAAGGCAATGTATACATGCAGTATATATATTCAATACATTCATCTTTTAGAGGTAATTAAAAGTTCATAAATATATTTTTGTTCTGTGTTGTGTGGTGTCTAAGGACCATAGTTTAAGTTATTAGGAGTTCTTGTATATCTTTCTGAATACAACTTTCAGCATGCTGGAGTTCAGATATTGATTTTAAAAGGAACATTGAAACTTTTGTGTTTTCATATGAAAAAAAACCCCACTAATAGTAATGGTGAAGGGGAGGTACTTGAAGTAATTTAATATTTTCAGAATTCACTTGGTCAATTAGAGGCTTATCCAGCACAGACTTCTGCTGAAATAAGAGTTGATCCTTTGCTGTCATTGAAGGTATTCTTGTAATTTCTAACTGTTCCCCCAGTAACTTGAACCAAGTAGTCAGTAAATGGTAATGACCAATTCAAAACATTCAATGGCGGTCAGGTATAGGCATGACTGTCTCCTGAGCCTAACATTTTACTTTTCAGCACGCCAAGTTCAATTACTAAGCCTTGGATCCATGCCCTTTTTCACAGCCACCTGTTGCTTTGTGCTAACCTATCATTGCCCAAAAGGTTTTGTGCTGGAGAGATCAGTTATTGAAAATGATTAGATTGAAGGTTTGGAGGTTTTTTTGTCTGCCTGTCATTTTATTGTCATTTGATGATGTTTTCATTAATAGTAAAAGACTCTATTAAAAATGTTTTATCTTTAAGCTCCTTCAGAACTGCTGTGTCTTTCTTTCTAGAATAAATCCTTTTTGGATGGAATGTCAAGTAGGCTGTCTGAAGCATTTGGTGCACTTGTTTCAGTCTGCCATAGAGTACTAGACTGTATTAGAGAACTTAGGCTACAAAATTCTTGCAATTTATCTTCTCTTTCGAGTCTGAAGTAGGATAGTCATAGGCCAAAAGAGAGCTTAAAGCTGTCATGGTCTTTGTAACAGTAAATAATTGAACAATGATTATGAGCTATAGCCTGGAGCATTTGTGTTCATTCAGTTCAAAATTTTAGGTAGGTGTGCTTGTAGAGTGAATCTTGCAAATAATTGACTAGTGAAAGGAGAAGAAAATAGCAATCTTTAAAACACTTTGTGCTAATTTATTTTATTGCATTTCTTGTTTGGATTTTTTTCCCAGTTGATTCCTGAATTCTATTTTCTCATTAGCAGTTTTCAATGCACCTTGATGTGTGGTGTATTATTTATCACATTATTTTCTGCCAATATTTGTGTTTCTATTGTGCCTCACTATGTTAAGTCAGTGATTTTTAATTGTCAGCTTGATATTCCAGCTGGCAAATGTGTCAAAATGGTTTGTTTGGATTTCAGGGTTTCCATTTTCAGCTCTTGTTTACCTTGCCACACATTCACAGATTCCTGCCACTTCAGCTGCTAAAATTTCAGTGCACATCCTGGAAATATTGCAGCTTGCTAGATCAAATTATACCTCTCTATGTCTCTCTGAATCCTACCCAACATTCAAAAATTTTTTTTCTTATGGTTTCCATCAGTTTGGTTAGTGTATAATCTTTCCTACTGGTCTTGACTTCTTTTGTGATTTTCCTCTCTCACCTTCCCCAACACCTGCGAGCAGTAGTGTGGTAGGAGAAATGAATCTCTGCCATGGAAAATCTAAAAAATTACTGCAGACTTTGGAAACAGTAATTTTTAAGCTTCACAAAATGGTCATTTTTTATAGATTTGGTTTCTTCATCTTTTAAATGCCTCTTAGTATTCAAGTTTCTTATCAAAAATTCTTATCTCATGTTATTGACCCTAGTCCTTGGGTTATATAATGGGAAGTTATCCTTTACTCACTACATTGTTACCCCCTTTAAACTTGGTGTAGCTTTTGCACAGTCCTTATAGTCTGAAATCGTAACTGTGAAAGATACAGCATTACATTTTGTTCATAAACTCCATGTCTGTCTATAAAAGTCTTGATATAGTGTTCTAGTGTAGTTTCTGCAGTTGTTCTATCATATTCATTTAATAATTTTTTTGTAAGTTGATATTGAAATCTTTGGTCTTAAATAATCAAGTAATGCTTCCTCTCCCTTCTAAAATTCCACTAAAGTACTATGTTAGCTAGTTATTTAGAATTGTTTTATTGCTTTTACTACCAAGCAATTTCAAAATTTTTTATTTCATTGAAGTTAATACCGTAAAATTTTGAGATTTTGCACCAAGGAGGGACAAAAGGAAAAATAATTTGGATTAAGAATGTTAGACATGAAACACCGGATATTTATGTAAAAAGTTAATTAAAAAAGCACTATATGAAAAAAAAATAATAAAGGAAAAAGAAGCATCCTGATAAATTTGAATAAATATTTGAATGGTTGGAATTAAGTCTGATAATCTGACTTTTTGATTAATGGCATTCTGTTTAGATTAAATGAAGAGACAGATGCAGAAGACACAGTTGAAAGGGAAGAGAAGAGAAATTGAAGAGGCAGATGAGTGCATTTACAGTAAAAAAAAATACAATATATGAAATCATATCTACATGCATAAATTAAAGAGTACAAAGGAATGTCACTGAACAATAAAAGTCACTTTGGTATGGTTGAAAAGGTATTACACTTCCTAGAACTTCCAACATAATTAGCAACCTAGAACAGACCAGGAACACTAACTTCCCAAACAGTGAAAACATAAATCAATCTATGCCAGAGAGCTTTGGTGTTATGGATCTATCCTGAGGAGGTCTTAATTTTCTCATAACAGACAAAAACTGTACTAGGAAGAGGTAGGGGAGGAATTATGAGATAGTAACTTATGTCCAATTTAAGTTTAAGTATAGGAAGATTTCTAAATATAAATGAGTGATCTTTAAACAGAGAGACATTATGGTTTTTGATGCAAAGCAGGTTCAAATGAGGTCAAATCAGGAAGTGTCTCATAAGATGAAAATAATTCGTAAAGATTGCATAACTTTGCAAAATAACCTTACTCAAATAAAATAAAATATTTTCCTTCAGGTTCTGCTGCCATTAAACTTTTAAGTTCAATTTATGATGTGGTAATACATATTTAAAATGTAATTTATTTTTTTATATTATCTTAGACCCTAAAGTATTAGGATTTTTCAGATGAAGCTAATTTCATTATGAAGAGCTTAACTAAGATTTACAAAATAATGTTCTGATGAATGCTAAATATCTAATGCACAATGGAATATACAGAGGGTCTGCTTGAAGGAAAATTATTTACTCTTGGTAAGGAAAGAACATTCCTAGCTGTATGTAATCAGACCACTATGGTTGGTAGAGAGTTAATCACACTAATGCATTTACAAAATGTGACCTCCTTGTGTGCATGTAAACTAATTATGTTTACGTGAATTTTAATGTATGATGATAAACTGCAGTTATATATGGAATTTTGGAGTGCCCTGTTTTCTATTAATGCTTAATTTAAGCACATCAATAAAAAGGATACTGGTGTTTATGATTTGCACAATAGTTTTTGAAAGAAGCATATGTAATTAGCGTATATATACCAAGCAAAATTGACCTAACCTTCAAATGCAGAAAGAAAATTACTTTATCCTTTAATATGTTAGACATTAAGGTAGACTGGCTGACACGATGAATAGCATGCATGCAACCATTGCATGTTTTATTTAATTGTTGTAAACAGTCTCTCAACCTCTTTCATTAAATATACTGGTATTAGAAATTTTAAACTGGGCTGCCATGGTTTATCAGTTATCTGGTATCTAAGGTTATTTCTAGTGCCATTGTGGATTGACTCTAGCCCAGTAGCTAAGTCCCAACACATCTGCTTGTTGACCCACACTCAACATGATGGGGGAGAAAATAGGAAGGGCAAAAGTAAGAAAACTTAATAAGAGAACCAAAGCAACATGTGCAAGCAAAGCAAAGTAAGGAGTTCATTTACTATTTTCCATCTGCAAACAAATATTTAGCCATTTCCAGGGAAGCAAGATTTCATTATGCATGTTAGTTACTTGGAAAAACAAATGTCATAACTATGAACTTACCCCCTTCCATCCTTTTCCTGGATCAATTGCAAATTGTCACATCAGAGAGTATAGAATAATCTCTTGTCTCTTGTCCTGCTTGTTTTAAGTATTTGGTCACCATGGAAGAGGAGTGATGGAAGCAGTGTCAAGAGCAGAATTTTTTTTAGGAAATGGTGTAGGCAGTAGACAATCCATAAAAGCACAGCTGCTGTTGTGTCGTGGATGAACTTCTTGTACACGATAAAATGCATTGAAGGTTTATCCAACTGTAGTGAAATTCTAATGGTGAATTTGTTCGAAACAATGAGAACACAGACTGGGAGAAAATTGTTATTTATAACATCCTGTGAAGCCAAAGATGAGTTTAATATCATAAGCTTAACTCACAATCTCTTCAATAAACTTTGTTAATCGCTTCTCTGAAGCAATTACTCTGATGTGAGCAGATATAATTTATATCTATGCTATTTTGATATAAATTAGCTGAAAGATTTTGGTTCTTTTGCCCAAAGACATCACCAGGATCCCAATCTTACAAGTTAGAAAACAAGACTCAGGTAATCCTTGGAAGACTCCTGGAAGATTCCAAATAAAAAATGGTAGATCTGTAGCTAAACTCAAATATAGCACCTCATGCTTATGCAATAAATACACACCAGTCTCCAGTTATTATAATTCCTTTTCTTCTAGCTGCAGAACTGGGGATTTTTAAAGGATTAATGACCTCATTCTAGTTCTAGCAGAACTGCTGGTCAAAGTGTTCATTTTTGGTAGCAAGGAAAGAAAAGCTTATTTGAAATAGTAATTGATTTGCTTATTGACACATAGAAGTGTGGCAATAGGATAGACTTGCCAGGTTTTGACTTCCTGAGCACCTATTTATCCTGAATATATGCATGCTCATCTGAGGGCAATTTTGATGATGTATTACTAGTAGTTTCTGTATTTAAGAAAATATTTGACACTGCATGAAAGAACTTTAGATTAGAAGTTTTCAGCGCTGCTGCATTCTGTATTATCTGCCTATATTTTCACCTGATTATGCATTCAACGACTTGAAACTTTTTGTTTCTTTCCTTATTTCCTTTGTGGTTTTTGATGGTTATTTTGTTGTTCACTCTAGAGCCAGGGAACCTTAGACAGCTTGCATGGTAGAGGGTTTTACACAAAGTTAGAAACTCATATATAGGAAACCTGTTGTCATTACAGGCAATTGTAGAATATAAAAGGGACTCTGAAAAGGGACTTTGACAACTTTGCAACACTTTAAAGACTCCTCTTTAAACTGTCTTCAATAATTTGAGAGTTTCTTCAGCTTAAGGAAAATCATTCCCTTAAATTGTATTTAATATTTTTCTACCGCATTGTCCCTCAAATAAGCCTTAACTAGCTTAGGTCCTTTCCCACTTACTTGAGTCATCTAAACAAAGTGGATTATTTGAGAATTTATTTCATTAAAACAACTTTTGTTTTCAGAAGAGGCAGACACCTGAATCATTCTCTGTCTACCAGTTGTAAAGGAAATGGCAAATGCCATTTAGTGTCTAAGACAAGAGAGGTTTACTTGGACCCTAGAGAGTCAATAGCTTAGGTGAAGTTCTGGGAGAGTAAAATTCTATTTGTCTTAGCAAACAGAAAGGTAATATAGGAGGAGATCAGTAGAAAAAAGCAGTTGAATATTCACCAAGAAAATTTTATGGTTTAGTATTGTCTGATCCCCTACTCAGATATCCAATTGCTGTTGGAGTGCTTCTGAAGACCATCTTCCATGTTATCTTGTGCTAAAGGGATTTCAGTTTGCATGTTCACCCTGGCTATTACAGTGAAACTATAGATAGATAGAATTTGAATCACAATAAATATGATTTCTTACCATTCTAGGACTCTGATTCACATTGTGTCTGTTGAAATCAAGTTCACAGCAGTTTCCTTTCTTAGGCACGTGCACACAGAGACTGTTTTAATTTTCCTTTCACTAAGAAGAAAACTGCTTTGAGCATATCGGAGATGCAGTCTAGAAAACACTGTAAGGCACAAAAATGCAAGGCAACTTCCAATGGAAAAAAACCCAAGGCCCTCCCTAAAATAAATATCGCCTTCTCCACAAAACAATGGGAGATTAAAAAAGACCAACTCTCAATATCCTGCAAGCTAAATTTTTAGTGTAGATGTATACAGAGATGAGTTTATGATGCAAACCTAAGTGCAGGAAGTAGGCATGATCAATATGTCCCCTTCAAAATATTAAGAGTGATTGGAGTTTAAAGAGTAAGGTACATAGCTCTAAATGAACAAAAACATCTATTAGATGGATTCCAGTGTACCTTTTTAGAAACACACAGCAAACAGAATTGTCAGAAAAAGAAGCTAAAAGTGAAAGAGCAACTTGAGATGGAAATGAAACAGACCTTTTGTACTTGAATCATGCAGTAGCATGAAACATCAGAACATTTTGAGTTTAGAATTGAGCCAGTGCTTCTCCAGAACAGTAATATTTTTGATCCCGTGAACTCCACTGGCAAGTCTATACCACAGATAGTTTATAAACAAAACAGAATAAGTAGCCTCCTTCAAATCATCTGCAGTGTTTCAAGTTGAGCTTATTGGGACTTAAAGTTATTCTATAAATACAAGTTCATGTTGTCACTACATTTTTGGAGTTGTAAAACTAGTTAATACAATTCAGTTTAAACTAACAAACTGAAAGGAAAATATTTTGAGTTGGAACCAGCAGCTTGTTGTAGCTGCTAGTAATCAAGCTTTGTTGCCTCGGCCACCTTCTTATTTGGCTTTGCATATTTCATTTGAGCACCAACTGTTACAAAACATATGGACTGCCACAGTAATCCCATATGCTGGATGATAACTTGCAATTATCTGTGCAGGATTCAGAAAATGATGAGATTACAGAGTATTTTAAACTGCATATCTAGTTTAATGGGCATTTCTGAAGTTTCAAAAGCCAGCAGTAGAAGTCTTACTACCTTTAATGTTTCTACTCCTCCTTAAACTTTCAACTTGAAAACTTGAGTTTTCATACACAGCTCAGGTCTTAACAGATGTGAAAACGTTCTCTTACAATTTAGGAAGGAAATGGAAGAGGACTTCATGGAGTGGTACCAGCTTCATCTTTTTTCAAGAACAAATATAAGTGCTGGACTCTCATTCAGCATATACATATATGCAGCAGCAATAAATTCCCCTGGGAAATATTTTGGCCACAAAGAAGAGAAAGTGAATTTGGAGGTTCATTATGTCCATGACTATAGACTGTAACCCTACAGTTACCTTTATGTTAGTTATTTCCATGTTAACTCCCATAGAGGTTTGGTTTTGTTTTTTTTTATTTAAACACAATGCAGTGCCATGCAGACTAACATTTTAACATTAAAAATATTTTAATATTATGTTTGCACAATCTTGTTGTTAGCAATGCAAATTTTAAAAGGCACACTGAGAAAATAGGATATTCATTTATATTTTTGGCAAATGGAAATATTATTTGGGTATTTATCCCAAGTAAATCCTGACTATTCCACATTTTTCACTCAGGGACAAGCTTCAAAACCAAAATCATCGACATAATTACAAAATATCCTTAAAACCAGCACATTTATATGGTGTTATCTTGCATTTATCTCTTTTATTCTGTGTTTATGGAAATGCACATAGACAGAAGTGATAAGTACCCTGAAAGTTACAGATCATAAAGCAAAGTACTACTTGGTCGAAACTCAAAGTACAAAGAACAGGATATTTCCAACTTATCCCATTTCTAGGGAGTGGTAGACCTCTGTAATTCAGAACGACAAACTCGAGAAAATATTAATCTTTTACACCAAGATATCTTATGTCTACATAAATTAAAACAAAATAAAACCAACAACAAAATGAAAAAAAACCCAAGAAAAAAAAGTAAAACTAATTACTAAAAATTAATTTGCCAGTGAATTTTTGAAGTCTTAAGTGTTAACAAAATGTTCTTCTGTATTAATTTTCTTTTGAGAATACACCCAATTAATTCAAATTGGAAAATAAAGGATCTTGTAAAGAAAACCTTGCTGATACTCTTCTTCACAATTCTGGAGGGTGTTTAAAAATCTATGCTGCTGGAAAAGTTTCTGATTACTATGAGATTTATGTTTTCTCTTCATATGATAAGTCTTACTGTACAAAAAAATTGGCAGTAATATTGTTATGTTGAGACATGCCTTCCTAAATATTTAAATTAAAAATTTAAATGTAAAGTCTGTATTCTACAGCTCTAATTATATGGAGACACCAACATCAATTGCTCACAGAATTCACTAATCATCAGCTGAAGTAATTTAAATATCTGTGTTGTTACTGATCATAATTTAATCTAGGTTTCACTGCTGGTGATGGGAAATAGATGTTTGTTCTTTTCAGCTCAAGATCAGCTTGGTAGCTATGTCAGTTAAAACTCTACTAAAAAGAAATACTAAAACTGGATTGTTCACTAGATAGTCATATCTAATTATTATTTTTTTTTAATAAGGATTTTTTTTACTCTTCGTCTTGCTGTTTGTTATATCTTGGTAACACTTTAGAACTGGAAAAGGAATGGTATGCAGATAAAGTTATGGAAAGATGTACCTGCACTGGCCTAGTAAAATACTATTGTCTTAAAATGCATAACATTTCAACTGTATTTTCCATAATAATGCTCAGTGCCTTATTAATTAACATTCTTTGTGATAGAAAGTTGCACTTCCAGAGTCCAGAACTAAAGCAAAAGGCACTAAAACAAAATTATCAATTTCATAAGCCTTTTTCCCTTTCCTTATGTATCTCATTCCCTTTGATTGATTATTCCCTTAAGACCTCGTTTCTTTGTAAGTTATGAGGCAACAATATCATCTTCAGATGTCTTTAACACAATCTAAAGTAGGAAAGCAGTGAAGAATTTTTTCGGTCTCCATACTGTCCAATAAAAACTTGCTCAGACAAATCTCTGATATAAAAGCGAACCAATGTAACAACCAATAAGCAGGTTTTTAGAAGTAAACCAAAAAAATTAAAAAAAACCCCAAACCTTGAAATCATAAGCTACTGCCTTAGCCATAAACAACAGTTTTAATTTTAAAGCTAATTTTAAAATTTTGAAGCTTATAAGATACTTGAAATATGAATTCAAAGGAGAACTCCATTCATGTACTCCCTTAATGATGCAAAGAGAACAATCTTGGTTTGTGAACAGACATTTACAACTATAACATTGCACTGAGTTTTGGAAATTTTAACTCAGAATGTAATTTATCCTTTCATTATAATCACATTAGGCTTCTTTTTTTTATATACATAAATGTGTCTCTCTCCTAAAGAACAACAAAACAATATGAGCAATTGAATAGAATGTATACTAAAAGGATAATGTGAATGGAATGAGCAGGACACATCAGCTGGTATTTTAAAACATAAGCATTTATTAAAAAGGAAGGTCACCTAAGCTTAACTTGTGACTTCCCATAATTTCACTACTAATCATTTTAGGCTGGAAAATTCTAAAATTGTAACATCACTATTAAGTTCATATTTCTTTAGTCTTGTATCTATACAGACATTTCTGAATGAAGACTCCTCTAACAGAAATTTGCACGCACAGTAAACTTGTGAAAAATGCAAAAAATAGAAAAGATGCAATGTATTCCAAGAATCCAGGTCAGGAAGAGAATTCCCTTTCTCTTTTCAAAGCTGTAAAATGGGAAAATTGACAGTATGAGGAAGAAACTTCCATCAGTGAAAGGAGGAAGAGCATCCCCTAGCTTGAGACATTATAGGAGTGCAGATAGTAATCAAATAATGTGTAACATTTCATTTTAATTTCCTGAGTTTCCATGGAGCTGGAAAACAACAGCATAATCTCAGGGATTTGGGATGTAAAAAATTCTGTAAGTTAGTAAAATAATATCAAGTAATGGGTAAAAATACTGAAATTTTAAAATTGTGCGCAGTCTTAATGTTCGATCAATCCTCAGCACATTTTTGGGCCAGGACAAATAGTGCTCTTCCAAGGACAGTGTGGGAACAAGGCATGGGGCAGGTATCTTTCCATACCAACGGTTTACATGTGAAAACTGTCATGGATGCTAAAGCACTTTTTAAATGTAGCTCACAGTATATAGTCAGCCCGAGCAGCTATGTATAGAGAGCAAGTGCTAACAACTTAGATGTCTCCAGAGCTGTCCTGTGAGCAGAACAATGGAGCAGAAGGTGAGACAGTGGAAGAGCAAGGTACTGCAAGATCCTCTCTCTCCTCATGTTCATTGCTGCCCCTGCACTGAGTTTGCTCTGTTCTGTGCTGTAGACAAACAGTCCATGCTACCTTTATGCAAATGCTTAGACACTTGAGACAGGAAAATTTAAATTAGTAGAGGTAGAGTAGAACACATTGTTCTTATATTGCTTAATGTCTAGTGGTTATGATCTTTATTATTTTATTTTCTCAAAATGATTGGTATCATAATTGTGCATGAAGTAGCAAGAATTACCAATGTTATACTTGCTGATAAACGTTACAGGGAACAAACTGATTCTAGTCCTCTGTAAATCTTTGTTCATACAATTTATTTTCTGGGCTATTAAAAAAATACAGATTGATTTGGATAAGGACAAGGCATATGTTTCAATTTGATAGATTCTAGCATGATCAATTTTTATTTCATGTCACATGAAGAGTTATTGCTCTGTATCTAATGGATCTACCTGTGTTATTCGTTTCAGCAGTGGATCAGATCATTGAGAAATATAGGATAGAGATGTAAGGCATACTTATAAGACAAAACAAAACAAAGGAAAAAACCCCACACCACCAGAAACCTCAAAGCAAATCACATTATTAAAAATTCAAAACGTTGATAAATTCCTGCATGTGCCCCAAATAATAAATGTGAGCGATTTCCAAATTCTTATTAATTTCAAATATATATAGTAAGCTTAGTAAATTTCTTTATTCTCACCTACAGAAAATATGATCCAGAGCATGGAAATTTATAACTCCTAAAGTCAGAGACAATCATATCAGAGAAGCATGTTAATGGATTGTAAATGTGGAAGTATTTATAGCTGATACCCAGATAAAAACTATACTGCTCCTGAAGCAAAATAGGTATCCTAAGCTACATACATACAGACACCAAGCAGCTTGTTATGATCAAACTTTCAGCAAACTTTCAGCAAATTAAATCCAAGAATATTCCAAAGTTGTTTTTATACATAAGTGGCAGGTGTGACACATATGTCTGTGAAATTGTTCCAGAAAAAAATGGAGTGGTGTTGCACTGAACTCAAAGAACATCTTTAGTTATTAATTCAAGTTCATTGTAAAGACAAAAAAAGTACTAACATGCAATAAAATTTGTATTCAGAATTATTTCTTTATGAAATTGTCTTTCAGCTGATGGAATCTCACTTAGCATTTCACTATAGCATTGAACAGATTCTTCAGCGTACAAAAGAGGAAACCAAAACCCCAGATTATAACACCTTCTATAAAATAAGAACTGCCAAATAACTTCTGTTCTGAACTTTATCCCTTTAGGTTGCTTATCCCTTCAAGGAATGTAGGTTATGCATATTTTGCCTCATTGACTGTTTGCCAGTAATGAATACAGCAGGCTAACTTGATTAGATCAGTATTCTAGTTTTAGCAGAATTAGCTAAGCATTATTTTAATTCAAAATGGATTGAAATAGATTAAAGTGGTTTATTAATTTGTCAAAGACACATAATTAACTGTCAGTGACCTGCACACTACAGATCAATATCAACAGGGCAGCAAATAACGAGTTCCACACAGACCTCCCACAAAGGCTGAGTAGGTTGCACACACAAATGTGCAAACACAGACATGGGCACACCCAGCCCTGCTCTGCTTGACTTCAGGAGGGATTTGTGGCCTCTCTGGGTGGGATCATGCTCTGTCTCTCTCTCTGCTAAAAGTCACCACAGACCACCATATATATTTTTCTTGTGCTTTTCAAGCTTGTGTTTTCTTAGTTTTAAAAATCCTTTTTTCTTTCAAGATTTGACTTATAGTGATAGTATGTCTGTGATATCTTTTCAAGGAGCAGATAAGCTAAAGAACTCAATAGTATCCCTTTTAAGAGTCTGTTATGAATGTTACCAATTAATTTTCCCATAATAATTTTGATAATTATTTTTTCCTTATGGTAGCTTTTTTCATGAGTTGCAATTCTGTCTGGTCATATATATAAATAAGGCAATTTTATTAGAATTTAAAAATTTTGTCGTAATTTAGAAAAGCTATTAGATTATATTTTGTTTGCTGTCATAAAAGTATGGACTACATTCATGATATACTTTTTTTTCTAAACAAATATAATTTTATATTTTATATAATGAGAAAGTTCTGATATGTTATTGTTTAACTTTGCTAAAACTAGGACAAAGCAGGAACTTTTTTCTTAACTGCATTCAGCTGGACACATGTGTGAGTTTTTGAAAAACAGATTTTATATACACGTATCTATTTATCTGCACTTTTATTCATTAGAGAATCATTTATTATAATGTAATGAAAATATTTTTGAGGAACTAGTCCAGCAGTATTATCAGCAATATTCAAATGCTCTTATGCTCTCCCAATTCCATTGAAGGAAAAAGACAGCATTTATGTTATTGGAGTAGCTTGTGTTAGAATTCACAGCTGGTGACAAACTTCCTGATTTTGTGATTAATCAGTATGTCTAGTGCTCCCAAAGTGTTATTTGTCTTGCATCATGTTAGATGGTTGTCCTAATCTTCTACTTCTAATCTTTTCTTCTAGTGTCCTTTGTCAGTTAATGGAGAAGGCTTCTGCAGACATTAAATCATACAAACCCTTTTCAGAAATGTGTTTTATAATGAGTTGATTTATCTTTTGAATGAGTATTTTTTTCTTCTTATCATCAGTTTAAAATACTGACTTTTTTGATTGGGATGAACCCTTATTTTCTGTACATAGTTCTGGGAGGTTTATGGGAGATAGAAGATATGTGTGAAGAATGCATGTGAGAGTATAGGAAGTGACACCTGTTTCAATGAAACTTTTTGTATGAAAATTACATATTCCTGAAATAGGAGTATGTAATACAAACCAATTTTTCAGCAAATAGTAAAGGCAATCAGCTTTTGGTGGATGATGAAAAACCCTTGTAATGCTTTCTGTGCATACAATTCATGATGATTCAATTTCTACTACCTAGCAGGTGTAGTGAATGATTTGGATCTGCCAGACTAATAAATCATTATCACTTTCATGATAGTCTGCACTGTCCAGCTGTTGTCAATCATCAGGTAAAGATTTGCTCCTCTCCAATCAGGCGACTGTTCTTTATAAACCTGTGGCCTGGGTCACAGACAGATGAGCATTATAAAATAGATCCATAGGGTGCAACATCGTGGACAGTCAGGTTTGCATATTTGAAAGCCCATTAGCTGACATTGTACAGCTTTCACTACAGAGACACACAAATCAGTCTCCTCATTCCCACCACTTTACCTGTTGTCTCCAGAAGATACAATTTACTTTGATATCTGTCTGCCTGAGTTGGCACTGCTGGAGAATGGCACAACTAGGAACACATCTCTATCTCCACTAGTCAGTGGAAGTCACTGGAAGACCATCTCAGGTCTGATATGTTTGAGATCTACATGGTAGGGCAGATACTTGGCTTCCTTCTCCTACTGTTCTTCTCAGGCATTCTTGCAGCAAAAATGGAGTAACACCAGTCTTCAAGTTCAGTTTACATCTTAGTTGTTAAGTAGAAATACAGTAATAGCCACAGTTCCAACTGTCTACAGCTAAAGCAAATTTTGAGGGGAACCTTTCATATTACACCATTTAAAAACATAATACTAAGATACACATATTCTGAAAAAAAAATGAAACAAAATCATTACAAAAAATTAAGATATTGGAAAGATGAATGACACTCCCAACTCTGTATGTTTCTCTACTTACAGTTAAAAAGAAAGAATTATAGACAATCCTGAAACATTTAAGAAAGATTGAGAATTTTAATTTTTACAACACAGAATGCAGTCTCTTAATTCACTTTTCCTGAGGTAGCTGAAGATTCTGCATGAAAAAAATTGTAAGCTAAAGTTAGGGGTAAATTTATTTTTTATTCATAATTAGCTATACATATTCATAATCAGATATATATATATATATACATACATATATAAATACTATCATCTGCATTCAGTGCTGGTACGGTCTCATCTTCAGTGTGCAGTTCTGCACCTCACAACTTAAGATTGTTCAAGTCCTTGAATGCAACTAAGGGGAGGGCAGCAAATCTGGTGAAAGGCTGGAAGGTATGTCCTGTGAATAATGGCTGAGGAATTTGCTATTATCTAGTTTGGAGAAAAGGGCACTGGGGAGGAAGAGGAGGGCATCTCATTGTCCTACAGCTTCCTGAGGAGTGGAAACAAAGAGGAAGTGTTGAACATTTCTCCCTGCAATTCAGTGATGAGACACATGGGAAGAGTTCAAAGCTGTGTCAGAGGAGATTTAGACTGCACATCAGAAGTAATTTCTTTACCAAGAGGGTGTTCAAACATCCTGGAAGAGGCTTCCTAGAGAGGTGGTTCATGGCCCAGGCTTGCCAATGTCTTCAGAGGCTTTGAGCAGTGTCCTTACATGTGATAACTTGATCAGCCCTGAGTTGATTGGGCAGTTGGATGACTGTTGTAGGTCCCTTTCAACAGAAATATTCCATTCTATTCTATTCTATTCTATTCTATTCTATTCTATTCTATTCTATTCTATTCTATTCTATTCTATTCTATTCTATTCTATTCTATTCTATTCTATTCTATTCTATTCTATTCTATTCTATTCTATTCTATTCTATTCTATTCTATTCTATTCTATTCTATTCTATTCTATTCTATTCTATTCTGTAATATGTCAGTATATTCCTGCATCTATCTACCTAGAAGAAATATATGCTAAGCTTCTGCTTAAGCAGTTAGATTTAAAAAATATATATCTTAATGATGTCTTGAATCAGTAAACTGTGAAAGAAGATATTGTAAATAAATGTAATTTTTCAAAATTAGTGTAGTGAGAATATCTACCAGTAATACTTCTCCCAGTAAAGAGTGTTACAATAATAGCAACACTTCTTATATGTTGAATACAATAGTGAAGGCTGCTGGAATAAATAAATTTCAAAGGATGTAAATAGAGGCAAAATTTCAATCTAGTCTACAAACTGAAAAAGGTCTCAGAGGCAATTTAGGAATTGATATTCATGAAAACACTTGGTTCTGCTTCTGCTCTGATCCTTGTAGGTTTTTAAAGCATGCTCTGCTGACTTTTCATAGTTACCATGGTATATACTCACATCAATGAGAAGACAGTCTACTTTAAAGTCTTTACTATCTATTTTCATTTTTCTACATCTCCCTCTTTTCTAAGGACTTTTCTTGTACCATGAGTTCTCTTCCTGATCATGAGATTAAACTGAAATTAAAGTTTACCTAATTAATGTCAGTTACTATATATATACATCCATTTCAATCAAAATTACATTGCAATCAAAATTTTGTCAAATAGTAGACTTTGTATTGTTTTTCCAAACTTGCCATCTGTTTTCAAATGAAATTTATTATTAGCTTATCAATCAAAATGTGATTGATCACAAACAAATCATGACAAACATGATTGTATAATTAAGGGTAGATCATTAAGTCCTACATGTTAGCATATGTACTATGTGATGTACTTGTGTATATATCCTTGTACATTCTTGTACTCAATATATGTATAAAACTACACCCTGAGTTTTTCCTATTTGCCTTTCTGAAGCATCAGAATGAAGTCCATACTATCCATATTTAAAGAAACTTCAGCAAAATATGAAAAAAGTTGTGATAACGCAACAGAAATTCCAAACACATTGTCTGGAAATTCTTTTTACTGCTTTATTTACAGATATATTTTAGTCAAGTCTCCTGTGAGCAAACCTCATGAGACTGAGATCTGTATTGTTTTGAAGGTTTGAATAATTTACTAAAGCTGTCTATTACAGCAGAAATTCACAGGGAAACCAATCTTTTATAAAGACAACACGTCAAGATGTCTTTGTATTCTTTATATATGAAATTTCGCCAATATTAAGAAAAAGGGGGGAATTGTGGCTTCAGTGACAGGTAGCAGCAGTGATGCATGGTTATCAGAGTTAAATGGTGTTCTTGGGGCTTCACTGCTGAAATTGCAGCAGTGCAACATTCAGTGCAGCCAAATTTACTGAAGGCAGAGCAAATCACATATGTAATCATCCCTGAATTAAATATGACACTGGTCAAATCGCATCATAAGACAATCTTCTGTTTACTGATGAAAAAAATAAAGCTTTTGGAATAATCAATGTGAGTTACTGATTTAATTTTCTACCTAATATTAAAATTAATAGCAATATGTTGACTCTAATATAAAGGAAAATCCCAGAGTAAAGAAAAAGAAAGTTTGTCACCACTGGGAATAAACAACTTTTAGATTCCTTGAAAAGAGTTCTTTAAATAAGAATAATTAATTAATAAATAATAATAAATAAGAAATTTTTTCTCCCAGTGACAGATAGTTACATTGTTGAATCCCTATGAGTAAAAAATAAAGACAAACTTCATTGACAAATTGCTATAATTCAGACCATCTTACAATTGCTGCTGTCCTAAGCTTATTTATACGTTAAATATGTATACCCAATATGTACCAAAACAGAAATATAAGATTTTAGAAAGCATATATTCTAAATATTCATTCATTATTTACCATTTGATAAGAATTATAAAAACAAACAAACAAACAAAGCAAACCAAATAAGTCTCTTCATTTTTCATACTCTTCCAAGAATTCCCTCTTGCCATATCTGGAGGGAAAACCTCCAAGGAGCTGTGAGAAAAAAAGCCCCAAACTGTTATTTGTACATTTTTTAATGTCATGTTTACATTATTTCACACTTTCATGGCATGGCTTCGAGCTTGACAAATGCAAAATATGACTGTATAAGTACAGTGGAACCCAAATGTTTGATATTTTACTGAAAAGGCAAAGAAGAATAAAATTATAAAAAAATTACATAGTATGTATCCAAATATAAACCTATATTTAATTTGCCCAGTTCCACTCTATTTCATAGCTTTGGTCTTCCTAACATTCTTACTTCCAATTGCTGTCCAATTGCTTTCCACAGCACAAACATTATCCTCTTCATTCTTCCAATAATCTAACAAATCTTATCAAATTTAGGTCTAATATTTCTAATAGACAGAGAGTCCTGGATTCCTGGCATTTCAGCAGCTGGGCTGGAGGAAGCCTTGGCCTGCAGCAGCTTTCACAAGAGTTGCCTAAGCAACAGATAAGGAGGTCTACAAAATGTAAATTCCTAACATCAGCAGAGAGCTCATTGATGGAGAAGAAATATCCAAACACAGACATTTTTTTCTAAAATTATATCTTTCTTCCAAGAATTGATCACTATATTCTTGAGAATAATTCCTTTTCCCCTTTATCTGTGGCCCTCTTATCTGTGACCTAGCAACTTTTGAACCTGTCTGTTGGAATTCTTAACATTTTCTAAAACTGTGTTTCATGGATACATGAAAATGGTGCTAAAAATAAAGAAGAAACCTGGGATGTTTAGAGGTATCTGCATTTTATTATTTTAAAAAACATCCTTTTGTTCCTGAGACTCAATTTTGTTTTTGAAGAATTGTCATCTTTTTCATCCCATAGGGAAGCTATATAATTTCACAGTTAGCGTATGGACATGCTCGCTTGACTTTATAGACTAAGCTGGTGCAGGTTGGATTGTTGTCTATTTCCTAATTTTCAAACCCACTAGCTCTGATTGTAACACAACTGTAAAGCTGCCTCTATTGTCTTTGAGTTGTATAACTCATTCAGGACATTTATTTGATGAAACAATATGCCTTTAGAGATCATCAGGCCTAAGAGTGCGAATATTACACAGCAACCATGCTGAAAAAGAAACACAAACACTGATTCTGGATCCAGTTTACAATCATTGTATCAATAACAAAAACATTTCCCTAGTCATAAATATTAAATATAGAACTCATAAGCAAGATCAATTTTTCTCTGCTTAGTCTAGTATCCTAGGTGATTTTTTTCCTTAGGTAAAGTTGAATGGCAAAAGTAACTTAAATGATTCTAAGCATTCCTAACCAGTGGTTTAATGTTTTCCTACATGCTGAGCTACTACTAGATTCTGACTATTCCTATTTAATGAGTACTCAGCATGAATGAAAATTATATTACTTCCTTAGGTGTCTGAATAAGGATATAAGAGACTTATTCTGACACTTCCTAAAAAAGAAAAGTAAATTGTTTTCTTTTGTCAAACATTTTAATGTAGATTTTAGAGGAAGCTTTTAGAAAGACACTCCTAAAAAGTTTCCTGATTGTTATGAAGTTAAATGTTTTGTTATTTATTCAATCCATATGTTTTTGTTTGATTTTTTCAAAACTAGAATCTCTTGAAAATTGTAATTATAACTTTGTTGCATCCAAAATAAACTCCTTCAGTACAGATTTCAGCTGTATGGTCTTGGAATGCCAAAATACGTTATACTGACTATCTCTACACCCAGCACCAGGAAAGGCAAGGCTTGCAAAGGAAAAAACATCCAAATACCATATCTCACAAAGGTTTTTACTGGTCCTAAATTAATTGTCTGTAAAATTCCCCTTAGTTATTTAAATCCCTCATGACCAAATGAAAGACTACACCTGCAAAAATAATGTGATAATCTTTGGTTGGTTGCTATATCACTGTCGGATTTGTAGTTGCATGACATGACTTTAAAATAGCTTTAGAGATGGCTCTAATTAAAATATTTCTTCCCAATCTTTTTAATAACATAATGAATATCTCATTGATTAGTATACCCAGTGCTGATTTTCTGTTGAACAATATATAATACTGTTATTTGTTCAGGCATTTCTCTAGGACTTGTAGAGAATATTAACTTTTTTAATGGTATATTCTTTTACAAATATCAATTTTGGTACTAATGATCATTATGGCTTTTTATGCATTTCACTTGTCTCATGGTGATAACCTTATGCATTTTCATAAGTTAACCTAGAATAAAGCTCGAAAACTGAGTCCAAGTCCTCTTGTTAAGGAGTTTCTTGAAAGACTGATGCAAATGCAGACAGTGTCATCCATTTGATGATTTATGTCAAGGATTTGCTGAAGTTCAAGAATGAGTTGTATGACTGAAAGATGTAGAGTTTAATGAAGGAGTGTGTATTGCAGGTAAGAGCATCAAGTATAAGAATTTAGAGGACAGTGCTTCTTGATAAATCTATTTTCATCTGTCACAGTAAAAGGCAAAAGAGGTTAATGCCTTTCACTTTGCTAATAGGTTTTCTTTATTAAATCAGTGACAAGTTAGATGTATGGGAAAATCAAGGCAAAAGTATTTGTAATATTTTAATACACCAAATTTTTTTGCTTGATTTTTTAATCCCTTTTTTACTTTAAATAGAATCTTCTCTTTTAGGAAATTATAGAAGGATTCATCACACCCATATGAACAATCCAATCCTCAAGCTTTATTGGTGCTTAGCCAAAAGGGAAAATAGCTGCTTTTGAGGTGGTAAAAGGAATGTCTTTTCAATTACAGCCAGTAAAACATGGTTTGAGTATGCAGGAGGATATAACTCAAAAATTCTTGTATTTTTCTTTGATGACCACAAAATTTTTGAGCATTCTCAGATTTCTTTACAGGGTTGACAAATAGCTCACAAGAGCTCATGGCACAGCTAAAGCATTTTAATTTTTTTTTGCTAGGAAAGCTGTGTATTTCTCTCCAGAAATGTGCAAGAGGGAGACTCCACATTTGTTGCACAAGGCAGACACTGAGCAGAACTTTATTCTTGTTGATCTATCATTCACAATAATCATCTAACACCTGACTTGGCCTATCGTTTTTACATTCTGTTTTGAGAGAGAATCTCTAACACCTCTATTGCATTCAAAGTCGTTGCCATATTATGTTGGAAATCAAACCTTACCTCTTAATATTAATTTCTAAAATTGGACTCAGTCTATCTTAAATATGAGGGAACAATCTGCTTTTCCATTAAAAAAAATCAAATGTAGCATAAAAATGTCTACAGGATGCTAGGCATCAAAAAGTAATTGTCTTTTGATCAATATTCATAGTCACTAGCACTGAAAGGTTTAAAACTGCCTTCCCACACAGTATATTTTAGACTTAGTAGGTACAATTATACTTTTGGAGAAGAATTTCAAGGGCTGTTAGGCCCTTTAGAATCCATCTCAAAAACAATAAAAGTTTGGATCTTTGAAAAGTATTGTTGTTCATGGATATAGTTTAGCCATTTTTACAGGTGGTTTTTGCAGATAAAGTTGCATTCTGTATACAGAAAAAAAAATGAAACAAATACAAAATAGAAGGAAGGCCATAGCTGAGGGAAACAGACAGAAGAAACAATAAGGAAGAAGAAGGGAACTATCACGTGTGGGTTTTTTTCTCCCAGATGTCATGAAGAAAGAGTGTGAATACATTTAGTTTGCTTTTTAAAGTGAAGCTGGACAAACAAATTCAGAGTATTATGCTTGTAATTCTTAATCATATTGATCTGTTTTACTGCCATGTTTTAAATGTCCATCCTTTTGACCGATTTGTGTTTGAAATGTTATTTTAGGTACTTCTAAATCATTAAAAATATATTTGTAAAGTTGTGTCAATGCCTCCCATTAGATTTTGTTATTTGGTTCTTTTCTCCTTAGCTATCTGTGCTTTCTTTCTTGTAATTTTCATCCCACATATGTTCCTGGCATTGCCTATTTTTAGGGGAACTAGTGGAACTTTTCCCCCCATTTATTATTTTAACGTAGAAGTCAAATAATCCAAACTTATGTTACAATGACTTTATAAATTTAAATGCTAATTATTTTCTGTGTCTTCAATAATGTAAAAACCGAAACTGTGTACAGAATTTCACACAATAAGTAAAGTTGGAACGAACCATTGAAAATCATGTGGTCCAACTTCCCTGCACAAGCAAGGCTCCCTAGAGCATGTTACCTAGGATCATATGATAGCAAAGATATTTTTGAAGCATGAGAACTCAGTGAAAAAAATTAATTGCCTGAAGTAACTTTTTTTAGTAAGTTAAAAATAAAATAATTTGACGCAGCACAGAGAAAAATCGGACATTTGACGTGTCCAAGTAAATGCTCTGAATTCCCAAGAGATAGAGTGCTGAACAGGTAAACAAAAATGTTTTGCAAATCTGATTGGCACCTCTCAGCTGTTTCTCTAGGGATATTATCAGCATAACTTACTGATAGGATACATAATTTTAGGATGATATTTATTCTCTTTTAAAAGCTGTAATTATTGAATCAACTAATAGCTTTTTTTTTCTCATAGAGATCTGATTAGTTTCACTTATTCAAAAACTCAGCCATTAGCTCAAAAAAAGACACTGTTGAAAACCAAAAAAGTTTTGATGAAGTCCATTGATGGATGTTGATATAATCATCAAGAGTAATTTAATTAAATAGAAAACTGAAATCAATAAATTGAAGATTGCCAGAAGCTAAATAAATGGCAAGAGAAAGCCTTTAATAAAAATTAATATTTAAAAATAACAAAATATGTTTTGAGGTAGGAACAAAGATCACTCCTTCATCCTGATTGAGTAGATTTACAATTCTGTTTTATTCTATAAGTAATTAATAGTGTGATGACATTCTAAAATTTTTATTATACAGAAAACAGTACATAAGATTTAAATTGCAATGAAAATATGTAATGACTAAATACCAAACTGTGTACAGGAAAAATTATGAATAGAACTTGATCTTATCTTTTTTACAATAATCATGTGCAACTGGAAGTTTGAATCTGTCAAGCTACAGTCTCTAAGTTAACCATGACCATAACCATAATTTTCAGAGGTCATTTTCTTTAGAGTTAATAAAATGTATGGTCACTGACCTCTGTGCCAGTCCATCAACACTCTGAATTCACCATTAGGATAGATTACTTTCAGTAAGGGAGACAGTACTAAGTTAACTGCTGGCACAATTTCAAAATTTAAGCTAAAAATAAATTTTAAAAAAAAAGTCTCCTTAGTATTAAAATATCTAAAACATTTAACTTCACATGTAACATTTTGATTGCAGAGTTTGGCTTAAAAATGAGAATAATGAGTAAACAGTGGAAATTATATCAATAGAAAACATTTGAAGAACCCCTGCTTCAGATTCAATCTTATGAAGAAATTCTGCTGCTCCTGGTGAATGCCACTTTAGTTCTGTTCTGGTGAAAATACTATATTGTGCCACAAAAAAGAAAGATTTTTTTTAGATATTACAGCTTCATAATGGGGCAATTTAATGAGACTATATTAAGGGGACCTCAGGTCTATCATTAAACTTTAATTAGAAATTGGTTAGAGCTACAAAAGAGAAAAATGTTAGAATGAAAGCTAGAACTGAACAATTTTTCCCACTCGTTAAACAGGATATTTTCCTGTTGTGTCACATCTTACTTTTTGCTTCTTCTAATTTTTATTTTACATTCGGACATTTCTTATGTTAAAATTGAACTGTACTCTAAAATGCAGTTTGTGTGGCCTTTCATTCAGTAGAGAATAGTTCAAAATTAATATGGATAACAGTATTTACTCAATAAAAATACCCATAACCTGTTAAGAAGAAAAAAAAAAAAAAACCAACAAAACAGCAAAACCAAAAACCAAACAAAAAAACCCCACCCCAAAACCCAACAAAATCCAAAATACCCACCAATTAGGAGAACTAATTGCTTTCCTAAGTAGCAGAAAGAATGAAAACAAACCAAATGGTTATGATTCTATCAAATCTTACGGTGTTAAGATGTCTTTAACAGTGTTTTGATGAGTCCATTCAATATAGGTTTTACAGAATGAATCACCAAATGAGAATACTTGTCACTACAAGATTAAAATACTTTGCATTAGATTCCTCTTCTGTTTACTTTAGAGGCTTCTGGAGAATGCTCACTCTTCCTTTAAGTTTCAAATATATTAGTCATGGGACATGTTATTTACTTTACTACATTATGTTGGGTAAAACACTCAGAGGAGAAAAAGGAAGTAATTTTAAGGATGAAATTATAAAGAAATAGAATAACTACTACTAAATAGATTAATAGAATAGTAGAATTAATAATACTAGAACTTTATACTATCTTTTAGTCCCCCCAGTGCTAATGTTTCACATTCAGGTATTGGTTGCCATATCAAAATATTTTCACTAGCACCATAATGCAGGCAAACACTTCTATTCAATACATGTGACACAGAAGACATTAAAAGCAAGGTTTTTGATTAATACAGCTTGTATTAATTCTTCTCTATGAAAAATATTCCAGTTTTTTTTGTTTAGTTCAAATTCTCTTCCCTGAATTACCTGAATGATTAGAGTTTGGGAAGAAAAACATCAAAAAAATCCTAAAAACCAGAAGGACAGAGGTCACTTCAAGATAATTTTTGTCCAAAATGGTTTGTTTATTACTAGTCACTGGCATTAGTGAGCTGGTGGATCCTTCACCAGTATACAAATGGATTGATATTATGGTAGTAATTTGGGGAGTTTATAAAGTATGAGGTTCTCTGATGAGGATTGCAAATTGGCTTGCTAAAAACAAAATTGTTTTAATGAGTTCATAGTCATTAACAAGATTCCACATAATGTTAGGGGAGGAATGATTTCCCATAATCTGTCAGAAACAAATGGTAGTAGAGATACTGCTACAGAAGTAAACTACTAAACTAAAGCAACTACTAAATTAAAGAATAAGATTAAGATTGACCCTTAAAAACATTTAAAAGGAATTATTTTTTCAATGTCAAAAAGAAGAGACTCTAGTACATCACTCAGAATAGGGACTAAATTAAAAAATCCCAGCACTGTTCTATATAGATGCAACATAAGGACATTAAAAGTGACGTTTTGGGCCAAAATGTGGAGTGCCTAGCCACAAAATCTATTAAGAAGCTGATGGGGCCATTTAGGAGACTCTTGTTTGGTAGAATAACAAAAGTATGGAAAGTATTAGTTTTCAACAGCTTCCTCTGTTTTCAAAGAGAAAGGTAATAGCTGTAAAAATATATAGCTAAGTAGTGGAGGAACTCTCTTGTGTAAGAAGTATTAGCTCTACAGTAATCACTGAACATTTTGAACATACTATTTTTGAAGACTATTGGTTCATATTTGAAATAAAATATCTTTCCTGGAAAAAGGAAAGTTATTCTAGGAAAATTCCAAACAGTGTATCATGGACCATTTCCCTGGGTAGGAGAACATTTTTTAAGAACTATCTGTGATCAGAAATTGTTAAGTAAATACCTTGTGTGATGTCTATTACTTGGTCTTTCATGAGCTTTCTCTTCTAACTTCAGCCCATAAAATTATTGTAGCTGGAACCCAGGTAATCTGAAAACTCAATTGTTATAATAATTTTATATATGCATATTTATGTTATAGAAACAATTTCAGTTTCAATTTTTATTGTCTACATGACACAATAAGTTACATGACTCAAAATTCAAGATTTCCAATAATGTTGGGAGTAAAACAATATCATAGTCACTGTATGTCCTTAGAACAAGATAGCATAGTGTGTTTTACAGCACAGCATGTGGAATTGCAAGAGGTATTTAAGACTGATAATTGAATTAGTCTGGCATAATACATTCTCTGTAACTTTTCAGAAGACCTCAAGACTATATCAGAGGCAGAAAGTAGTTTCTATGTTATAAGTGTCTGAGCAACTGACAGCCTTTTCTCCTAGTTTACTTCAATTTTTTGGATTGTCACAGTATTTTCACTATCTCTAGGATTTGGAAGAAAACCATCCATAGGAAAATAGTAGGACTGTAATCCATCTATGCTTTTTCTAAATAAAATTCTGGAGCTGTTGATTCCCATCTTTAACGATGTGACTTGGTGACTCTCTAGATATTTTAAGCATACACTGAATGAAAACCATCCAGGAGAACATCTTTCCTTATAAATAAATATAAATACCTGTATGTTGCAAAAATTGTGCATACCCCTGTTTTGAATATGGAGGAGTTTTTAAATTTCAAATAGTTTCCCTGAATTTGCCACTATCATGTTTTTTGTATACTACAATCTATCTGCCTTGGGCAAAGCAGAGAAGAGGAGACTATGTCCAACACCTATTAGTTTTTTCCATCTCTCCCTGGGAAATAAACAGGTCCAGTTGTTGACACACAGACCACTAGACCTGGCAAATTATTAAAGAGAAAAAGGAGAGAAGTGCAGAAGTGCTAATTATAAAAATCTACAAGAACACAGAGGAAAAAAAATAAAAGCTACCTGATTTAAAACTCACAACATTGGCACAAGATCATGGAAAAATATCAGAACAAGTTCAATTAACTTGACACTACATCTACCTTTAGAAAGAAGCTCAAGGAATCAGGCTGGCAGTAATTTTAAAATAAAATTTCTAGCTGTTGAAAGCAAACATATATTTATCGTATTTAATCACAGGTCTTCAGTTTCAGCTGAAGGAAATGTTGATTATCCATTTTCTCTGGGTAGAATGATAAAAATTTTTTTTAATAGCTGAATTTCCAGTAATTTTTTTTAGAAATAAAAGTATTGAGTTTACTGTCAAACAAGAAGGTTTGGATGTAGCACCTAGAGAAGGTAAATAAGAAAACCTGTACAGAGCCATATGACCAGATTATAGCAGTCATTACATCAAAGGACAACATTGAAATATACAGAGAAAGACACTCAACAGGTTTTTAGAGCTTTTCAATCATCATGAAGAAATTTATTTAATTTTTATTTGCTAGATTAACTTGAAGGAAAAATACATGGAAAGCATGATCAGAAGGAATGCAAATAGGTGTTTTAAAACTCAAATAGGTGTTTAAAAAGATGTCTTATATTTTTCTTTTTCTTACTTAATATTTAAGGTACTTGAATGCGTCCTGATGGGGACAAGAAAGATGGTGGCAGGGATGGAAGGAAAGTTCTGTGGAAAGTGGCTAGGGATTTTGGGTTGGTCTTGTTCAGAGGCAAGGAGACTGGAGAATAATCTTGTTGCTCTCTACAGCTTCCTGAGGAGAGAAAGAAGAGAGGGAGGTGCTGAGCTCTTCTCCTTGATATCCAGTGATAGGACACATGAAAGTGGCACATAGCTGCATCATAGGAAGTTCAGACTGAGCATTAGGAAGCACTTATTTGTCAAGAAGATGGTCCAACACCAGAACAGACTTCCTAGGTAGGTGCTTAATACCCCAAAACTGCCTGTGTTCAAGATGTATTTGGATAATGCCCTTAAAAAACACATTTACTTTTTGATCAGGCAGATGGATGAAATTATCATTAGGGGTCCTTTCCGATGGAATTATTCTATTCTATTCTATTCTATTCTATTCTATTCTATTCTATTCTATTCTATTCTATTCTATTCTATTCTATTCTATTCTATTCTATTCTATTCTATTCTATTCTATTCTATTCTATTCTATTCTATTCTATTCTATTCTATTCTATTCTATTCTATTCTATTCTATTCTATTCCATTCCATTCCATTCCATTCCATTTTAAAAATATTAGGAGAAAACCCCCCCAAATTAAACACCTTCAGTTTAACAATAACCTCATATGAAATCCCTGAAGTGAACAAGTTTTAAATTATGGTAGTATTATTTGTGTCAGTTTGATGTAAGAGAAATAAATAAGCAGCAATTTCAAACTGAAAATTTCTTGACAGCTGGATATGTGTCAAGAAGCCACAGAAACAAGGTCTTTTCAAAAGGGAAGGCAGTCTAGGATCCAGGGTGAAGTTCAGCCAGTGATGGCCTGAACCATGGTGCAGGGCTGCAGCCCAAGGAGAGTGAATGCAAGCAAGCTGGTAATAGCGAGAGGGTGCCAAAAACAGTACAGAAACCATTGGCCTAGGCAAGGTGAGGAGTCTGGTTCAGGTCATTACAGCCCTCTCAGCATGAGCAGGAAAGACATCTGAGCACAGGTATAACTATAGCACAGCTCAGACCAAGACTGGAGGTATGGAATTGAGTAGCAATCATGCTCTTCACCTGTGTGAAGAGAAAGGGAAGGGGTCTCAGGAAAAGGTGGTCAGGACCATTACAACCTGCCAGGATACTCAGGGCCCTAACACCACCTCAGTTAATGTTCCCCTTTATTGAAAGAATGATAGAATGAGTAGATTAATTTGTTTAGCAATGTTTTGAGGTGTTTTTATAATGCTTCTTTCTCTCAAATTTCTACCACAATAGAGAAATCTGATGTGCAAAATCATACTCACAAATAAAACTGATCTTCCTCATCTATTCAGCACCTTCCTCACTCATTTGTATTGTGTTTTAATAGCTTGATGGTAGAAGTATTTCTTCAGAAAAGAATAAGCTCAGAATCACCTGGAAAGCAAATTTTTTAGTACATGCTTATCTCCCCACCCTAAGAGCAGAACAAGTATATCCCCACTAACCTTTCTTTAACTAATTACATAATATCAGGTGCATATCAAAGGTATTATCTTTGTGTCAGAATACTTTGTTCTGACAAAATGAGGACAAGGACAGTTGAGATGATCTGAATAAATAGGTTAACAGCAGAAACTGGAAATTAATGTAATGTTTTGTGATTTGTTTTCATTAAAAAAAAAAGTTTCTTGAGCTTTATGTCTTTGACATTGAGAGAATAATAATAAGTGTCTCTCCAGAAGGTATAATCCATTGCTTAAAATTAACAGCTAAATCTTTCTTCCAAGATGAGACAATTGAGCTACCTCCTGGAATTTAATGCAAAATGTCTGAGATTTTTATTTAGTTTTTCTTAAGCATCTGCAAAAATTTGAAACAGATAAAACATTTCTGTGCATATTCATGCCATGCTGAGTGAGATATTTTCATCAACCTACACTGCAAAGTATTTTTGGGATAAAAAAACCTTGGTCATTATAACCCTTTGCTTTCTCAGTTAGGTGGTTTTAAAATCACTAACACATTGTAATTGAAATTTTGAAAATTGTCCGAGTCTCAGACAGGCTACAGCATCTTTGGGGGTATTTTGGGGTTTTTTGGGGGGTCTTTTTGAGGAGGGTTGATTTGGTTTTGGATTGGTTTTCTTGGGGGGTTTGGTTGTTTTAAATTTGGTTTAGTTTGGATTATTTTCATACAGATACTTAAAACCATGAGGCCTAATTCTTGTAGAGAGAAACAAATATTTCTCAAAACTTAAAGAATTACCTAAAGGAGTGTCCTGAATTATAGAAAATTTGTCCATCCATTGAAACTATCAAATTGCTGGTGAGTTTTTGTCCTCCTGCTGAGATAAAAGTGATTTTTTCTTTATATAACACCTCAGCTACTGAGAGTGAATCCATTCTCTCAGGAATCTTTTCTTGGAAACAGTTGCAGTACAGGAATTTCTAAACTTAGTTCTAGTACCCTGTGAGCAGCAGTGGTGTCTGGTGCAACACCAGAGGAGAAGTTTCTATCCAGCTCCTTGGCCACACACTCACTCACCGTGTGTGTACAGCTAAATGTTAATGTCCTCATTCTGTTCTCACCACTTAAAACGTAAGGCTCATGCTTTGTTATCCAGACATCTGACATAAGTGTCTGAACTACCATATAGTAATAACAAATTGCCGGTATTCTCCAAAGTGCTGGCTATTTTTGAAGCAAAGGTGCAAACTGTCTTGATGGTTCAGGGCAAGTAAGACTAATACTCTCTGGAAGGTTATTTTCTTTTTTTACTCTAGAAAATCCAAAGACAAATTTAATAGGAATTATCACACCTGTATCAGCTGACTTCAGGAACCACAGTGTGGACTCCAGACACAATCCATCCTTTGCCACATATTTTAATCTCACAAATCTCATGCATCAAAATCTCTTGTTAACCAGGTACAACCTAGAACCCTCACTTTTTTTTTCCAAATGTCACCACAGAAAATTCTTTCTCCTATTTAATTCTATTGATACACCGTCAGATGGATATGCAGCTTTCAGATTAATTGATGGGCTTCACAATCCTGATGGGTCTAGAACAGAGACTCCTTCTTAATACAGCAATTACCTCATGGCCAAGTAACCTGACCGTAAAAACATTTTCACCAGAAAGCTATTAAGTCAAAACTTTTTCTGAAATCATTTTATGCTTCACTGGCAGCGGTTCAGTCTAGACATAATCAAACCAACTTTAAATGAATTCTCTCAGGCATAGACAGCAGTCTAATTTCATGAGCAGAGCAAGTTGCACAACCCACTAGAGAAATACAACTGCCTCTGCTGAAATACATGTTACCAGCACTAGACTAAAGCTACTAACTGAACTAAGCAGTTAAACATCATTTATTCAGCTGGAAATGGAGAGGAGCTGATATCACTGTTAGTGTTCCATATCAGAAAAAAAAAAAAGGGGTTGAGGGTTGTCATGTCAAATACGAATTTTGATCAAGTTCTCTAAACTGCATGAGAATTACTGTAGTTTAAAATTCTATTGAGGAAGCTTAGAAATTGTCTGAGACACAGTGGATTTTTTGGAAAAAGACTGGAATTGATGGTCCAGTATCAGTCTAACTGATCAGTGTAATGAAGTACACATTGTGTGGCTGAGGATCCATATCTTACTGGTTAAAAATACTTTTTTTCCTCTTGCAATGTAAAAGTCTTTAGCCTAATGCTCTTCCTTCAAGGAGTTGTGTTTTCTCATTCAGTGGGGAATGGGGAGAAGAATCCCCATGGTTTTACTTTCCTGGAAACATTAAATGTTAAAAGGAAAGGAACATTTCTATCTATCTTTTGACTAGTAAGTAAGGGAAAATATAACTGCAAAGACAGTTTTATTTGCATAATTGCATTGAAAAAGTGACAGTCTAGGAATTGTCATGACGATGTGTTCTCTCAACTTTGACTGTTGTGAAAAACAAGTGAAAAAGTAGGAAAAAACTTCCATAGTGCAAGTGATGATACTTGAAATCTTTTCATGTATTCCTGGTTTACCTGCAGTAGTGGGAGCTCTCTGCTGAAGTTACAGAAATGAGCAATACCTGTTCTTTTAAGGAATACAGCAATAGGAATGAGCTGAAGCTTTAAATGAATCTTGTATTGCTGTAAGCCTATTCAGTGGTGACGCTTCTTGTCATGATAACTATTTCCTTGTAAACAAACTGGGAACCACCTTACTGAAATCTGTTCCAATAGTTTCTTGCTCAATGTTACTGAAAACCCGAAGGACATTTATAGAAGATTAAGTCAGAAATTATTGATCTTCAAATGAATATTATACCTAATCTCACAGTGACATCATTATCTATGCTCTCAGAATATTCAGATTGTATTTCTAAGCTACATCAAAAATACTGGTACTAAATGATGGTACTGGTATCAGTTGATGTGTGAAATTTGTTGATGTAACACCTAAATAACTAAAGAACCTATTCCTAATACTAATTTTACTAAATAAAAACTTTTTCTTTTGGACTACGTGTTTGCATATGTATGAAAGCTGACCATGAATCCAATGAATGGAATGTATGGTTTTACAGGATAGTGTAGCTTTCATTTCCTTTGTTTTTAGAAGAGAAATAAAAATGCTAGGGGGAAAAAAGAGCAAGCAAAGGAGTAAGAGTGTGTGAGAGAGATGAGTTTGGAATTGAAAATGGCTGTTTAAAGTAAATCTTAACAGGAGACTTGGCTTGGATTTCTGCAATCTCTTAAGAAAAAAAAATTGAATGAGAGTAATTTATAAAGCCTGATATGATGGCTTTTGTTGCAAAATATTTATTTATATAACATTTTCTGGCATAAGTAAAGAAGTACAGTGAGAATAAAATGTTAATTTAAATTATACCTAAACCAACACAATATAATTGGTGATCAGGAAACTATAGACAATGAATCACACATACCAAGACAATCACCTTTTCCCTGCTGAAAACTGGGCGTGAAACTTTGAACAAGAAATACTATCTAAATTCAAAATTCAAAATTCTTTCTCTTAAGTCTTTTTCCACAATCTATTACTAAGAAATAATGCAGCTGTCAACAAGGTGTGGCCTGCTCCACTATCTTCTACTTATTCCCCCAGAAGAAACAGTTTAATTCCCTGTAAAGGCATATGAGGGACTCTTGCAGCTCCTGAGAATAGAGAGTTTAGCTTAGGCCTAATCCAAAATTGTCCTGTAATCAGGACCATGCTGAGTGAGCATTTTGGTTTATCCAAATCTCTCAAAATAATCTCTCTCTTCTGAGGGAGAGAAGAAGCTGGAAATGAATTATCTCTGTCTAAGCTGTTTCAATTTTTCCTAGGTGTATAAGTTCACACTTCCATTTATTTCTATAATGTAGATTTCATGCACAATTTTTCCTATCACAATTATATATTTTTCTGCTGAAAGACACTTTGGCAGGAAATTTCCAACCGCTTTCATCTGCAGTACACTACTTGGTGTACTACTGATTGATTTTTACTCTGTTCTGCTTGAGAAATCTGACTAGTTTAAGACTAAAGAATCTTGAGTAGAAAGAATATCTAAGTGATAATGCAAGCACAACATATACTGGCTGCTGCCAACACCAGTAATAGTGGAGGTTAGTCCTGGATAGAACTAGAGTTCTGCAAAAGAACATGTAGCTGAGGCATGCCCTTCTTCAAAGAATAAGGTACTGACTGGGATAAGATTATACCACAACAGGCCTAGCACTTGTTATTCAAAACACATTTTTGCATCAGTAAGCTTGTGCATATAAATATATGGCTATAATATGGTAGCAGTGTGCACTACTAGAAGGTAGGGAGAATCCTCTTTTTCTGCTCTTTTGGGGTTAATTTGGTTTTGTTTGGATTTTCTTTCTTTTTTTTTTTTAAGATAGTAGGTAATTTATATTTAATTTTCCATTGATTTTTACCATGCATGTACTTTTATTTGACCTGAAGAAACTTTATACTACCAATTTTTTTTAACAATCTTTCCTTATTTTCCTTTCCAATCTTTCCTTTATTTTTTATCACTCATGTCACTTCCATGAAAAACACACCAACTTTTACTGTCAGGAGGATTTTTAAAATAATTTTATTATTCTCTGTACATCCTTTTTTGATAGAAAATTGAACATGAACTCATATGACTAAGTACCAAAATTAGATTATACAATTGACATAGTGAAAGTAGTTATCTCCTCCTAGCTATCATTTTAGTCATCTTCTCTGAAATCTCAAGAGATGCTCAGGTCTTTCACTGCTCAGCTGACAATATCTATTCGAAGAACTGTTTCTTCTAGTTCTGCATTTTTACACTGTCTCAAACACTGGAGCAATTTTGTCTTACTTAAGGAATCAACCATTAAAATACCAGTCAGGTAAAACAATCCAATTTATCCTCACCTGTGACTAAAAATACTGTTGCCTTTGGTCACATTAGCTCAAGCAATCCATAAGTAGCTTTTAGCACCATCTAGCTAGCTCCCAATGTAACATACTTCATCAAAGTTTCATAATTTTCTTTTGGGTATGTTTTGAGTTGCTTTCTACAAACCTCATGTCAGTTTTTAGCTCTCCATATGAAATTAATCTCATACACAAAGGCAGAAAAATTTCCCTGATGTGGCTCCAGACTCATTTAGTATGTGATAAATTAATAGAAAGCAGAAAGCAATCTGGAGGGGCATTAGTAAGGGTATCACACAGGTTTTGTTCTGTGCTGTGGGTACCCTGTGGTGGGTGCTGCAATGTAGTCCTTGGAGCATTGGCTGTGCAGGCTGCCACTTCTCTCTGCAGTTGATATCAGTGTGACAGTCCCTTTAATATTAAATGGATTCACAGCTTCATTCTGATAGTTATGCAGTATGATAATTTTTTCAATTAAAGTCATGGAAACTTAAAAAGCATCATATGTGAAATTATATTAAAAGTGTTGTCTACATCCCATAGCAATAGAAAACAATCAGAGCAAAAAAGTTTTCTTTTTTAAGCAGTGAGTAGACCAACAAGTATAAATTTTCTTCAAATATAACTGCATTTCCCCTTCCCTTCCTTTCAACTCACTCAAATATCTTTACAGTGCCTTGAATTTCATAAAATATTCCAGTTCAACCCTCTACATCAGAGACTGGCAATGGTTTTCTACTCCCAAGGTAAAAAACACTGTATTTGGTGAAATTGACTCTTTCAGTCTCCAAATCATGCTTTCCTTTTTTGCTCCTCAACCATCAAGCAACATGCAACAGTAGCACTTGAATAGTAGCTTAAGAAGTTAAACAAAAATGATTGTGGTAAAAATGAATGCTATTACCTAGCAGTAACAATTAGATTTAATATTTACTCTGAGTTGATGTAAGATTTGTGAATTTTCAGTAATCCAATTGGCACTGCATTATGAAAAGAATGTTGCAGATTCATCTGTTTTTTCTGTTGCGTTAAATGATTAAAATACATTAAATTATAGAAAAAAACCCCCAAAAACATGATGTTATACTAATGTAACCAGATATTTTTCTTCCATTCACCAGGATTCACACAGAAAAGTAGAATTCAGAAAAAGGACAAAACTTAAAATATTACACAGTTCCAAAATTTAATGGATTTTTCCCAGCAAAATTATTTATATACTGAAAAAAGTAGAATTTTTTTGAGTTATGTAAAGTATGTTTAAAACTATTTAATGGTGCTTAAAACATTTCAACTTGCTTCTCTTGGAAAAAGTAGAAAATCTAAATTAAGTTATTTTTGAGCTATTAGAGTAGCTCACTTTAATAGGAATCTCAATTTTCAATAACATATATAAATTGGCTTGGTATTTTCCAGTGTTAAGTTTCTCTCAAAGGAGTTGGATGAGGCTTTTTGTTTTCTTTTAAATATACATTTCTTTGTCTGTTTCACTTAGAGATATTTCACTATTTCACTTAGAGCCACAAATCTACAGTTACTGATTTCTTTCTATACCTTAGCTGAATTAAGGCCGACATTAATTTCCAGAAATGAGGAATTTGCTCACATTCAGTAAGTTTAAGGCAGTGCCTTCCCCACTAAGCAGGCTTCAGCTGCAAGACATCAAATGCCACCACAGAGAACTCTAGTAATCTCTAGTATTCTAGTTGCTTTGGATTGGTCAACCTAACATGGAGGAAAAGCAATCTGCTGCTTTATTTTTTGTTCCATATCTACTTTTCCCATTACAGGGATCATTTTCTCCCAGTGGGAGAAATTAATTTCATAATTCAATTCATTAAGATGCATTAACTAATTGTCTCCATTCTCTTGCAGTTAATTAAACTAAATTAAGTCAATTATAGTTTTCTATCTTTGTCATTTCTTTTGCCTAATCTGAGTCTGAGAAAGTGAACCTTAGTTGGAAAATAGAAAAGAGAAAGCATTCCCTACAGGAAAAGCAGAGGCCCTAATATCACAATGTGAAGACAGTTTTAAGAGGAAGTGAGGGAAAAGAGTTCCATTTACTTATGATAAAGAACAATTGCCCAGTGTTTGTTGTGGGGATCCTTTTTGTTTAGTTGGCTGTGTGATTTTTTCTTCATAACGTAGTGACATTTTTCCAAAAAATGGACATTGATGTTTACTTAATTTTGGAATTTTGATGTAAGACAGCCATGGCATAAAGGTGCAAAGACATAGCATCCATTTTAGCAGCTAAAATCTAGAAGTTAAATAATCACTGTATTCTTGTTGAAATAGGAAACAAACAAGCAAACAAAACCCCGAGTTTTTCATACATTTCTTAAAGAATGGTCAATATTAAATTTTCAGATTTGATTACTTACTGGGAAATAATAAAATTAATCCTTTAAGTTAATTGTACACCTCCACTGTCCCTTTTGTTGTTTTTTTTAAATTTATTGCTCCTTACTCTTCATTTGGTTGCATTATTTTTCTGCCTCTATACAGATGTCAGAAAAGCAAATTTGGGAAGGTGCTCATGACAATAGAATTGAATATTTCCAGAAGCAGTAATACCCCAGGTAAAAACAAAAGATTTTTTCTGATTTGTGGACACCACTGAGAATGGAAATAAAAATTAAAAAACCTTTTATTTTTGCTTAATGTTCTTTCTTCTTTTAAACTGTGGTTATTCACACAAACATTTAAAAGGAGCAACACTTCAGATTAATCAAATTAGTCCACAGATGGCCTGTGAATTCTGTGTTTATTTTTCCTTGGTACCACCATACAGCAAGAGAAGACCAAAGACCTAGCAGTGTCAACATAAGAAACACTTTCTCTTACACATTTGAATAAAATTATCTCATTTTCCGAGCAATTTGCAGTCTGTAGAATTTAATCTGGTCATGACACAGTTTCAGAATTTCACAGACATTTAAAATTTTCTTTTTTACTAGCATTCTTCCACTTCTTCCTGCCCCGCACAAAATGGAAAATCAGCCTTCTCTGTCTTGAAGCTGTACATTTTGGATGAGGCATAATAGTCACCAACTAAAGCATTTCTTATCCCTTCCACACACTCCACTTGGAATCAGCTGTCAAAATGTACTTGTAAGGAAGATCACTGTCACTGAAGAGGTGATATGGGTTAGGGATTCCAGAATGCTGATTTTGGCAGGTCTCTCCGCTTTTTTTCACTTCTTTCATGTTGCTTGGCTTTGGTTTTTCTCCTAACATAGAACTCCTTTCTTTATATGGCTGATATACTTTATTTCAGTTCTTCTAAAGATGCTTTGCTACAAGAGTTATTACTTTATCATCTATCTATCTATCTATCTATCTATCTATCTATCTATCTATCTATCTATCTATCTATCTATCTATCTATCTATCTATCTCTACATCTAGATCTAGATCTACATCAATACATATCTCAACCTCAAAAGATCTATAGCTCCGTGTCACTATAATAATATCTATCATTATATAGGAACATCTTACCATAATACAATTTTTTTCAACATATTTCTAGACTCAAGTTTCTAAAAGTGCTTTTAATCTAGTAAAAGAGTCTCAGAAACTTTTCAATTAATTCCCTTTTTTCATTGTCCCTCTAATTTACCTAAGATGACCTCATGAAACCTGGGACATGAAAAGCTTAATGACTAAGTTAATTGAGAAATATTCATTTGTTACAATAAAATCTACAAGAATGTATTTTTTTACATCATTTCCATTTTGATCTTTATCCTGTTTCTTTCAGCTAAAACTTCAAACTGTACATCAATATCCAGAACATGTCAGGGAGCTAAGAAAGAATGAACTTGTGGATAGTAGCACAAAGAATGTGCTTCACTCTTCTATCAGACAGATATTACTGCATTAAACGCTAATCAAAGATTTCTACTTCTTAATTTAAGGAATTTATATTTGTCTGGTGCTGTATGTAGTCAGAAAAGGTCTACCTACCAATATTTTTAAATTTCCTTTTGGCTTATAAGGACGTAGTCCATTAATTAGAATATATCTTCAAGAGGGAATATAGGTGGTTTTGGTGTATTTCTGTATCTTCCGTCTTCAAACATTTAAATACTCTTCTGTATATGAGTTGTTCTGTCACAAAACACTCCAGAGTTTATCCTACATTTGCTAAAAACAGCAATAACTGACCAGTCTCATCACTGATTGTAACACAGATGTCCCTATGCTGGAGAGAGCGAGCTAAAATCAAAGGATGGTGAGACTAACTTGTGTTTATCAAAGTACACAGTATGTTACAGTAGCTGCATTACTAGCTGGTGTGTCAAGATAAGGTTATTCCCTGGAATAGGACAGCTGCTCTGATCTTGAAACATTGATTTGAATAAGAAATGTAGCATTTCTCCTTCAGTGGTATTGTGTATTGAAACCTTCTGAAAGGCAGTAACAGTGTGTGAAAAATAATAGCTCCAGGCAGTCTTTGCTTCTGCATCTGGGACTCCTTCTGACTGTAATTTTAATTTTACTTTACATCAGAGAGCTGGAATAACCTTTTATTCAGGCAGAAGGTTCCTCTGTAGGTGCACTCTGTGTTCCAGTACTCCAAAAGATATGTTCAATTTGTAAAATAAATTTTTTTTTTAAACAGCACACAAGCTTACCAGGGATGTTGTTTGTAAAAGCAAGCTGCAAACAATTCATAGGCCCACAAGATATTTGATTCCATCCAGATCTTAATACTTCTTTCCTCTCTTTTAAACAAATATAGATTCAAAAGTTCACATTGTCTTTAAGTGGTACTTTCAAACCTCAAGTATCTTATTTTCTATAAGATAGTTCTACTTCTCAGAGAAATGTGACTAAAGAGATGAGAAAAATCTGAAAATTAATCTTAGTTCTAACCATGACTACATCATAGTTTCATAGATATGATGGTATTTGAGGAGAACAAAAATTAGAGACTATATAGATAAATGAACAGGAGTAATTATTTGCTGACCTTGCGACACTAATAATATAGATTTCCAGAAACTTCATAAATAACAGTTTTAGAGATGGCATGCATATAAAATTCTCATTAACAGGTAAGAATATCAAATACTGTGCAAAATCAAAATAAATCTCTTGGTTTATATGCTTTATTTTATGAGTATTTTATTTCTCATTATCTATGTCTTTCTGAATACAAGTAAGACTAATAAATTTCCTTGAGCAATATTTGAGGTAGAAGGTATCAGCTTGCAAAGAATATCTTTGGGATATGACTGCTCCATAAAATTCATTCCAGAACTTTTCTCTCGGTGGCAAAACACTTGAGGCTTATTCCTCTTCCCAGAACTTTCAATTCGCTCCCCAAAACTCATAAAATTAAAACTCGATGTGCGTAGCAAAGCTTTTATGATCAAGTTCTTTTTATAGTTAACTACAGAGTGAAGAACATTTGGAGTTTACTGAATGAAATAAATGTGAAATTTTATTTTCCTCTTTGTGTTTTCCTTCTCTCCCACCCACCCCCCTGCCCCCCAAATTTTTTCTTTTCTCTTTCCACTTTTTTTTAGTCTTTTTTTTTGTCTTTTTTTCTTTCTACTTTCATCTTTCTATTTTCTTTTTAGAAAAACAATAAAAAACATATCCAGATGTCTTTCTGTCAGTCAGACAGAGGAGCAAGTGATAGATTGAAATTTTATTGGACTTTATTTCTCATATTAGATGTCTTGATGTAAGATAAAAAGAGGTTCTTTCAGTGATTTTATATTGTTGGAGTTTTCATCTAATAAGGAAATGGGCATAGAGAAATAGTAATCTAATATTTAGCTAAAGTAACAAAATAAAAAATAATTAAAAGGTGGAATGTTCTTTAAAAAGAGAAAATGTCTGTGATTGCAAAGTACAAAGTATATTATATAAAGTTAATAAACTAAAAAAGACAGTGATTTCAATGGGATAAATAAATAAACACAATTTGAAGTAGCTCAGTTTCAGAGAGAAACTTCATTTAATAATCTTTATATTCTTCAGGGCTCTATTGGGGTTTGGGTTTTTTGGTTTTTTGGTTTGTTTGTTTGGATTTTTTGTTTAGTTTAGTTTTGTTTTGGTTTCTTTTTGTTTTTGTTTTTGTTTTCCTGGGAAAGGGGACTGGAGGGTAGACCTGATTGCAAAATATTACAAATACAAATATTAAAGAATAAACCCCACCCCCCCAAAAAAAACAAGCCAAAAACAAACAAAAAAAAAAACCAAACCAAAACAAAACAAAAAAAAAAACCCCAAAAAACCCCCCAAAACTAAACCAAACCAAATCTAAAAATTAAAAAAAAAAAAAAAAAAAAAATCACCCAAAATCAAAAACAAACAAAAAAAGAAAAAAAAAAACAAAAACCGCCCAAACCAACAAACTACAAATGTTACTTATTCCTTATTTCTGTACATCTACAAAATATGGAAGGCTTGCAGGTCTTTAGTTCAACATTACATCTCACTGAAACATGAATTATATTCCTAAACACTATATACCTGGAAAGAAAACAGCAATGAAAGCAGATAATGGACTGTTTTACCCATCATTCTTGATATCACAGTTGAAATGTCCTTGGAGAGTAATAAACATCCTTTTTGATCACTGTGATGTTTTTATCCTGCTCTATGACCAAATCATATAATGAACTGCATGCTAAAGCACAGGCTCAGGTGTTTATTAATCTCCATCTCAAAACTGCAAATAGACTTCTGCTGCAGTGTTTTGTGAGAGATCCTGAAAGAAGATATTGTCAGAGGAACCATGAACAGGAATGAAAATACTGTGTTCTGGTTCTTGGTTTTGTTAATAAAGAAAAACTAGAAGGAGCTTTCTGAACTTTGTAAACCCCATGAAATCTGTTCTGCTTACTGAAGCCATTGACCGTATCCACATACAGAAATAGCTCATGGGAAGCCCAGTGCCAGACTGTTTCTTTCAAACATTAGATTCCTGAGAACTAAAATCTCCTGGATCAATTTAGCCTATATTTAATTAATGTGCCACACCACAGGTTTGCTGTCACAAGAAGACTGAAAAAATACCACTAGATTTACTGCTTTCCACCTACATTAATTTAGCAAATTAATGACTTTGAAATAGCCCCAAATCAGACACACAGAGCTCCCAGAGACATTATTAAATTAGGTGTATTTTTTGTAATTGCTTAAAAAAAAATAAAAGAGAAATTAAGTGTGTTGGAGCAGAACATACAAAAACAAACAGTGCTGGAAAGTAATGAAAAAGTGTAGATTAATCAGTGACACTACAGACTTTTTAATCATCTTGCTTATTAAGGACATTTAAAAAAAGGAGGCTGCACTAGTGTAAAAGAAGAAATATGAACAATTACAGAAATTAAGGTAACTGTAATTGCCTGTCACTGCTTGGCAGCTACATTCTGTATGACAGTGGTTATCACAGAGTTTTGACCACTATCTGAATAAAGGTAGCAATCACATAAGTTTTGGGTTGTAATTAATTAAATTCAAACTTGACTGTTGGAGATAAGTATTACTTCACTCACCCACAGGACACAGATAAAATACTATGAACTTGAAAATTTTAGGTGTTTAGACTATATGCTTAAGTTGATGGTAAAATAGTGGGTTTTATTTTTGAGGTTTATGCAAATTTAATTTATGTAATTATACTCCTGGCGCAAATTCTCCCACCCAGTTTAGGAGAAATTAACTTTCTGTGCCAGTATCCTTTAAATGTCAGAAAGGGATGCATACTTTCTTAAAGGACATAAGGGAAGTAGACAGAGAGAAATTTCACTTTGGCTTACATGTTCAGATTTGTTAGGATATCTAAATTGACAAGTAACTAAGAACAAGTTTTTTTTTGCCAGTAGAATCATCACTATTATGATATTTCATGCTAATACAGGATAAAGCCCAAACCACAAAAAACTTGCTTTGGCAGGGATTGGTCTAAACCTTTAAATCTAGATAGTATTAAATAATTAATAGCCTTAAATACTTGATACTTTAATACTCAAATAGAGTAAAATAGTAATAGAATGGCTTAGGTTGAAAGGAGCTTCAGATATCATCTAGTTGCAACCCTGTTGCCATGGGCAGGGACACCTTCCACTAGATGAGATTGTGTAGGGCTTCAACACTTCAAAGGGATGGGGCATCTACAACTTGTCTGAGCAACCTGTCCCAATGTCTTCACCATACTCTAAGTAAAGATTTTCTTCCTAAAATCTAATCTAAACCTTTCAGTTTAAAGCCATAATCTCTTGCTCCATTACTACACTCCCTGATAAAAAGTTCCTTCCTACCTTCCACAGTAGCTGTTTTGGGACTGTGGTTTGTATTTGTGCTGATAACTGTTGGTAACACAGGGATGTTTTCACTCTTATTAAGCAGCACTTGCACAGAGTCATTCCATCCCACCAACAATGGGGCTGGGGATGCCCAAGGAGTTGGGATGGGACACAACTGGAACAACTGAGCCCAACTAGCCCAACAGATATCCCATGCCATATGGTGTCATGCTCAGCATATAAGGCTGGGAAAAAATAAGGCAGGAGGGGACATTCGGAGTGTCATCCCAAGTCCCTGTTACAAAACACAGAGCCATTCTTTTCAGGAGATGGCTGAACACCTGCCTGCCCATGGGAAGTGGTGAATGAATTCTTCCTTTTTCTTCACTTCCCTGTATGCCTTTACCTGTAAAACTGTCCCTATCTCAACCCACTTTGAGTTTTCTTATTTTTTTCACTTCCCATTCTCTGCTCCATCTCAATGGAGGCTGTGTGAGGCTGAACTGTTGGCCAAGGTAAAACCACAACACAATGCTAAGTAGTTTAATTAAAATAGTCTTTCATTCATCACCATGCTTTCCAACCAACAAAAATATAGGCATGGCAAAAGAAGTTTAGGTTAAATAAGATAATTTATTGTTTCACCAAGGAGCTTCTTCTAACAGCAGATCCCACTATGTTTAATAAAAAAGAAAAAGCTGCTTTAAAATATTTCTCCGTTCTCTTGTGAATTTGCAAATCAGTTTTCTGCCTATGGTTCTTGTTTTGCCTTTCTCCATTTATGTCTAAAAGATTTAATCCCCAGCATACCAATCTACTGTTACCTGCTGGAGCACACTGCGGAGTGCCTAAGGCTTGCAGTTTCCTAATCAACCATGTCAGGGGATCTCTTGGACCACTTCACTCCTTCACTTCATTCTGTGGTGTCTGGTTTTTTTTGCATGGAAGCCAAGGGAAGAGGGGGAAGGGAACGAAAGGAGGAGGAGGAAAGCAAGTAGGGGAATCTGGATGCTGCTAGGATACATTCATATTCGGAAAGTGCTCCTGGGAACAGATGCCAAGAAATGTTCATAGCCATTATCCAAGAATGTCTGAAGCTTTTGTTCTGGGCGATCTTTAGGGGGGAGAGGCAGTTTGATGCTTGGTTGGTTGGCTGAATTTTCAGCTGTTCTATTGTTTTTGTATAAAATAATATTAACTGATTATTTTTCACTGATACTTATGCAAACTTCAGGACTGGATTCTTTATCTTTCTTTCTAGCACTATTGATAAAGTTATCAATTCAGAAAAGATAACATAGAAATCAGGAATAAAAGCAGAGAAAGTAATAATGTAGTTTTAAATCTTAATAATAATGTTCAGTCTCCATTCATTCATAATATCTCTGCTAGATTGGTCACTCTTGAATTACACATATCTGAAGTTTAAGGTAAACTAAGGACAGAATCTGGGGAATTATCAATATAAAATAAATAACTTTTGGCAGACGACCATAAAACAAGGATAAGACAATCTGAGACTAACAGTTTTGGTTTTCTACCTCATCATCACAGCCCTATTTTATTCCAGCTTACTTATTTCATATGCAAGCTGTAGATGTCCAAAACAAGTACCAAGGACTTCAATAATGCTTTAAAGCATGATATCTTCATTCTCACATAGCTGCAAACATATGAACAGGTAAATGGAATTTCTCTAAACTTGAGCACACAAATTTGCCTTTAGGTAATAAGAAATTTAGTCTCATACAGCTAGTTTTTCGCAATATCACACACAATTTTGTCAAAGAGGTGCCTTCCCAATCATGCATATAGGTTTAGGTAAATCTACAAGAAATGGTAATTATTGTACTGTTTTTAGGATGGTTATATGGTTGCATAACATTTGAATTAGACCTGATTATAATTAGGAAAACCTCCTTGGAAAGAGAGATATCCTCATAACATTAGTAGTAATAACAGGAGTAGTTGGAATAATAATAATGATAATAATAATATAAAAATTTTAAAAATCTATAATTTAATTAAACCCCTTAAGTGCCTCTAAAATTAGACATTGACACAAAATATCAGAAGAAAAGTTTGGAGTGGTGAAACTGAAACAACTTCACAATTTCCACTTTCTATTCTTTGAGATACTCTTGTTCTTACTCAGCTATGGCTAGATAAAAAGCAAATGTCATTACAGTGAAAACATGGTGTAAGTACCTTGGTATTGTGTACAATATTGTGCACAGTATCATGCATCTTGTATGAGTATGTGTGCCACAATACCTATAGTACAAGTTTTTCCTTCCTCCAACAGATAAATTCCCGAATTTATGTTTTTTCACTGCTATATAAAGACAGCCCCATTCAGGCTTTGCTAAGGTCCAGTCACGACAGTCTGAACTAAAAATGTGCTACTTCATCTTACTTCCCAGGTAATTTGCCAAGACAGCTAGCAGTGTTTAAACTTGCTCAGGTTTCCATATCAGTGAACAGATGGTGTAAATCCACCCTGAGATGCGGAATCTGCATCGTCTCTTTCTCAGACAGCTTATCGCATATTAGTTTCCATGGAAGGAGACTCTATAGCTAAGGACACACTGTGATAGGCACTGTAAAAGCATCACAAATTGAGAGTTTTTGTCCAGGGAGCTTAAATTTAAGTTTGAAATGAGAGACAGCAGGTGGATAAGACAGATGGAGAGGAAACAGAGAAATAGCAGTAAGACAGCTGTAACCAGTGCAATAAGCAGTGGTCACACCAGCTGGCTAATCACTGACAAGTGGTTTCTATCATTGCCACAAAGACAAGCTCGAAGGAAAGATTTAAAGTAGAAGTAAGGATTTTTGAAAGTTGTTTTCAGACAGAAGTGGGAACAGGGAAAAATGACATTGTTTGTGTGAAAAATGCAACAAACAGGCAATCAGAAGCTGGGATTCCAACCAGCGTGGCAGTGGAAATCTTCACCCTCAATGTGTATATACAACTGCGTATGAGGTGGGAATAATCCTTGGAGGTTTCAAAAGTGATAAGAACTTGCTTAAAATGAGAGCTCCAATAAAGAGGATTAGTATTAGCTCTTTGAGGCAATGAACACTGCAGTGATGTGTATAAACCCATATTTTAGATTTGTTTAAGAGACAATTTTAAATATTACTTAGAAAGAGGAAGCAAAATTTCATTGTTTACAGGGATACATAAAGAACTCAGCAACACCAATTTCAATAGCAAAGACTAGAACTTGGAAAAGGATGTTGATGATTGGCAGGTCTGCATTTTTACCTCAAAAATAAAAGTCAGAAGGCTTTTCCCTATTGCAACACAGGGACCTCTGTGGACTTCCAGTGTTCCCCATACAGAGGATCTGTGTAGAGTCCTGATATCTGATGTCCTGCAGAGATGGATGGCTCTATCACTAAGGAAACTTCACCCTCTCTTTCTATCAGCATCCAAAAATTATCTATCGTTAAGAACTTATTTGGAGCAGGTTTTCTATTTAAGAACACAGGTTTTCAGTTTTGGTACTTTACGCTCATCCTGGAAGCTTGCGTCTCTTTCTGTGCATCTCTCCCCTTCACAGATGGTTTCAACAGCTTGAGCTCGCCTCTTTGCAGATGATGCCAGATGCTCCCTCTCTAACAGGCAGCTTAATTCCCTCTCGCCCACGTACACAGAAACAGGTGATATCAGATGCCCCCTGAGCTCCAGGTCTCAGCAAAGTGAGTGCCAACACACACACACACAAGCAATACAGTAGATCTGTGAAACAGAGTAAACAAATGAAGCCAGATATGTTTTCATGACTTACGACTTGCTGGAAGAACTTAATCTTTCAGTGGTGCCTCCAATGTCTAATCAATATTTATTCTTCTCTTTGCAACAATTTCTTCTCCTTTGTAAATCGACTGTAAATAGATTAAAATTTAATGCTTGAGATTTAAGGGGCTAGTATAAGGTAGTTTGGTTTATATATAAGTCACAGATTTGCAATAGGGCCATTTGTAAGATAAACATTAATCCCATTTCTGGATCTCTTAGATGTGGTTATTCAACAGTTACTGGACAAACTAATGAAGTCACTTTTTGTTTTGATGAAACAAATTATATATACAACATTTTCTCTGGGAAAAAATATTTATATTATCCACAAAAGCTGTAAAAAATTTTTATGTTCTACTTCAGGAATGCTACAAAGTTAAATATTTTATTTCTAGCTGACATTTAGTGCCCGCAAAAATGTAGCTGCATCATATCTATCTTTATTATTAAAAAAATGCATTAATGTAAGTGAGGAGTGCTAAGGAAATATCTTCCTCTGCTCTTTATTTTATATCCTTTAAACATTTTGCAGATGTTAAACTTTTGATGCCACTTTTTCTCAAACTTGGCTGCAGAGACAACTGATACTCTGAAATATATTAAATTACAATATTGGTTATTTGTCACCTTTTTCCACCTTGGTTCTACTTCTTCTCAGGTTTAGCTACACAGAAAAATGCAAAGAGTTGGATGTGGGACGGCTGATTAAGTGACTCAGTTGGCACTCACAGAATACACAGAATTCTGGAGGTCTGGAGGAAAATACTTTAAATTTTTTGATTTTTTTTTGTGCTGTTTAAAGATAATTCCTGGGTGCAAGACTTGCTATGTTCTATAATGAGTAATTAACTCTATATTAGTATCCCAGAAAAAAGAGCATAGTCAAAGAAAACCAAACAGATATTTTATCAAATCCTACCAAAAATTTGCTAATGTTCTGTGAAACGTCTTGAAGATAATACTATAATTCAATATGGAGAAACACTAACAATATAATTACATTCTCTGGCTTTGGTAAGGAAGTGTTTTTCTGAGTCTTTCCAGCATTCCAGACAATCTGTAACATTATGGGAAGGTTAGTCTTAGGAGAGAATTAGGTGTCAACAGGTCCTGCCAGAAGAGTGCTTCAGCACAGGCTTCCCAGAACATCACAGATCTCTTAGAGCATCTTGTTGTGGTGTGGGGTCCTCCACAGGCTGGAGGTGCACCTCTGCTCCCCCTGGACCTCCATGGGCTGCAGGGACATAACTGATCTCACTGTGCTCTTCACCACAGGCTGCAGAGCAGTCCCCTCCTCTGCCCCCTTCTTCACTGACCTTGGCATCTGCAGAGCTATTTGTCTCACAAATTCTGACTTCTCTCTTCTCCAGCTGCAATGTTGTAGCACAGAGGGGTTTTTTTTCCCCCCACAGAACCTAGGCCTGTGGACCTCTCACTACCAAAATATTCCCATGTAAACTTGTTATGATCTGTAAAAAAAGTGCCTAGAAAGAAGTGCCTTTGGATTACAAAAATAGTACTGAGGTAGATGAAATAAAATGAGAGAGAGAGAAATAGAGTGCCAAAGAAGAGATATAAACTGAGGTCTGGTCCAAGTCAAAATAACACATTCCTAATATGTCTGCCTAAGTGACTGGTGGTTTTCAATCTGTTACCTTCTTGCTTTATGACGACAGAAATTTTTACTTATTTTCAATATTATACCTGTTCATATGGAGTAAAAGTGCCTAGTGCAGGAAAGTGGTACTCTCAGATGTTATGCTAGACCATAAAAAGAACTATCTGGAATACATCTAATTGGTACTCTTGAACTTAGATAAAAAGATATCTAAAAGTTATACAATTTTTGAATTAGGTCTTTTCTCTTTCAGAGAAAAGTATTGATTTAGAAAGTGTCCTAGGATTTTCTTGAATGCTTTGGAAGGTCCAAGCACATAGCTAGTTATGCATATCATCAGAGACTTTATGCTATAGCTGATATATTTTAAACACATAGGGAATGCTTACCTCTAGATTTGATGTGCTTTTACAGACCATCTGAAGATATGCAATAGTTTTACTGTGCAATTTATGAGATATCTTTGAAAGCTTTTTGTTCTCGTTATTTTTATCTATGCAGTAAGGTTGTAATGAGCACAGAGACCCTGCAAGCCATTTTCTTAGCACTGGGATATTCCGGAGTATCTTCCTGACAGAGATTATAGACTCCACTAAGTCTTTTTCAACAAAACAGCATTTTCAACAGCAAACATTACTCATCTCTAAATCCTTCTCATTAGATTCCAGGACCAAAGGATTCAGATTACAGTTTAAATGTCTGGATTCTTCTTTAATCTATTGTACACACATCAAATTCAAAAATATTATGCAGAATGATCTCTCCTTGGATGAGTCAAGCTTATCAGTGTTGTTCCCCATGAGGTTTTGAAAATAGCTATTTCAGTGCCTGATAGCATGAAAGTCTCCAGAAATGATTTGAAAGGTAATCATAAACTTAATGGCAAAAAATAAAGACTCTTGATCACTGGAGGTATCTTAGAGCAGGCTGGATAGTTGACTTCCTTCCTTGTTCCAAAATAGCTTAGATCTCAATTTAATAAATTCACCTCTCCTGCAAGTGAACCTGCTTCTCAAAATACTAAGCCTATATCAAGTGACTCATAAAGTTTTGTTACTGTTGATGAAGCTTTTATTTGTAAATCATCAACCTGAGGGCATTGTAGCTCAATAGTGATTGAATTTTTTTCCCGGCTTTGATGGTTTTCCAATGACTAGAATATCAGACATGGCAGTGGTTTGCCATATATGCTCTTCATCCTCACAGCTGAGGAATACATTCAGTGCAGGAGGCTGCGTGTGCAAGCTGCAGGTTGAGCTGGGGGTGGGCAGGAGCCCCGGGCAAGGGGCCGGGAAATGCCGATCCTCTGCATAACAAAGGACAAAGGGACCTGTGGCCCGGTGACAGGACACTGGGAGACAAAACAGGAGCTGATGATCCCCAGACTTTGCTGTGCTTAGACTGCGAGGGCATAAAAACCCAGTGATTCTTTTGTTCTGGGGTCCCTCCTGGCAGGCACCATCTTGAGCTGCTGTGTTTTTTATTAAATTATTGCGCCATTATTAAAATATCTTAAGGATCTGGACATCTGAGACGGCTGTGGGAAAGCTGGGTGGAGCTGGTGAGGAAATCTGGTCTGACGGTGTGAGTGTGGGTATTGGCTGAGAGGGGCTTCTGTCCAAGCTCAGAGTGTGGCAGCCGGAGTGGCTCCTGGACGGTCAGACATGGAAGTTTCCTTAACACTCACCACATATACCACACTTTGGATTCTTAGAAAAATTATACAAGTTGTGAACCTTCTTGGAAATTATGAGTATATAAAAACTTGCTCTTGGTTACTCATTATGTAAGATAAATATATTTATCTTTAAACTTGATAGCGCAGATGTTGGCAATTTCATATAAACTGTAGGCAAATATTCAAGGACTCATAATCATCATCCTGTAATGACTAAAACTTGGAAATGTTGAGGATATGAAGGAGAAAAAGGAGACAATGGAGAAAGGCTTCAAACGTGGGCTGCTGTTCTGCTCTTCACAGAAAGGATATAGATAAAATCCAGTGGATAAACAGTTATGTTGTTGTGACAGAGACATTACCATGGGGTGGGAAAGAGAACTGTTTCTATATTCCCTGGGTTGATGATTTAGTGTAAATCTTCACAGTCAGTCATGGTCTGATACATTTGAAATGAGATGGTTTTGCTGACTTTTCTGAAGTGCAGTGTATATAAATACAGAAAAAGTAATGTTTCCCTAAAGACCTTTATATAATTTTCTCTCAAGTGTTTTCTTTCTTTCAGACTCAGTGTATTTTGGAGTAGTTTACCTCAGCTTTTAGTCCTTAGTAGACCTATACCAGAGAGGCAGAGCCTTTCTAGAGAGGAAAATCAATGAAGTATTTAGAACAATGGCAATGTCTAGAATCTGTGTATAATGAGTATGACAGTGCAACTTCCTTTATCTTATGCTCTTCTTTGTCAACAGATTGGCTGAAAGGCTCTAAATTGCAATATTGACTTATTGAAATTGAAGCAGCTGACTAAGGTTCATGTCAAAAGGTAACACTGCAAAAGAAAGCTCAGTTCTCCGTACAACTTTTTCAAGCCTATTTCCTTAGGAACTCTGGCTGAAAACTTGATGAAATGTCATGTCTTCACACGTTTGCCCTTAATGAGAAGAACTTCAATTATACTTCAAGGCATTTTACTTCTTTGAGGCTTTTTTTTCCCCTTGTCTTGAAACTCTCAGTCTCCAGCTGTTAAAGTGTTTCAGAGACCTGGGAGGTATTATTGATTTTCTTTTGCCAAAAAGAACCCAAAAAAAAAAAGAAACAAAAGAAAAAAAAGAAACCTCAAACCACAAATTCTAGGCATGATGTGAAAACAGGACTGCTGCATTTATTGCATCTAGTGTCTAATTTCTTTATGTCCTAAATCCAGGTAACACTTACTAATGTGTTTTCAGTACAAATATTGAAAATTTATAGATTTTACCTTCCTTTCAATGTCACAGGTATGTATCAGAAATAGCAGTAATGAAGCTATATAAGGTTTATACTGGTAGAAAGGAGAAGAGAGCTTGTCTGTGCCCAATTCACTGATTGCATAGATTTAAACATCTATTTTATATTTTTTCTCAAACCTGAAATTTCCTGATGACAGTAATTAGGTAAATAGTAACTGTTCTTTTATTCAACATACTACAACATTATTTTTACCTCCTTACTATGTGTCACACATAACTGTTAAGTGAAAAGTCAAATGGTTTTTTAGAGGATTTGGGGTTTTTTTATCAATTTCAAATTCAATTATGGTAACTTTTCTTTACACGTTGACTATATCTGTTTTTAAGAAGGAGTTTTAACTGGTTTCTCAAAGTATTTCAAATGATCATCCAACATCTTAGGAAATGCATAAGAACACTGATATTGATCTTACAGTGTTATAGTGATTAGAAATTACAAAAGTTAAAATGTATCTGAATTAAATTCATATCAACTTTTAGTATTAGAATTGTAAAGATGGGAAAATATGATCTGGGACATGTTTCTCATTAGAGCTACTTCAGGTGTAAGGGAAGAAATGTAAAGAAAAACACAACACGGCACTAAATCAGTAAAGATTGGTTAAGATTTAGTTGCATAACACAGAGCATTTAAATCTCACCAGTGAAAGAGAGCAAAGGACTCAAAACAGATGAAATTCCAAGCATCTTTTTCATCAGAGTTAATTGCTGTCATATTTAATTAATGGTCAATTGGCTCAAAAAACATTTTATTCACAGTATTAAATGCGAAATTTATTTAATGGCATCTGTGATTATAATTTATATTGTTAATACACCAGATAAACTGGCTAGGGGGAAAGGACTATTCTTAAACTCCAGATAAGGAATAGACAAATAGTCCATCCTCTTAGTGGTTGCAATGTGACATGGCGTTTGCAAGTCTTTTTAGCTCTAACTGGATTTAGAGATTTAGAGAAAAGCAAAGCAATTAGGAAAGTACATTCATAATTATTGCAGTTTTAGAAGATGATAGGTGTAAAGAAATGGGTTTTATGGGCTTTATAGGGACAGTATGGCAACTTATATAATTATTTCCTGACTTTCTGCAGACATTCTGTAAAAATATTAACTTACCCATTCCAGAAAGGTGTTAAAAGAAGAAAATAAAAGGACTTTCATTGTGCACAGACTGGTGTTCAGCTCTAAATGTAGCAAGGCATTGTCCAGTATAACTGCTGTAGTTACACAGGTATCAACCCCATGTAGAGAGGGTTTTCATACCAAAGTAAACCCAAACCTGTCAATTGAGAGGATTTAAATGACAACACATCCTACTTTTGATGTTGATTTTGATTTAAAAACTCATTAAAAATTTCTGAAATTATCTTTTTTATAAAAAAGGATACATTCCAGCTACTGTCTAATAAATTAGAATATTGGTTATTGATTTGCTCTTTGTAAAAATACATTATGAACAAAAGAAAGGCACTTTTAATAATTCTTATCTAGATTTATACAAAGTTCTCAACGTTACAGGGTTGTTCTTTCAATGTTACATTATTCAAGTTGTTTCCAGATTCATATTTATTACTCTTAACAAGCTTTATATACAAAATTTTTAATTTTTATACTTCCAAATCTCAAGTCCTATTGTTATGTCCTTTCCCCAGACTGCTTGAAGAGAGAAGACAAATCTCACCCTAAAGTACAGCAGGCCAGGCATGAAATTCAGGTACTGTTCAGTTGTCTATCATTTCAATAAGCAGTTTACCATGTCAATTATTCTAATGTAAGCAAGGTAGCTCTAAGTTTACTATCAATATTATGTCTCTAAGGGCTTTTTAAGTTAAAAGGCATTAAGTGAACACATTAAATAAAGAAAAAGAAAATAATTTCCGTGCTGTAGAAAACTGAAGAAATTTCTTCAGGGTCTCAGCTGGTATTTACTTTCTCAGAGTGAGATACAAGCATGCTACACAAAGGATGATTTTCAAGGGTTGTTTTTTTTTTTTAGACATGACACAGAAATAGGTCTTCTGCTTTGGCACAATCTGTGGCATATTTTGCTCTTTAGAATGTTAGGTCATTTATACAGGTTTCTCTTTATATGTTCTAATCTTTATCATATATTATGACAAAAAAAACTGTACAGTAGAATAAGGTACAAAGAGAAATAGCACTTCATTAATAGGAAGAGTTTTCTTGAAAAAAACCGAAGACGATTCTAACTCTAAGGCATATTCCAAATTTTTGGTTATGAGGGTTGGAAATGAGACATGAAAAAGGAACCAGAAGTTTGTATAATATAAGACAAGATGCAAGATTCCCAGAATATTGTTTTACTTGACCTGTATATGCTACCCTGCTATAAAATTTAATTGAAATATGGCTAAGGTGATGAGTTTTTTGGGAAGTGTGGAGTCCAGAAGACTGTATTTGTATTGTGTCTTCCAAAATTCCTGTCCGACAAAATACTTGTCAAAAAGAAAAGAAACAGTGGTTTTGAGTTTGGGCTTTTCAAATTATTATTATTAATTTGTTTGGGTTTTGGGGTGTCTTTTTTTGTTTGTTTGTTTCTTTTAGGTTTAATTGGGGGGTTTTTTGTTTTTGTTTTTTTGTTGTTGTCTGAGGTTTTGGGGGGTGGATGCATTTTTGAGATTAATAAGCATATATACCCTCAACTTCTGTAATTTAAGCAGTAGGAAGGTAATTACAAAAGCAAAGCTCGAGGAATAATTCTTCATATTTATATCTGCTTTGTTTATTAAATTCCCAGAAAATCCTGTGTAAAGGTGAAACCTCACTGATTGCAGGTTTTAATTTTTTTGGTGATTTTCCAAATAATTAGAACCAGCTGGAAATGTAAATTGAGCATTAGGTTAACATTAATATAAATTTCTCAGTCATATTCAAGCTAATTGATATGCAACTAATAATGAGTTATAGCAACATTTGTGCCAATTATTGTAAGGAATTAGCACAGTGAGTTAGTCTTACAAAGAGGTAATTTTTCATGACTTCTGTTGAGCATAAGCAAAGCAATGTGTTGAGTCAGTTTTTAACATCATTCATTATCTGGAAGAAAACAGAAGCAGCATATTAATTAAACTTATGTACATGCTTAAGCCTATTGTTAACATTTAGAAGGGAATAAAAAGTGACAAATTTAAAATGTATAGTTTTATATAAAATAATCACTAATGTTAATATTATTTTTAAATAATTTGTAGCATTAGTGAAAATTCAACTGTTAATGTAGAAGAGAAACAGACTGGGACGTAAAAAAGACCTGTCTTCATAAGATAATTCAGAGAGAAAGGGACCTCAGGATATTTCTAAGCCAGCTCTCTGTTCAAATTAGGGTCAATTCTGAGACCAAACCAGGCTGATTAGAGAGTTGTGTCTATTCAAACCTTGCTAATCAGCAGGACAGAAACTGTACAGCCTCTTTGGGAAACCCTATGTTAGTCACTCCTCATGATGAAAAGTTTTTTCCTTAATTTCAGGCTGACACCCTCCTTTTCATAGTTGCTCTCATAATCTCTTATTCTTAAAGTCTCCATCTCTCAACTCTTGAGATTCAAGTCTCATCAAATCAGCTTTTTGGCTCTGAGAAACATTGCCTTGTGACAGGAGGTAGTCTTCAGTCAAGAGTCAAAGTTCCTCAGTTGCTGTTATTCCTAGCAATGGTAGTGGCTGAACTTCTGCATCCAGGGCTAAGAATTTGCTTCATTTGCAGGGCGTTGTTACTTCATTTCTACTTTCTGTGGTGTCAGAGCAGAGAGCAGTGAACCTCACTCGCTTAAGCACATCCTACCCCACGCTATGCAGCAGGATATGACATTTCTGAACACTCTGCCAGGCTCATGAGCACTAGATTATGAACCACAAATTAATCCCAGTTGTCATGATCCTTCAGCTGCTCATCCATCAGACCAAGCATTCAGTTTGCTCCTCAAAAGTAGGCTGCTTGGCAGTCACCTCTGCCTGCGTTTGCAATGAAGCAGAAAAGAGAAGACTTTTAATTGTCTCTCATCAATGGCAGAGATTCTGCTGAAATTCCTGCTGGATTCTGACTGAAAAAACAGCTCCAATAAAGAAATTACTTGTGTCAAGTCAACAGTGCACCCTAAATTCCTCCAAAACTGTACAGTGGGACAAAAAGCAGGCATTCAACCCAGATTTCAACACAGATTATTTATGCACAAATATAATGTATTTTATTATTATTCAGCATAATCCTTTTGCTAATTCAGTCCAAGTTAAATAAACTTAAAAAAACTTCAGAATGTTTTGTTTTACCCCCAGTAAGTCCTGTATTCATTTCCCCCCCTGCCCCCCAATACTTCTCACTGTATTAAAGAAGTAATAATCCTACAACTTTATAATTGAACCATACTTATATGTGTGTCAGATAAGAGTGTTGATCATTCTCTTCTAATTATTAGATTTCATTTTTTCTGTAGATGTAAAAGAACAATTCTGGTACAACATTACTAACAGAAGGATATCTTCCTTCAGTTATTCTGTTGTAGTATGTGCATACCTGGAGAGACTGCAGTACACCAGTAGAAATTTTGTGGAACTTTAGTGGAAGTCTGTGAAAGTGGTGCTAATTTTAGCCTAAAAGGAGGTGAAAGATATTTCACACACAAGATAAATGAACAATAAATTAAACAAGTGACTTATCTGGTTTAGTAATGTATTCAGGATAACACAAAGAATTTAAATTTAACCATAAGATTATCACTGGTAAAATGGAAGGAAGGGATTGCAAATTCAAGGAAAACCATTCACTTTAAGGGATAGAGAATATGTGAATAGTCAAGCATAAGGTTACAGAGTACAGAAACAAATATCTAATCTATATTAATATTTTAAAAGAGATGATCTGTAATGTATTTTTGAGAAGTAGTACTGCTACTAGTAGTAAAGCTATACATTAGGAAGTTCAACACAGCATGAATAATTTTCTGCAGCTTAAGCCACTTAAGGCTTCTTTAGCATAGGGATGGATTGGACATAATTTCTCCAGCTTTCTGCCTCAAATGTCTGATGAATGCGTTAATCATTTTTGCTTAAATAAAGGTGTCATGACAGTGCCCAATAGATATCATATATTGACCAATCCATTAAAACTACTTTGTTTTCTGAAATGTTGCTGAGAAAATTAAATAACCATCAAAAGATCAGCATTATGTCCATCAATGCGTTTCTGCCTCTTAGTAGTATTTGAATTGGGTTATTCCAAAGTCATTGCAATTCTTCTTTCTTTGTAAGAGAACTATCCCAAACAATTTGCTTAGAAAGTGAAATCTTCTTATTTCCTTAAATTGTCTTTCCACATTATGTTGCTGTTAAAAAATGATGATGTATATAAGCCATACAACATGGCAAATTTGTTTTCATTAGGATGCTTTTCAATTGTGTCTGTGTGTTGTTTCATAATCTTCTTATATTTAACCACAAGGAATTGCAGGGAGATGAGAGGAGCACAGATCGCCTGCTTGCTTTTTATTTCTCCTCCTGAGATTTCACTACTGCTTCCAGCACATTTAACATAATCTTTGCACAAACAAATCTCCTCTTTTGTCTTACTAAGCCTTATCTATCAAGCCCATTTCAAGAGTTTGGATATGAATAATATAATGATATGAATTTTGAGATTTTATAAGCTACATGCAGCAGAAGAATATTAATGTGTCTTATTAGACACATTAGAAAACCAGTGTCATATTGATATTTCATATTCCAAGGGTAAGATGGTTTACTGATATCTAAACTTATACTCAGAATGTATTAGAACCATAAAGGATCCCACATACAAAAAAATTGTTTTTATACAGTCAGAATTATAAAACAGTATAAAGAGAAAATAAGCAAGCAAAAAGTTAAAAATTACTTAGTGTTAAGAAAATGCATTATGGATGGTTTAACATTTTGAATGTTATTGTTTTAAAACAATATTCGTGCTTATTTGTGATCTTATAAATATTTTAACTTATACAGTGCTCAGAATAATAGCAGTATTTTATGAGTTAAAAAACAGGCCAAAACATGTAAGAAATAATATAAATTACTAAATATGAAAATAATAGATGTAGGTTTTTGAAAAAACATGTTTTCTGTGAAAAACCTCAGAGAAAAAAAAATTATGATGTGACTATACAGATCATTAATCTACCCAGTCCTGAAATCTTACTAAGTTTGTGTTTATATAAAATGAGATATTTTTCTTCCCTTTTATGTATTATTCTGATTTTTTTTTTTTAATTAGCAGATAATCTTAAGAAAACATGTCCTTTGGTGTGGTAAAGCAAATTTACCCATTACTTTATAATGGAGATGCTCTAGGGGACTACAAAGATTTTCAGAACCTGTACACTATATTTCAGAAACCTTAGAAATGGTTTATGTTCATATTTAAGTTTTTCTAAATTTTTTAAAATTAAATTCCAAAAAGGCCTTTTGTGTATATTCTAGTTACTTTTTACTCAACACTAGGCAGGTCCTTCGTTTAAAAGTATACTAAAAAAAGCACACATATGCTCATAAGTAATAAACCGTATTTAGCCCAGGGACAATACATTATTATTGCATTTCTATTTCTTTGTAAGTTTTGTGTAATTGTTTGTTCAAGAAAAGGAGAGGTTTACAGTACAGGCTGGCTGAAGGCACGGTGCTGGAAGGCTCTGTGCATTAACATCTGTACACATCTCTGCAGAAGGCACTCCACTGCTGACTTACAGCACCTCTGCTGCTCTCACTCTGCCTGTGTACGCTCTCCCTTGCCTGATCTCTGTGGAGCTGTGTGGTGGCTTCTGAACTAGCCACCCTTCCACTGAGGACTACAGTAGGATCACCAAAATAAATCCAGGCTTTCTCTAACCTGGAAGTACAAGTAATGTAAACTAAACGTATTAATCCTTTCATTGACTACTTCAGTAGTCAATCTAACAATTAAACTCATTTTGTTAACAAAGATATGATTTCTCTATTTTCACACCTTCCTGAGTGTGAGTCAAACAGCTTCTGAATGATGTTCCTAAATTTATTGTAAATGATACAGGACCTAGGAGCCTTTCTTCTTTCTTTAAAAACAATGGATGAGTACATGGGAAATCTGTGATTCCAGATTTACATCTAGGATTCCACTCTCTATTTTTTTATGCCAGAAAAAAAGCTTTTTTGTTGAACTACAGTGCGAAATCCTTGCTTCTTAGGGGAGGTTTATGTGCTATTAAAAGTCTCTGGCAGTAAAGTTATCTGGAATTGAATGTGATGAGCAAGAGGAACCAGGAAATTCCAGGCTCATGAAAGACTTTGATGCCGAAACTTAGTTATAATCATTGATTATTAATATCACTGTGTGGCAAAGAAAAGTTTCACAGTAGGTAAAAAAACAATCAGTTTTCATGTCCTCTTGTCCCACTTCAGCTTATACAGAAAACTTTGTGGAAAGTTCAACTCTTCTTTTTCTTTGGTAGTTATCCATTTAGAATCTGATTTTTGAATCTACCTGTTATCTGAACAACATAAACTAAAATGACAGCCAGTATTTAACTATTCCAGATGAGAGGTTTCAGTTAATCACAACATACAACTTCTTCAGAATTTACAAAGCATTCATACACAGATTAGAAAATTCTTTCTACTCAAAACATCCTACAATTTAGCTACCTAATATCCTTGCTGTGTACCTAATTTTATTGAATCACACAGAGAAGACATATAGAGAGGTGGAAAAAACCCCCATGTGAATGTTTTTTTCCAGATCTGGAACATTTGATTTCTACAGGAAAAAAACTGGAAAAGGGATATGCATCCATGGATAAACTCAGCAAAACGAAATTATAACCTCACCTTCCAAAATTAAATATGCAGGTTAAAACTTTGTGTATGAGTTGTATGTAGACTTGTATTCTTTTTATTTGTCTGCTCACCAAAGCACTATTTTGACAACCTCTTTTGGGAATAGGATTAAATTTCCTGATTCTGTTTATTTTAAAAGACTAAGGTAGCCAATTGTAGGGCTCTGATTCAAACTCTCTTCAAGTCATGAAGGAGTTTGTTTCTAGAAATCAATATAAATCTTTCTCTGACACTTTAAATTGCATTCTGTTTAATTCCCTCACAAACCTTTAAATTTTTAATTGGTTCATCAGAACAATTCTGTTCATTTTATTGTGCTGTGTCATAACTCTTTTGTTGCTCCTAAGATTCAGCTTTACAAGAGGGCAGAGGGGAGGGAGAAATCTGTTCATCTCTGATTATTTTGAAGGAATGTCTCTTCACTCACATTTGTTGGCGAGCCAACAGACTAAGTGTTTTTCATTTAAAAATAAAATATTCTTGTCTTTAGGGCTCTGTTCAGACAGTCTCCTGACACCAACTTCAGATCTGACATTTTGCTGGCACTCCAAGCTGCACACCAAGCCTGTGTGTTTGAGAGTTCCTGGCACTTCACTATATGGATCAGTTCCTGTGCAATCTAACAGCATGGTGTAATATTTTATGAAGTATTTCTGGTAGAGAAAATGACTGATTTACAGCAAGGGATTAATTTTTCTCACTTCTTCTTTCCTGTGGGGTCTGAATGTCAAAGGCACTTACAAGAGTGTCATGGATATTAAGAATATCTTAATAGAGATGAACTAGAGTGTCCTTAATGCATTTGTTTTCATCTGTGAAGTAATGACTGTCATTTTTAGTGTAAATTGCTTTTAGAAATCATATTATATCCTTTAGAAGCAGAACTTAAAAGTAGATTGTTAAAAATAAATTTATAACTGTTCATTGTTAAAAAGCAAAAAAAGAAATATATAATGACATAAGAAATTCTAGACACAAAGATTTATTAAAAAACATTTGTTCAAGTACATGAATTTCAAAAACACAGTGTCTCTTCCTGCTCTTAAGAAAATGGGTGAACAGTACATTCTCAGATGTTGTTCCATTTGAGAGTTACTGCCAATTAAACTCAGGAAAAGATGTTTTATTAATTATAAGGCAACTTATGACACTACAAAAACAATGAAAAGCTTTACAGGATAACATATACTTTAAAAAATCCAATTAAGTATTACACTTGTATACAAATATTGAAAAATTGAAGTTTGAAAATGAGAGGGGTTTTTTGTAGTTGCAAAACCTGTAATATCAATACTTCAAGTGCTACAAGCTACTTGAAAGTATCTACAGAGTTAAACAATTAATTTTTTATGATACAATTAAAAATCTTTCCTTTAATCCTTTCCCAGATTAAATGAGAAACATACAATTCAACCTCACATACCATGCCTTTTTCCTAAATTGCTGCCACTCAGATGCAAGTAATTTCTGCCATGGATGAATTTGCTTATATCCTTGGGACTGAAATGATATATTCTTATATGTACTTTGCAATGTTCCAATCACAGAAGACTTATGTCACACTACGTCATCCACTGAGTTATAATAACTCAAAAAGAGGCAGATTTTCAAAAATCTGGAGCATGATGCATGATGCAGACTATTTTGATGCCATTGCTACTTGGAAGAAAAAATACCTACTAGAAAAAAATAGTTAAGCTCTTGATACAAAATAATAAATTTGTCATTTTGAAAATATTTAAATATAATTGTCTTGTATAGCTAAACATACTGACTACATAATTTTGAATTCACTGGGGAAATAGTAAAAGACCACTAAACCTTCTCATAAATATATTTTGTTCCCTATGGATTATAGAGATTAATAACTTAAAATTCTTCTTTTCCCCTTTTCATATGTGCAAGGTAATTCTGTGTTTTACTAGATACATAGTTTATTTTTCATAAGGTGTGTGAAGGAAGAACTGTGCTTACTTACAGCACAGTCCAAGTGACAATCACACTAGATCTAATCTATCCATTCAAAATCCCAATGCTTCCTATTCTAATTTCTTTCCAACACACTATCTAAGGATAAAAAAAAATAAATTTTAATGATCCAAGCAGGAAGCCTATTGAATATATTACCTGAGAAACAGTAAGATCATATTAAGAGTTTATATGCCAGTATACAAGAAATTAAGAAATAAAAACAGATTTAATTTTAAAATATTTAAAAATTTAATTTAGTAGCAAGATTTATTTTTGAGTTGTGTCAATTTTACTAACAGTTATGAATTACTTGCTTCTTCCTTAAACTACTTATTTTGCATTTCATATAGTTGTTTGGTTTGGTTGGTTTTTTTTTTAATTTATTTGTTTGTTTTTTGCCTTTTTCCCCCGAGATTTCAGCAATGTGTTAATTACAATCTGGAATGCAAAATACTTATGGGTGGCAGAATTTCATTGTGACATTAATTAAAATTTTCTAAATTAAACCTCCCACACTCTTGGAGCCTCCTATTTGTGTTAATCAGTGCCTTAAAGCCTAGATGGTTTTGTCTCCTGCCAAAGATCAGATGTGTAAACAGCTCTTTTAAGTTTTATTTAAAGCTGCACAGTGTAATTTTGGATATGTCTCAAGACTGGTTTTTAAGTGATCCACAGTTCAGTGTGTCAGCCATTGGTGGCACAAGAAAATCTAGCTACAGGTTGCATACCCTTAAAAATAGGATAGTTAATTGGACTGAGGTTCTCCAAATGAATTCTTTTAATGTTTCAAATTAACATATGACTTTGTTTTACTTCACAGAGTAAATGAAGTAGAGGAAGCTGGAGGGATCTTATATTGCTTTATTTAAGATACTCAGGCCAAATATTGAGTTACTACCAACAACCATCTTTGCAGTGAACTCTGTTTTTGTCCTTATGGGCTTTTGTAAACTGATATTTACATTTCTGCATGATGCAGTGTCAAGCCACAGAGATTTTCCCATCCAGCTCCCACAACTAAATGCATCCTTCTCAGCAGAACTGGAAACCACTTTGTATTTAAACCCATGAAAATACAGTATGTGAAAAAAAACCAAAATTAAGAACCTTGATTCTTAATGCCAAGAACTTAGTTGCTTACAATTAATTATCACAGCTGATTAACAGACCATAACCGAATAGACAGGTAGGATAGATCCTTTCCTTTCCCAGTGTGGATGCCATGCAGTGAAGAGAGACTTAACACCTACAGCTTTAAATCTTCAATTCTCTTTGTTCTCTGCTGCCCTGCTGCAGCACAGGCTTCAAATCTATTTCTGGCATCTCACCACAGTTTATCTCTTTTTCTCCACTCATTCCATTATAATGAGTGTTACTAAGAAGTTTCAGAAGAGCCATAGGTGAACTTACCTAAGAAAATTAGAGATTTCATTGACATGTCTAGAAAGTAAAAGATAAACTCATGATAGCTCTGACAAATCTGCCCTTTACAGGAGCAAACTATTATGAAAGTATGAAAAAATATTTTGCACGTCCTAATTCTTCCTATTAATAGGTTATTTTATTAGGTAATATCTACATTTTGCAGAGCCAGTGGAGCACTAGACACCATTTTTTAAGTTGGTTGGGAAGGCAAATGCCATAGTCTCAAATATTCATACTTCCTCCTCTCCCTCCCTTTGAGTTTTTCATTGCAGAACACAATATCATATGTCAAGGAATACCCCTTTGTTCAGTTATGACCAGCTGTCCAGGTCGCATTCCTTCCAAAAGTTTCACCCCTGCCAACTTTACTTTTGGGCTGGGAAGGGAGAAAAAGTAAAAGACTTAATGTTGTGCAGGAATAATTCAGCAAAATACAAAACAAAACATGCTATCAGCACAAATTTAGCCAGAAATACAAAGCACAGCAATGTATGGGCTTCTATGAAGAAAGGTGTCTTAATCCCAGCCAATCCCAGTATATTAATTAAATAGTAAAGTTTTGCTTTTAGTGAAGCCATATAGGAATAAGTTATGACTATATGTTCATCCACAAATGGAAATCTTACTTATAGAACTGAAAAGAAAAAAACCAAAACTTTTGTTTTAACCATTTTAACAAGAAGATATATTCAAAGTTTCCATTTGCAGTTTAATTTTATCTAATGTACCATCTTGCTGAAAAATTTCTTGATTTCTTGATCTTTACAGGTAAATATTTTTCAGGAACAAATTTTACCATATTGAATAAATGCCATGCTCTTTTAAATGCTATGGAAATATCTTAAAATCAGGAAAAAAATATATACAGCTTTAATAAATGTAGGAGCTATGTTCTGGTTATAGAAATAGAAATAAATGCTTCATTACACAAATAACCTTAAACTTGGACCATGATGGATACTGTAACTAATTAAACTGTATGTTAAGGTAATATATTGCACTGGAAATGGAAACATTTATATGAAAACGTCGGAAATGGATTGGGTAATAGGTAATGTAGTCCATCTTTTGAAAGCACGATAATGAAAAGGACTCATTGAGACAGATGAGATTGTTATGCAGAGTTTAGCATTTATACATATATATATGTATATCAGCATAAAATTTTGGATGGGTTTTTGCTTTGATTTTTCCTAGTGACTTGGATGGTATTACTCAGACAACCATGTAGGTGTATTTTAGACAGGAAAATGTCCTAATTTTCTTTTTAGTCCATTCAATTTTTAAATAATTTTTTAAAGGTAATTAAAAAACCCATTAAAAATAATTTATGATCCTAATATATTAAATTCCATTTCTTTCCACCAACTTCTTTCAGTTCCATTTTCTCTCTGAGTACATTGAAATCTCACTTACTGTTTTGTTTCCTTGCTTTTATGATTTTTCTTTCAGATAGCATTTAATTACAGAATCCCTAATTCTTAATAAAGATCCGTTTAATATATTTTAAATTGCAACAGAAAATGGAAATATTTGAGGTATACACAGAAAAGGATAAAAAGATCCTGTATATTACACCTTTTGTTGCTAGGGTGACAGATGCATAAAGACAGATAAAACAAAGAACTAAAAAGGAAAAGTAATAGAAAGGTAAAAGGAAAAGAAGAAAATTAAATAAATATGTTTATCATGCATCAAATGCATCACAAGATGAAAAATGCATCGAATATGCATTTGACCTCACTTTAGAATTATATCTCCTCATTTTCATAATTTCTTTCCACAATCAAAATATATACAGTGGAAAGTGTTTATAACCTCTGAATATTGTATATTTTTTATCTAGATAAATAAATAGCTAAAACATGTCTTTGTATAAAAATAACCTCCGATCCTTCAGCATAAATTGTCCAATCAGGGTTAATTTTGACAAGTTTTTGTTCTTTAACCTGGTCCAAGACATCTAGCATAACTGAATTTCTGAATGGACTTAGATGAGTTACTGTATAGTGTTAGCAATAATGTTAGGACTTAGAACAGAAAAGGTGAATAAACTATAACCAAGTTACTGAACGGAGACGATTATTAAGGTTTGCAGGCCTCCAGGAAAATGAAGAATTAAGAAAACTAAAAAACTAGTTTTTCAAATTATGTCAGAAGCACAAGAAATCTCAGAAATAACATAGTCTTGAAATAAGAGAGATGGGGCAATATTTTATGCAATTATTAGGAAAGTGTAAAAATTAGAAGAGCTAGAAACTTTCAAGAAATAATTTATGTATTTTGAAGGAAGCAGGAATATATAATATAAAAATGATGAAGCACTTTATTTTCCTGTAGTAAAAGAGTGTCATACTCTAATGGGAATGTATAGGGGATAAAAAAAAATCTGGTTTTGTTAACTTGCATGTGGGACTTATAAAAAAGCTGAATGAGAAGGTATGCAGCTTCCCAAAATGTGTTTTTAATAAATAATGCTGTACCAGAGAAATTTAATTAAACAGACATAGAAGTATTCAGGAAGAGCAAACAGACTGATTCAGGTAGGGGAAATATTAATATGTGATTTAGTAAAAAATAACTAAAGAATGCTACACTATAGCTCAATGTCAATATCATTTTAAAAGACTGGTATAGAATAAATTATTATCAATGTAATGTGCACATCACAAAACCGGAAACAAGTATTCTCTGAGAATAGAGTATATAAAATTTTCTTGAAAAAATAAAGTTGCTGTGGAAAACTGAAATATTCTGTGAAATATGAGAACTTTAAATTTATGTATGGTCTAGATGGACATGCCATTCATGCTCTCATAAATTGTGAGATAGTGACTCTAAGTTCATTGCTCTTGATTTCTTGATAACACTGAGATGTTGTGAGACACTGGAGAAAATTATTACTGGCTCAAAACAACTGAAGTGTGTGTATGTGTATGTCTATGTGTGATGGGTGTGCAGGATAGACGAGTTTTGGAAAAAGGGCTAGAATTTGTTTAGTCAATGCTTTGAGAAATGCTTTATTTTGATTTATTATTGCTTTAAAATTTACCGAGTACCTTGTTACACCTTAATGCTCTAAAATTTACAGGTAAAAATTTGTAGTTCAACCTACTGAGAATATTGTTGAGTTCTTTGCTCCTCTTCAGGGAATTGAACTACCTGAAGCCCCTCTTAAAATATTCACCAAGAGAGTATGGAAGTACAGAAGGTAAAGGAAGGGCTCAACAATTGTATGGAAGAAAGGGAGTAAACCTAAATGAACAGCAGTTTAATGGAGGTAAAAAAAATATTTACACATTTAAGAAAAAGAATTAAGGACCATATAGGTGAAATGGCAATGAAATGGCTTTAGAGAGGGGAAAAAGAGGAGGATTGAATAAAATAATATGGTCACCAGTGCAATACTATTACAGTAAAAGAAAACCAATACTGGCCAAGGAAAAGCAGTAAGTAGGCTGAGGAAATAACACTAGTCATGCTACAAAAATTACGGTGGAAAGTGTTATCAGTTCCTAAAATGTCAGTAATATAATTTGAAATCCTTAATGGAAAGTACCATTTAAATAAAAACAGAACATCATACCTCTGTGGTTTGGGGGAATTATATTTCTTAAGTGCAATATATTTGACAATGGATGAAAGGAATATTATTGGTAGATCAGCAATACTTATACAAAGTGAAGTAATGCTTTCTTAAAATGTATCTATAATAAGCTGAAGTTTCTTAATATCATTTAGAAGATACATGAAAAATATTGGTTTAGGTATTCTTTTTTGTATAAAAATTAATTAATTGGTAGATCACTCTATCTATCTATCTATCTATCTATCTATCTATCTATCTATCTATCTATCTATCTATCTATCTATCTATCACTGAAAGCAAAAGAGAATTCCTAAAGGACTAGTTATGTGGGTATTGACTGTTCTTTAGTTGCATTGACAAGACAAGTTGACTTACATCAAGATAAAAGTAATACCAACATGAAAAAAGAGATTAATTTCATGGTACTGGCCCGTATCATCTTACTTTTGTTCAATGACATCTGAAGGCAGTTTCTAAGATGAAGTTAAATGACAATATATGGCAAGACAAGCAGCTAAATGTTCTCACGCTTCTGGTCCCCTGCTAGTCATCAGCCATTGAAGATATTGATTACAGAGGAGAATGATGCATATTGCTAGCAAACCTGACAGCAGCATTTGAACACATCATTCAGCACTGAATAACACAGAGATAGTTGTCAAAGCAGAAAATGTTTCTGTCCACAGGGTCTTGACAATTATTATCTTTTTCATGAATTTTAAGAGCAGTGAATATCTTAAAGCTCTGTCAGAAATCTTGGTGATGCAAAACACGTTTAAGGATGCCAGATGTTTCTGACTGACCACAACAGCTTTGAGATAACATTAAGGATTGATTAAAGAAAATGTTCAGACTTCATTATGGCATATTATCTTGTCTTTTACAAACCAACATAAAAAAAACTACTTAGAAATGGCCTTATTTAAGGTCCAGTGGGTGTTTAATCCAATTAATGTTAGTGCCTGTTCCTTTCATAATGAAATGAGTTTTGCTTTCAATATAGGAAATAGCTTATTTCTTCAGGAGATTTTTTGGTATCAGTTTCTTAATTGCCATTTGCTCTTGCTATTATTCTATTATCAGGAGATTTAAATAAAACAAACTGCTCTCTGCAAAAAAGCAAAAAAGAAAATATTCAAGACACAGAATGTGGCACTCAGAGGAGCACTGTAGAACTACTTGACTCTGCTTATCATCTTAACATTATTTCAGATACCATTAAATCAGGATAAGGTTAGCAGGTTAACAATGCATCACCATTACTTCAGTTTTCAGTGAACAGAAAAACACTTCCCAGCATCTAATGGAGTTCTTTCTTTTCTATTTCCAAAACATATGAAATCCATGATCACTTTGACTGTTGACTTATTTACTGCATTGAAAACAAAAAGTGAAACTAACCTTTTAGTATCCTGATGTTTTTTCAAGACCTTCTTGTTGTAATGGAAAGAAAAGAACTTCATTTCTATATTGCATGACAACTTCTTTTAAAAAATATTCTCGTATCAAACATGTTCTCATTGAACTCCTTAAATAGGTAAGTTTTCCATGTCTTCTGCTTTACAAAATAGAGATGAACATTTGTTGAACATTCTTTTTGGCTTTTTGCAAAGAAATTTGTCCACCCAGAAAAAAAGGAAAAAGGTAAAAAATAGTTAATTGTTTGAGAAATTGACATTGTATGTCCCTTACAAAATGCAGTATTCAAATTAATAAATAGGGCTAAATAAATAAATAAAAAAAAAATAAAAAAAAAAAAGAGAAGAAAGAAGAAGAAGAAAAAAAAAGAGTTTTAGGAACCTGGCAGAACTTCAAGTATTAGAAATATTAAATGAATTAACACAGGAATTATGCATAGTATTTTCCTCAATTCAGTAACTTGCTTCATTAGACCAGAATAGTCAATGACAACCTCATAGCATAGTAATCAGTCATTAATCTATTGATTCCTCACATCAATGCCACAAATATTATTCTTTTTTCTCCCCTTTCACTCATCATGTGAGTAAGCATGTCCCAGAGAAAAGTAGGTGAAAAACAACATCAAAAACAATCTAGTATGTAGGTGGTTTATTCCTAATAATGTAGACATTCAATTTTCTGTGAAAATGAAGAATCCAGTACTTACTGGAAAAATTGTCTTTTTAAATGAGTCACACATGATGTGTACCTTGGAGAAATTAATTTAGATATATAAGTTCAAAATACTTTCTGACATTGTTATAGCAAGCCTGTATTTGCTTTCTTACTTGAAAAAATTTATTGGAAAGTTCTACAGCAGTGTCTCTTCAGAATAAAAGACACACTGAAAAAACATTGTTATACCTCATAATAAGGTATTGACTCTAACATCTCAAAGAGATAAGTATGAAAAATCTAATGAAACTTAACTAACTTAACTACATTTCCTACCAAAATTTATAATACATAATATGTCTTACTGCTTTAAATGGATTTTTTTTCCCTAAAGGTAGTTAGTAGTTAGGAAGCCATAAGACATATCTTATATTTATTATATAATTTGTTCTTTTCATAGTGAAACTAATGTAAAATCGTTACTGGATTTACCTTATTTGAGTGATCTAAACATTGGGCACAAAGATAATAAGAACTCTTGGTGTAGTTTATTTAGCTTCAGAAAAAAACAGAAGTGTTCTGTTGAAAAGCTAAAATTAATTTATTTAAAATAATGTTGTGTGCTGTCTTCCCAAAGCTAACAGAGATAATAACCTTATTTAAAGTTCAAAGCAAATCTTTGTAAACTACAAAATGGACTATGTGCTCCTGAAGTTTTAAGAATAAAAATCATGTGGTTTACATCATGAGAGCATTAGTTAATATTGTTATAAATAGTAAGGGAGGTCATAAAAGCAGAGTAGACTTGGATAGATTCTTCATATGCTATATTTATGTCTTCTGATGTATCATTATCGCAAGAAAAATAATAGTATAAGTTGTCTGCCAAGATGAATTAATATGCAAAGAGCTAGTTTAATAAAAGCTCCCAGTGGTTCAAGAATTTAATCAAAGAAAGGAATTTGTTCTACTTAAATTTTTGAATAACACCTATTAGAGGCAATGAAATGCATTATTAACTTTAATGTTGAGAGTGAAAAATAACTACCCATTGAAAAACAAGTCACTTTGAAACAGTATGGCTTGTAACAAATTTGAAATTTTGATAAGAAAAGTAGTAAGATACCATAGATATGTTCTTGCAGTAGTCGTATTAATGGTTCAAGGCAGAGAAGGTTATTGTTTTATTGTATGTCTGGATCTTTTCTGGTCATTGAAGATCACAGATGATGGGTTAGTAAAAGCAATGTCTTCTAAGAAGACTTAGTGATGACATCAGAAATGTTAATTTTAGCGTGACATGATTTTGTATGTTGTGTACATCACTGGTGTCTATTTATTCATCATCACCATCATCATCAACCATCATCATCATCATCATTGTTATTAGGATGCAGAGCAAATACAGAACAAAACAAGATTAAACCATTTAAATCAAACACCTCCATAAATGGAAAACTCTGAAGACCCTAATGTGTGAGCTGGTGTCTTCTGGACTGTAATTGCAAATGAAGGGATTCAATTAGATGTCACAATATAGCAATGTCCAAAATCAACAAAATCATACAGTATATTACTAACTTTTTCGCAAATATTTGTTATGTTTCTGGGATCCATAATATCCATGGAAGGAATTACCTTTTAGGTACATCCAGGGACGATGACTCCACCACCTCCCCAGGCAGACAATTCCAGTACTTTATTACTCCTTCTGTAAAAAATTTTTTCCTAATATCCAGCCTGAATTTCCCTTGGCACAGCTTAAGACTGTGCCCTCTTGTTCTGTCAGTGCTTCCTGGTGAGACCAAATCCCATCTGACTACAGCCACCTTTCAGGGAGTTGTAGAGAGTGATAAGGTCACTCCTGAGTCTCTTTTCTCCAGGATAAACACCCCCAGCTCCTTCAGCTGTTCCTCACAGGGTTTGTGTTCCAGCCCCTCACCAGCCTCGTTGCCTCCCCTGGATGTGCTCAAGTGTCTCAACTCCTTCCTAAACTGAGGGGTCAGAACTGGACACAGCACTCAGGGTGTGGCCTCACCAGTGCTGAGTTCAGGGGAAAAATGACCTCCCTGCTCCTGCTGGCCACACTGCTCCTGACACAGGCCAGGGGCCATTAGCCTTCCTGGCCACCAGGGCACACTGCTGGCTCATGTTCACTTGGCTGTCAGTCACCCCCAGGTCCCTTCCTGCCTGGGCACTGTTCAGCCACACCGTCCCAGCCTGTAGTGCTGCGGGGGGCTGTTGCGGCCAAAATGCAGGACTCGGGTCTTGGACTTATTAAACGTCATCTTATTGGACTCTGCCCATTCATCAGTCATCCCAGGTCTCTCTGCAGAGCCCTCCTACCTTCCAGCAGATGGACACACATAGCTGAAGCAGCTATGGCCCTGTGGCCCGTGAAGGGCCACAGTGGAGCAGAGACTCATCTGCAGCCTGAGGACCCACACCAGAGCATGTGGATACTCCAAAGGAGGCTGTGATCCTTGGGAAGACCATGCTATGCCAGGCTCCAGGTAGGACCTGTGGACCCTTGGAGAGAGGAGCCCACGCTGGAGCAGGTCTGCTGGCAGGACCTGTGACCCACAGGAGACCCACACTGGAGCAGCCTGCTCCTGAAGGACTGGATCCCATGGAATGGACTCATACCAGAGAAGTTTGTGAAGAAACCACATTGAAGAAGCTCATGAAGGGCCCCTCAGGTGAAGAGCAGAAGAAAAGTATGAGTCCTCCTCTTCCTGAGGAGGAAGAAGAGGCATACAAAACACACAACGAGCTGACTGCAGCCCTCATTCCTCATCCCTCTGGGCTGCTCAGGGGAGGAAGAGAACTTGAAAGTAAAGCCCAGAAAAAAGGGAGGGGTGGGTTGAAGGTGATTTTTAAGGTTTGTTTATAGTTCTTGTTACCTTACTCTGATTTGATTGGTAATAAATTCAACTGATTTCCCCAAGTCAAGTCTGTTTTGCTTGTGAATGGTAATTGCTGAGTGATCTCTCCCAGTCTCTAACTCAACCCATGAGACTTTATTTGTATGTTCTCTCCCTCGTCCAGCTGAGGAGTGGAGTGATAGAGCATTTTTGGTGGGCACCCTGGTGTCCATCAAGAGTCAGCCTACCCCACTGCAATACATAAATAGAGATTCAACACTGTGTACAATTAAATGTTTTGATAAGTTACTACAGAAGACATTTCTAACCTGCACTAATCATCCTCCAAATAATGCAGTGAAACCAATTTTATTTTGCAATGCATCCAGGTAAACCCTTGTGTTTGTTTGAGCTAATTAAGTTCTCTGGGTTTTCTTTTATGAGAGCATTGTACCATTGTTTTTCCATGACTACGTTTTTATCACGTTTAGGACATTATGTGTTTTTTCATCACAATTAATTACTATTAATTTAATAGCTTTACAGGCTTTGATAATTTTGTTTTTTATCAGGAGTACACACTGAGTCCCAAAAAAGGCTGTAGAACTTATCTGCCACAAAATTAAAGACATTTGAAATCAACAAATTTTCAAGTTCATTGAACTGATATAATCAGGGTATGTTTCATGGAAAATACTTTCACACCACTGAAATAAAGCAAAGGTCGATATTGATTTTAAAAGGTTTTGTGCCACCTTCTACATCATGAAACTATGAGATTACACTGTGAACAAATGAATATAAATGTAGACATCACTATTACTCTTCAGGGTATAACATCACTGGTTTACTAGGTGATTAGATATAAGATATAATTGTCTCTAAACTTGTGAAATATTTGAAGTGGAAGATTGTTACTTTTCACAAAAGCCTTTGGCAAAAAGCAGTGATAAAAGTCAAGTCCCCATTTATCTTGTATTAAGAGTGGAAAACTGTCTTTTTCATATCAAGGAGTTAATTCACAGGAATTCATTTATTGGAAATGTTACTGTCTTTTTTTCTGGATTTCTCAGTACTAGATCTAAGTACTGGTTCTTGAAGTTCAATGCCGTGTTAGAGATGAACACTCAAGTGTATTGCAAAGTCCTACACTTTGGTATCTAAGTGTGTCTGCATGTCGGTATGTCTTTATTTCAGAGTAAGGGTGCAGAAAGATGTGGAATATATTGCACATCAGATGATGGCTCAGCTTCACTGCTGTTGCCTCCAACAAAGACAATGACAGAATGCAATGACATTTTTTCACCCTTAACAGTTCTGTTATTTTCCTGTATTCACCTTCCAGAAAATATTTGCAAATTAAAAAGCATGTAATTTTAAAGGAACTAATTCCTCAGATATTCCACTCTTCAAGATTCCCCCCCTCAATCTGTGAAGTGTTTTTCCATCCTTTACATTAATGTGGGTGTTTTCCCTGCAGAAAAATCAAATAATTTTCAATTGTTATGGGATCTGTTAAAGCATGCTAGAGAAAATCTCAAAATGCAGTGACACACTGCACTTTAGGTGCAGTATAATTCCTCTTCCAGTGTGCTGCAGTGCGGAGCTTGCTAATGGCATATGCTTAGCAGTGATATTTTACCAGGATTTTAGGGTTCTGGTAGGGACGAACTAGACTGTCACTAAAGGTCTTGTGAAATAAAAGTGCAATATTATGGGAAACAGAATGAGTGACAGACTGTGATAATCATGATTTACTCATGTAACAAGATTTTATTTGGAGAAAAATTATGTACACATGATCACGTGTAGGTTTAAGTTTTGCACTTTGAGTGAAGAAGTATTCATGGAATTCTATGTAGGATTATTGTGATAAGCAGGATTTGTTGCAAGGCATTCTGTCTCCAACCCCAGTGGGCCCCTAGAAAGTTCATTGTTAATCATGTGAAGTAATAAAGAAAACACATTGCTATGTTGCATGGTTCAACTAATGCCATGACAATCAACAAGACCATGAAAACTGTGTCTTAAATTTTACAAAACAGGAATTTTGTTCTCTTCTCATTTTTAAGCTCAGTTATCCATAACCCTGCAGTCACTCTAAAGACAAACTGAAGTTCTAACCTGCCTATTTGATTAAAGAGGTAACAGCTTTTAGTAAAAATACCTAATATTGGATTGTCAGGATTTGATGTAATTTTGATAGATATGACGTAGGGAAACCAGCACAAGGTAGAAAACTAAAAATAGTAGAGCATTATTGTGTTTATGATGTAGAAACCTGGTATGCTTTGAACGTTTTTATCTCAATATTTAGCTATCCCACTGGAAAATCATGTTATTATTCTATGTATCAGTTAACACTGCATAGTAAATATTAACTGAATAGGTGGAGAAAGAATTACACTCAAGGACATTCCACAGTATCAGTTCATTGTAGTTTCTTTGGATATAAAGATGATGAAAATTATGAAGTTTAAATAAATTTTTGAAGGATGAAATATGACTTTCTGATTAATTTTAACTTTTTTGACAAGCAATAGTGTTCAAAGACTGTGTTTAGAGCAAAAATAAATTGTGTTAAGTTTTTTATTGAGATTCTCAGGGTAGATATTTGACATTATGTAGTAAGGTCTGTATACAGTTCAGGTATTAGAATCACTGGCCCTTTTTAGACCTAAAAGAAAAAGAAGCCCTGAGGCCCACACTTTTAATCTTAACAAGAATTCCAGTTAGTAGAGCTAAGAGGAAAATGCAGCTCAGAAAGAAACAGATCCTTCTCTTCTGAAGTGATACAACTGAGCAATCAGAGCTAACACTTGAATGAAACTCCTCTAGGCAAAAAGATGAAGCTCTGGAAGAAGCACTAATGTTTCTCAATTGCACTTCTGCAAAGGCCATCCAGTGGAAATGGAATGCAGAATAGTACAGAGTGAACCTGTTCACTGGAAATATTTCATCTTTCTTTGTATGGGGCAATGTCAGTCTTTAGATTTTACGGTGATTTACCTAAAAATAAGATATTTTTTCTTATTTTTGTACAATATGTTTGTTCCCTTGGATGCTAACTTCATGCAGCGAAGGGGGAATTCTTCACACAAATTTTGTGTCTATTCATATGAATAAGTCAAAACTTTTAATAACTTAAATGCTTTTCCATTGGATTTAGAAAAAAAGGAAATTTTCACACCAACTGAGAATGAAGAGTCACCTTCCTCCCAGAGGTATCCCTTTCAAATTACAAACACACAAAACAAGAACAGGGACATGACAGGGGAGATTTGACCGATTATTTTTACCTGTGCAACTTAGTGATTAATAATAGATTGGAATGCTTTGACTTTATTACTTTTGTTCTCTCAAATGAAATTAGACTCAGTATAAAGAAAGAAGCAGTGCCTTTAACTTCAGCATACATTGTTTGTAGACGTTCATAAAATAAACAGAGAGAATAAAAACAAATTTAGATGAAGAAGAGATGCACTAATAGAAGCTCTGAATTTCTCTAAATTTTGCTGAAACATCTGCATAAGCCTAAGAAGAAATATATCCCTCCTGCTTCTGTGCAAGCTACGGGGCATAGCAGAAAACCCTCTGAGCTCTGCAGCCTTGTACTTCAGTCCCTAATGTGTGGCAGTGTGATGCCTCTGCAAAAGCCAGAGCAGCGTGAATTTTGAACTAGCTGAGCCAGTGTCTGAGCTTATTTGAGCTCTGAGATTGCTGTGAGAACAACCAGCAAAGCCTGCAGATACCATGGCTACCAGCAGACAGTCAGCAGGTATAATTGGCTGCTCTGAACTGTAGAGGCTTATGTGTTAGCTCATGTCAGTACAATATAGAATAAGCTCCAGGACTCTAGCTGCATTAATTAGAGAGGGAAAGCAAATTCTAGCTGCTTTTAGATACACACAGTAGACCCTTCTCCCCCAGGTGAGAAGTAATATATGCTAAAGTATTAGACACTTTTCATAGGAATGACATTTAAATGAGGAAGACTATATTTAATATGACCTGAGAAGGTAAGGCCTAAATCAAAATCACCAACATGCTCTGAAAAAAATTGTCCTTGTCATCTCAGTTCTGTTTTAAAATAGGAAATGCTGAACATGTTACTTCTAAGTTTTTCTTTCAGTGCTTCACATACATTTTTTCAGTTTAAAACCATTGCTCAAACTTTACTTCCATCACTCTAAAAAAAAATAAAGCTACAAGCTGATTGTTTTTTTCCTGTTTGTTTGTTGGTGGATTTTTTGTTCATTTTAGATTTTCTGTTGCAGTGGCTTTTTTTTTTTTTTTTAATAGACAATTTATTTTCTTCCACTGGTATTATGCTTTTATCTGGGCTTTTTGTTTTCCTTTCTCTTCACTCTTGTAGCTTGTTTTTCTTATTTTTCACAATGTTTATTTGAAGCTCATATTCCTCATATTTTTTGGTGTAGATAAATTCCTTCAGATTAAAGAGCAAATATAAAACAAATAGCATTTTGTCTTAGTATATAATCTTATCTACATAGTTTACTACTAGCAGTATTTTTAGGAGTTGTTTTCAGGTGTGAAAGTGTGTACTGAATAGAAGTCTTAATTTACATTTTAAAAACATGTGAAAATTTTCTAGACTGCAAGAAAAAAGTATAAATGAAAGTCAAAGCCTAAACAGCGATGTGGTTATATTAAAGCACTTGGCAGATTCTCCACAACACCCAGAATTTTTATATGAAACCATTAATTTTTAAATTGGATGTTAAAAAAACAAATTAATGTGTTTGACATTGATTGTTTAGGTTTTGTTAATTCAAAATTTGTGACAAGGAGCAGTAAGATAAATGTGCTTTTATTTTTTCTCATATATCAAATTGATGGCAGCATTCTTGCCTAAGTAGTCTAAAAAGATATCCAGCTATCAAATGACTAATAGCAGTATTTATGTTTTGAAAAAACTGTCTGTATCTACCATTATAGGAATCACTTAATATCTTGCATTCTAATGCCACCGTGTCACCATTAAAATTTAACCTTAGAATTCCATATCATATCACATCATATCATATCATATCAATCACATCATATCACATAATATAATATATAATACATCATACATCATATATCATATTATATATCATTAATATAAATATACAAAGTACATTTTTGGCAGTCATAAAATTTAAAAGCTATAGCTAAAACTAATAATCAAAATTAGTCTCAGCATTTCTGCTTTCTCTTCCCTGGAAGTATACTCATTGGGAAAAATTATGCGCAATTTTTAATACCACTACATCTGGGAAATCAAAATTTCCATTCTGTAAGAAAATTATTCAATTTTATTTTACTTCTACTTGGATAAACTTTAACTCGGAATCTTTCTGCAGAACAAGTTAATAAATTATTTAAAACCTAAATTCCCATTGTTTGAACATCTTTTTAAGGATAAAATATATACATTCTTATGAGTACTTTTCCCTCTGATATGAAGAAAATAAGTATAAAAAGAGAAAACATACATGGATGACACTTATTCTTCAGAGAATGGCTCTTAAGAGAAATGCACCCTGAGAACTCTTTACTTGTGTATTTATACAGAATCCTTTTACATTCTTTTTAAATTGTTGAAGTTTGTTCTCTGAAGTCTTACTTTGATTAGCAGTCTTTTGGCGTACAGTTCCCTCTTCAATAAAAACTCATGGGAAATCTTTAAAAAACAGGGTTAGATTCAGAAGGTTAAAAATTCTTTCTACATTTGTCTTATAATCAGTTTTATTCCTCGTCACAACTCTGCAGAGTGTTGGTCTGTTTGCTCCAGAAGACACCTGTTTTTAACAACCACCTCCCATGGGTTTGTCAGTCTCTCGTATTCAGTGTTTTTAGAAGGAGGGTTTCATTTACTGTAAAGCTTTTTATAGTACAGGATAATTCAATTTTTATTAAAAATACAGTGAGTTCAAACAGATTAGAAAGTTGTATCTCCCAAAGGGACAGTGTGTTCTGTGGTGTTCTAACACCACTAAGTATTATTACAGTGCAATCATTGAACTAGTTATCTGTAATCCAGGTGAACTTCTTACCAAGCTGAATGGCGTTATTGACACACCTGAGGGACAGGATGCTATCCAGAGGGACCTGGACAAGCTCAAGAAATAGCCAATGAAGCTTAATAAGACTGAGTTCCTGGTGCTGCACCGGGGTCGGGACAACCCCCATTGCCAACACAATCTGGGGCATGAACAGATGGGGAGCAACCCTGCTGAGAAGGACTTGGGGGTCTGGTGGGTGAGGGGCTGAACATGAGTTAGTAAAGGGCACTTGGATTGCACAGAGACAACTGTGTCCCAGGCTGAATCCAAAGCAGCATGGCCAGAAGGGGAGGGAGGGGATCCTGCCCCTCTGCTCTGCTCTGCTGAGACCTCACCTGCAGTGCTGCATCCAGCTCTGGGGTCCTCGGCACAGGAAAGACATGGACCTGTTGGAGCAAGTCCAGAGATGGCCACCAAGATGATCTCCTCTTGCAGGAGCAAAGGTTGAGAAAATTGGTTTTGTCCAACCTGGAAAAGAAAAGGCTTTGGGGTGATATTACAACAGCCTTCCTGAAAGGAGCACACAAGAAAGAAAGAGAGGGACTTTTTAGAAGATCATATAGTGGCAGACAAGAGGGAACACATTTGAACTAACAGACAGTAGGTTTAGATAAGATATTAGAAGGAAGTTCTTCATTGTGAGGGTGGTGAGGCACTGGAACAGGCCTCCCTGAGAAGTTGTGGCTGTCCCATCCCTAGGGGTATTTAGATCCAGGCTAGAAGGACATTAGATTTGATCAATCTGTTCTACTGAAAGGTGTCCCTGCCTATGGCAGAGGGGTTGGAACGAAATGATCTTTAAGATCTTTTCTAACCTGAACCATTCTTTGATTCTGTGACTCTATGATAAATACACTGCCGTAACGTTTTCAGGCATACAGGATACCCATAAAATATAATTTGGCTCACCATTTCTGATGGGTATACTAAAACTACCACCTGTAGTATCAGGAAAAAATTGCCTAAATTCTCCATTTTACTATTTCTTCTCAGTTCTGTATTACTGATTCTACATATTTTCTTCCTCTATTACATCAGTTTGTTTGATAGTGCAATTTGCCTAGAAGTAAAGGTGATCTAAGGGAATTCAGATAGATGTGACTGAATGCTCAACTTACTGCATACAAATAGGGTCAAGAAGGGAGTTGTGTCTTTGATTGCTTTTCCTCCTACAGTTCCTCTACTCCATCAGCATACAAATTCATTCTACCTGCAGGCAATTGATTTGGCATTGACTTATAGCATATGTTTATCTGTAGGTATGGGCAGTGTATACCAAATGGTACAGCAAAATAACCTACTAAGTCCAATCAATTTGCACTGGATAATGCTTCCCTGATTCTGTTATGGTTCCTATACAGGCTTTGTGTCGGTAGATTTTGTGCACACAGGAAAAGTTCTGGTAGGATGACTCCTGTGGAGTACTCCCATCCCACTCTCCAACAATATATTTTGAACACATAAACTGCCTGGGCAGTAAGAATGACTGTCAGTGAATATTTCTTCTTACGTTTCTTTCCCTTTAATTTATTTTTTGCTTATTGTCACTTATTTTACTAAGCACTTTTCTAACATGCTTTTCTACTAGCATAGTTTTACCCTGAAAATAACAGCGCCTTTGACCTCTGCATCTGTGTCCTGAGGATTAAATAAAATCACGGAAATATTTAAATTTGTAAATTCTTGCTTAAATGCTCTGGAGTGTGACCATTTTATTAACTAAACCCTTGAGAGTATTATTTTATTTATTTTGTTCACACATTGTTACTCTCCACAATGAAAGAGTAATTCTGTATACATTTAATATAAAATAAAAGACCATTGTCATGAGGAATTAATCATTGAAATTCAACAGACTGTATGGAAAAATGCAAGCAATTTTTGTGGTTTTGGTCAGTGACTTTACTGCAGTTAATAGTTATGCAATGGGAAGATAAATTAGTCTATAAGATACATTATGATAACACAACTCTCTTTTAAATTTCTGACAGTTCTATTCTTATTTTCACTCTTATAAGAGTAAATATTAATGATAACAGAAAGACAGAGGAAATCTCAAAAAAGAACCAGTATTTCAAACTACAAAATTAAGGTCTGCTTAAAGAGAGCAGAGACAAAGGCAATATGCTAACTACTCTCCTAAAATTACCTACAATAGGAAATTTTCTGTCTCCGTATTCTAATCAAAGAACCAAAACCACCAAAAGTGAAGTAGGTTTAATTTTCCTAAGGAAAATTTCTGATTATTTATGATCATGAAGAAGTATCTTAAATGAAAGTTACATTGAAAACTGGAACAGAATTAGGCATGATTTTAATAGACTTTAGCCTATATATTTCATTAAAACTTATATGTTTGTTACAAGCTTAACTTACCTATCCACTTCCTCTCCTCCTTATCGTCATATGTTGTGCAGAAATTGGCTCTCTCTGTTGTTTATATTTTCCTTGGCTCCTAAATTGAAAAGGAAAGTAGAAATTGGAAGGATGGCTGCAGTGCAGTTACAACTCAGTAAAAGTGTCATTTGAGAGATCTCTCTTTTTTAAAAATCTATTTTGTGGAATTTTTGCTAACTCTTAATACCTTTTTTGCAATATGGTTTTGGTTTTGTTTGTTGTTTTTTTTCATTCAGCTGGAGATGCAGCACTCTAAGTTGTTATGATTGCTTCAGCAAACAAGTATAGTGTCTTTGATTTTATAGAAAAATAAGTCCAGAAAGCCTCAATATATGAATCCCCACCACCTCTTTTATTGAGTCGATCAACTAACTCACTTCTCTAGCCAATTCATTTTGGGTTTTGAGCTCCAAGCTTTAGAAATGTCATTTGAACACAATTAACCAATGACTAGCCAATACAAAATTTTTCAAGGTGACTAGGTCTTCCATAAAATTTACAACCACCTAATCTAAAATATTCAGTAATTTCTAAGTTTAAAAGTCTTTTAGCTTAATTCTGTGACAGTTTTGACTACCTCATTAAGTAATATTTGGAATAGAGTCATTGCTATTATTTGGTTTCTAATTGATAGCTAAGAATGCCAAAACTTTAATTATAGCATAATATCACCAATATTTGTCTCTAAGACTTTTGCTGTTTTTAACAAATACAAATCTGACCATATCTAAATGATTCCTTAGACTTTGTGGTGAGATCTCCAGAACTGTAGCAATTTATCTTACCTTAATTTCCTAAACTAGTTTTGATCCATGAGTTCTACTGTAGTCCTTTTCTCATATCAGAAATAATGTCAATAATTCCAGTACACATGGCTAACCCATACTTTTTTTTTCCTTTGCTATTTTTTAGAAGCTCACTGTTTTGCTACACTATCATGATTCTGTTATCTCCAAAATTTCTACATTTTCTTGGCTCTGTAACTTGCTTTCAATGTGTAACTTCATAGTTATTCCTAAATGAACTCTTAACTCAAGTGGTAGAGCACTCACTCATCATGTGAGAGGCAGTGGGATAGATATCTGCATTTTCCGTGCTTATTTGCCCTGAGCCTAGCCCAGTTGGTTAGAATGTGGTGCTAAAAATGTCAGTGTGATGGGCTTGGTCCCCATATGGGCCACTCACATAAGAGCTGGGCTTGCTGATCCTTGCAATTCCTCTCCAATGCAGATTATTTTGGGGTTTTTTTCCATTCAAAATATAAAAAAATTGTTAATTAAATTCATCATGTCTGTAACTTTATTCACAAATCAGTGTTAGGGTTTTCTTACTGCTGTCATCCCTGTCTAGAAGCTCTGATGTCTTTTCTCTCCCCGTTTTTTTTTTCAAATAAGGACAAAAATTTACACTGAGACACAATTATATTATTCGGTACATAACATAGAATTTCTGTAAGGTGCAAAAATAAAGCAAAACACAAATCAAAACATTACATCATTCATATGGGAGGACCAAAAAAAAGATTTTCTTATTACAAAGAAGAAAAAGAAGCCTTATTCTCAAAATAAAACAAAATTCTCTCAAAGACTGCTCTGCTTTTTCTGCTTACATCTTTATGATCTATAGATGTCTTCTATCAGGTACTTTTCACTTAATTATGTGCTTGAGTAAGTCACAGAACACTTTAAATAAAACTAAATCTGCCATTATTATTAAAATAATCTACAGGAAAAAGTACTGAAAGTCAGGCTTCTTTAACCTTCTTATTCTAAACATTATACTAGCTTAAATTCTTTTAAAATTGCTATCCAAAATGGCAGAATATATACACATTGAACAGGACCGTGCTCTGAATATAAAACAGAAGGCATTTGAGAACATTGCACTATCACTTGCTTTCCTGTGACATTTCAAAAAGAATTTCTTTATTGTACAGGAGCCTTCTATTTTCAAGGACTATTTTTTATTTTTTCTTGGTGTTTTTTTAATCGGCTTTACCTTCACATATTCTTCTTTTTGGTCTAAGAAGGCTATCAGACAAAGATAATAGTTTGGAATGCATATTTTTGGATGAAAAAACAAATTAGGAAGCAAGAGGGAGAACACAGGACTGGCATAAAAAGGAGACAACTGAAATTCAGCCGTTTTTCACACCAGGACTGCGAAGCACATATGGAATTTACTGTAAAGCAAATGTTTGGAGGGGTTAAAAACCTCATGTCAGGTTAAACCCCAAAATTGTAGCAGAATTAGGCTAGGGATAATGTGGTTGTGGCTGTGTGACAGCAAATGAAGAATTGTTTTGGAGATTGGTCAGTACAAATTCCTAAAGATTCTAGAATATACTAGGGAGTTGGATGGCTTACTTTTTCTCCACTTTTCTGAATATCTATGAAAGTAATTGATAAACCTGTTTCAAGTGTGACATAAGCAGAATAAATCTGTTTAGTATCATGCAAATTATATGAAAAAATCCAGCAGTTTCTCACTCCTGGATTCTGGAGTCAGAGAGAGGGGGGTTTTAAGCACAGACATAAAAGACAGCAGAAATTGCTCAGAATCTAGGCTAGAAAAATAAGTAGTTTTTGGCCTTGATCCTGAGGTACTCTGCATAAAATTTCTGCTTTAAGGAACAATGTCAAGTGCTTTCTTCTCAGCAGAGGGATAAAATACATTTTAAAATAATATGGTGGGTAATAAAATAAATACGGTGGGTAATGATCTGCTTTCCACTCTGATTTAAGGCACACAACAGTGGTGCATTATTTCCATTAAACTATGGAACTGAAGAAATTTCATAATTTCCTTATATTACTTATTTTCCTTCATCATTTCCTGCACCAAGCAGTATCTGTCAGGCATCTTCACTTAACAAATAGAAAAATTAATATTTTCAGAACAAAGAGGTTTATTCATCAGCTGTATTATAAGACCAAAGAAAGACTAAAAACTTTTCAAGGTGATATATTTTTTCAGGTTACTACTCAATGCATAAATATTTTAGTTCTGTGCAAATCTATTTAACATTATGTTTCAATTTAGTAGTCATGCAAAAAAGAGATTTTGGTTTAAAGTAGTGGAGTATGTAAGGCCACCAAATTCTTCCACACTGGACCACAAAAGACTTTCAGGCAGCTTACAAAGAGGTTGTTCATCACACAATGTCCTTTCCAAAGGAGATGTGAAAAGAAATTTAGTGAAGAGTCAACCTTCTTTCAGAAAAGACTTATTAAATTCAAGGGGACTAAGCTTCCATGAAGTACATCTGTCACCTGGAGGAAATTGCCACCTCTCACACAAAAACGAAAAGAACCAACCACCACAGACAAAGAAAATAGGGAAAGCAGGGGCTTCAGGCTGCTGGCTGCTCCTCAACAACTGAATAGGAAAGACAAGAGGACCAGAGAAGTAATAACACTATCAGAGGGTCTGTACCATGAGACCTGTGGCATCTTTCCTGTACAAAACACAAAGGAAAGTTGGAAGAGAGAATAACAGCCACTAGTTTAACACACTATGAAGTGGTTCCAATGTCTATATTCTTTAGATGACTTATTCCAGGAAGTCTGGTTACTCTCAGAGAAAACTCTTAACTCTAATCAAGAGTATAATAGAAAAGGATGAATGCTCACAGATCTCATAGGTCTCACAAGGTCTTGTTATTTCTTCAGTATACATCAGATGCAGAATCTGCTTTTTAACACAGAACAGATGGAAAAATATCTTACTGTTTTCCTTGGTACCATGAAAAGAAAACATAAGTACACCAACCTTCCTGCATAATACATTTAGCTTTTGATTCCAGCATGATCTCAGAAGTTAAATTTAGGATAATAATATTACTCTCTACCAGATATCTTGGGCTTCTGAGAATTCTTGAATTAGAAGTGCTACTTGGCTAGTAATTTTTTTAAAGGAATCATTCTGCAGTTTTTTTACAGTGAAAAAGCCATGCTATTGGCCTTCCAATATTAGCATAAACGTCAATCAGATTAACTGATTGAGTCCTATGAAAAATGGTCTTATTCACATTGATATAATTAAACATCAGAGTAATTCAGACAACTATATGGACTCTGTCTGCTCAACATTAATAAATCACTTGCATCTCAGTGTCAGGGAGCAGCCACACTGCCCTGCAAGGAGAACATGCCCCAAGCTGAGGAGGACCCCAGAGCTGACCATGCTCTTATGAGCTGAGGCAGTCCCACGAAGTTTGACAATTGTGGGCACCACTAGGATCTGGCAAAGGTGTATATCAACAGCACTAGGAAAGGCAAAGGAGCAAACCAGGTCCAAAGGTCATTTTGCTCAAGGAGGAAGGCGCAAGCAGAAGTAAAATGAGACAGAATTTCTGTCCAGAAGAAGTCCAGATCTAGTCAGAAAAAAAACCCAAACAAACTGCAGAACAGCACAACTACCACATAACCAGGACTGAAACATCCTAGCTTAGCTTAAAACTAGCTCTGGGCCCATGAATGGAATGGGAAAGCCCTCAGGTGAGGCTGGTCAGGGACATTTAAATTCCTCAGGACCCTGACACACAGATGCTTTGCTTCACAATCAGCTTAAAATTGAAAGGTCCAGGGTAAATAATTGCCACTATAATTTCTTAGGAATGTCTCAATGCTTTAGCCCTTTTGAGAAGCTCGAAGAAATATTTAACTTCCCAGTTCTTTCAGAATTGATTGCATTTCTTGAGAGGTTGCTCGGGAAATAAAGGACCAAATATCTAATGAACAAGACCAAATTTGTGAAATGTGTCTAGTCAATTAATACCCAAACCAAGATTATGATATTTCTTAACAATGTCACAATTAAGAATATAGAGAGAAAGTTTATGAAAAAGCAGTAAGATGTTAGAAGGAAACTGTATATCTATATATGCAATCCAAAAGATCAAAGTTCAGATATTTTCAATCAACCATGAGATCTTTATGTTTCAATTTGCCCTAATGAAGTGTGTTATTGCTTTCTTGAGTGGCAAAAGAACAATTTCTATTTGTACAGTACCTTCTTTATAGCAGCAATTTGGATACTATACCTGTAATTGTTGTGATAAAATGAACCAGAGCAGTCAAATCCTTTGACTTCGAAAGCGAGCAACACGGTTCATTTCAGGGATTTGTTAGCAATATCTCCAAGCAATTGTAAGAGAAATTTAAGTATCCTTACCCAAGGCAAAATGTTGATTAGATAACCTACTGAAACTTCTTTCTAGGGAATACTTTTTATGCTCCACAATACTTCTCGCTTAATGCTTGTTCAAACAGATTTTGGACACTAATGGTGCCTCCTCTGAACTGTATGCAAAGAGTCATAAAAATGATGATGTAAGGTAAAGTTGTAGCTGACTCATGGTTTTGTGATCTCAGATGTAAGGTACTTGACAAATCTGTGTAGTCTGGGAGTTCTGCTGGAGATATTGACAAACAAGTATCACAGCAAGGAAGTGAGAAGAATAGGGGAGAGAACAGGTCCTGTCTTCAGTTTTTCTATCATATTAAGGACAACACTCTTACTGCAACAATCTGATGCTTAATTTAATTTAAATAAGTTATTAAAGCACTCCAAACAATCTGGTTTAGGGAAATATCTGCCATTAGTTTGCCTGAAAACATAAAATGGAGTTGTTGGAAAGACTGTAATTGCAAGTTATCTTCCTAGACTTTCTAAAGAGACTAGATTTATCAAAGTTCTGGAGTTAGCTCAAGTGTAGGACAAAGAAAACACTGCAGAATTTTGATCTTTGTGACAATGTATAAAATTTTATTCAGGGATAGTATATTTACTGTAAAACCAACATTTACATTCCCTTTGGAAGTGAATAGATTATAATTTGGACATTTCCTCAACGTAGTTAATCATACTGGGACCCATGGTGTGATTATCACTCCCTAAAAAGCTTTATTTTTGGATTTTATATGCTCTCTGCATGCATTTGGACCAACAAAGGCTTGGAAACATGGGTAAGAGAAGAACCAGGGATGATAACTAGTGTAAGAATGTAGTTTGTGAGCTTCTACAGTGCTGAGTTACAGCATTGAGGAAGATTTAAGAGACAGGGTGCAGATCATAAACACTCTTCTTTGTTGAAAAAAATTTGGTGTTATGCAGATTTAGCAGTGTATCTGATTTACACAAATGGAATGGTAACTTTGACAAATGTTATTGGCATGAAATTGTAAAGACAGGTGCTTGAGACAAATTGCTTAAATTCCTACATACATCTGGCATGGCTATAAGTGCAAAATTTACTGGGGGAAAGCCCAAAGAGGTTTACCCGAAGATTGAAGACTATTCTGAACAATTTATGTAATCTTTGAGGAAACCCCATTGTGTCATATCCTAAGATCAGAGCTTGCTGTTACATCTTGGTCAGGAGAAGATTCATTGGTAGGATGAATGAATGTATTTATTTTGTCTAGGCACCTGTGAGATGGTCTTCATACCAGGCTTGGAGGAAAAGGGCATTATGAAAAATACATTGATAATGTATTTTTCATTTAGGATTTTTTTTTGTATCAACCAATCTTATTTGAATTATGTCTCTATTTATCCATTCCAACATGTTCAATTGTTCTTTAAAGGATTCCTAGTTCTGAATATTGTAAGAACCATAAGCATTCATTCCTTTGTAAAATCCAGATAAATTCTATTCTTCAATTGTACACTGAAAAAACTGGTAGCACAAACTAACTGTTCGTAAAGTGAAACAACTTTTTTTTTACTATTCCAAAATATGAAATAACATTTTTCTTGTGTAGTGAAAGGCAATAAGTTAATGTATCTGTTTCACCCCCACACAAAACATAATGCAGTTAGACATCTTAAAAGGAAATGCTGTAAATAATGATACAATCTAAATCTCTGAAGAAAACTATTAAATGTAACTCAGCTGAGATTCATTGTTCATTTTAGTTGATCCATTCATAGCATGAATTTTTAAAAGTTAAATTTTGAGAAATTATCAGCATTTTTATTTTGGCTTTAATTAATTGAACTAAATAAAGTAACACATTCTCAATATGGTTAAAAGAAAAGTAACCAGTTAAAATACTGAATTATTATTAATAATTCTAATGACATCATCAACACAATATACCCTACCCCCCACCCCCCCAAAGAAACCCTCAACACTAAATTATCAAAAAAACCCAAAAATTCAATGCTTGGACATGAAGAATTTTTTTTAATATCTGGTGAAAAATGTTGTATTAAATGTGTTTCTTGATTTATCCTGGTCCAATGTTCTTGTGAAAAGGTTATAATTAGGCAATGAAATCTAAAAAATATATGTACAAGACTTAAGAGATGCTGAATAAGTTAGTTAGCATCTTGTATTTCAATTGCTTTTGCTGAAAAATAGAGATTATGAAGATAATGATCTCATTTGTAACCAGTGTGAGATCAGCAAGTAAAGAACAATAAAAAATGTGAAGTGTTACTATCAGTACCAATGGCAATTAGATTTTATCTAAAGAAATGTAAATTAGGAGCAACTCTTCTGATTTTGATGGAATTATACTAGTTTGAAGTTATCTGCATTTAGAAAAGACTGACTAAGAAGCTGTAGAGATTTAAATGCACAGTGAAATAGGTTCATTATTAAATAAAGACAAACAAATGCTTCACAGATTGCCTGGAACACTTATGATAGAATCTTGTTAATAAATATCTCAGTCTCTCTTCTTGTGAAATGCACTTGTCACAGTGCAACTTGGGTTTTGCCAATTCTAATATATTTAATTTCTTTTAGAGATGGGATTTAGGAGCATAGACAAGGCAGGCTCAAAACTTAGAAGGGTACAAAAAGAAATTTATTAATAACACAAAAAGAATTCAGAATAAGATTCCTAGATTACTCCCTCCTCCCTTCTTTTATTATTTCTTAAAAACATCATACAGAAAACACTTCAGTCAGTTATCCACCCAAATAATAATTTCATTTTACTTAAGAGAGAAAAGTTCCTTTTTTGGTTAGGCTTAGGAGGTGTTTTCAGCTTCACAATCTCGGAATCTCGGAAGCCGAAAGACAGTTAGTTAGCTTGATCCAATGTGATTTGCGAAAGCGAAATAACTTTTTATTGGTTTCCCGAGCTGTCCATCACCAAATCAGCTCCCTGATTGGTGCCAGCAGCTCACAGGGGAAGCTCCCAGAGAAGGGACAGCCCCTCCTACTCCCCGGCCTCATGTTGTTTCCCTCAGGCGAATCCACCCCATTCCCCTGGCGCATGAAACCAGCACAACTAGATCTGGAAGCACAAAGGAAAAAATTGAAGGTATCTGATCTGGTTGTGTACATGTTATTTTGATTTCTAGTATAATTAAGAGAACATAAGAATCATGAGAGGAACTCTCAATGGAAAGAAACAGGAATTAAAAAGACCACAAAGACTAAAAATTTTTCTAAATCTTCCTGTAGCTCAGATTTGAGCTTCATTGATTTATATAATATGTAAAGTAAGCTGGTTTTACTACACTCTACAGTACTTTTTTTTTTTTTTTTTTTTTTTTTTTAAGGGTGACTATAAAATTAAACCATATAAAACTGAAATTGCTATCAGCATTGTTATGGAAATAGTGGTGCAAATTTAGTTTTTGGAATTTCAAAGTATCGAATATCTTCCTTTTTGTTGCTGTTTTAAAGATACTTTTAAATTAGTTCAACTAAAAAAAATCTGCTTTGTCTTACTTATAACATGAACTTTACTACAATCTGTGTCAGAAATAACATATTACTGCTGTTCCTATAAAATCTTTCTTTAAATCTAAGAACATCATAGACAGATGGTCAGGAAGATCTCTAGTATATGGCTCACTTACAAAAGTAATTTTTCATTCACGGATAAGAAGTTTTGTTTATCTTTCTAGTTTTTCTAACAGATTTTGAGCAACTTTTGAATAACTTCTTTGACTCAATAAATTCGCTTGGACAAAGCTATGCTACACCTGACATTGGGTCTGTACTTTTTAACAAAGAGCCTTTAATATGACACCGAGGAGAAAACAGTATTTCCATAGCAAATTGTGCTAACCTTTCAAAAAGACCTTGCTTGGTCCTGCTGGTGTTCACAAGTGATACTAATCATGTCATGACTTTAGCACTTTCTATAGCTGGAAATTTTCAAGTAATCTGTTTAAAATTAGCAACACAGATGAACAATTTTTTATGTCAGAAAAGTGACTGTACAGTCCAATGATTAGTACATACCACGATTATAAACGCACACACAACCCCCTAAACACACAGGCAATTATGATCCTACTGAAAAAAATATTTTACAAGAACTACACGAGAACTCAGGAATGTGCTCAAAATTTCCTTCAATTGCAAATAATTTAGAGCACAATTTCCATTAATTCAATTAATAGCCGTTTTACCCCGAGTCTCTGAACAGGAATTCAGATCTGTCTAATTAAAATGGATTGTTACCTATGACATACAATGTGCCACAGAGCTTCAGTACAAGACTTCTAGGCTGAGGTTTTGCTGAATAAATTACTTAATACTTTCCCCTTTCAATCTCAAAGCTTTTCCATTGGAATAACCATGAAGACTTTTGAGATGAAGAATACTTTTCATTTTTATTAGGTAAGGAAAATAGTTTTTCTTTTCTCAAGAGGTGTTTTTTGTATTTTTGTTTTTTGTATTTTTGTTTTGTTTTGTTTTGTTTTTAATACAAGCCAAAGTAGTTTTAGAAGTTAATATGCTAACTATGTAGGGCTAATGTGAGCCGGTATCATTATAGCTTTACTGATGATTAAATCGAACTACTTTGAAAAACATCCCAGTGTGGAATTTTTTTCTTTCATAATATAAAAAATTAACTCTTCAAATTGAATTTAAATGTAAACAATAGCAATAAAACGATACCAAACACTAGCAAAATGTTATGATGATTGTTAGTAAGAATTATACACATTCATGAAAGGGCTATTCCCCTTCTACTCTTTCATATATTTATGCTTCAGACAGACAAAAACATTCTGGTTTGGTTTTGCTTGTTTGTTTGTGCACAGGCATTTTTTTGCAAATTTTTGCAAGACTTCAGTGTGTCGCCTGACAGTACACATTGCTCTATGAGCAGAGGTTGTCACTCCAATAAACATGCTAACTAGGGCCACTTCAAAGATATCCCCCTAAGTTGTAATTGCCCGGCGTGATTAAAGATCCGTTTCAGGACAGATTGCTATGATTTCCAGGATTACCAACTCTCTCATAGTCACTGGTATATAATCTTGATTCACATTAGATCTACTTTCCGTTTCTTGAAATATTTAAACCTGTTGCAGATTGAGTAACTAAACCCAGCTTGTTTGGCATAACAATTGCCAGTGTATTATAATCTCTAAACACTCCATATTACTTCAATACTGGTTGCTTTATCATTTCACAGAGCCTTTATGCCAGATTCTCTTCTTTATAGATTCGGAAGCTTCTTCATTCAATGGAAACCAATTGTAGTTTAATCCTATTAATTGAATCTGTGTATTTTAGGCTCCTTGAATAAATTAAACTTTATTTACTAAAAAATCCCAAAAAATAGAAATATATTTCCAATCTAACTCCCCCTGATCAAAGCAAGGTCACCTGGGTCTCATTGCTCAGGGCCACATCCTGTTCAAATTTTAATACATCCAACAGTGGAGACTTCACAATGTCTTTGTGTAACCTCTTCCTGTCTCTAACCACCCTCCCAGTAGAAAGTGTTTTCTTATTTTTGAGTCTAGTTTTTAGTTTTTCCATATGTGTCTTTAGTCTCTTATCTGCTTGCTGGGCACTGCTCAGAAGAGTTTATTCCTTCTACTTTGGACCATCACACATTTTTATGTATTGTTCAGATGCCCCTGACCCTGCTGTTCTCCAGGCTTAAAAATTGCAGCTCCCTCAAGATTCCCTTGTATGCCAAGTGATCCAGTCCCTTTGTGACTCTTTGTTGAGCTTGATCCAATATGTGTCCATCTGTCTGGTACTGGGGAGGCCAAAGCAGGACCCAGCACTCCAGATGTGTCTCACCAGGGCTGAGCAGGGTACCTTCGCCTGCTGACTGTGCTCTTCCCAATGTAGCCCCAAGTAATGTCAGTTGACATTGTCACAAGAGGCATGTTTCTGGCTCATATTCAACTTCTTGTCCGCCAGAACAGTGAAGCAAATCTGTTTCAGGGGGTTCCCAGCATGTGCCAGCATATGGGATTATTCATTCCTAGGAACGATACTTCGCATTTTGTGCTGAAAAACTTGTTGAGGCTCCTGTTGGTCTGTCTTTAGTTTGTTGATGTCCTTCAGAATGGCAGCTCAACCATCTGGTCTCTGAAGCAGTCCTCTTGGTTTGATATTGTCTGCAGACTAAGGCTGAGTTTCTGTCACATTGCCCAGGTCATTCCTGACTGTTTTAAGCAGTACTGGATGCCTTATCAGCCTCTCAGAGCACCACTACTGACTGTCCACCAGCTGGGCATCCTGATACCAATTATTGCAATTTAGGCAATAGTTTTCAGTCGGCTTTGTTGACCAATTTTGTAGTCCATTCTTAATAATTTTCTCAAGAAGATGCTACAGGAGGTAGTGCTGAAAACCTTACTAAAGATAGAATAAACAGTATCCACTGCTCTTCCTACATCCCCCAAAACAGCCATTTCTTTAGAGAAGACCATCTGATTGGTCAAGTTTTAGTTCCCCTACAGAAATCCATGTTGACTATTGCCTATTACCTTCTTGCCCTTAATAAATTTTAAAGTCTGAATGATTTTCAAGATTATTTGCTCCATCACCTTCCCAGAGACTGAAGGCTGACCAGACTGGAGTTTCCTGAGTAGCCTATGTAACAGCTAATAAAAAAAGCCACTTTAGCAAGGCATGAAAACCACGCTTTTTGAGGTTGTCCAGAAGTAATTCATCACATCACATCAGATCACATCAAATCAGTTGTTTGGGCTTAATTAGATTTGAAGATGCTCAGGAAATGAAACGTGATAGCAGCTTTAACAGCATTAAACTAGGCCTCTTAAAAGCAAACATTATTCATATTTTATCATTTAAACCTCAATCATTTGCATGGTTGGAATGTGTTCAATATCAAGCATTACTATTGCATCTCTGTTGAGCCAAAGTCTTGCATAATTTAATGCTGAAATACTCACACTTGAATGATACAAATCAATGGAGCACTGGTATCTAGTTTGAAAAAAGTTCATTGTTACACAAGATACTAACATATTTGTGTTTTATTGCAATAATTACAATGCTGGTTTGTTATTGGTCTATGGTTTTGAATTTGCTAAAGCTTTCCTAGGTATTTAGTTGAAGACTTTGTCTTTTCTGTTGTATAATCCTACTAAGAAGAATGAAATGTTGTTTAAGATGAAGAACAGCAGAACCTATATTTTACAGGAAACAAAGGTGTTTGTTTGTTTGTTTGTTTGTTTTTTAATAATAAATTCCTACTTGGTCTCGTAATTATCATGAATGGAAAAATAAGACAAAACAAAAGAAAAGCAAACAAATAAACCCCTTTAGAAGACAATGGTTAACAACCTTCAGGAAACTTTATATTATTGAGGTTCCATTTCCCACAATTCTAGTTGAATTTTAGTCCAAGCAATATGAATTTTCTCCATGTTAAGTGAATCTTCTTGAAAGCTGAGAACTGCACACCGACTTTGAAATAATTTGGTCTACCTGAGTATATGAATACCCTAGAGTCATGCAAATCCTTCATCCTGATGGCACATGCCAAAAACCAAAAAAAGTGTATAGGCAACAATAGCAACAGTATGTAGTTTTATTTCTAGGAAGATCTGAGTTCAACAACTGCCTTCCAAATCTGCTTACTGCCATGATTTATGTTCTCCTTCACTTCCAACTAACTTACTGCAGACTTTTTAAATTCAGAATATAACTACCTGCTAAGAAGGAATAAGACAAAGACTATTCTTATTCTTTGGTCTCTACTGTATTTTGGTTCAGTTACAATAAATGAATAAAATAAATGTGAATTTAACACAAATGTTGAATTCAATGAGGATACCCACTTTCATAATTTTCTTTTCCCTATACTAGGACTTTGTGAAGTGGAACCAAAATACTCAGTCTTAAACCTTGAAATCAGTATGAATAAAAAAATGTTAAATTTTATAATAAACTTGTTCTCCTCATGATTAAGACTCAGTCAAATGTAATCTTGATAAAAACCTGCAAAAAAAATTACTAAAATTTTAGATAACAGGATGACAGGATTATATGAGCTCTTCACTGCTTGTGATATGTAATATGTATGATATGCATGAGATATGCATACACATATTCAAGAAGAAAGCAAGAGAAAGAGGGAAAGGGGGAGAGAGAGAGAGAAAAAAGAAAAGAAAAAGAAAGAAAGAAAGTCAAGTTTTCTGTATTGGTAGAGCTGGTAAGATTCACAACAAATAACCTTTCCTTATGAAGTGGAAAAAATACGAATTTTAATCAGTGTATGTTCTCTAAATCCTAAATCCTAGCTGCATTTGTTGGGAGGTATTTGGATGTTTGGTTTTCTGGAACTGTTGAGTAAATTATCTGAAAGGCATCAAATAGAAAGAAAACTTTCCTATTCAGTACCTAAAGGGTGTCCACAAGAATGGTGTGCAGGGACTCTTTATCAGGGGGAATAGTGATAGGATACATTTCTCCATTCAGTATGCCTTTCTCCAGCCCTTTTTTCCTATAACAGTATCTTTGAAGAAGGTTTTATTCTGCATAAGAGGGTTTTAGGCATTCCTCTTCAAGTTACAGCTCTTTATAACATCCCACTGGTTCTGCTTGGTAACTCTGTTCACATCAAGAGATCACAGACCTCTGCCTAACGATTTTCTTACCAAAGCCAAGTTTCTCTTATACAACACTGATGTTTTCTCCTTGCCAACTCCTCTTTCATTACAGGAGAAAGTTTGTAGACTGGGATGTTGAATACAGGATGTTCTCTGTTGAATAGCTCTCAGTTATTAGGACTATATTACTGCTGTGTTGGATTCAGAGTTAAAACTGAAATTGTAAAGAACACAGATCCACAGAATATTCTGAGTTGGAAGGGACTCACAAGGACCATCCCATTCAACTTTTACTGAATGGCTCATACATGCATTGAACCCACAACCTTGGGGTTAGTACCTGCTCTAACCACCTGAGATAATCCCTGGGTCTGTGAAGAAATGGCATTTTGTATATACACCTACAGACAATCTACCTGGACTGACATAGCAAATTTTAACATACAAATCAGCTTTTCTTTCATGGAATTTAAGTTTTCTTACCCTATTAAAAAAAAAAAAAAACAAACGGATATGAATATTTATAGTGCTTAATCCTCACTTACAAGACTTCCTGTAAATTTTACTGACAACATATATGATCCTTAAACCACCATAAAACTTAGACTAAAGAGCTGAAAAAGATACAGAAATTTAAGTGAGACTAAGATTTAGCATGTTTTAACTTTTGCAAAGTCAAAAATTTTATCTTTTTTTTTTTTTCCCCAATAAATCTTTTCCTGTTTCTGTTCCTATTTTAAGATCAATGTGGGGTTTATGTCTTTTGCCCCTACATATAAAGTATAGTCCACTACAAATAAGGAGTGCAGTAAGTAAAGCTAGCAAGATTTTGCATCAAAATATTAAAAATATGGAAGTGGTTTGGCTTAGTAGAGTGGAGAATGATATAGGTTCAAGTGGCTTTCAACTTTTTAGAGCTGTAGCTTAGTTCTATATTTTTAATAGTGACAGAATGTTCATTTCATTGAATGATGACATCCTTTGGAAAAAGTGATAGAAAGAGTCATGGAACATTTGAGTAAGCACTGCTGATTTGTGGTTGCAGCTCTCGATGCCTGCAGTGTAACTGCCAAGCAGAATTACTGTATCTGCTGTTTATTACACTCAAATGATTGACCTACGTGAATCCTCCTTACCTTGAGCACAACAAACTGCTGACTTAGTTCTATCTTCAAGTAAGTAAAACAGTGACTTTGGAGCCAGCTCAACACTGTTAGTCAAACTTGCATCAAATACATTCCCTGCTTCCATTAGGACTGTCACTTGAAGTAACTGACTGGAACATAAAATAATTGTCTTTTCTTGCTTTCTCCGCAAATTGTCCAACCACTTTTTTTTCTTACCATAGAACGATGATGGGGTAAATTTGCACACACTGACTCCAAATTTATTTAAAAACACTGACCAAAAAAATTTTCGTAATGGGGACATTAAAAATAACACTGGAGATTTCATTATTCATTTAAAGTGGATTACTAATAAGAGCATATTATTTATCTGCAAAGGCATCAAGGTTTTCACTTCATGTAACTCACAAAAAGTTCTAATTTGAAAGAAAGAAATGGACAAAAGAAAAAGAAAAAGAGGAAAAAAAAAGAAATGAGGGAAATAAAGCTTTTAAAAATATATACATATCCTTTTATCACTGAGATCCATGCAAGTAAATTTCAGAAGATCTATCCAACTTTGCTGAATCTGTTGTCCTTTACATACAATATATAGTGAGTGCATTTGGCACACTACATTATGAATTTAGAATATATGATGCTGTAGTAGATAAAGCTATATTTACCAGGGAAAAGTCAGCAAATTGTAAGCAATGTAAGGTTTGGAAACCAAACTTTTAAATGGGAAAGCTGCTCTAACTTACCCTGATTTATTGGTTAAAAATGGACATTCAGAATAAATTTCCTAAGAAGTAAAAAATTTGTAAGGCCATTGATTGATATAAGCTACATGGACATAGGAGTGCTGACTTTCTTTCATAAAGTTGATACAGATGATCTCCCATGTTCCCATCCCTCCAGAATAATTAGGTGATTCTATGGCTCATGGGAGACACAGATATGAATCTGACATTTTGGAGAGTTTTATTGTGAAAAATTAAAGAAAATTGGATGGAAATACTTAGAAATTAAGTCAATTTTATATATGCACTTACATAGCATATTTGAATTTAAGGACCATGTAACAGTAATTCATGATGTTTTAGTCTGCTGACACCAGAAAAAAAAGATGTTGTTTTGAAACTTATAAAAGTACAACTGGAAAATTAGCATTTGATTTCCAACTTACATACTAAAACTCACATAGACACAAGGAAACAGCCTATGTCACCCCACTTAATAAGGTGGCTTTGGAAAAAAAATCTGGTCAGCATTGCTCACACATTCATTCTTGAGCATTTTGGCTTATTCAATCAAAATAATTTTTATATTTCCTGATAATTATATGATTTTGATGAAAAGAGAACAAGAAAAGCATTCTTTTCCTACTTTTTAATTACATTGGAAAAATCAAGGTGCACAGTATGCACTGTAGTCTTAAGTAGGGGCAAAATGTTGTCACAGTTAGTAGGTCAATTCAAATAGATAGTAAATGAAATCATTTAACCTGGCAGTTTAAAGCTGATCACGTGCATGGATTACTTCTGCAGTTACAAGAGTAATAAAATATTTACTCAAATAAAGAAGAAAAAAAAAATAAAAGAGATAATTTATTCTTTTAGTCCACAAACCAAATGCTTCTGAATTTCTTGCCAATGAAGTGAAAAACTGTTACTATGAGCAAACGAACAACGAGGCGTCATCATTAATACAAAGGTAAAATGAAACATTCAGGTTCTGATGGAAACAGTGGAGAAAATTTCCTTTCATAATGTGTGCTTGGATTACAAAAGTAGAAAGAGAAAGGATGGGGTTAGATTCTCCCTTGAAGTACTAAAACATACCTCCTACTGATTACTGGGAAATAAAGCAGTTTTTATTTAACCAAAGCATCATGAGAAAATTCTTAAAAACACTAAGTAAAATTCTTTAAATGTTCTCAAAAGACAAGAGAGAATAATGCAACAAAAAACTTGGGAGAATAAAAGAGATAAATGGACTTTCTTATATCCTATTTAGGATTTATGATCTGTAAATATACGACCTAAACTCTATGATCAAAATCCACATTTCCAGAAACAAAGATTTTGCCAAATTGTGGTGATTACCAGCCCCATTGGACTTTGTTGTAGTAGATAGACTCTGCTTTTTCTGCTGCCTTTTCTATTCCACTGGGCTCTCAGGATGAAAGTCAGCTGCATCTGTTATATTCTCCAACCAGTCACTGTGTGAAGTGGGTATCTTAACTGCTGGAGGTCTTAATGACTCTTGGTTGCACAGTACTATTTATCCACCATCCAATAGCTTCAAAATTGCTTTCATGGCCTGATAGGTAGGATCTCAGGATAAATTTTGCAGTGGTAAGCTCGCAAAAGCTGTTCTTCAGGCAATGATTAGAAATTGTCAGGAAATCAATGTATAATGCACAGGTAATGGTTACTCTTAACCTATTTTGTCATCTTTCAATACTAGATCAGGAACAAAGCAATAACAGGCACTTAATATGACAGACAACTAGCAGGCTTTTAGAGAGAAAGGAGGGATAGAAGGCAGGGTGGAAGGATGGAGAGAAGGATAGAGGTATATGAGGAAGGAAAGAAGGAAGAGAAAAGAGGAAGAAAAGGAGAAGAAAGAAGGAAGGAAGGAAGGAAGGAAGGAAGGAAGGAAGGAAGGAAGGAAGGAAGGAAGGAAGGAAGGAAGGAAGGAAGGAAGGAAGGAAGGAAGGAAGGAAGGAAGGAAGGAAGGAAGGAAGGAAGGAAGGAAGGAAGGAAACTTGTAATAACTGGACATTTTATTTTTCCAAATACTCAAAATATGGGCTCCTTTCTTAATGAAAAAAAAACCAACAATGAAATATATGCTATTTTCAATTAATTGGAACAAGATTTTATATTTTCTGTCATATTTTAAAGAAATATCATTAAATGTCATGCTTATCTTGTTCATGTCAGTCATATATCTGCCACCCAACCAAAAAATCTGCTGTTATGAAGGTGAACTGAATTAGGTCTTTTTGTCAAGGTGCAAGGAAATTAAATCTACTCCTATAAAAATGTTGGGTTTTTTTCCTGAAACTGATACTTCATTGCTTCCCCAAACTCACTGCATAACATTATAGGATTTTATCATACTGTAAAATGTACTGATATTAAAAAATATAGATAGTACTCACACAGTAATAAAGACACCATAATTAGTATTCAGATGAGTTTTATAATTAGTCAATATCCTTTCTGTGAATGTCCAAATGATAAGTGCAATTATAAAGATTGCTTTAATTTTATGAACATCTGTGCAAAATCCATAGCATCATGCCAATCCTGATGTTTTGCCAACTTCTTGCTTTTGAGAGTGATTAAAGGATAAAAATAGGAAAATACTTTGTTTTGGTATACATAAAATACACAAAAGGGATGGGAAGTGTAGCTCAGTTTGGAAATGGGTAAACTAATCCTGATCTGAAAGTTCTGAAATTGTTGCCTTGAAGTGTACTTTGTGCTGCAGAATGCCATAATAAATAATTATAGGAGATTATTGCTCTGTACAAGACAGACAAACATGGTAGACTGCACAAGTTAATTCATAGTCTTGGAAGGAATCCTGTTTTCTTCAGTTACTGAATAAGCTATTGAAAGGACTGATTCTTTCCACAGTCTGTGAATAGGGAAAAGCTGCAATATATTTACTCCACAGAGTCTATTACCTAGAACTGCAAATTTGGCCTTGATAAACTGGAAGATTGTTAATTTTTATAACAACTCTTAACCTCCAGACCCAGACATGAAAAACTCCAGACATGATAAATTTGTCTTGCAGCTATCATTAGAAATGTTTCCTTTTCTGTTTATGCTTAGGTATTTGCTGCTCTTTTGTAGCCTCTGGTACTTGAAGAGCCTCTGCATGATATTGGAAGATAAGGCATGGGAGACCAAAAGGAAGGCAATACTGCTGTGCAGAAAAAAAACAGATGGGATTCTTGAGAGAATCTCAGGTTAAGTTAATCACCTATTTTTACAACACTGAATTCTCTGACTTGTTACTCGGAGGCAGAATTTGGTCCCTTAATCTCAACATGGCAGCTTGGATTGTTAGAAATAGCTTAACACAGATCTGCCTTCCATTAGAAAAAGACAAGGTTATAGGCCCTGTACTTTACCCATATGAGGTGCCCTGAGATATCGGCATTAGTTTAATGTTTAGACCTTAAAGCACATGTAGGATAACTAAGTTTGCTTTTACTTATTTTGTTGTCTGCTTAAGTAAAATAATACCAAAACATTGTTACAACCAAAATATATGTTTCCTGACAGCATGACTGTCACCAATAGAACTCAGAAGGAGCTCAGAAGAAATATTTATGAAAAAGGTAAGATCTTCCTTAGAAATATTGTCCTAAAGGATGTTTTTTTGAAGTCACTTCTCTAGTTTCAAAGAGTGTGCTTCAGCAGTGATATCCCGCAAGTGAATTTATAGCAGCTATGGTTTTAACCATAGAGATAGAGACTGGAATCTAAATTATTATTTTCATTTGACGCATCATTCAAATTACGCAGTCATTGTCTTGTATTATATATTTTATTAAATGTATTGTAGTATTTTAAACAACTTTGTTACATGTTAATACTTTTCTTTCTCTTTCACATACTTTGTTTAATTTCCCTTTTTCTGAAGTAATAACATTGGCAGAATAGAGTGTATAATAGCTCTGTCTATCATGAAACCTGTTATGCACAGACTGTAAACTCAAAAGACAGTAATGGGTCCTCTGAAGCTTTATAGTGTCAGAAAGATTGCTGCACATGCACATTAAATTCATGTGCTGAAAGGCCTTGTGATTTTATGTTGAATAATATCCCTATTCATATGCAGAAGCTGTTTTTCTTAACAAGATGGCTTTTGTACTTTTTCTACTAAAGACTTACATTTTAAATTAATCTATGAGTTAGAAGGATATAGAAGATAATTTCTAACAGGTAATTTTTAATTTTATTTCTGTTTAAGCAACTTACCCACCAGCAACTGCATTGGCTTTAACTTCTTGAAGGATCACACTTGTTTAACATTAAAAAACAATTCAAGCTTTATCGAAATTAAAATGGTGTAATGCAACACTAACAGATTATCTGAGCTATGTGGCTTACATAGTTTTTTCGGAGGTGCTCTACCTCATTCTTGCTGTATTAATGTTTAATGCTTAAAAAAACCAGATAGGTACAAAACAAAACCCTGTACTCCTGACTCCAACACATTCCAACCATCTGGTTGAATACATCAAACATTTAAGCATGCATAGCAATATCACACAATGTGACAGAAGGAAAAGAAAAGGGTATAACAGTGCCATTCCTTTGAAAATACCTTTCTATATGGTATAATTCAGCTGTCATTGAAGTAAATGATAAAGCCAGTATTGAATTTCATATGACATAACTTACTCATATAGCAGGTTTTCTTGACAATGCACTTTAGAAATGTGAAAATGAAACTCAGGAAAAAATATTTATAGTTTTTATATGTTTGCAACTGTGTAAATCACTGAAAATACTGAGGACCTATTATAAAAAACAGTTTATGTACTAAACAACACTAATCTTTCAATTGAAAGATTCATAGTTGTTCATCACACGAACTTTCTTATTGCATTCCTCGCATATGCCTGTCCTTTCACAAACACAAAGAGAATTCTGGAAAGCATCTCTAGCATCACACTACATACTGGTGACATGGGTCTTAGATATCAGTATTTACACATTAGCACCACTTCCTGTCATGTTCCGTTCCAATAAAAATTAGAGGAGCATTCACGAAAGTTAACTTTGTTCATTCTGGGTAACTGTTGTGATCTCGGTATTAAATTTTTTAGAGAGATGCCTCTGCCTGAATTAAGGTACAAATGAGACCACATGTGGAAGATCAGACAGCTACAGAAGCTGAGCTGGCTTGCACTGCAGACCTCCTGGCCCTGGTACAGTGGAAGCCGTGGGAGAAAGAAACTCGAGGCAAGAACAAAAGTGAAGACATCACGTCTGGTCACTCTGATTGCTCTGACGAGAGAAGATGGAACAAGGGCATTGCTGGTGCAAAATAATTTAGCAGGGACTTGATAACCAAATATATTGTGTTGCTAAGGGAGCAGGGGCAAAGGGGTCTGAGTGGAAAATTTTGTTAAAGAACTATACATATTAGTGATTAGTGTAATAAATTGGCTTTGCTTGGTCCGTGTCCCTCAATCCCCGCAACCATATGCTGAAGTCAATAGCATGGATTTTATTTAACAGTGAGCTACAGAAAGAGAGAGAGAAAGAAATAGAAAAAGAAGGTGGGGAAGGGGGGAGGAAGTGAGGGCAGAGAGAAAGAGAATGACAGAGTGAAAGTAGTACCACTGTGTGGATCCCTATTCTGTCCCATTGATCCACTTCTTCTGGTCTTCTTGAGGGTGACTGTCCTGAACATAGAGTTCAGTGGATTAATGTATGTTTGGGCCAGGTGGGAATGCCCAGGTACATACTCTGGGTGGGGGGAAAATTTGACACTGTTTCTCACACCAGATGTTGAATCTGTTGCATTCCTTTGCATCATGTGAAGTCCTCTGGTGCAAGGTTTAAGGAATTATAATTAGAATAAAGTGTTCCAACTGGTATTAACTTGAAAAATACCTGAATATGGAATAGCATTTTTAAAATTTTCTTTTAATTGTTTAGGTTTATAACTTGAAAGTTAGAAGTGTCTCTTGAACAGATATATACTCTGAATTTGAAAATATATGTATAGCTGAAGGTACACATGAACCTTATTCCCTTCATTGGGACTGATCGCATCACATTTGATATTCAAAATTAGTGACCCTTAATTCTTTCTTTGACTTTAAGAGAGAACTGAAATGTTGCAGCATAATTGGAACTTTTTGAGGAGTCTGAAAATGCTCAGGACAGTTTGAAAAGGCTTACTGCAGATATATAGCACTCATATTGTGCCCTAAGTTTAAAAAACATGGAGCATTATTAATTCATAATTATTACACCTTTGATCATTGATACAAAGGTATAAATGTTTAAAGTAAGCTTTGATATGATGGATAACAATTCCAAAGTTGTTATTGCAACCTATTCTCTTTCAATTGCTCTTTCTCATAAGTCCTCCATTACAAATCCACCTATTATACATAATAATATAAAGACACTAATAATAATATGTAATGTCACTAAAGCATGAATAGGAGTCTTTCATATAAGTAAGCATATAATAATATTCTGTGAACTTGGTTAACACTGAGAAGTAATTCACTGCCAGTACTACCAATTCTGACCCTTCCTAATCCAAAAGATACCTTTTTATGATTCTGAAGGGAAAAGCACAAGTTGGTTTTTTTTCTACTTTTGCACACTTTATAAGAGATTGTTATTGATTTCACTGTGTAAGTGGTGTCCTTGCACAAACTTGTGGGGTCCTTCAAAAAGTACAGTCTACTCCGGCCAAAAATTAAGCAGAAGCCTGAAGTCATGATACTACCCACAAGTGAAAATCTGATTCTATGCTTGCTATATCACTTGTAAAATGAATCCTTTGAAATGTAATTGTGTCAAAATAGAGCCAGAATTTTATCAGTGCTTCATCAACTTTATATAATCTAGAAAGAGAAGTAAGATATATATATCATAGCTTCAACAAGCATGACCCTTTCAGCCCAGCATAACAATATTCACAACAAATTTTTTATACTACACACAGAAAAATTATATTTCACTCCAAACTTCGAAAATAACTATGAATTCGAATCTGCCAATTAATATTTTATCTGCGTGAAAACATATTATACAAGAGCTTAAATATCAAATAATAAAATACAAGCACCTTTTGGTATTTTTAAAATTGCAAAAGTTTTATCTTATGAAAGTTGTATTAGGTATTTAATTAATTCTTTTTATTCCACAGGAATTTTCAGCCATATTTTGCATTGATGAGCTAATGAATTGGCTTGAAACAAATGGTCCAGAATGAAAATGTGTGAATAACTGGATCTTCACCTTAAAGTATTTTACTGCTTATGAAAGGTGAGAATCTGGAATACATCTAGAAATTTCCTCTTGCTATATCTTAATCAGCTGATTTCTTAATGTGTTGATCAACATCAACAGTTGCAATGTGTTCCAAAGTGTCTTTGCTTCAGAAGTCAATTTATTCATATATAAGACATTTATACAGTCAATTAAGCAGCAAATATCACATGAATCTTTTCCATGTAGTGAAGATATTAAAGAGATGTTTCACATGTAGTTTTGCTATACCAATAAAAATAAGCTTTGCAGATGTGGTGGATAACTGGATTTCAAACAGTAAACAAAAATAATGATTCAAGAAAACAAAAACACAAATAGTTTCTGCTGCTACACTTCAAAATGACACTGGAAAGACTCTTGCAATAGAGGCTCCCTTTACTACCAAATGGATACTGACTACTGGTCAAGTGAGATTTAAATCCTTATGGATGGGTTAACCTATTTCAAGATCCCAATACTTTCCCCTGACTTTAACAATTTTTTTTCTTTGAATGTTTTCAAAGAAGCAGATGATCTCAGAAGTGATAATTTTTACCTTTAAGCATGGACTGACAATTTGCCTAGAGTGATTTGATACTGGACCTATACTACATAATGACATTTGGTTGTTTTTCTTAGATTGCAGGGGACCTGCAGATGTCATACAATCCTCTCTGATCATGACTTTTGTTTTCTTACATTCAGAATATTAAAGTATAAAGGAATTAAAATTAGTAGCACATTTGTCATGTTACCTCAAATCCTTCTCTTATGTAAGGCCCTGTTGAACAATCAAGATAAGGAAGGCAGAGAGTTCATATGTACTTTTGACTGCCAGTGAGATAGATTTATTATAGAAAGCTCCTGAGAGACCAATTAATATCACCAGGTTGTCAAAATAATATGTGTACCATGAAAAATACAGGCAGCCCATCGACGCACAGTGAAAGTAAGGAAGTAAGGTCACTGAACACGAGAGCACTAGGGGACAAATTTAGTCAGAATGGAGTATAAACTGAGCACTAATTAAGTGAAATTGTGAAACACTCGAAATAGCAAAATGCTGCCTAGTCTAGAGCTGCATTTTCCAATGATGCACTCTTTTTGTTAAAGAACCACAGTTTAACACTGAAAAGGCAAGATTAAATATTATTTCAACAAAGCTTGATGCTTCCTTTCTCTTAGAGTGGTCAAAGTTCAGAAATGAAGATGATAAGTTTTAGCTTAGGTGATTCAAGTAAGACTTCATGGTTTTATATTACAAAAGAAGATATTGTCAAATGCAGACATCTCCAGCATTTGTGATCCCCCAGGCTGTCTGTTCAGGCAATGCTGTTCAATTATGAATTGTATTTATCAGTGTCCTAAGATTATAAAATAGGTGAGGCTCGAGACAGGGGAGGGGGGTAAAGGATTGCTTGACATAGCAACATCATATGTGACATAATTATGCCTTTGTCGTTGTCTAACTTCTTGTCTAATTTGAAGCACATTGAAGCAGTGTCTATACCATATTTATGATCCTGGAACAGTAGATGGAAAAGTTAACTGTGTTCTCTGACTTACCTTCACACAGCCATGATAACATCTGTAGAATATCCATGAGTGGAGCAATGTGCTGTATGAGGGCAGATGAAATTATGCTGCATACAGGCTCCAACTGACCACAGTCCAGAGATGCTTCTACCAAGGAAGAAACCTGGATGGTCTCCTCGACCATCTAACTGAAATTGGCATGCACATATCCAGTCATATATCACAAAGATGAGTGCAAGCTCACACTTTGAATTGTGCTTTCCAATCATGTCTGAGAAAGAAAATGACAAAAGTAATAAATAAGTGTGCACACACAGAGTATCTCCCATGGCAAATATAAATCCAGCAGTAAAGCTGACCTAGGTACCTGGCACCTGGGAAGAACAAAACCTTTCCAAACTGTTTGCCTGGTTTAAGGGTTTGACATAAGTTTGACCTAAGTTTCTACTTATTATACTTTAGCTGTCATTTTTCTGCCTCTTAATTAATAATGGAAGTCTTTAACAGATTGGAATATGTAAGAACAAACACATTAATTATTGGAGGATTATTTTATTTTGCATAATTCTTTTGTAGAATTTTGTATATATATGCCTAAGTAAATGTAAATCCTCATGATGCAAGATGTTTTTTTGTTATCATATGGGATATTAACTTTCAGCATTTTACATTTAAACACTAAAAATCAAAATAATGCATGACACCAGTGTGGTGTTCAGATGGGCATTTTTAAGAGAGAGACAGTTTTGCCACACCCTATGCCTTTTTGAGAAGTAAAGCTCATTAAAGCAAAGCCAAAAAGGAGCAAAATATGCTGAGACAAAAGTTGTCATGAAAGTAAGCATCCTCTCCTTGAATAAATGGTAGCTGATGCAATTATAATAGCACTTACAATTACCAGAGACATTCATTAACTTTTGCAATGAAGAGTGAGCACTCCCCAAAATATTTAGGTATCCTTGTATATGCAAACAAATCTCTGTTTGGATGTAGCAAACCAAAATTTTTTCAAGTTTTATGTGTATATGAATCCTGACAATTTTATTTTGGGGATGTTTGTTGTGAGAACATAGAGTCAGCTATCTGGTGAAACTGTCTGCTATTCTGAAAAACTGAGATAACTATATACTAGTGATTTATGATTCAGGGTAATTTATTTTCCACTATGATATAAAGAAAAAAATTGCTAGGTGGCTGTAAATATAAAGTGTAGTTGGGGAAAAGGAACATGGCTTTTTATAAAATAAGTGTCTTTGTACAATTCTTGAGCTTTCTAGAATGCATATCAAACATATGAGTAAGGATAGTATGGTTAAAAAAGTCTTGGTTTCCAGGAAGATTTTGAAAAACATCATCACTAAAGGTATTTAAGAAGGCATTCAAGGCATAAGAGTAATGGCAATAGATTGCTCAAATAGTTGATTTAGAAAAGGAGAATCTCATAAATGGTCAGTTTTTGCTGTGAAAAGAGATCACCCATTGAGATCTGCAGCAAACTGGGCTGCAATCTGTATCATTCAACATGTAAATGACAAGAAAATTGAAGTGAAAAGATTGTTGATGACAGACAGGAATGAGAGCTGATTCTGAACCACTTCAGAAGGACTAAAAACTGAGTAGTTGAGGGGATAGAATTGTGTCTAGACTAATATAAAGTGGCATTTCCAAAAGATAATATTAACTTAAAAAATATTATGAAGGACATTAAGTTCTGCTGTTAAGAATGAAAACCTTAGTATTATGAAACTGTTAACTAATTATGCAGTACCAGTCAAAAAATTTCAAAATATTAAGAAATGCATGCTGTAAAAAATTAAAAACACTGTGATGTAGATTAATGTATCTTTGGTTTATTCATATCCTGAATACAGACTTTATTCCTGCCTCTGCATATTAAAAAATGTATAGGAGAATTGGAAAAAATTAGATAAACATAATTATTATATTCAGAGATATGAAATGTCTTATATTTAAGAAAAAGGTGTAATATTCATTCTTACTTTAAGGTTGTCTTTAATCTGGGAAAAAAATCAACAAAATATGATTATTAAGAGGCCTACATAGTCAGACATGGGTAGGAAAGAATAGATATGGATTAAATAGTCTCTATTTCTAAAAGTGCAGGAACAAGAAGTGTTAAGTGAAGATAGTAGGAACTTGGTTTATGAAAGAAAAAACCAGCCAGTACTTCACAATATAGGTAGATGTTCTGAGGGATTCTTATCCCTCTGAGTGCTTAAGTATGGGCTAAAAGATCTCAAAGACCAGAGTTTTCCCTAGTCATCCATTTATAACTACTTTTCTTAATGGTTGTCACCTTAGATATAATTCTGTCCTTAACATAATTGAAGGATCTACCTGATGGGAGCAGGAATAAAGGTGACTTGGTTATAGTGCAAAAATCATTGACAGCAAATGTCTTCTAAAACAATGACAGAAGAAGATGTCTGCCAGCCTGGAAACTGCCAGAGAGATGTTAGACTGAGAAAGTGGCCTGGGAACCAGATGCACCCTTAAGAACCATAGATCATTTCTTTGAAAACAAGATACCATCATTAAGAGAAAATACAAAAAATTGAACCAGGAAGGTATAGAATCGTAGAATACTCTGGATTGGAAAGGATATTTAAAGGCCATTTAGTCCAACTTCTTTCAAAATGAGCAAGGATGTCTTCAATAACCAGATCTGGTTATTCAGAGCCTCATCCAACATGGCCTTAAAAGTTTCCAGGGATGAGGTATTCAACGCTCCTCTGAGAAACCTGTTCCTGTGTTTCACCATCCCTCATTGTGAAAATTGTTTCTTTATATCTAGTTTGAATGCATCCTTTTTTAGTTTAAAACTATTACCTCATTCCCTGTCACCACAGACGCTGTTAGTTATCATCTGAAAAGGTGATCAATTGATAAGGCGAACAATAAAATAAAAGGTGATAAAAATAGGTGATAAAATAAAGTTGCTCAATATAATATATCAATATATCAATAGAATATAGTGACATCTCTGAATAGAACAAATGACACATACAGAAGGCAATAAAATTATCTATCATCTATCATATCTATCATTGTCAGATGATATATTAGATCTTTTTTTAATGTTGAGTTAATTTTTGTTTGACACAAATTTCTGATATTGTTAAGACTTTTTATTAGAAGATTATAATGATTTTAAAGTTCATTGAAATCACTGAAGGGTTTTCTATTGTCTTCAGTGAAATTTAGAATAGACTTCTTGATAAAAACATAAGTTCACTTTTTAAATAAAAACATTTTAATAATGTTAGTGCCTTTTTTGCTTTATTTTGTTTTACTCTGGTCTCAAACTTTAAAACAAAATGTTCTTTATTCATATGACAATGACTATATTAACTACCATTTTAGGCACAAAAAAACTTTTTGATACACAGGCCTGATCAGAAACTGGCATTTAAACTGTCAATATATTGAAATGCTGGCCTGTTTTTATAGATTAGCCACTTGCACTAATATTCCTTTTTTATTTTGTTTTTTACTGAAGATTCGTTGTTCATCTGATTTATATATTTCTCCCTGCAAAAGATGCTGCCACAAATTATTGATGGAAAAATTAAATGAAATTATGCTGGTATCTATTCACATTCCTCTTCCCCTGAAAATTCCTCTTCCCTTGATGCACAACCTTTTAAGAGATCTCTCAATTCCTATTTCTGATTTAAGATACAACTGTAAATCATTAAAACCAAACAAAGTTTGCAATTGAAAGAAGATTCTGGCACCTTCTATTTCTTGCAACTGCTAGAAATAATGACTAGAGATTATTATGTAAGAAAATGGAATCTGAATTAGTAGTTAGAATTGAGATGGACCCCAGTAGGAGATTACTTAAAATGTGAGTTATTTGTCTCAGCTTTCAAAAGGAAACTGATCTTGGTTACCAGTAGAAATATGAAGACTTGGTAAGGTGTTGTACAATTAGAACCTCTTTAGAATTGTGTTTTGTCAAAATGAGTGAAGGAATCAATAAAAACTGCTTAGTTTTAATAAATTTGTTCTGGACTGACTCTAGTCTTGCTTCTTAAAAGGAAACTCTGGCAGTATAATACCCAATGGGTTATGACTGAAGCCTTCCCAGAAGAAAAGCAAACAGGAGTCTACTGACTTCGGGAAGTGAGCTCATATGGCCCCAAAAGCCATCAATGATACCTCTATCTACATTGTCACTCCACCTGTTCCTTTTGGCTGGATAGTCATGAAATCTATTCTGTCTCCATTCTCATGTCTACTTTCTGTTTTATCTGTTCAGTTATTTCTAATTATTTTCTTCAGTGTTCTTGTAATGTCTTTTTACCCATGATCCTCCTTTCCCCTTTTCATTTTTTTTTCATTACTGTTTTATCTATCTGTCATGATTATTTCTAGAAGCAGTACTTTAAAATGCTAATTTATCTCAGCAGATGAAAATAATGTTAACTTTTCAGATTCAATAGCATTTAAACAGTGGTATAAATTTCTTCAGGAATACTATGCTTTGTTCTTAACTCAAATTCAAGCTGCCGTCTATCTTTCTGAAAATTAGATGTGTGCAGTCACCCTATCTACAAATAATTTTTGTATCTAGTGGAATAAGTTTGAAAATCTATGAAAAATGGTGTATCTCTATTCTTCAAAATTCAAGAAGGTAAAATATTTTATGTTAGGTTATGTGACAAAAGCTCATCCACAAAGGAGCACACAGAGGCAATGACAGATGCAGGAGCTCTGATTGTAGGACCATCACAGGGACTCACTTAATGCCCATCTCCACAAAACCAGGAAAGCACAGGAGCTAGGTAGAAAGGTAGAAAACACAAACTGAGGACTCAGACAAAGGCATATCCTACTCAGATTCCAACCAAAACAATGTCATAGGCAAAGGAAGAGTCAGGAGTATTGATTGATTTGAAAAATGCAAAGAGTGAATACTTTTGTAATTGAGTAAAGAATTCATTTATTTCAGTCTTAAACTGGAAGAAAAAAAATTAAGGGCTGTGTGCCTCTACTTTGAATCTTATGTATATCTCATTACAAGAAAAAAAAAATCTTGGGCTATTTACAGCTTCTGTTCAGCTTCTTAGACCATTAATCAATAGTTTAGACAATTCAGTGATTCTACACTTGTGTGAAGTTTCAAGAACAGATTCATATAAGATACACTAAAACTTGTAGAGCAAAATCTTCACTGAAAAATTATTCTAAGCCAAGAAATCCTGCAAATGACATAACTGAAGCTTTAAAATAAATTTGGTTTCTCTCTGACTCAGGACAGAGAATGACGTATAAGGTCCTTTTCAAAACTTATTTCACCTTAGTACATGTTAAAAAGAAGTTGAACTATTTTCTCATTTAATTAATGAAAACAGTTATTTGTTAGTTCCTTGGAAATTATACTTTAGTTGAAGCATAAATCTGAAGAGATCATAGCACTATGAATGTTTCTAAAATTATGAATGTTCTCTTTTGCTCTCCAATTTAGAATCTCCACAAAAAAGAATCATTAGCAATTCTAACCTTGTTACAAAAAGTGGGAGACAAATGATCCTTCTACAGCCTGATTAGATACAGCACTTCATGTACATCTTGCAAAACTCTTAATTTTCACAGGCTCTTCAAGTAATTTGTCTGATAGAAAAAGGTTGGATATCCTTTGCTATACTTCTGCAGTTCTTGTTATTTATATCATTAATCAGATGACTGTCACATTAAAATGATCATTCAAAAAATGTAAAGTTTTTTCTCCTATTTAATTTCCTTTCCTTGTGTGGTTTCAGCTACATATTTCTAAATTTCTTTTATTTTTCTTATCAAAAGAAAATTCTAGGATTATGGCTGTTCTGACAATATTGTGTACTGTCATTATTCTGCTGTCATATATGGATAGATAGGAATAGTCCACTCTTTTTCATTAATAGAGACTCATGCTGGACTGGAATTTATTGGCAGAATAACTAATATTCTTTATTACTCATACAAAGACTCTTCCAGGCCTCTGATGGCCTCTTGTTTTAACAAATAAACAGACAAATGAAAAATTACAAAAACAGTCTTATTGTTTCCAGGATTTCACCATCTGAAATACTACTGAATACAACTCTGAGGAAAAAAAAAAGACAAGAAGGAAGCAAAGTGTTTTGATGCTTGGAATGGAACATTAAATCTGTAGTTAATCAGAAATACAATTTATCTTTGTTATACCCTAGTTGAACATTAATGGCTTAATCCATATTCTATTGCTTCCACCTTCAGTATAAATGTCGTGGAGGACATAGAGGGTACATGTCACTCTAGCAACCAGAAACGTATGATGCAGGACAGAGGGAACACCCATCTTCTTTTCTAAACACAGGAAATATATTGGACTATAGAGTCCAGGATATGAAGTATTTGTAAACTTAAAAAGATATTCCCTTTTTCATATCAGTGCTCCTCATTATATTATTGTAATTGGTTTTTTCAGGTTCTGAAGAAGGGTAGGAACTAATGTGCATTAGAGAAATTCATTCTACCATTTCTTTTACAAAGATCTGCCCAAAGCAAAACAGTTGTTGAGTTGCCATTTTTATAATCCTGTAACCAGCTACTTTTTCTACTCAATGGAACACATCCCTGCCGTTGTCAAACTCCCATTACTCCTGGGTCACCTAATCCATACTTTAAAAAGTCTCTCTGAATTTGAGAGGCTTTTGTTCCCATCTTATCTTCTTTGCTTCATGTCTCATTCACAGGTATTGATGCATTCTCACATTGACAGGGAAACACAGCAAACAACTATGTTCATGTCCATTTAGAATTTAAACCCTGAGGTGATACCATACTGTTTTAATGAATATGCATATGCATATGCATATGAATATGAATATTTATTTATTGTTTGTTTTCCAAAATTAAAATAAATAACAGATACTTTAAGTTAGTGTATAATAAAATGTCTGCTCACTGTGTTAAAATATGAGCGAGAGATATACAGCTGTAAAGTTATTTACAGGATTATGTGTAAGTTTTGTGCACTCTTCTAATCTTAATAGAATTATTAAATTTCTCACACAGTTTTTTTAGCAATACGAATATATTTTTAAAGCTGTAAGGTAAAGCAGCAATACTCATCAACACAGTTGTCAAGACCAAACTATGTTATAGTTTTTTTCCTGCCAGACTGGATACCATGGCAACATCTGGTTAGGAGAAGCTGAAGATATATTTGAAGGTTTGCAATTGTTAAAGTCATTGGTCTGTAACAGACATGTATTAATTGCAAGTGAATATGACAGCCCAGACCAGATTTCTGAACAGGAAGAAAACATCAGCTTCATTCGAGACTAAGGAACTGAACAAGAGATGAATAAAATGCTGGGGTGTCTGACTTCAAACCTGGTGTCATGCTTGTGTACTCATCATTTACAAGGGGAAAAGGTGGAATTTTTTTACCATAGAAATATTTCCCGATAGACTTTTTTAAGATGTTGAAAAATCCCATTGCTTGACAGCTCTAAGAGGGTAAAAATTATACTTTTCAAAATATCTCTAAAACCAGTTTAGAGTTCCAATCAAGTGCAATCACAGTGGTTTCATATGAAAAAAAAATTGTGGCATCATGAAAGTTTTCCTTGGATACTGCTGTCAAATTAGCTTCCAGAAAGAATCATTACTTAAACCTGGTATGTACTTTTAGGGGAGTTATGACAGAAAGCTTTTTTTTCTATGCATATGCAATCAGAAAAGCTGTTAAATATGTTCAAATGGACAGCAGACATTTTAATACAGATCTTAAATTCTGTACCTATCATAAATGCAGGCTGCAAACTACAATCTTCAGACATGTAGGAATGCTTCCTGCTGCCTTTGTGTCAGTATTTCAAAGAGAAAATGTTTTCATGCTTTATTGAAATGACAGTATGCAGGAAGCAGGCATCATTGACAACAGTTTGACTGCTTTTTCAAGTCAAAGAAAATGCTTTTGGTTCTCAGAGCAAGCTGTTTATGCTATGCCATGCCTTCTGTTATATGAAAAATGCCAGTTTTACTTCTGTTTACATAATAAACAGAATATGAACTGAATTTGAAAAAGTTAATTCTGGTGAAGAAAACCTGTGAATAACTTCCATGGTTCCTAATTCTATGTTAAGAGGAAATGTGGCTGCTTGAAGGCATTGTGGTTTAACCACAGCTGTCAACTATGTAGCACACAGCTGTCCACTCAGTCCACCCCTTCCACCGTGGTATGGGGATGAGAGTCTAAAAAATCCTGAGAAGGTAAAACCTGTGGGTTAAGAAGAGTCTAATAATTGAATTAAAATGAAAGTATAATATTATTAATAATAGTAATGAAAAGGAAGACAAAGAAAGAGAAAATCACAAACCAAGATAGATGAATGATGAACAATACCATGCTCACCACCCACTGACTGATGTCCAACCCTTTCCCAAGTAGTGATCAACACCTCCTTGCCAAGTCCCCCTAGTATATACACAGAACATGCCATTCAGTAATATGGAATCTCCTTCTGGCCAGTTCAGGTTAGGTGTCCTAGCCATGCTCTCCCCTAGCTTCTTAGGCACCTGCTTGGTGGCACAGAACAAGACATTGAAAAGTCTTTGATTGAGAGTAAGCACTACTTAGCAACAACTAAGCCATCAGTATTTTATCAACGTTAATACAAAACACAGACCTGTATCAGCTACCAGGAAGAAGATTAACTCTACCCCCACCACTGTATTACAGGACACCATAATAGGAGAAAAAGGTCAGTGTTACAGTGAAAGGGAAGCTAGGTTGGAATTTGAGAAACAGATAGAGGTCCTGTGAGAAATGCAAAAAATTCTCTAATGTTATACCTGCTAGTGCCAAGACCAATGAGAAAAGGCATTTCCACTTCTGAAGTAAAACTGGGTTTTGAGGGCTAGGGATCCTAGATGCAGGCCTCATGTATTTGAGTAGCCTTTACAGTAGAATTAAATGGCCAGAATAAGGTTACATAAGAAGCATGAGCTACAAGTTTTCTGTTTCTTTAAAAGGGATGCGTAATACCAGACATTTTAGGCAAAGAAAATTATAGCAAGTCTTTATTTAAATAGAAAACAAAGTACTTGATTGCAAATCTAAGGAGAAAAATAAGGCAATAATAACAGTTCCAGATTATATTCAATTCTGAAACTTTCCTACCTAAGTGTTACATGTGTCCATTCCTTTAATTGTATTTACTATCTGATATTATAATGATATATGGATGTCTTTCTTTCTTGTCATTTGGAATGCACTCCTCCTTTCAATGTCAATTCAGTTCATCAGTATGGTAAAAACAGATGTTCAGGGATAACTGAGCAGCAGCCAGGTGCTGTTACTGATCCTCTTCTGTGGCTGCTTCTGCAGAAATCTTTACCTGGGCAAGCAGTATACATACGCATTCAGAGTATGAGGCAAGTGCCTCTTGGCCTAGGCAGACAAAAAGAAGCTGGAGTTTAGTTGTCAGGAACCTGCACAGCCACCAGCCCTGGCCCTCTCTCTCAGAGAGTCATGGTTGGACAGGAAAGATGAATCCCCAGGATGAAGATCAGGCTCTACGCCCTGGCAGAGGAATCTCCACCTTGCAGAGCTGCCTTTGCTGACAGCTCTATTGACACTTTTGGCTGATGCAATAACGTTGAACCACAGAGTCAGTTAGAGTTGTATACATTGAGGATTGAGTAATTTGCAAAGGATCTGAGTCAATTAAATTGCAATTGCATCACATGAAATTGAGGTGGATAGAATTCAGATACACATCCTGGAATAGGACTTACTCATTACCCTTGAATGTCTGATATACAGAACTGTTTGTTAAATGAGTATACTTTGCTTTTTTACAGAAGTAAGTGGGTGTACCAAAAAACATTCTGAATATTTTATTTGCTGATGTTCCAAGAAAAAGATCATTGTTGTTCTTTTAATGGCAGATATAGCTGAGGATAAGATTTCCCAGTTTCAGAGATGATAATGGGAATAACTTTGTCACAGACAAATGTAAAAAGTTTAAATTGGTTTTGGAATGCAGTACAATTTCATTGTATTTTCATGTTATTCATCTTATTTATGAGACAAAGTTGGCTTTCCAATGATGCCGAGTTTCCATACGCATTAAATCTAATAGGAATGCCATTTTAAATTGAAATAAAGTTTTAAAAAGTGAAACAAGAATAGATATTTTAAAATGCACGTAAATTCAAATACATACCTTTATTTCATATATTTAGTCACTGAAACGTGCCATTTTATTTATAGAAATGCAATATATCCCATGCATAGAATGTTTTTTTATAAATTTCTAAAATTTTGGCCTTGTTTTAAGAGACTTTTACAGGAAGAAGTAAACTTACATAATCAGACGAGCTTTTAAATAAACAAACCTAGAGCTTGTCAGTTATTTACACCTCTACTGGTTTTCCTAAATAAAATTAGGAATATTAACTAGCCAAACCAACTTAATTTTGCTTATTATATGACTAACAACTTCTGGCTGTTTATTTATACCTGTAATAACCTCAATTAAAAGATGTGTGGCAAATCTTAAAGCTATTTTGGAAAAGGACAAGAAAGACAATTCAGGGACTTACAGTCCAGTCTCTTCACTTCAGTCCCTGGAAAACACATTGCACAAATCATTTTTCTAACTTTTTCTGGGCCTGTGAAAAATAAGAAAGTGACTGGGAGGAGCCAGCTTGGATTTACCAAGGGTAAACATCATAAATATCTACCTTGACTACTTTTGTAGAACTTTTGTCACAGTCTCCTACAGCATCTTTGTATCTCACTCTTGACATTACTATCAAGATGACTTGAGGTGGAAAAGGAGTAGATGGACTACTAAATGGAATGAAACTAGATCAGAGAATAATGGTTTTTTTTTTCATATTCCACGTGAAATTTAGTTCCAAGTGCAGTTCCTCTATCCTGGGTAGGATAGAAGAGGTAGAATAGTGTAACCTATCCTGCTTATTATGGACCTGGGAGATGAGATCTGCACCAAGGTTGCAGATGATGTCAGACTGGGCAGGGAATGGGCATGTTGGACATGCTGGAGAGCAGAGGGCATTTCAAATGCTCCTAAAGGGATGCAGAAGTCATCCAGCAGAATCCTAATGTAATTCAAAACGTACAAAGTACTATATGAGGAGGAGACTATGCTGTCTGCATGAGCTGTCCAGGGTCTCACTGAAGCACAGCCAACAGATTAAGGACAGCAATTGGTCCCCTCATTAGATGAACTGGTCAGTTCATGAGAGATGCTGGTAGAAATGAGTGAGTTTAGCTGTGGACCACCAAGATTGTGAAAGAATAAAGCACACAGACTGTGTGAGGAGAGACTGAGGGAACAGGGAGTAGTACTTTGGAGACAAGAAATACTTGTGAAGAAGACTTAATAGCTAAATTCTAACGCCTTGGAGGAGGTTGCCACAAGAGCACATAGCCAGACTTTTTACAGAAGCTGTGCTATTGACACACCATGAATTGAAATGGAAGTGTCCATCCAACTGAAAATAAGGAGAAAATCTAAACCAAAAAAAACCCAACAAAATAAAACAACAAAATGACAATCAAATGAGATAATTAAGGGATAACTAAACATTGACAAGCAAGGCTGTGGAATCATCTTCCAGGGAGGTTTTCAACACCCAGGTAGACAAAAAGCCTGTGTGATCTGACCTGAGTTCAATTTAAACAGTGCTTTGAGAATTTGAGTTGATGTCATGGTGTCTCTTCCAACCTGAATAATCATACAGTTGTGTGGAAATATTGCAATTAAATGAAAAATAATAAATTGAAAGCTTAGCATGTAAAGGAGACACATATTCTATTATTATAGCTCATTTAGGTTTATTATCAATTTTGAAATGTGAAATCAATTATATTCCTATAGACACCAAAAACTCTTAGCAAAATCTTTGACATTTCTCTGCTTATTGTATTATCTTCCTCTTTGCTGTCCTTAACATCTTCATTGTTGCCACTAAATCTACTTGAAATACCACAGCTGGGTTTATTTTTATCATTTTTTCAAACTATATTCACATTTGTGAATTCTTCCACTGGTCCTCTTCCATTTTATAACATTCATGGTTGTTTCAGATACTTATAGATTGAAATACATCTATTAATTAAAACTTCAATGAAACTTCAATTTCAAGAGAAATGAAATTATAATCTATGCCTTCTTATAATATTGTGAAGAAAAACCCCAAAATACAACAAATCATCATGCATAACTAGTAAGAATAATATTCCAATCTCAACATCCACTAAAACCCAAGAGAGAAAGAGCAGAGAAAGTGAGAGGGTGAGAGAGCTTTGCCCTTACAGAAGAATTACCTAACAGCTTTGTAAATGAGATAACTGAGAGCAAGATTTGGAAGGTCTTTGTGGCCTTATAAAATTACAAACAGCATTTGCCAGATGGTTTTGCAACACATTTTAATAAAAATGTATATAAATTACTCTGGCAACTGCTAACTGACATATAAAAGGTCTCTATACAATAAGATTCCTCCTCATTACACTTTATTCTCTCCCGGATTTAACTAATAAGTACTGCAGAAACTATGTCCACAAATATGTTCTTAAAAAGGTGGATAGTTATGCCAATGATGACCTTTATAAGTAGTGAAAACAAGTTAATAAATTAATTTATCATTAGTTCTTTAGAAATGTATTTCCACTCAAAGGTCTTTATCTCCCAAAGAATCAGAATCTTATCCCAACTGTTTCTTGAGGTTCAGGCCAACTATTTTCTGATGAATGGAATATATATCTAAATGTGTTGTACTTTCAGTTATTAAATACCAGTAAATTTCTGCCACCAGGGCTGCAATATTTATGAAATAAAGATCCTAACAGAAACTGCACACCATCAAAAAAACAGATGTATTCATACTGATCTGATTTTTTTTCCCCAACAATATTTCTACTCTTTACTTCATGAAGCAAGCACATATATGATCAAAGGAAAAAGACACAAGAGAGAGAAAAACATAAATCTGGTCAGACATACCCCTAAAAAATCTTATAATTTTATTTCCTAAATTAAACAGAACAAGAAGAAAATAAAATAAATAGAAAAATCAAAAAAGAACATCAACAGTCCAAACAAAGAAAACCATTAAATTTCAGTGGAATTATACTCTTTAGAATTTCAAAAACATTTACTTCTGAAGAAAAGAGAAACTTTTATTGATTTCTGTGTCACTCATAATGCAGTTCAAGATCAACCAAGAGTATATACCGAGCAATAATTCCTCTAAGATAGTGAAAAATTAAAAGAATTTTGAGGAAAAAAAAAGAAACAAAACACAAGCACACAAAAGAAACCCAAACCAAGTAAATAAAAACAAGATAAAAACTACGCCACACACATCACAGGGCAAAACCACAGTATTACCCCATATGAATTTTGATCATTAGGCTTTTATTTTTATTTTTATTTTTATTTTTATTTTTATTTTTATTTTTATTTTTATTTTTATTTTTATTTTTATTTTTATTTTTATTTTTATTGTTCAATATAATTCAGCAACTAAAATAATTTTCATTCTTAGTAATTTCATGGTGGTTTACCTAATATAAACCACCTTCTAAAATATTGGCTGGTCCCTGATATTTGGTGTGCTAAAATTGCCCTACAGAATTCTTCAAAATTCTAATTTGTGGACTTTTTAATGTTTATTTTGTCTTTCACATAATTTGTTTGATTCATCCTCTCCTCTCCTCTCCTCTCCTCTCCTCTCCTCTCCTCTCCTCTCCTCCTCTCCTCTCCTCTCCTCTCCTCTCCTCTCCTCTCCTCTCCTCCTCTCCTCTCCTCTCCTCTCCTCTCTCCTCTCCTCTCCTCTCCTCTCTCTCCTCTCCTCTCCTCTCCTCTCCTCTCCTCTCCTCTCCTCTCCTCTCCTCTCCTCTCCTGGTAAAAAAAACCTGGTAAAGTGTCAGCTTTCTCATCTGTAAGGAAAAAAAAGCAAACAAAAAAATATAGCCACTTCATGACATATATGTTCTGACCATAACTCTAAGAGCCCTAAATTACATTAATATTCTAAAGGGTTTTACTAAGCTCAGCCAGCACTCTTTGTTGATGTCCTTGTGTTAAGGATCTTGATGATATGCATTACATAAGTAAGCATCACAAAAAAATTAATCTGGTTTGAAAATAAACACAAATATTTATATTGTTGTGTGGATACCTCTATTAAGACACATAAAAAAACCTGGCCTTTCATCTGAGTTTTTCTGTAGTTCCCAGTCAATCTTTGTTTAAATTCATGGCTTACACAAAAACTTTAAACAGTCTGCTGTTCTGCCCTTTTGTATCTTGTTACTAATTATCCATGTAAACAACTACTTTAAACTAACAATATTATTTCCAATCTTACTCATACAATGAGCAAGTTCTATTTTGAGTGTAGCAACACATAACTTTTAACTAAGATATATTATAAAATATATAAGATATATATATATAGGCTCAAAGAAGCCACAATTGATTAAGCACTCTGAACACAGAAAAAGTACTACAAAAATAGCATATTTGCTATGCTGATATGTTTTAAGATAGATTGGAATCTTAATACAACAGAGTATTTTAAGAAAAATGATGAAGACATTTGGGACAGGAAGGGTTGACATTCAAAATCTCTTAGTAATAAATATGGAACAGTCAAAGGTAATAACTCAGACATGGTTTTAGAAAAGAATGAGAAAAAATAGCTCAGAGTAGAGCACAATTCTGAAGAAATGTAATGCAATTCCTATGTGTGTGTATACATAATATACTCACATCCATAATACACAACAACACGGTTTGGTACAGGATGTCTGAATGCTATGGTCCAGACTAGCATAGGCTTCAACACAGGTCTGATACCTCTCATTGAACAAGACAAAGAAAGGTGGATATTAAGCTGGAATTGGTTGTGAGACCAATGCTGCTGAGAGGGCATCTTGCATATAATGAATTTGCTTCTTCATAGAGAAAAAAAAATGAAAGCAAAAAACATCATTATAATACATGCAGAGGAAGAGTTATCTTTTTTTTTTTTTCTTTTTCTTTTTTTAAGGAAAACACTATAATAGGAATAAAAAGAGGAATGGAGATAGAACAAATGGAAGTAGAAGCCAAAGCAAAATAAAAGAGAGAGAGATGTATGGAGAAGGACTTTTTTTTCCCATGGAAAATAAACTTGTCCATTAAAGTTCATTAGCTTCTTCTTCAAGCTTCCTGTGGAGTTACTTAGGTCAGATCCCAGTCACTAATCCCTAATAAAAATCTTTATCCTTTTCTATGACTGGAGAAATGCTGCACAACCAAAGTTTTGCCTGTGGTTTACCCTACCTTACCAACACAGCAAAGACTTGTCAGAAAAGGAACATAGGAGACTACTTGTCAAGTTCTGTAATGGCATTGTTTCCCTAGAATATGCCACAGCATGGTCCTAGACAAGTTTAAAAAATTATAAAATTATCTCAGAGAAATAATAAGAATTTTGGCAATATATTTCATGGCTGAAGTCACATCCTTTTTTTTCCTTCACTTACTCTGGAGATCTCTTAGCTCAGTTTTAGCACGTGCCTGTATATAACTATACTGTCTCACAGTGATAGAGCCTATATTGCCAAAACTCATTACAGCAATGACCTTGTTAGTCACAATGAGGCTGTAATGTTTCTTTCTTATCATGTGGGAAAACAAATTAGGTCCAATTTTGAAATGACAATATATTTCTTAAGGCCTCAATATCTGCTTTCAGATGATGCTTCCAACACATCCTTCTAACACAATATAATTCCTTTGGTTTGCTTTTTCTCTCCTTTTTTAATGTGTTCTGGCTTTCCCTTGCTTTTTTCTTGACGTATTTCAAAGTTATTTTTGCCACTTTATGTAGGAAAAAATGTGTAGGAAGATGAAAGAGTGCAAATATTTCCACCAAATTCAAGTACAGAAGCAGCTCACCAAGCAGTCCAGTGGAGGACAAAGTTGGTGCAAGGAAGGTAATGTTGACAAGAGACATATTCTACCTGATGATGATGAACAAAAAAAGCCTAAATAGGGTGCAGAATTTATTACAATGTTTCTAATAAGTAAGATTTATATAATATTTTATAGAAACTATTTTAAATAATATTCTTTTACAGAATTATGCACTTTGATTCTTCAATATGCATATCAGCTTCTTATAGATTTGGACTCGGAAGGCCACTTTTCTTCCTAATTTCTGATTTCACAGGTGTGCTCATCATTGTTTAATGGCAATTTTTTATGCTTCTTCTGAAGAAATGAGCAATGATCTTTGACAGAGTATTCATCTCATTTGACTTGCTATATGATCCATTACAACTGCCTCTGCTTTCTTGTCTTTTTTTCCCAAATCCCAAAGCAGGTTTTCTAGATATTGAGAAAAAAAGAAATGCAATTTCTGAGATGCTTAAAGGCAGACATAAGTTCTTCATATTTCCATTTTTTTCTCATATTAATCACATAAGTGACTATGGAATAAAAATATTCACTTTACCTTTCTGAACACTTTTGATTTGCAGCTTCTGCAATATTTTCATAAATTGCAGTCAATCATTTTTGTCTCAATCAAAATTTATACTGAACTCAGAACAGAAGAAAATCGCTTTTATATATGGAATATATTATAAGGGAGTTATTAGTTTCTAAATATTATATTTCAAGCTTATAACCTATTTCAGCAAGCTGGCCCTTACTATTATGTATTGAATTAAATTTAAGGAAAAATAGTGAGTTAAATGGTGTCTGAAGTTCTTCAGGTAGCATTTGCCACAGAAAAAACTAAACAGATATATTGCATTGTTTCATTTGATGAATGCCTTCAGTACTAGATTAATCTATCATGAAGTCAGAAGTGTTTCCAGTGAGCACGAATTCTGATTTTGTGTTTCATGACTTGAATAGGTTTTGTTTTTCAATACAACAGTAGTTTTCTGCATTTTAATCTATCAACTATAAAATATTTCCATTAGAGCGGAGATGCCTTTAGAAATATTGTATTCACAAATTATTATATAACATTTATAAATTTAGTCATATCACTTTTTTCACCCCCAGAAAAGTATTACCAAATTCCCAGACATTCAGTGGTTTGCTGATCCTAGTTCCAATGGTTACAATGAATAATTATAATATTCTATTGATCAATATTGTTTGTTTTTTTAACCAATTAGAATAAAATTAATTTTGAAATATAAATGCTATTAAAGATCAAGCAAGTGTCTTAATGCATTTGAAATTCTGGATGAATTAAATAATAATTCAAATTTAATGGAACTGAAAAAAACATTTTATGTGTCCTAATAATGCAATGTGTTAGGCACTTATTCAAATATACCCACAGATCCACTATGCCATTTCTAAATTGCTTTTCACCTCTGGAACACAACCAATATATTAGGCTAAGCTCTTAAGAAAATCTTGGTAAAATCTTGCTCTTAGTCAGCAGGGTGGCTGTTTTAGTTTTGATTTTATATAAATTATTTAATTTCTGGTTGTGATTCATATCTGTTTATAAATAATAAAAATAAATCAGACATGTATGACATTCATCCCTGCACATTGAAAATACACCACATCCAGCTCAGTTTTTCCTCCATAATGTTTACCTTTCTTTAGAAATTACAGTCCGCAGCTTATATCAGTGTAAATCAAATTTTTGGTTTTCAGTTTTGGTTTTGTTTGTTTGTTTAGTTTTTTCTTTCTTTTTTTTTAAGTAAGCTAAAATCTAGAGCAACTAAAAATTAAATCAGAGAAAAAGGTTTTGTGTACAAATGTAGGTTGATTAAAACCCTGTAAATACCAGCAAAAAACGTGAAAGATACCTGTCCAGTTAATAAAATGGTGTGATACATGAGAAAATGCATCAGGAGAACATAACACTAAGCATAATTTTTTTGAAACATGGAACAGTAAAAAGGAGGAGAGAAATTAAAAGGAAAGATACACACAGAAATCTAACACAAATACGCTGAGCTGTGAAACTAACAGGAGGAAGGGAAATGGCAAGAAGGCATGTTTAAGAGGAATTGTTTATAATGGATATGTCTATGTGTAGATACCGACAACTAAAGTCTAATTAATAGAATTTATTCGTCAATTCTAGTGTGTTATGAAGTTTCAGGTACAGTGGAATATATATTTTTACAGAAAACAAAACAAAATAAAAACCCCACAGCAAAGACACTGGGTGTTATCTTCTGAAAAAGACACAGCTTTGTTTATGATTGTTTTTTCCTCAGAGTGTTGTTCTCAGTGCAGTTCTCAGAGAAATTCTGAATTTTCTATTTTAAAAATGAGATTTTTTTTTTCTGTAAGAAGAGTAGAGAATAATGAGACTGAATAATATCACTGATAATTATTTAGGATACATTAACACAAATTCTGTCTTTAAATCAAAAGAGATTGGAACATCAACCTATACTTCTATTACATATACCAGGAAGGAACAGCAAAAATGACATGCTTTTGGAGACATGTTTACCAAACCCCTTAAATGTATACTTGGTCATATTTTAGTCAGTCAGAATACTTAAACATCTATATAATTCAAATGACTTAAAAATATAAGTGCTTAATTGCATTGCTTAATTGAGGCTATAGGACTAAATTAATTCCCTGGGAATTCTTATTCAGGGAATTGATTTGGTAAAATATTACTAATTACTTTGAACTTCTGTAACCTGATGGACTCATGAGGTACATTGTAATCTTCGTTAGATAGATGAGAAAATGTCTTTTACCTGAGTAAACACCAACTGCTTGATTGACCAAGATCATATCATGAATTTGTAAATATGACCTCACAAAAGAACATTAGCCCTATTCTGGATGCTAAACTTTCATCTACTGCTGCTTATTTGTTCTCGTGTGGAGTTATAAACATTGTCTTGTGGGTTTTGCACTTCTAGATGATAACACGACAATCATCACAAAGTGATATACTGTAAGATACAATGTATTAACCTTAATGTTTATTTTTGTTGAACATGATTTGAATGTACGAAGTTGGTTGGAAAATATTGTCTGCACAACAGCCCCAATATAGAGGCTGATTTCTTCATGCATGTATCCACCTTACACTATTTGAGGTATCAGAGCTTTACTTATTAGACACAGTGGTGACCTCAGCCAGTGGTCAAACCTCCACCCAACCTCCTGTTCACATCCCTGTCCCATGGGATGAGGAGAAAAATGGAAGGCAAAGAGTCTCATGGATAGAGGTAATGGCAATTTAATAAGGAAAGCAAAGGCTGTGTATACAAATCCAGCAAAAAGAAAAATTCATTCATTGCTTCCTACGAGCAGAGCAGATGTTTCCTGATTTCTGGAGAGCAGGGCCTCAGTACATATTGCAATTGCTTGGAATGACAAACACCATAACTACAACCACTCCTCTCTTCCTAGAAGACAACCCCACAACCTTTGTGGGCAATCAGTTTTAGTCCTCTTTCAACTTCAAAGCAAAAAATCTTTTCCCCATTTAGATGGAATTTTCTGTGGTTTTCAGTTTATATCCATTTCCTCTTGCCCTGACGCCGGGTATCACTGTAAGGAATCTGGCCCCATTTTCTTTACACCTGCCCTTGTGACACTTGAATGCAGTGATAAGTTCCCTTCCCAGTCTGCTCATCTAATCAGGGCCAGGTCCCTCAGGTGCTGCTCATAAGAGAGATGCTCCAGTCCCTTGATCATCTCTGTAGCCCTTTGGACCCACTCCAGTTGCCTTTTTGAACTGGGGAGTGCAGAGGCTGGCACAGTGCTCCACATACAGCCACACCAGGGCTGAGGGGCTGGCAGTGACCTGCTGGCATTAACAGATTTGGTGGCTTCGTTTGCACAACAACACCTGAAGAAAGAGAGTGAGACCTTTTTTCAGGTGCTGGTTTATTGAGTTTTTTAAAATATAATTGCCATTTTAGAAAAAAATAGAAAATGTCCCAAACAAAGTAGTGGAATACAAGCCTGTTTTTTTAAATTTTTCATTTTAATCAAACACAATTTTTTCAAGAAACACAGAAGGGAGAAAACTATTTTAGCCTTATAGAAGTTACCTTGACAACTAAAAACAAAGGGTTATATTTTTTTTTCAAAATTTTGCACTGTCTTTAGCATATATATTTAGTACTGAGTCTTTCGACTTCTTGGTAGACAGCTTCTAATCATTTTTCTCCACTGTCAAATCATAGTTTAATAAATTGCTTCTCTAAAATATACTAATCATAGGTAGTATTATCAGCTTTTTTTTAGAATTTTTACTAGTAAGCTATTTTAAATTTTAAAAAAAATCTCAGTCCATTGCAATATAAAAATCTATTTTCTGAAATGTATGTATTTTGATAAGACATGCGTAGGGTTTTGGTTTTTTCTTAATTGGATTTTATATGTTTTTTACTATTTTAAGGTGAGATGCTAGGACAGACTAGAGGCAGAGAGAAACAAAGAAAGAGCCTAATGATCCAGAAAATGTGTATGGAATATATGTGAGTGGAGCTTTGATATTTTAAATCAAATAGGGTAGGGTATAAAACTATGCATTTATACTTCTGATTTATTTGATAAGGAGAAAATCCAACAAAACCAAACCACCACTGTTTCTGAAAGCACCACACCCCCACAAAAAAAAAGTCTAAAATAATGTTTCCTTTTTTTCAGTCAATTCAAGTTATTATTTAAAGGTGTCCAGTAAATGTAGTAAATAAAATAAATATAGCAAATAAAGCTTCATAATTTTCAATACAAAACATCAAAAAATGGACAAAACTGATTTTGAATTAATTGCAATAAACCTCATAGCTGAAACAGTTCAGTTCTTGAGTGTCATAGAACATTCTTTCTCTTGCTGGTAGCCTGAGCTGATGAGATCAGAGGTGACAGACCTGTTTATTTTGGTATTTGTGAATACTCTGTGATAATGATCTACCCTACTGCTTGTCATTAGTGAAGGGTTAATCTCTTTCTGTTTGCTCAGAGTTTAATGCATGCATCAGTTGTGTACACAACTCTGCAACTTCTGTGCTTTAGATCAGGAAGACCAAATAAAACAGGCTTGAATTGAATATGACAACCTATGAGCTCCACATAGAGCTCTATATACCATACTTGCAAGGAAGCAGTAGTTGAGATATGAAACAAGCATGATAAAAATATTTCAGTAGCCTAATTAGGCAGCTTTTTTTTTTTTATTTTTTATTTTGCTTGAAATTATAAAACCTGAATTCTTCTACCTATTGAAAATAGAGATTTAGAAAGTGACATACTGACAATGTGCAGTATAAGACTAATACTGCTAATCAGTATTGAGATCACAAAATCATAGAATATGCTGAGCTGGAAGGGACCCATCAGGATCATGGATGTAAAATTCCTGGCCCTGCATAGGGCACCTCAAGAGTCACACCATGTGCCTGAGAGCATTGTCCAAACCCTGCTTCAACTCTGTCAGTCCTATTGCTGGGGCTACCTCCCTGGTGAGCCAGTTCCAGTGCTCAAGCACCCTCTGGGTGAAAAATCTCTTTGGTAATATCAAACTTCAATGTCCTCTAACTCAGCTTCATGTTGTTTCCTTGAGTCCTGGCGCTGGTAAAGAGTTTGAAGAGACAAGTACCTGTTCCTCCACCCCTTGATGGTGTTGAGGACCAGGAGATCTCCCTTCAGTCTCTTCTTCTCTAGGCTGAACAGTCCAAGTGACATGTAGAAATTTGGTCAGCAATGGCAATAAAAGATAGATAAAGAATTAATAGAGTTTAATGTGACGCACCAGCTAAGCTAAGAAAGACAAAACATAATTCTAGGTAAAGTCATGTTAAGAGGAATCAAAGCAATGCTCAACAAAGGAGATGGAGGGATGTGAGTAATAACCACAAAATGGAATTATTCATAGGATTTTAACTGAAACAGTAATCACAGTGACTATATTGCAGGTGATGATATGATGTACAGTAATGTTACCAGTATCTTAAAGTCACAAAATAGTGTTAGGTTCCTAAACCTATTGTAAGTGTCTGAAAACAGCAGCAATTCCTTTTGCAGAGGAGAAAAAGAAACAAAATAAAACCCCCCAAACCCCATACAAATCCCCATATTAAGAGGAGAATGCCATGTAAGACATAAGGGAACATTTTATATGCTTGATGCTGATTTATTAACCCTATAAACGTGGCTCATGAACAAGAGAATTGAAATTAATCGACATTATTTTCACCTACTTGTAGTGTTTACACCAAATTAAGAATTGTACGTTTTGAATGTCCTATTTTAATATAAAATTCAGTGTGATCTTTACAATTAGCAGTATAATCAGTCTGTTTGGACTCAGCAGATACATTTCAGCCATGACCATCTTGATAAGAATAATTTATTGTCTAATTATTGTCATAATTTGGCGAATTTACAAAATCCCTTTGAGGAAACAGGACAAAATAGAGGAGTCATTTTTTTCTGAGGAGAAAAAGAACAGGTTAAGACCATAAGAGAAGTTGCTGTGATGAGGATTGCCACCAATATCCTGAGCATTGAGATCAGATAAAGATTACCTCTTAAGGAATGGTGTGGGCTTTTTTTTTCCAGTCATCTCAAATTTTCTTACCTTAAAACAACATATCTGCGATTTTAATCTCTGCAAAATTTGATTCTTTTGCCTTTTCAACTCTCTATACTTAAGTATTACATGAGAAAAAGTAAAATCCTGTATTGATGTGAGCTCAAGAGGAAAGGGCTCCAAGAAATTTCAGGAGAAGAAACAAAACGAAAAATATATATTTTTTCTTTACAAAGCAAGGGCTACTGCTAATAAAAAATATGTTTCATCAAGAAGCTGCTCTGGCATTGCTCCTAATATAATCATTACTGGCAATTGTTACAAAAACTTTAAATTAAAATAATTAGATATCTATTGTGTTTGGACATCCAGATTATTCATATTGGTGTTCACTTAGAGAAGGTTTTCATTTAGGATGAAACACACTCATAGCAGTAATAGTTTTGCTATAATATAGAGGGTGCAGATGTTTTAAAGAATGCTGCTGTAATAAAATCAACTACAATTCTTCGAGTAAAACCAGAAGTATAATTTTAATTTTGGGTTTATTCAGACAAAAATATTAAATTTTGTCTCCAAAGATGTACAACAGAAAGCTTTGCTGCAGGAAGAAAGGCAGAATACTGTGTAAAAATGATGGGTTTTTTGGCCTGGTGGGTATTGTAGTGGGTGGGGGTCATGTTGTTTCCTCAGAAGACAAATGTATTTCAACACCTATAGAAAGGAACATATAGGCTAACTCATAATAATGTTTATTGTTAGAACCTGGTGGACAGGTGCAAGAAAAAACCTTTAAAATATTGTTTTATGATCCATCTTGAGAAGTATTCAATCAGAAAAGCATCAATAACTCCTGTAAAAATATTAGTATTTATTTTTATTGCTTCGTAAAAACACTTGTCAAATCATAATTTTGCTATTGATCAAATATTTTTATCTACTGTAAGTGGAAGTGAGAAAGATTCTTGCACATTCTTATTTATTAATTTTTTGGGCTTCCATAGAAAATATGCTGCTAGAATTTGAAAGTTGAAATTATTTTCTTATTTAATTAATTTCCTTATTTTATTAATTCTATAATTCACAATATGAAGCCTTGAAGTGGGATCATTTATGGGATAGAGACATTTAAGTTAATGAGTTTATGACAGTTTGTGGAGAGATTAATGTATGTTTTTCTGCCATAAAAGAATTTTATATAGCTGTTTTAAAGACAGAATGAACTGAATGTTATGAAGATAAAAATTATTGAAAGTAAAATTTATTGATGGTTCCAATGAAGTAGTGATAGTTACACTGGTGGATGTTTTAAAATTCTTGTAAAAAACAGATTAGATGTCCGACAAATACATGTTTAGAAGATTTTCCAACATAATTTTTTCTATAACATATGATTTTTAGTTTCCCAGGACAGAGACTGAGATTACAATTAAGAGATAATACTAGCAAGAATACTACAAAAGATCCTCTTTCCTTCTAGTCATAAAAGATGTTAGGGTTGTTTAATGATTTTGCTTCAGTTGCTCTATGAGTTTTAATAATTTAAGTATGATTGCCTAGTGAGAAAAAGAAAACCACAACATTGCAATATTATGAAATGTTAATCTAATATCACTCTAATCTGGATATCAACAATGGTTACTGATGTTTTTCCAAATCATAAAATGGTATACAGGTACTCTTTCAAGGACTATAGTAGAGAACATAAAACTACCCTTAATGAACTTATGTCATTTATATTAATGAATACTGTTATGCCTGGACTGAAAATAATTACGAATGTTATAACTGAATGAAGAGTTCAGTGTAATAAAAATTTTATATGTACTGGACTCTGGCATTACTTGTAAGGTTTACATTACATCTTAAGACATTTTTGGGAAAAGCACAAAATCTCACATGACAACAGAGTGGTATGTAGCAGACAAAAATTAGATTCTAACCATCTGCAATATAAGAAGCTAAGAGTATAAAGCAATGGAAAAAATCCTTTGAAAATTTAAGGAGAAACTGTTTCCATCCTGATTAAAAAGGGCTAAAATATTTTAAGTTAGACAGCAATAGCTATAAATTAATTGGAGAATGCAGACCAAATATGATCTTACTATTGAATCAAATTTCTCATATTGTAGGGGAAAAAAATAAAATAGAGATTAATGACCAATGAGACAAGAGAACATGGGCTGTTTGTAGAAAACCAAAATTATAACTCTAAATTAATAGTCAATTCAAAGTTCTTTTCTTAGTCTCAATATTCCTGAACCCAGAAATATTTTGAACATCGCAGTTTATTTTGTGATAAATTTGAGTAAGTGTAAATACTAAGGAGAAGCAGTTTTTCCAGTTATTTTGACTAGTAAATACGTTTTAAACAACTTCATGAAACTTATAGGTCCTCAGAGTTTTGGGAAATTTAAAAAAAATTCCATTTTCTTAATTGGCTTGAAAAGGAAGATACACCACCCCACCCTCACTCCCCCAAAAGTAACTAATCAAACTAAAATCCCAACTAAAACCAAACAAATCCCTACAAAAAACCAAGTTGAAAAAATACCCTCATACCATTATCAAAGCCCCTATGCTGCACGCATGCCAGTTTTGATCTCTCAGTGCTTGAATATGTCTGGCATAAAGTATGCTAAAGATTTCCTGACTTAGATTCTCATATTCAACTCAAAAGAATTTCTTATAAGTCATAACTCTGGCGAATGAAAATGGGCTGACTTCTCTGTCAGGAGCTATATGTGACTGAATAAAACTGGACTGCATTTTTATATACAAACAATAACAAAACACTGTGCTGGTATTCCAAAAGGAACAGCTTTATAGAAGTGGAGGTAGATAGGATCAGAGGTAACATGTAAACAGAATGTCAATGCCAGACAGGAATTAATTAAACCGGATTTCCACCGTTGTCTTTACACAGATATTAGCCAGGGGTCTGTATCTTCCTCATTAGCAGCAGTACAAAAAGCACATATTCACACCTAGTGGAGATCATCTCAGTTTAATTAAATACCTTAAGTATTATATTTTGAGCCCCAAACTAGCCACCTGGTTCTTCAAGACAGAAAGAATCTCCTTGGACATTTGACCAATATCTGCAACAATTTCATCTCATATCATCTTCATCACATCTCAAATTGCTGCTCAATGTAGTTTGTAACAACAGTATCCTAAAAGAAATAGTCCTTTACAATGCTTTTCTTCTCATCTTAAAGTACATATCAGCTACAGAAGGGTCTACAGAAGAAGTCCTATGAGGAGCATTTGAGTGAACTTGGGCTGTTTAATCTGGAGAGAACAAGGCTCAGGGGAGACCTTTTGGCTTTTTACAGCCCCCTGAAAGGAGGCTGGAGCAAGGTGGGTGTCAGGATCTTCTCCCAAATAGAAAGCCATAGGATGAGGGGAAACAGCCCCAGCTTGTACAGGAGAGGTTGAGATTGCATGTTAGGAAAAAAGCCTTCACAAAAAGGATTGTCAAGCTCATGTGGATGTGGCACTAGGGACATTTGTTAATGGTGGACTTAATAGTGTTAGATTTGAATGTAATGATTTTAAAGATCTTTTCTAATATAAATGATTTTATGATTCCATGATCTGAAATAGTTAAGGGAGACATGTAATATTTGTTTCTCCACAGACTGTGAAAGTAGTTGCAGGCAATTAATTTACATGTAGATAGTTTTGTCTGACATTCCTGAAGTTAAGCAGAATGAACTATATTCTTCAGGGCAGTAATTAATCTCTTTCAAAATAGTTGCCTGGGAAGTAAAATGACTCTCTGAAGATACCTCTTTCTCTCCTGGTCCTTGGAATAGTGTCAATGTCTGCACAATTTCATAGTTTGATACGTTCACCTTGTAGATGCACATGAGAATACTGCCACAGCTTCACAGTACTTAAAAGCCATCACAGAAAGAGTAGTCTGAAAGTAAGTGTAAATAGTAAGAAAATTCAGGTAAAGAAAGAAAAAGTAAATATTTAAATAATATAATTAGGAAAAAGAGAGAATGCTATGCTTGTCTATTGACTGATCAGAATTACAGTGATCTGAAAATGAAAGATGAAATCTCTAAGGAGTAGAAAGTGTTTAGTGGAAGCAGATTCTTTGAAAACCTAATTCTCAAGGTTCTGGAGATGCAAGTATAGCTAAAGAGCACTCAGTATCAGGGTTGTAAAGTATCAGCTACAGTTTTCCAAAGTATTGGTCAGTGGAAATTCAGAAATTAATCTAAACATCATTGCACATTTCAGCAGAGACAACTTTATGAATTTTCTCTAAAATACTTCCCTGAAAGGATTTGTTTAACAAAAATTACTGCCTCATCTCAGAAAACTCTAGGGAAGCTGAACCCAAAATGCAAAAAGCATGAAACACATTAATTTTTTGATATGCCAACAAAACAAGAGGACTATGTGGCTTGTGTAAAATGCTTCAGACACTATATTGGAAGAACTTTGGATAAGGTATTTGTGATAGTCAACACCAAAACTACTAGCAAGGCACAAAACACATTGACAATGGAAAATAGATTATGAGAGAATTTTGACTTGAACATGCTGGAACTTAAAATCATTCTTAAAAAGCTATACAATGGCAGCACTGACAGTGTGCAAAGTGTTCAAAAAATAAGGAAAGTTTCACCTGTTTTAGCTCCATACCTGTCCATTTGAACTCACACACAGAGGCAATAAAAAGAAATGGACATTCTCCAAGCATGAGTCATCTGACCTATTTTAAATGTTTGCTTTAGAATGCAATGAATCAGCTTCTAAATGCATTAATAATGAATACTTGTTCAAATTAGTCTTTCATCTAGTGTCTGTGAAAAGAAGAATACAGGAACAATCCCTTAAGAGTCCATGAGTAAGATACTTCTAAATATTAATAATAATTCCAGTGTAGCAGGTGTCTCAGGAAAGCAGTTGGCATTTTTATAGTTATCCCAAAGAATGAAAAGGCCTTCATGAGCTCCTGAAAAGAGGAAGCTTGCCCAACATAGGACATTTGTTGGAGAGAAAGAAAACTTAACTAAAAGGAAAAGGAAACAGAATTGAGAAATACTGTATCTAAAGAAATATTTCAGGAAGCACAAGGATTATTTTCTTCAGATTGAGGTTGTGAAGATATTATACCTTGAACACACAACAAAACCAAATGCAAGATAATGATTTTTCCACAATATTCTCAGGAAAGGCAGCTGTGCTGTTGAGGCAAATTTCTCTGCGGGTTTCTGTAGTTTGGTATTTTTTGCTTAACAATCTAATTTTTAAGAAATCAGTAATTTAATAAAAAATTATGCACAAATAACTATTTTATTTACTAAGATTCCAATAAAATTGAATTTGATAACAAATATAAATCAGAAACTGGGAATTATCCACAATAAAATAGCAAATGGTAAAGCAATCCTAGAGCTTATATTTATCTATTCATGTAAGAAAACCACATAACTATGGCATTAATAACGCATAAGAAGCAGAAATCTATTCTTGACTCTCCTTGTAGTTAGAAAAAATCAGAGGTAGATTCATGTCAGGTGATGATGATGATGATGATGATGATGATGATGATGATGATGATGATGATGATGAAATATCTCCCACTCCCACAATAACTCTGGAGGTTGTTAAGCAGCAACTACTAAAACTAGGTAGTTTAAAATTTGTCTGGCATTCAATAATTTTAAAAGACCTGGCTGGAGAGCTCCCTAGACAATTGACATTGATTTTTCAATAAGTCTTGGAAAACTAGGGAAGCTCCAGACTACTGGAAGAAATCTAATGGGTCAATACTTCAAAAAGACAAGCAGGATGAGCTACATAATTAATTGTCCATAAACTAGCTTTGATCCCAGGAATACCCTGAAACATTTCATGAGGACTCCAAGAATAAAGGATTAAAAATAGGTAACACAGAAAATGTAAATCAATACTGATTCATTGAAAACAAGTTTTCAAATTTCTACACTTTTTCATCAGATTACACGACTCATATGTCACAGCTCTGAGTCAATTCTTAGCTCTATGTAAATATTCTGTTTCATATAAAAAAATTTAAGAAACAAAATACTAGAAGAGATTTACTGTGTTGCTGAAATCATTCAACACATTCTTTTATGTATGACCTCCAAGAAAGAGAGAAAGTACTGTGTCAAAAGTACCTAAATTTTTTTGCCCCTTTTTCCTAGACGTATACATGCAATAGCACTAAACTATTTAATTTCTTCAAAGAAAGTACAGCTTTTATGGTTATATGAACCTTTAAAAATTAATATAAATGCTGTACTATGTGTTTAAAAAGGGTTTGACTTGGGATTTTTTATGGTATTTTTAAATTAGTTTTTGATAGGGCATACAAAACCTTTATTTTTCCAAAGGTGTTACCTCATTTAACAAGTTCTTCAGTCACTTCTCCTACAGTGGGCTTACATTTTCACAAACAGCTTTACATGGCAGATTTATAAACACTTTTTATTCATAATTCATACTATACTTGGGGGACTAGATTGACACAAAACTGATGGAATGAATAATATATACAGTAGGCATAGAAAAGCTAGAAAACAGCCCTTTATTTTAACTTGTGCATAAACCTTTCAATGTCAAATTATTGCTCAACCTTTCAAGGTCATCCAAATCGTTCCATTTGCTATTTTAATCTTCTCCATTAATAGCATCTCACATCACCATATAATTAGAATAGATCTTTGAGCTAGTTGCTAATATCAGTCACCTTAAAATGATCAAAGACAAATTCTTAAGGAACTCTCTAAACAAATTCTATCAAGTCTCACAGTCCTCTTTTAGAAGAATTTTCTTGTCTCTCATTTATTCATTTACACAATTTACAGTCCTCTGTCTCATCTTCTTTATCATCATTACTAATTTCCCATGTGGTGTTAAAATAAATATGTTACTGAAATCTGGGTAGATTAAATTTATCACAGTTCTCCTTACTATAGAAAATTATCTGATGATCCTAGTAGAAGCAGTCTTTGAAAACCATTTAAATTTATTCCTATGTTCCTATGACTTTAATTGCTGTTTTCTTTAAAAAGCATTGGATGATATGTATTTATTGGATAAGTCTAGTAAAGAATTCATGCTCTTCTTCTCATAAGTACAATATTTTCTACCTTTCTATGAACTGATATTTTTAATTTAAAAACTTAGTCAGTTGCATGATGTCATCAAGTAAAAGTTCATTTGATGTTCTGAGCAGGAAATATTGTTCATTAGACTGCTAGTTTTCAGTTCTGATTCCACTAAGAGATTTTTTGGACTGTGTGTGGGCTGATGTTTTTGCTGTGTTTGTTGCAAATTTCTTCTCATTACCTGCCTTGCTTTTACTCCATATTTACTGCAGCAAAGTTATAACTTTATTCTGGGTCATATCCTAGCTATAATATGTATTCACAGGTCTGCTTTTGATTTTTTTGTTTGTTTAGTTTGGTTCTCATGTTGCTGTGGCTTTGGGGGAAGTTTTTTGGTTTTGTTTTTTGGGCTTTTTATTTAAGAAGTTTTGATACTGTGTTTATTTAATTTTGAGGTGTGAAATATAACTTGATTTGTGCTTTCTGCTAATCACTAAGACAAGTTTCTCTGACAATCAACAATTTTTCCACTTTTTGTGGAATTTCTGACTATCCTTAACTTACTGCTGTTTTTTACTGTGAAATTTACAGATCTTTTCTAAAATCTACTTCAGTAAAAGTACTTATATGTTCCCTTAGGAAACAGCATGAAAACTTTGACTACTGTGAGTTATATAAATTTTGAACCTGCTATGCTTCAGGTTATGAATAAATTGCTTCAGTAAATTGTTTTGTTAGCTTTTCAGAGTATCCCTCTTTGATTGAAGCAACAAATAAATATTTTGGTTTTCATTTAAATTTCCAGAAAGGAAAGTTAGATGTATCAGGGCTTTCTGAAATATACAGGTGTGGTAAAGTTCCAATAGTGACATTACTTGCAGAAGTATTATCTCTGTAACTATTTAATGGGTACTGCAGAAAACTCCACAGAGCCTTTGCTTCACATAACACCAAAGAACTTCAAGACATGAAACATGTCAATATATTGTAAAGAAAGAGGCAATACTTATCAGTTATGTTGTCATTATTATTAATGATTCTTATTTTCAAATCAATTTCTTTCCTAAAGAAATTAATAGAAAATCAAAATCCATATTGTACTCTTAATGGGGAATTATCTTCAAGCAGTTCTGTTTTCAGAAACTTCCAATGGACAAATCCACTTTTTAATCCTGAATCATGTTAACCATGACCTAGGGGAAAAATACTTTTACCTGAATTTCTGGAATTTTTCACCCACTGAATTATACAAAGGGGCCTGTCTTTTTGAAAATTCAAATGTATCCTAAAAATAAAAGCATATTTAAAATATGGGGTCGTCATTCTTTACTTACTATTTTGCCCTGAAAAACCTGGTGATCATGATGATTAATTTACTAGGGGTAAGACACTGCTTCAGTGTTGTGGTCAAAAAGGCTAAGCAAAGCTTAAGTGACGAAAACTAACCTAACAGAAACATGGATTTTGTATTACCTCTGTAGATTATGTTGGCAACAGTGCTTAATTTCTAGCAATTGACCTTTAGTTGCATTCCACTTTTCATATTATTGTAATGCGGTATTCATTTTCAGTGTTCACTGAAAGAAAAAAAAAGCTGAAATATCTAAATTATTAGAAGGAGTTCTACATGGAATCACAAAAAAAAAAAAGATTGATGTTGTGAAGAGCAATCAATCCATTTAATGTGACAAGGGAAGATTGGGAAATTAATTAAACACTATATAAAATTGGTTTGCACTGAGTAGAATTGTTAGATTTTCAGGTGACAATGGAAATGTTTATGAATACAAGAAAAATAATGTAGTCCACAGATACAAAAACTACTAAGTACTCCATGTGTAACTGATATATGTATACTTTCACACTGCAGTACATGTATAATTTATAAAATTTCATTAAGTAAGTTTGGAGCTTGACACCTGCAAATTAATGCCAATGTAATTTAATTTCATGTGGCAACTGATTATTGGAATAATTTTTGCAGCCTAATAGAATTTTCCTGTCTCTAATGATTTTTTTTAAAAAATCAAGCTAGGATATTTTGAGGTTGTGTTTAGGAATGACATTCCTAAAGTCCTCTTCCAGAGCTACATTTTTCTCAGTGGACAACTTTGATTGATAGGGATTGAGATGGGCAAAATAGTCCTTCAGAACAGAAATGTGCCAAGCACAGCTGATTGTTTACTTTTTCATAAGTAAACTAACATGAAAAGCTATACAGTGCTTCTGCCATTCATTAAAACTTGCAGAGGAATTTCTGAGGATGAAGCTCAATTCTGTCATGGATCTGTTTGCAATATTATTGGGGGTGGCACTCCTCTGATCTTGTGTTATTGATGGTATTTGAATCTGATTATCAACTGGTGTTTACATCACATCAATGGTTCTTTTTATTCATGAGTCTAAAGAAGCTGGCATTTTTGGTTGCCTTGCTTGGTTGGTTCAGGTTTTGAGTTATGGATGGATGTGGCTGTGGGCATGGGTGTAAGTGTATTAAAAGTACAGAGATTAACTGTGGAATAATATTCTGTTTGGCTTGTAAAACACCCATCAATTGATAGATGTTATATTTGCCACAGCATTCTCAATTTAGGTTTCAGTCTCCCTCTGGACAAAAAACAATTACGATTCACTCTGGTTGAGAGCACAAGCAGTCAAGGTAAATTTTGTATATTCAGTAAACTTTATTCTTAAGAAATCACTTATCTCTGCTAAAGGCTACCAATCTGCTGTCCTCTATTTTTTTTTAATATACAAATAAAGAAATTTCCTGTGTAGCCATTTCTTTTCATTTTCTTGCAGAGAAACAGAGGGTCCAATTCACTAAAGATCCTGAGGATCTTTATCCTTTATAATTAGAATTCAACTCTACTAGAAGAAATATTAAATGGGAATAGAAGAAAGCAATGCATTGTCGAAATGTACAATAAGAGAGGTATGCAAGTAAGGTGAAATGGATCAGATCAATTTTTATATTCTGGTCTTTACTGCTTCCTTTTCTCTAACAATGTACAGGGTATTTCTCACAAACCATTTATTTCCAAACAGATTTGTGATGTATTTCATATACTGGGAGAAAATGATATTGCTATTTCAGTTGGTGTCAGGTTATACTCTACAAGGATATAGCTGTCTCAACTATTGATAAGAAAATTTCATTTTGGAAGATGGGAAAAAATATGACTTTGAGTTTTTTGGTAATAAATATCACTATTGTTATCACTTCTGCTATTATTTTAAGGGGAGGTTTTATTATTATTCTCATAATGAGTTCTTGGACAATTAAGTGGGCAATGTTCTGTTTCTAGGAAAAGTAAGTAAAGAGATTTGACAGACAACTTCCTGTATAAGAAATCTACTTTCTATATATTTGGTAGATGAAAGAAATCCTAGGATAGTAATTCTCATAAGCACAGAGTCTTTTCTTCATTGACCAAAATACAGAAATAAAGAAATTGATTAATTTCATTGGTTAGTTCACATCTATGACCTGGAATTCCAAAGAAACAACTGCAGCCAAAAGATTAAATAAAATGCAAGTGCTGGAGGCCAATGGAACAGAGGAACACAGCATTTTCACCCTACTGATGGGAAAAGGTAAGACTCAATCAACATTTTGAACCTCCTTTTCCATGTGTGTGGGAACAAACTTCATTGCAATCGTGGCAGTCAAAGAAGTCAGTAGAGACTAAGAAAAATTCGGAATGCCATTAAGCAGAGAGAAAGGATTCAGTTCCATAGTCACAGGTGCCTGATCCCATTTGAATTATCTTGATTCGCTCGTATGCATATGCACAGGAATGGCAGATATGGCAGAGGATATTGGAAGATCTCATATGACAGTAATCATTTGAGTCCAACGTAGCAAGTGAGTCGTAGACAGCTGAATTGAGCTGAGTATCAGCACAGCAGCAGACAGATACCCACACATAACACTTCAGTTTACATATTTTCACCCTGATCTAGAACAGACATCCAATACCAGCTGCTTTGAATTGTCTTACATCAGCACCATGAATACAGCATATAAAGAACCATAAGAGTTCCCTAAGCAACCAAATTAAAAAAAAAAAAAGGGGCGGGGGAATAAAATGGTACCTGCAATGTGAATTTTATACAAAAAGGTAGTAAATGGAATGTTTTAAGAATATCAAAAGCCCAAATAAACTACTGAGATTTTGCCAGTCTTTATAATTACAAAAACTTGGACTCTCATATACAGCAATTCTTTGCTGATAATTTGATTCTTGTGGTAATCACTTTAAATCAAATACATAATTTAGTTTTCCATAGAAAAATATGAATAACAACAGGATTAATCTTGATAGATTTAGTTGCTTCATTAAAAAAAATTGTGGAACTTGGTCATGACATGCAATGAAATAATTTAAAATTTAGCTGATTTGCTGAACACACAACCACAGGAGCAGAAGCATTACAGAAGTAATTTATCTGAATTATTGTAGAATACAAAATATTTTGAAAATTTGTCCCTCAAGTAAAAAAAATATAATAAAAAAAGAAGAGGCATTTGGCTTTCTAAACAGTTATAGAGTTGTAGCAGGTGTCCAGATTAGAAGATATTTGGAAAAGACATATTGTATATTCTGAAATAGTGAAGAATTATTTTGTCACAGGTTTTAGACTGTGTTTTTCATTTTGGATCCTTCATTATATATTAGAATATATAGTACTATTTTTAGTTTTTAGTAGAAGTGGGGTTCATTACATTTGATCCCTGTAGTAACAGAGAAAACATTCCACTTGTAAAGAACATCCTAGAACAATGATTTCAGATATTTCTATTTCTTGGATATTTCTATTTATCTATTATTTTTTCTAATATTGGAAATAATTTTCTATAATTCTAGTATGCAATTTTATTCTAATAGATGTAAATTAATTCTATAGAACCATGGAAATAATAATATAACTGCAATAATACATAATTCAATAATAAAGATCAGTCTTCTGTAAAATCAGATGAATGAAGAAATAGGAACAAATAGTCAAGTCTAAAATGGTGTATTTTGTAGGCGTGTTTTGTGACTGGAATATGAATTACAGTAGTAGTGTTTACTCTAATATTCTTTTTCTCCTTAAACATGTTTAGAATTATTCACAAAAAACAAAAATTCTTTGTAAAGAACTCCTTGAATGGAGTTTCTGCAGCAGTTTGGTAATCAATTCACCTCAACAGCTTCACATGTTTCAGAGCCTGTTTGCATCCTTTTGCAGGGTTAGGAATAAAGACTAACCTCACATTTTAAATTAATTTAAAACAATATTCAATATTTAGTTATAAAACCTGGTTTGAGCTATTTAACATGCAAGTGTCAACTTGTTCAGGGACTCAGTGGATAGCCACTTAACAATTTGAATTATCAAGATATTAAGAAAACTTAGGGGAACATGCTCAGCGTGGTTAAGGTCAGGACATAAAGACTGCATTTTCTTGTGTTGTATAAATTTTCACAGGGTCAATATTGCAGGGTGGAGCAGGAAACACGGGGAGATAATTGTTCCCTAGGAGGGAGTAGTAAAGCACAAAAAGAGGGAAAAAGGAAGATTCCACGTGCATATCTCTTAATCAACACAGAAATTCAGGAATTTATCATCTCTTGAGGAAACAACAGCTCAGTTCCACAGAATTAGTTTATTCTGAATTGATAATTGGCAGCAGTAGCAAAATTTTTCACAAGCACATTAATTTCTTCTGCACATAATTAAAAATATTACAGTTTCAGTTACTTCCATATTGAGTTTTTGGAATGAGCCATCAGAGGCAGGAAACACAGTTAAGGCCTATAGTCATCCCAGTACAACATTGCCACTTAAAATAGTTAGCTGGCAACTTTTCAAAGTTACTTGTTCCAAACAGCAGAAAGCCGAGATGAACAGAGTAACTCCAATATCAGCTGCACCTTGCCTGCATCTAAAAACTACTCAACTCATAACTAATCTGTCTTGACCTGTGGAAAAGTCACTGCAAAAAAATTCTCATACTCCTTTTGTTTGAAAACACCACTTTCTAAGAGTAGACATTACATTTTCAAATAAATGGATACATCAGAGACAACTATTAATTTCATAGTATTATTATAATATATTTGATTTTCAGGTTAAGACTATACATCATTTCCCTTCCTTAGAGATATCACAATTGGATCCATTTTCTATGTGGAACATAACCTATGGCAAGATGGTACTTTGACTGGATCTCAGAAATGCTCATATGTAAGCACTATTCTAGCCATAGAGATAAAATATCTAAATATTGTAGTATATTATATTGAAACACATCCTATTTCAGAGTAGATTAGTAGAATAGAAGATGAATGTGAGTTCAAACAAGTTATTAATGAAAAGTTTTTAGCATGATCACTGCTTAAGTTTGGCCAGTCAAAGTATTGTGACTTGTTTATGGTTATGGTTAATCTTACATATTAGCCCACCTAAATCCTTCACTTAAATCTGTATTAGCACCAGATGATTTGCTTTTAACTTCCTAGGAATAGGAATCTATTCCTAGGAATCTATCCTGATGTTTTAATGTCAAGGTCCCTGTTTATAACTTCTGCTAGAACACACTCCTTACAAACAAGGATAATCCCTTATTTGATGTTTATTTACTTAATTCCTCTTTTATCTGGAGCTTCTACACAGCAAGTTTTACAGTAAGTTGCTTTTTTTTGCAAGATAAACATATGCAATCACTGGATTTCTTAATGTATCTTACTTTACTAATCTCATTCATAAAATGCCAAACCAGATATTATTATTTTGCAATCATAATTAAGTCATTTTGTAGTCATAATTGAGACATTGAAATCACCTGCATTGACTGGACGTATTTTTTAAATTTTTCATATATTTTCCTAAATATCAGCTTTCCTTTTGCTTTAAAATATCTATGCCTTGTAACATTACTGCAAGTCTATAAAGTCACATAGTCCAACTTACAAATAAAGGCAAAAAAATAATTTGGAACATTATGTTTTTAAATATTTTACCCATTATTCTTCCTATAGCAATTTTGCTTGTGTATCATCTCTTAATTTGGATTGCATATCTAGTGACAAGCTGCCAATGTGGATGTATCTAAAATTTCTGGTTCTGAGATGGTTCTCTCAGACTACCCACTTTTCATACAAAGTCAATGAAAGATGTTGATAAGGAGCTGAGATATTTACAGCAGCCTGGTTGGTGTGGAACTATGGGAGACAGTATGACATAGCTAATACACAGGAATTTTCTCCCATCTTCATCTCTTGGGATGCAGATAGAATTACATCACACGTGAGTTCTGAAAAGTCCTGTTCAAGGACAAATACAGTGTAATCAAATCAGTTTCATGTTGTAGGAAGGAATCATGGCAGTCACTGGACTAAAAAAAGGTATCTATAGATGAAAGCCACAGCTGAGAGTTTTGTAAAGCCAAAAAAGTGAATAATCTTTTGACGTCTATAGAACTGCTGAGTCACCATAAAGACAATTTCTACTTTCTTTCAAATGAATGTCTCATATCACTAGATGTAAAAATCAGGACCAATGAGGCTTGCTTTACACAAATTCAGAATACTCAGGACTTGTGCAGAACAATTTGCTGTCAGTCAATAGGCTGAGACTAGAATGCATAATATAACTAAGTAAATTAGAAGGATGAATGTAATTTTCAAATAATTGTTTTCAAATGAGACATTGACAGATAAAGTACTATGTATTACTACTGTAGCTGAGAATAATTCAGCTTTCACAATAATGTCATTTCCCTGATTCTGCAGTTTTAGAAAAAGAACCATTCCTCTTAAATCCTCTATCAATACATACTCATGCAAAATATTGATCCTTCTAGTTGGACAGCACCCTGCAGGCTAGAAGCAATTTCAGTGAGTGCATAGCTAAGAAAAGAGAGAGCTGTTGAAAATATTTGCAAATTACACTAAAGAGAAGAAATTTAAAGTAGCTACAGCTCTAAACACACATGGTAGGATTAGAAAAAGTGGGACAAAGCCAGTCCAGTTAATAAGTGTATCAATCTATACAGTATTGATATCACTGCTGATAAGGAACAGGCTTTACTCAGCTTTTCGCAATTTTGAGACTGGATTTGTAACTTTTGTAGCCAGAACATCAGCTGCCTAATGAGTGTGTATCTATGACTGGAAGCTTACAAACACTGTCACAATTTTCAAGAGGGTGAAGAAGGTCCCTGGAAACTGCAGGCCTGTAAGCATCATTTCAGTGCCTGGTAAAGTCATGGAGAAGATTGTTCTGGGAGGTATTGATAAACACCTTAAAGACACCTCAGTCATCTGTCACAACCAGCACAGTTTCATGAGAGGAAAGGCCTGCTTATCAAATCTTTATCTTTATCTTTATCTTTGTCTTTATCACTAGGTAACCCATCTAGTTGACTGAAGGAATCCAGTTGCCCTCTTTATGCAGAACATATTTTTGAGTATAATGCGAAAAGCGCTGTGTTTTAGCACAAATGCATTCTTTATCATCATTCTCCACCCCTCCTTTTCCATTATTTCTCACAATAGTTGCCATAATCTCAGGCACATTCACAAGTGCGTGTGTGCCTATCTTTTTTTCTAAATTTTTAGCTGCACTACATATATTTGTCTGCACTACATATATTATAAACAAGGTTGGAGAAGCAGTAACAATTTTCTTCAACAAGTGAAGGGGAGAGGTATTCAGCTCAAAATGCTAGACCTTGAGCTACAAACAATAGCAGTAGCCTCAGCTGGTTGGGAGCATAACATGGGACCTGAAACGGTGTGGAAAAGGTTAGAAGAAGTGAAAAAAGATTTATATAAGAGTTAGCATCCTGGAGAGGAAAAATATATCTGCATGAAAAAGGTAGATTGAGACAAGAATTGGAAGCCTGGAGAAACGAAACTGGCATAGAATAGAAAACAAAAGGTTAAAGGAATCTTTTATTTCTAAGGAGATCAATTTGAGACAATTATAGTTCAAAAGAGGGGAAAAAATACAAAACCAGAGGTAAGGGTAAGGAAGAATGACAGACAAGCAAATTTGTTACCAGCAGTAAAACCTGGCAGTTTGAGGTAAGAAGGGAACCCTGAAATTCACTCTTGAGCTCTCAGGGGAAAGTTGGAAAATCATTGGCAGGATTTTTACAAGTTAGTCTTCATTTTCCAGCTTACAGACCGTTGATATCTGCTTCTATTCCTATGACCTTTATTAGCTTATGTAGTACAGACTTTTGCAATGCATCTGACCATCTTGATGAATGCAAAGAGGACAGGAAGTACATAGCTTTGTTTCTAGTTTTAAACTTAAAACCTTTTTAAGAAGACGATTATGAAGGTTTTAAAGCCAAGCATTCAGAGGTCTGAGTACTTAATTCAACACCCTTGTATATAAACCTCATCAAGACATAGTTTAAATATGCAAGATTTTTGCCTTATAGCATTATTCAGTCTATGAAATTGAGCTGCATTAGGTACCAATGGGGGTTGTGTAGGTTCTTCCTTATGCAATTTTGCTTAAAATCTCAAAATGTCATAATCTCTGTCCTTCAAAACCACTACCATTTAATTTGCACTTGTTCTTGTTTACAAGCCAGTGTTGAAATTTTCTGATCATTTACTAATACACTGATCTACACTTTTTTTAACCCTTTCTAAAGAGTTGCTCTGCTGCACACTGCATACATGCCGAAACACAGAATATACCATTTCTTTCCCCATTTCTGAAACTTAATGCTAGATATATATAAATATATTTATATATATATATAAATATATAAAATATTCGTGTAATGAAATGGGTTAGAACTGTTTTCATAACTTCCATTGAACCATTAAATTAAATTAAGGTGTTATTTCATTAATTGATTCAGTGTTGTTTACGATGTCTAATTAAATTTAGCAGAGACCTCCTTATACAAATAATAATTGTCAGTTTATATCAAATCTCATAGAATTCGGTGTGCATGTACTGTGGGCTAAGTCCTGTTATGATCTTGTGATTAAAAGTATGCAGTATGAGCTCAGTTGTGGTGTAAACTGTGTCCTGTGGTGCCTCAGGCAGAGCATCACCACCTGGTGATGGAGGGGATTGTGCTGCTCTGCTCTGAGCTCCTGTGGCCTCACCTTGGGTACTTTGTGCAGTTTTGGGGGTCGCAATATAAGGATACAAAGCTATTAGAGAGCATCCAAAGGAAGCTGCAAAGATGGTGAAGGGCCTTGAGGGGAAGCCATATGAGGATGGCCTGTCCACTCTGGAGAAGAGGAGACTGGAGGGAGACCTCATTGCAGTTCCAATTTCCTCAAGAGGGGCAGAGGAGGGGCAGGCACTGGTCTCTTCTCTCAGGTGACCAGTGACAGGACCCCAGCAAATGGTCTGAAGTTGTGTTAGCAGAGGTCTAGGCTGGGTATTCAAAAAAGGCTCAGCCCCCAGAGGGTGATTGGGTGCTGGAAAGGGCTCCCCATGGTAGTCTGACTGAGGTCAAGAAATGTCTGGACAGTGGTCTCAGGCACAAGGTGTGACTCTTGGGGGGGCCTGTGCAGGGCCAGGCATTGGATTTGATAAACCTTGTGGGCTCCTTCCAACTCAGCATATTCTGTGATCCTGTTAATTGACAAATTTGTACACTCTGTGATGTCAAATCCTCTCATTTGCTTACAATAAAGTATATAGACTTGAGAAATGCATGCAATCAAGATTTTTTCTCTTTTCAATTTGTTAAGCCAATCTTTGGGGTTTTTTTAATGATGTTTTAATTAATCTTGTAAGAAGTGATGAAGGAGTAGTATCATCTGAGTTGATGCCACAGATTAGTCGGCATTTTCATGATCCCCAATCTGTCTTCCTGAGAATTTTATTATAGACATTATTGTCTGTGGAAACAAACATATTACATTCAGTCCTAGCCCCAAATGTCCCAAGCATTTGATTAGTAAATCTTGGCTAAGTGTCATATTTTTCTAGAGTTAGACTTAGTCTATTCTGGTAGAATTCCACTGTTTTCATATTTATTAAATTGAAATTGGAATGTTATTAATATTTATCTTCTTTTTCTTTCTCTCTTTAGCCTGCATAGCCTGGTATAGCAGTATCTCCATATCTCCTAGTACAGCATATTCCACAGAACTGGCAAAAATGGAAAAGGAAAATTTTTCATTTCTAATTCCATCTACTTGCCTATATATGTTTTTATGGAATATAAGTTGTGTATGCACTTTTGTCAGACAAACATGTTATTTTTTAGATATTTGTACATATTTACATAGTTAATCATACATAAAAGTACAAATCACATACATCTGTGCTATGGAGTCTGACATATAATCTCTCTATTCATACAGTTTCAGGTTTCTTGATAGGAATAAAATCAGAATACCTGTAGGAGAAATTAATCCCAATGCAAATATATGAAATAAGCAAAAATATGTTTTTTCTACAAGTACTGGTCTTTCCTTAAAGAGGTCACAGCTTTGAAAGAAGCCTCAGAAGAGGGTTATTCAGACTGGAGAAAAGGAGGCTGAGGGGAGACTATTGGCCTCTACAACTAGCTGCAAGGATGTTGTGGTAAGGTGGGGGGTTACTCTCTTCTCCCAGCTGAGAAGTGACAGAACAAGAGGAAACTTTAAATGTTCATAACTGCAGGGGAAATAGATAGCGTATGGCACTAATTTACAAATTTGTAAAAAACATTCTGTTGTGCAGTGGCATAGAACTTCTTTTTTTTTCTCCTCTAATAATTGTTTCCTTGACTGTGATTTTAAGAAACCCCTTCTATTAAAATGTGCAGTTGACAGAGCTTGACATACTCTATCACAGAGGAATATATTAGCCTGAAGAACATAAGATGCATTTCAAAAGCTGTTGTTTACAAACCTGGATTGTATGCTTGTTGTGGCATTCTCTATAGGTTTGTTAGTTGAAGATATTTGTCCAAACCTAGATTTTGTAGTGTATTGTACATACCCTGTGGCACTAACTGCATCTCCTGTACTGCTTGTAAAAATGGCTTTCATTCCTAAAATGTATAAAGCTTTTTACAACATGTTTACTGGCAATCTGACCAGGCAGGAGTCCCTTTCATTCAAGTGGTTAATGTTCAGTCTTCCTATACTTGTTACTTTATTGGCAGCTTTTTTATTATCATCTTTTATTAATAACTGGCAAAGATTGTACATGTACACTTGACATCAATATCTACCAGTATAAACTTGTATCAAAAGTAATCTAAGTAATTTTTTTAAACTTATAAGGAAAATCACATTGCTAGCTCGTGTTAAGCTTCACATCCACCAACACCCCTTGGTCCTCCTCAGGGCTGCTCTCAATCCATTCTCTGTGCTTGTGCTTGGGATTGACCAGACCCAGGTGCAGGACTTTGCACTTGGCCTTGTTGAAATTCATGCATTTTGCATGGTCACAAGTGCCAATGCTGTCAAGGTCTCCAGGCATGACAGCCAGAGGGGAGATAATCAATTGTTGATAATGATACCTGTGAAACATTGATAACCAAATCTGTCTCTGCTTCTGTTCTTCAAGGTTCAGCTCTCAAGGGCACTGGTAACTTTCATTCCCAGGCTAACATACGAGGAGCTAGAAATGACCATAGGATATCAAAGCTATCAGTAGAAAGACCCTTCTAACTGCTTAAAGTGTTTTTGACTGACATGATTAAATACTAATGACTGAGTTAAATAACTGAAAAGGTAATCATGATTTCTTGTGGAAAACATATTTTATACTGCTATATATTGGTCTAAACAGCATAAGGACGTGGCTCATAAAATTTCATATGCAGAAGATTATTGTCTGAAACAGACATAGAGTACTTATTTGAGATTTTCTGTGCTGAAAGAACAGACCAAGTGAAATAGAAATAAGAAAGCTACAGAAATAATTTTGAAAACATTTCTTTCTTACACAGTAAGTTGAACAAGCAGCAAATGAGGTCACAAGGGCCACATAATTGAAAATCAGGCTACTGCTGTAAGGTAAACAAGGTTAAAGTTGGAGAGCATGTAGGATATCATTATTATAATGTCATTAAGTTTGAAATGCTGATGGAGTTCTGTAGAGAGGTCAGCAAACACAAAGATATTGCACTGTAAGAAATGCTGACTTGAAAGAAATGTGAAAGAAGTTGAATAAAAGTGGCTAAAATTCAATAATTCATGAAAAATCAAGAGTGGAAAAGGGAGAATCTATTCTTGGGAGGTCACATTAAGGAGGAAAAAAAAAAAAAAAAGGAAGAAAAAGCCATGTAAGCGTAAATAAATGCATAAAGTTAAAAGAGCAGCAAAAACAATGTGGTCAACCCAAAAGTTTAAGTACCTAAGTTTAAGTGTGTGACTGAGAACTGCATAAGAGAGAAAGAAATCTGAGAACAGTTAAAAGAGGTCTAGTACCTTAAATGATACTGAAAAAAATCAGACATAGCATGAAGAAATTGCAATATAAACTTCAAGGCATATATAGAAGAAATCTCAATTAATCTTTATAACAGATAAGAAGAAATTTTAGTTTCTTTCCAATCACTGTAAATATGGAATAATGTTGCTGAACTCAATGCACTTACTCCAGATTTACCAAGTATTAGAAGAATAAAGCTGGTCCTGTCCATTATGTACAACTGATTACCATTTTGATTAGGGACAGAGGGATATGAGAAATCACTTTCTATAAAGTCTTTGCTGATCAACTATCCTCTATAGTTTTCATTGCTGATTTTTCTGCCTAATGGGAAGATAAGGAAAAATAAAGAAATAAAATAAAATATTTTGTCATTAAATTGTTCATTGATATTTAGCTTTTCGCCTCTTTGCTTCCATTAGTAGTATCCAGTATTTATCTCATGGTCTATCATAAAAAAGAAAAATAGATTTTTTTTTTTTTTTTTTTTTTTTTTTTGCTATCCCTGTATATTTTAGTCATAGGCTGAGATTAAGGTCCTTTATGTTGGTTATCTTAGTAATTACTAAAATATAATGCTCAAGAAAAAAAAATAAAACCAAGACTATGTTTCAAACATAAATATTAAGAAAACATAAGTGATGGGTATATGACTAACTAACAGCCCCTCACCCTTTAATGTCACTAATGGACCACACTAAGCATCTGATAGGAGAATTGTGGGGATTTTCAGGTGAGGCTGCGCATGACATCATGCCAAGAGAAAGGAAAAGAAATGGTGGTTGGTTTCTTAAATTAACTTTTCATCCTACACTTGTAATTTTGCTGCTGCCTTGAATCAGAAGGATAATAGATGGATGCATCTCTTCAGCCTGATTGACCCCAAGCCTTTCACTGACAATTTATATCAATATTCACCAGAAAGTTCCTATATAAGCTAAATATATGATGACTATTGCCTGTTTAATCATCCAAGGAATTAAAATAAGAGAAAATAGGAAGGAAATGGTACAGAAATTTTGTAGTTAGTCCTAAAACATCTGAATATAATTTTTTCTTTCCATTGCAAAAGAACAAATGAAACAACAAAGCCAGTTGGTACACCAACAGCTAAGAAAATTTACTGCTCATTATAGAGAATATTGGTTGGAGTTCTGCATCCTTACTTTCAGTAGCAGGAGACAAAAGGTTATGGGTCATGTCCTTTATTAGTAGGGTTGATCCCTGCTGTGCTGTCAAGTATGTAGGTAGCATAAATCTTTATTTGGATGAAATCACTCTTCTTTGTAGTTCTAGATGGTATCAGCTTGTCTGATGAATTTGCATGTAATAAAAATGTTGGAGCCACTCAAGAGACTACAGATATGTCATGATGCAGATGGAGTGACACTTCTAAGAGAGAAGTAGCAATAGTTCTATTGATGTAAAGCAGAGATTTAACACATTTTTGAAAATAGGAGATGCAGCAATGATCTAAAAAGATTTGATGGCAAGGTACACTTGGTCACCTACTGCAAAAAGGACAGTCAGACAAAACTGTCAGGGAGAGCCTTCTGCTAAGTCATGAGGTTCAGAAAGGAGCACCCTTGTGTTCTAATCTCGTTCTCAGAGAGGAGTTGAGGTGCAGCTAGATACAGACTTAGCCCAGACATTGTCAATTGTTTGTGTCTAAAGGATTTCATGCACAGAACCATTCCCTTTATAGAACTTAGTCAAGATTTAAAAGTTTAGTATACTATTAATCACTTATTGATAATCTGTTGCAGCAAGGAATCTCTCAACCTCAAGAGTAACTTTAAGAGGTGTTACTCAAGGTGTGCTGACTGCTGCCATGTAAGAAGCTCAATGACCCTCAGCCATCCACTATTTCAAGAGTAAATTAACTGAATTATAGTGGCATTTGCATATTTAATGCAGAAGTCAATTTCCTCCAAACTTAGGCAGCACCACGATTAGGTGGACACATTGCTCAAATTAGCCTTTGACTATTGTGCCTCCCTAAATGCCACTTTGAGTCTGCTGTAGCCAGATGCCACTGGTGATTATCACTTGAGCGGGATTACAGGAAATAAAGGTCAGATTGGTGTGGGGTAGGGGAGAGGACTGACAATGGAAGTAATCGCAAGTCATTGGGTCTTTATAAGGAATAAACTCTTAGAAAAAGGAGGATCAAGAGGGGAACATATTCATGATTATGGCATCTGTCTTCCCAAGCGACAGCTATGCGTGCTGAGGCCCAGCTTCCCAGGACACCTGCCTGGGCATCACACCAAAATTCTCTTTTTGCTGAGCTTGGCTACACATAAGGCAGGATACTCCTTTTGGTCAGATCAGGTCAACTGTCCCAGCTATGCCTCCTCACAGCTCCTTACCTACCCTCAGCCTACTTCCAGGTAATGTGGATGAATGAGAAACAGAAAAGGCTTTAATTTTGTTCAAGGAATGTTCAACAATGAATAAAACATTGACTTGCTATTAGTGCTATTTTGGTCATAAATCTAAAGCACAGCATCATGTGGACTGCAATGAAAAAATGAACCCCATTCCAGCCAGACTCAGAACAAGTTTTTACTCTTTTCTATACTGATCAGAGACTCAGTGTAATGGTTTCCCCTATATCACAAGCAGGATTCAGTATGTTGTGTCTTTTTCTGAGCTTTAGTACATGAGTTCTTTTTTTAGCAAAGAGCACTGTCAATTCAAGAGTGAGGCTTTCATGTGTTGATCTCTGAGGTTCCTCTTTATTCTCAATGGGAAAAAAACCCAAGCCAAATAAACTGCACTAAAACTGTAATTTACCATAGGAAAGTGGAAACACTTATTTTCTTTATTTTTCTTTTCTTTAGTCTGCTTCATGTCTTTATGACTCTGCATAAAATGGCTCCACTTTGCATTGCACTTTTAATGGTCAACACTTGTTCAAAATACTTAAAGAAATAAGGTTAATGTGAAAGATAAGAGATTATTATAGTATATCAAGTCTGAATTTTTGGTGACTTAGCAATATCAGTTTAGCATTACAAACTCATTACTGAAACATTTATGACAGGGAAATATGAATTTCTGATTCTCTATAATCTAAACAATTTTCAGACTCCTTTTTTCTTCAAATTTTTTCTTAAGCAATTGGACATTAGAAATTTTTTTCATTCTGAAACAGAAAGCTATCAACTCTAACTTTTTTATAAATCAGGAACCAATTAACTGGGCTCAGGTGGAGACCCATGCTAAACTGCTGAGATGAGAATATGTTTCTCTCTGTCTTGGTTGCACCATTGCATGCTCAAGTTGCTTTTCAGATTAACAGTCTGACAAACAGCTCTTCATGTTTGAACAAGACAGTCTTGTGGGGTTTACAAGCGCAAACATTTGGAATGTTTTCAGTACTGTCACTCATTGTAGTCAGTCTGGCATAACTTCTGCTTTTGTCTGTAAAATAAAAACAGTGGCAAATAATGAAATGGCCAGGTTACAAAGAAACATAAATCTTTAGACTGTCATTTCATTATATTCTGGAGGATTCCTGATCCCACTCTATCTGGTAGATGACAAGTGACAAAAATATGGACAAGAACACCTGTCCACTGATTTCCTGATATATATATAACAAATTCCATTACATAGTTCAAAAACTCCAGTGCTCAGAATTCACGATACTCAGAGATGACACTTATAAATATGAACTACTGAAGGTACTTTCCATACTCAGAGATGACACTTATAAATATGAACTACTGAAGGTACTTTCCATACTGATTCTGTGTCACTAGAGGAAGGATAATGAATACTTACGTCAGGGATCTACCTGCTTTGCCAATCCATAGTGCTTTTGACAGAACAGTGGTATCCAACACTAGCATTTTAATTTTGCAAAGGTAACATTGTCAGCGAGGGCACTTGTTGAAAAAAAAGGTGTATCACAGCATCACATAGTCTCTCATTTCTTTGAATCTGACATTTATAAATATCTAGGAAGTACTTAGAGACCAGAAGCAGCAGAACTAGTGATAGAAGATTGGTTAAATAATAAACCCAAGCAAAGTAATATTCTCAGTTCTATGTTTACTTTCAGTGACATTTAAGAACTCCAGGTTGGTTAAAAGTAGAAACAGTTTAGGATAATCACCTCTCTGCTGTATTATTTTCTTCTTTGAATTTTGCTTAATTCATGAACTTGTTCTTTTAGGTCAGAATTGCTTTCATGTGAGTTCTAGCTGCTTTGTTCATAGCTATGAACACTAGTAAGATACAAAGTCAATTAAATCTCAAGATACAGCATCTGGAAATCACATTAATTGCTACTGCAGATTTTTAAAGGAAACATCAGTAGAAGGACACCAGGCTGAATTATTTTAAAATAATTATTTATAAAAATATTATTTCTAGACTTCAACTTCTTTGATATATGGTGTTTTTTTTCTTTGTCATTACTTATTTGTTGATTTCCCTTCTGTATATTACTTTTTATCCTTAGTTTATTTTCCTCTTTTACCATCTGTTTGCTGTTGTTGTTGTTGTTTCTTTAAAAAGTACTTTATCACCCTGGAAACTCAAGCATTATAAAGTCTTGGCCAGCTATAATATAGTTTTCAACATATTTTGTGCCAATTGCTCTCAACTTACATAAAGAACACCAATTAACAGAGAAGTCTATGCTGCTTGTCTCCTTCTTTTCAGGGTAACCATACAATGACCCTTAGCAAGAAAATTATGATTATGAGCATATGGTGAAAAAATTTAATGTCTTACTTATTTAGAAGTCTTTCTTATTACAGCTCTTAGTAGATCCTGCTGGATGATCAAGCAATAAATCCTTTGACCATGTAGAATTCATAGTCCTGTAATTGATCTTTTTCATGTGTTTTCAGATAAAACTGCAAAATATTTTCTAACTGAAGGTAAATGAGTAGATAAATTACGAATGTCCTTGAGTGAGCACAGCTGGAGAAGATTGTATTCAGGCAATATAACTTGCTTTCCCATCTTTCCCCTTTTTCCTTGTATTGCTTATAAGGGTAAAGGAAAAAGAAACACACTTTGGGGAATGAAAATTATAAGGAATTGCCGTGGGTTAGACTATTTTCCATTTCCATCCACTTGACATTGGGGGAAAAAAATAACACCTTTTTTTTTATTAATATTTTCATATTTTCTAAAGATGGAAATAGACTGCATGAAACAACTATACATCAGAGGACAATAAGATCCAATTTTTTTTTTGTTTATTTCATTGATTCGGTTACATGAATATTTCTAGCAAAAAAAATGCCCCCTGGACTTCAATGTCCAGCACAATAAATCGATAGCAGTTTCTGACTTCTCTGTGTATTTAGATTTTTATATGCAGAGTGTTATGTGAATGCTCAATGCTAAAAACAAAATGATTTGGCACAATATTATGAAGCATGATTCTTTTCATTCTATCTGAAACAATTAATATATTTGTAACCTGGGACCTAGAAGGATAATTCTTCAAAATATTATTGGTGGAGATGCTGGTGTGCTCCAGGGAAGCCTTTACCCACTCAAGGTGTGAATGAACTGCAGAAGCAATAAAAATATGGAACAGACTGAAGGGAGTTCCTACTCCAGTATATGTACAAAAATGCACATAGTCTGAGAAACAGACAGAACAAGCAATAATCAAAGCCTGCCTACTTCAGAGCTTTTCAGGGAATATGGGTAAGAAAGACAAGTATGGAAGATTCTTTTATGTGAAAGAGCAGTTCAAACAAAGTTACCTGCCATGCAGGGTATATGAAAGGCAAATTAGAGCCTGTGAACCAGTATCAGACAAGATGCCAGAGAAGGAACTCAGGAAAACTGAGCTGTAAATGTCATGACTGTGAAGTGCAGCTCCTGGATACTGTTAAACATCAAACTTGATATGTCTGAAATCTGAGTATAATGACAGGAAGATATTCTCATTGCCCTCTATCTACCAAACAAATAAAACATGCTATCAAGCCAAGCAAGCACTGAAATAGATGGGTTTCTTATTTCTTATTGCCCACTTAGAAGTTCCCAGATCAGGCCCCAGTTTCATGCAGACTGGGTTCAGCTCACTACAATTAGAGACAATCCTGACCTCTACAACAATGACTGCCTGGTACTAGAGGACAAGTGAGAACCTACCCTAACCTATGCTCTTTCTTGCTAATTTTTTTCTACTTCATTTCCAATGTAAGAAAGTTGTTCTCAGGTAAAGTCCTTACTGAAGTTAAGCAGAACATGCTTCTATGGTATTCTGTATCCATGTATTTTCTATTTCCTGATTCTGGAACCACACATTTTATTCATTACGTGCCTTCCCTTCTGCAGACAGTTTATGTTGTTCAACTCTGATTCTGAAAAAAAAATTATTTTTCTGAGAGAAATGCAGCAATAGATCCAGAATTTACTCATTTGTCCCAGTGGTTTCCAGTTCTCCAACAATTAAATATTATTTTTCCCCCCTCAAGAGATGAAAAATTTCTGACAATTTTACAGTAAAACTAAAATATGAGGAGTATGGGATCATGGACATGCGATATGACATAGTGAAGTATACACACTGCCTCTTACTAAGCTTTTGTTGCTGTATCCATCAGTTCCTATTAAAATTCCATGCCAGAAAAGTAATCTATATAAAATGCAACTTTTAAAAGCATTTTTGAAGTAGATATTACAGTTGGTGTAAATCAAGATACATCTTCTCATTCAAACTAAGGTTCCAGATATACATTTGTAAAGTTGACTTCTCTAGATAAGTTACTACATTTGAAAATATAGATCACAACATTTTGAGTTTTATTTTTTGGTAAATCTCTCTGATTTATTTATAGACCATGTGTATAGCTAATTATTTTAATGACTTTTTTCTTTGTCATTATCAAATATTATTAATATTCTTCATTATTAAATGGTAGATTTTATTATCTTTCAGACTTCAGATTTTCAAAACCAAGACTTTAATGCAGCTTTGACTTTTACTTTGCAAAGTCACAAATAGCAAGTCAATCAGGACATCAATTTATTGCTTACTCCTTTCACTGCTGCCACTACATATGTAAAGTTCACTGAAATGAAAAAAAATTAGATTATGTTTGTTACTCTTGTGAAGTGGCATTATATTTGGTAAAATAAAAACTATTTAGTCCTTAGATGCTCGTCCTGGCAAGAGGCCAGGAAAAATCTTTCCATCAGAGGTTACCTGGTCAACCCTTTTGTATCTGCCTGATGGATGCCCTTGTTGCACTTTTCCCTTGCTGGAAATACATTATGTATTACAAGTTTTTATTGTAAGGAGCAAGTCTTTAATTTTATCCATCCTTTTATCTTTTTCCAGTTGCTCATTTCATCTCTTGGAGTAAAGTGCAATCTGTCATAGAGTGTCTTATATGTCTTTATGTATTCTTGATCTCATTCTGTCTTCTTGATTCACCCAAGAAGTGACAGCAAGAAAATAAAGTATTAGGTTAGAAGTGGTCAATAAATGTCTGAGGAAGAGGAGCTCCTCTTAGTTGGGTCACAAGAGTGTAAACAAAAATATGTAATGTCACATTCATTAAATAAAGCATAATGCAAAAACTAAATTATAATGCTAAAATATGCAATCCACCACAAATTTATTTTTTACTCAAATATCTTATGAAGAACTGAGGAATTTTATTTATTTCTACATCTATATGAAAACTTTAGTATTAGAAACAAAACTAAGAAGTTTAGTGAGAGATGTTTCATTAAATATAGTGGAAGACAGAACATTAGAAATGCATTACACAAATCTAAGGATGCTCCTACTTGGCACATTTTTTTGTAGGACACTTATTAAACTGACCACTCACAATGGGAACACGAATGTGTGTATGTCTATACATAAGAAAAAACTACTTATTTGAACATTACTGTGAGGTCCCAGGCATGTGCCTCTGATTCTTCAAGTTCCTCTAGTCTATCAATATGTCAGATCTCAAAAGAATCTTTTCAGATTCAGATTCTGAGCTGCTATTCAGTAAAAGAGGAGAATAGTTAAGGAAAACAAACTTCACAATTTAATATTTGGTCATATATATGAAGACAAATGGTATTTTATTAAGGAAATGTAGACACAGCTTCTCTATGAGGGGTTTCTGGAAATAACATCTTTTAAAACCTTTTTTCATTACATTAATAAAAAAGGCAAAATTGATTAGTCAGAATAGCTAATGAGTTCAATTAAGTGTACATCCTTAGTGAAATCTGCCTGAAGTAGTGTCATGTAACAAAGAACTTATAAAAACCCAGTAAAATATTTTTAAATATTAGAGATATCCATAGAAAAATATGTGATGAGCACTTGATAGTTACAATAACAACTCAGAGAGAACAAAAGTACATTGAAAAAGGTAATAAGTCGGTAAAGAAATCACATGGGCTACATACTTTTACCACAGAGCATCATGATAATTGATTTCAGAGGTGAAGTTCTTCCAGCATTAAAACTACAGAACTAAAAAAGTCCTGGAAACATTTCAGAGAATCAAAGAATTGCTGACAATGAGAACGGGAAGGATCTCTGAAGACCATGCTGTCCAGCCACCCTTTTGAAGCAGAGCTGGCTAAAGTACGTTGTCCAGGGCTGTTGCCAGTTGTGTTTTGAGTACTCCAAGAACAGAAACCTCCCAGACCCTCTGGGCAGCCTGTTTCAAACACTCTCACAGTAATTTTTTTTTCTTATGCTCGAATAGAATTTTCTGTATTTTCGTTTGAGCTCATTGGGCAATATAAGAAAGTTATTAAGCTATTAGAGAGTGTGCAAAGGAGGGCTATGAAGATGGGGAAGTTTGAGAGGAAGCCGTATGAGGAGTGGGTGAGGTCACTTGGTCTCTATCAGTCTGGAGAGAAGGAGGCTGAGGAAAGACCTCATTGCAGGCTACAAATTCCTTGTGAGGGGAAAAGGAGGGGCAGGCAGTGATCTCTTCTCTCTGGTGAGCAGAGACAGGGCCCGAGGGAATGGCATGAAGTTGTGCTGGGTGAGGTTAGGTTGCAATTAGAAAAGCACCCAGAGGGTGGTTGGGAACTGGGTTGATACAGGGACGTGGTCACAGCAGCAAGAGCCTCTGAGTTCAAAAAGTGTTTGGACAATGCTCTAAGGCACAGGGTGTGACTTTGGGGATGGTGCTGTGCAGGCCTGGGAGCTGGACTCAATGACCCTTGTGAGTCCCTGCCAACTCAGCTTATTCTGTGACTCTGTGATTCTGAGATTCTGAGTAGTTTATGAAAGTCAAACACTTTGATTCCAAAAGTAAAAGAATATTAACTTCACCTCTTGATTGCTCCTTCGTTAATTGTGATATTTTGTCTTTTATGTGATTTTTCTGAATGAGTTCTAGTAAAAGACGTTTCAGTCTGGCTTCAAGCTTAATCTAACCAACATTTATCGTTATAAGATAGATTTCTACTGATCATAATTTTGAAAATATTTGGCATTTGAGAAAAATTAATCTATCATCAAGATATATTTTAATAATTTCCTGCAAATACCAATAAAAATTATTTTCTAGAACAGAGGGAAAAAATACAGAATCTTCAGAATATGAAAAAACATTTTTAGACATCGTCTCTATGTAAAGCTCTAGTTTAGGCCTGTTTCTACTTTAGCTTCTGTTCAGCATCCTTTCAATAAAATCACCTTTGCTGTCCTTTCGAAAATGTACACAGTTTAGTAAAAGAAGGGATTCTTTGTAAAATTGTAATGAATATATCACCTCAGGAGAGATTTCCTAGATGTTAGAAATTATTATTTCTGGGTCTTATCCCAGTGAATTTTTCAAAGCTTTTATTTCAGAACAAAGTGTGAAAATATCTGATTCAAAGAACCACTGAACTGGGTTCTTCTGGGAAGTAATACAAGTATTTGCATAAATATGCATTTAGTGAATATATACATACTGGAAGTTAATTTTCTAATTTTTAAGACATTTTTGTGTGACCTTAAAATATCCTCTCTAGTATAAATTTTCAAGGTGTGTGTCTAGAACAACTTTATGGAAAACCTGTCCCTTGTTGATAGTCCGCTTTCTCAGTCACTTTATTTGGTCTCAAAATACAGTCAGGTTATTTTATTCAACTTGCCTAACAGACTTTAAGACTTTTGTGTTTTGATCCCTTCAGATGACTCAAACTGCTGATGATTGCAATTTATGTTCTGTTCAACTGTGAAGGAGTATGATGCTGAACGTTGCTAAATTCACTAAAATTTTCATGTCTGGTAGCATGCACTTTATTTAATGCAGCTGAATTCTTACTTTAGAATTTCATTTAAAATGAGAAAACAAAAAGATATTGTAATTTGAACTTTACATATTTAATATATTTAAATTCTCCAGGAAAGTGATTCTGTATCAGATTAAAATTTATTTGGAAAAAAATGTATATGTAAATAGCATAACAGTAAAACATCTGGTGAACTTTGTAACAGATCTTCTGATTTAGAAGATGTTGAAAAGAAATATAAATATAGATATGCACAACCCTTTGATGTCTGTTGTTAGCTTAAAAGTATTTGTTTCCACATAGAGACACTATACTACTGTGAAACACTATACACTGTGAATTGCGATCTCACTTTAACTGTAAGAGAGGGAAAAGTGGAAGGGAAGAAAAAAGAGAGTGAATGAAAGGACAAAAAGGAAGGAATGAAGGATGGAAAGAAAAGGGGAAGGAAAGAGGAAAAAAGAGGAGGAGAAAGAACAAGATATACTATAGCCTCACTAACAAAGATTTTATGACACTTTCGTTATTTATACTAATAAGTGTTAACTTCTGATAAACAATTTTAAAAATATCACCTTTATGATCTTTCATTTTTATATACAAAGCAACATACTTTCATTATGAATCAAGGACTGCTTGTTGTAAAGTATTAGGCCTCATTCAAAGCACTCATGGAACATTTCAAGCATGTAGGCATCACTTGTTGCAAAACAGCTGTTAAAACTTTGGGAAAAGAACTTAAATTGTCATATTGATAATTTTTTCTAAGATTATAGGGACAGAAAAAAAAGGAGTAAACCTGCTACTAAGTACCTCACAAACTAAATCCTGCTAAACACTGCAGCTGAACACTGTTACTTAAATATCACAAAAAGAGATGTATTTGAGTTGTTTTGTTGGTCGTTTTGGGTTTGGTTGTTTTTTTAATGGGAGGAGTTTTAAATACCTAAAATTAAAAGTTTAATATATTTTAGTTATCTTTACTTCCAATTCTTAATGGAGATTTTCGCATCAGGCTACAGTCTTACATGAAAACAGAATTGCAAGGTATGAGAGATTGAGATTAATTTAATACTTTTGCTTAGCTCAAATTTCTGTTTACATAAGTTTATGAATCAATGGTAAAACCTTTATTTATAGCACTGGGGCTTTAGGTTTGAAGTGTTCTAGGATAAGGATTCTTTTTGTTTGTTTATTTTGTTCTAAACCAGAACAAACTGTAGGTCATAAATAAACACTAATAGACACTGAAAAGCATTTTTTGGAAGAGAACTTTAAATAAGTGTATGTCAGAAATCAAAAATAATCAGTGTCTTTCATTAATCCACTTTTCTAGCATCTGTCTAGAGCACTCAGCATGGAAGGTAGAGATAAATTACTTAAGGGCTTTTGATTAAGGAGTTTTGATAAGGACATTAGAAAGCTGTAAATCCCCTAAGCTCATTTTATTTGCTTGCAAAGCTGAGCAACTCTGGTGAATGTGGTTTTGTAAATATGTGTCTCTGAATTACACCAGGGATCCTTTACTTAAGTTCCAGATATTTAATCTTTCTGAATTTTCATTTCAGCCCTGGAGCTCTTCCAAATCTAATGATAAAATCTGTATTTTTCTTATTGTTTTCATTTTCCACCTTTGTAGGTATATATATATGTGTGTATGTGTGTATATATATGTATATATATATATATATTAAATAAGATATTCTTTGGTTCATTTTCCTGAGTCAGAAGAAGAAACACATATCTATTTATTTTCAGCTTTTTAATGGAATTTTACAGGGGGCATTAAGGAAAAAAACCCACTGAGCTGCAGGGCCAACTGACATTTTTATCTTTTGTTTTCATTGTTCACTGTAGCCCATCAATTATGTTTACTCAAAAGTTAAAAACGTTTGTGACTTCAGGCTGCCTATAACCTCATGCAGGCAACATTAATCAGATACACAGGCTTGAAAAAACCCTGAGATTTTTATAGTTACCAGACTATCATAAAAGTTCATTCTGTGATCTTTCAATATGTTACAGAGTGTGTATACATATCTGAACTGGTATAGATTTTCTTAGTAGGAAAAGAACTTATCTGTTCTTTAAATGTAGGTGCCTTTCAAAGGCATTAGGTTTTGCCCTTAATGCTAAATATATATCTTAACATTTTTTTCGTCTCTCTTGGTAGTCTAATTACTGCTAAGGGTAATCTCTTTGACTAAAATTGTTTTAATAAATCAAAGAAAAGCGATTTTCATCTGCAAAGGGGTTGATTAAGAGTTAGTGAGTAAAAGTCATATGCTGTTTCTAGTAATTGACTAATTTAGAAACCTATAAATAGTAAAACTGTCAGTTAACTGAATGGAAAGAATAGAAAACATCACTGCTATGTTTACATTCAGAGGTTTGGTCAATGAGTCTGCTTTCTTAAAATTCTTAAATTTTTGGAGCTCAGATAAATATGCCCAGTCTTTGAAGCAGTCTTTCTTGGGTGAATGAAGTTCAGAGGTCTTTCCTGAAAGCAACCCTTCATGGAGAAACTGTTGGTTAACTCAACATTATTTTCTGTAGTTTTGTTTTATCTTTTTCAAAGATCCTCATGAGTTCAACAACAGGCTCATAAACCAACAGATTTTAAGCTAGAAGAAATACTCAGTCTTCTAGTCTGACCTCTATATAGCAGGCCTTGGAATTTAAGTCATTTGGCCTTACTCTAGAAGTTATTGACTAAGAAATTAACCAGTCTGCATTATGTCAATCATCATAATATGGTTTTTTTTATTTGTTTGTTTTGGTTTTGGTTTTTTTTTAATGACTTTAAAAGTAAAGGAACATTGCTGTTGTTAGAAGTCAGTATTGTTGTTATGACTATCATTATGTTTCTTAACTATATTGTGGGGGAAGTGGGTCAATTATGGACTATAATAGTAGGATCACTAGAAGAATATGAGAAAAATATGAAAATAGTCAGAAATCTTCTTTTCTTTTCACATTTTTTTAATTTTATGGTGGTTGAAAATAACAATGTGTGTGGTATTAATAACGTTTTTACAACCACAGGTAGGGATCCTCTTAAGAATATTCCCATGAAGGAATCTTCTTTGTTGTTATAGGAGCAGAACACTAGCAGGTTTAGTGGTGCTACTCTGGGACTAAGGAAATGTTAATGAGCTGTTTACTATTTTAATACTAATGAAGGCCATGTTGTAAGTCACATCAACTGCAGATGAAGTTGAATTTAGCGATTTTTTAGCTCTGGACATTAATTTTATTAGTGACATTATTTTTTTATCACTACAAATTTTCTCTCCTTTTGATTGTTTCACACTTTTCTTATATAGCTTAAATATGTATTAAAAGTGCTTCTTAAAACTTGATTCAAGGAATATAACTAGGGGAGGTCAAGCACATATGAATTTTACTTCAAAAGTATCACATATGTGTTGCTTATTGTATGTAAAATTCTTTTATCTGTGTCTTCTCATGCATTTCAATATTCTACCAAAACATATCCTAATCTCCAGGGAAAAAAAAAGTTCATAGTTGTTTTTCCTTCAGTTCAATAAAAATGTTGTATTCAGCTTAACAGCAATAAACTTTTTTTTTTTTTTTTTTTTTGCATATTAATAGAAAGGCAAGCCATATATTCAACATTAAAAGCTTTGTGCTGAAGCCTATTATATACTTCTCGGGGTATCAGGTACAGTTCTCAAGTATTTAGGAAATCAGTATATTATTATATTAAAAATATATACAAGTATTAACCCAGGAAATGGTTCATAACATTGTGGAATTTGAATTCTGTGTATATATTAAGGTCCAGCCATAGGAAATATACTGTATTTTATATATTTATGAACTGTTGGAAATGCCATCTATGTCTACTTAGGAGTATTTATCAGGTCTGTAATGCCATCAAGGACACAACTCCTCACTTATTGACACTTTAGTCTTGTCATTGGTCAGGACTATGACTAAGAAAATATCTAAATTTAAAACAAAATTAATTGTTTAGAATTAGGCAATTTTTAAGTATATTTGAAATCCTTCTTCTCCCTGTCCTTCTCCAGTGCCATCTGCACAGCTTACACAAGACTATCATCCCATTGCACTGCTTAAAATATTATTTAATAATTTTTCTCCTGTAAAACTATAATTTAAAAGCACTCTTATACCACATTCTAATTATCTTGTCCATTAAATATATTTTTCTTTTCTACAACAGGTAAGCATTTTCTTACCAAAATGCATTTATTGCAATACCTCTTCTGCAATATCTCAGAATCTCTTTGATAAATCCTTTTTGTCTTTAGAATATTAACACTTTTTTTATGTCTCTACAACTGTTTCATCAAAGATACAGAAAACAAACATGTTAAAATATTCAGAAACAAGTGCATCTTCTGTCTAACAAATTAAATGTTATTTAACATGACATGTTTCTAAGGGAAAATAGTAGCCAGCCAAAATATTTTTACATACTTCCACTTTTTTTTTTTTTTACTCCATTCTGTTTTTTAGAGTTATGTTTCCATGTTTGCTTTTTTGCATATGTGTTTTCAAAAACCAGGGTTATTTCAGTGAAACTAAATATTTCATTGCAAACACTTTGAGCCTCAACTTAGAAATATGATTTTTTGCTTAAAGTCCAACTGTTCTTTTTGAAATATAAATCGTATTAAGTAAAGAAAAAATAAAACAAGCACAGAAGATTCTGAACTATTCAAACTTTTAAAAGCCAGGAGTATAGAAAACTTATGACTACAATTGAAAATATAGTAAGCAAATGAACATTATATCTAAAATCAAAATGAAATATTTAAATGTACTTAGCAAGAAATATTTTCCCCTAAAGCATTTCTAAAAAATATGGAAACATTTAATCTTAAGAAGCAGGGATAAAATCAATTTTTTAACTTTGGGGTTGATTCCTGAATTAATAAAACATGATCTTTAGAACAAAATAAATTTTCCATTATCATTCTGTTTGCATTGCATGTCTGAAAGGATTCAGAAGAGAAATAGACATTTAAGTTAAGATTCAGACATTCACACAATCTATTATTTTATCTACCAAAAAAGAGCATCAGAAATGTCCTCCACCATATAGGAGCTTCTGTTTGATGGTTGTATGAATTTGAGAGTATCAAGCCATGCTTTTATATTTTTTCGATTGAAAATACTTCACTCTCTTTGGGTGGGGAGCAAAAAGTAGCTAATAATAGGAATAATTTAGATAGTGATTCCAGGAGATACAAAAGTCTTTTTCTTATTTTGTTTTAACATTATATAAAAAAATCCAACCCTATTTTTGCATATTTTCACCTACATTAACAATAATAAGAGTATACCTATTTTTAGAACTAAAGTATCAGAAATATATGTATGACAATTTTTGAAATTAAAATCAAAATAGTAACTTCATTGAGCAGAGCTGGCCATGCATGAAAGGACAGTTTGTAATGTAGGAAGTGTTGTAAACCAAACTGCTTTTTACATTGATTCTACTAGTAAAAGCCTTTGCAGAAATGTAATTTAATTATACAATCTTCTCAATTACATGCATTCAAATTTTTTTAACAAAATGAGACCTCTTGATTGAAATATTGTAAAATAAATGAAAAAACCCCACAAACTTGTTTTGATCTTTATCAACTCAAATTGTAGGCTGTTTGGACACAAATAATGACTCAAGTAATGCCAACATTTCAGGCAGATCTATTTGTCATCAAAGGTTGTCCCTAAACCTAGAGTTAAATATTTCAAATTAATTATTAGTGAAGGAACACATGGGATGATATGACCAAATTTTCTTTTAGTTTTATGATTTTTACCTCAGGAAGAATTTCAAATCCTTGCAAGCATGAGTAACATGCTTACTTTTACTCATTAATTGTCTATTTACAAGTGTACCACTTTTGGTCCTTTTTATAAAGTTAAAGGTTATAAAGTTTATAAAATTTATAAAAGAAAAGGTAATTAAGATTAGAGATTAATTCCTATTTGTTGATATATTGATGCATTGATGTTCAGTCTGCATATTTCATATTGTGTATTTTCCTATTTATTCTTCCTGATACCAGTTTTAATTGCTGGTTGTATTACAGCTGCACTGCAGATTTGTTTATTCTACCACAGTTGGTTTCATAAAGCTAGCATATCATACATTACATGCATGGATAATAGTATCTATGATCTATGCTTACTGATTTTAAAAAAAAATTAATTCCCAAATGTCATATCAAAAATATTGTTTAAAGAAGTAAGTTGTGCTACAATGGCATGACAAAAGAAATTTGATTTAATTATCCTGCTTCTGGAAAGACTTAATTTAATTTAGTGATACTAAATAGTTTAAGGGACTAATATTAGCTATACATTCTACATTTCTGAATTTAAATGTGTCTTATATCACAGAAAGATGGAAGCTAATGCTTGTATATAATTTGATGACCTATCAAAAATAAAAATTGCAATATTTAGTAAGATATGATACAGCTCCCTGTGGCAATTAAATGTTTCAGAACTTTAATTTTTTTTTTACCACACATATTATCTAAGAACTCATACATATTACTGGTGAAGAATTGACATATACAGTATCTAAAAGAAGTATTTGAAATTTAGGCATAAAATTTGGATGCAGAGGTCAAGAGGTAAATTTGTTTAGACTGATAAAAGGATGAGACTTAAGAGGAAGTCATCTACAGTGTCTTATCTCAGTTTCCATCATTCTTTTGTCTGTAGAAATGCAGTCTTCAATGATCCATCAACACCAACTCTATTGAGTTTATCAATAAGGGCAAATTTACAGAGAGAATAACAGGTTTTTTAATCTTATTTATATTAGATACTATTAGTCCATTAAATTATTAGTCCAACAGGGCTCCACAGAAGGAGGGGAGGAGAAAATTATTTAAAGCTGAGAGTTTTAATCTTTAGGCATAATATCCTTATAACATAGGATTTCATGGTTCAGAAATGCTATGATGTCACCATTTACTAAAGCAGAAATAATTAATAACATTCAGAAACAGGGGGGACCATGAACAAAATGTTATCCATAAGATCTTGCATGTTATGCACTAATATGCTTCGTGAGACTTTTAAGACAAGAAACTTCAGGTGGTATCCTCAGCTGCATAGTAATTTTAAAATATCAAGTTTATTATATGTTTGAGCATCAAGTTTGACACAAAGTTTCAAATTTAAAAAAAAACAAAAACAAAACAAAAAACCTAAAAAATACAAGAAAACCTGGACCTAATTTATAAATTTTTACAATATATAATCTTTAAAAAAGTAAGTCTTACTAATAGAAAGACTTATCTCAAGTTCAGAAGCTTTTTGAAGATGTACAACCAGACCTTTCTCCATTTAAAGGCTATTAATGTGTCGGTTGTGAAATCTATTCACTATTGAAAATGTCAGTGCATCATTTCACTACTCAGAAGTAAAAGCTCTTTGTAAGGCTTTCCTATTATACTGAGTATTATTCATTCCAAATAACAGGGGAAGTGGGCATTAAATTGTATTATCCAGTTCAAAGTAATTGTTACAGAGGAAATAAAAAGCCATAGGAACATAAGAATTGCAATAATGGATCAGACCAGTAGTTTATCTAGCCAAATATCTTATCTTTGACAGAGACTAAGATAGAAAAAGATGCTTTTTAGCAGATAATTATTGAACAATGCTGCCCACAGGAGAAATTTAATGCCTTTTTCGTTCAAGTCTGGCATATACTTAAAGTTATTTATTACAGTAAAATAAAAGAAATATCAAACCTCTTTCCATTTCTTTATCAAAAGAAATGTAAGGGGATTGTTAATAGCTTTTATATATATGGCCCTCATTACTATTTCATATGGATATTATTCTAGTATGCAGAGATTACTGCCTGGATTATGATCATATCTCATGATACATTTCTCCATATTTTATGGTCTAATTTTTAATTTCTATATTCTTTTGCAATACTTTACAATCTATCACTGCTAAGCAGATTTTAGGTGTATTGTCAGGTGCTTCATGGTGTTATGTAAAACAGAAAATATTATTCTTCCTTGGTATTTTCTAGGTTTCATTACTAAACAGGAATGTGATTTGAGTCAGTGTTTTCTGGAAAAACACTAAATTCTCCATCTCACTGAATACAGGACAGAATAGCATAAAGGTTGTCTCTTGTACATTGTATAAAGATGAGAAATATCCAAGCTAAATTATGGACTCAGGAGCTGGGAAAGGGTTCTTATGGGAGGAAATGAAATGGTTTATATGTAGATATCTGACAAGGCTGTTACATGGAACAGGCAGCCTATTCAAAGCACAGCTGGGTACCTAGAAACTGGAGGCATCCTGAGATAATACCAATAAGTGTGAAGGCATGGATGTGTAATGGTAACTTATAACCTGAAAAGGTGAAAAATAGTCTGGCAAAAGTTGAAAATATCCTCAGAAAGCAAGAATTGCTGTCTGTCACTAGCTATTCTAACTGTAAGAACAGGAAAGTAATCTGGAAAAATAAGAATTGGTGAAAAAAACCAAAAAAATCTATCATCATCTATTGTTAAAAAATAGAAATTAACAGTAGAAGTTGACTGCTGTCCTATAACCCCTTATGTCTCTATAATCTAATAATGATTTTTTTAAATCCAAAATGGAGCCTTTATCTGAGAACTCCCCATTCTCCCTATGTTTCCTAATTCCAGTTATGTTCTTGGCACAGTGATGAAATCCTGTCCAGCACAGAGCAGAATGAGAAGGATTAACGTGGTTTGAAACATCTGTAAGAATGTGTACAGAGCACAACATTGCAGACTACTTCCATTCACTTGAAGTTTGATGTTTGAACAGATTTAATGCAGAGATTTGGACACCCCTGATCTATCCTAGTTTTGTAGTCATGTCAATGTTCAGAAAATTAAATTATGTGAGATACCACCTTGGTGATAGAGAAAAAGAGAGAAACACAATCTGAAACTGGTCTTTCTCTGGTCTTTCTGACTTTAATTCTATTTCATGAGACTTCTTAATGTGCTCATGCTGATGCATTGACACTTCTTCAAAAAATGCTTTGCTTTCATATGTCCATAAATAAAATTTCCTGTAAGCTGTACTTCAAGTTGTAGATAAAGTCAGATCAATTTTAATTTTTTGATACACAAGAAAATGGCATACTTGTCTTCTCTACAGATGTATATATATATATATTATATGAATGGTGTATGAACTGTCTAAGAAAAAGGGCAAAATTATATAATGTTTGAAAAATAGCATTTAAGTAATTTATAATATACATTAAAAAAATATTTCAACTTGCCAGATCAATCAGTGCTCTCAAAAATACATTCTGAAAAAATGTTTGTTTTACACTTTCCTTTTTCCTACAAGTTGTACTTCTTTCATACATTTGACAGTAAAAGTGAATAAAGTGTGTTAGACCACTAAATGTCTTAGCATTAGAATAATCATAATAAACTTTCTGGAAAAAAACCCAGCTTTTCAATGTATTCCTGGAATTTAGATCATTTAGCATGGGATCTAGAGAAGTTTTGTCCTCAGATCACAAAGAGTTAACACTTGTTTCTCAGCTCTTGCAAGAGTTTGCCTTCATTTGGGAAGTCAAATTTGTTTTTTAATCCTGACTTTGGGGAAAATGACAAAAAAGTAAGGACTAAATTTTTGAAAAGAAAATCTATATCTTTCTCTTCTGGATTTTCTCCTCTAGCTCGTTCATTAATGCTTTTTACTGGAATGTATCAAACATTCCACAAAATGACAGAGAGACATAATTTTCATCATTGTGACAATAATGATGAAAATCACATAAGGATCTTTTGTTAATTTTTATAATAAGACTATCTGAAACATAGAGTGAAAATCCATGAATGCATGATTGTTATCTGTGATCATTTACATGGAAAACTGGAAAAATTAAGGTAGTTTGTAGTGTGTTTGAGTTTCAGAAAAATTGTTATTAGCAGACTGAGCGTAGCAATAATTATCCTTGAATGATCATTAGCTGTCCAGAAAATTAGGTTGTGTATGCAAGAGTAAGTGTACATCAATTTCAATAAAAAACATGTCTCCCAAATGTACTGTAACACATATCTTTAAGTATGCAAAGGATAATCTTAGCAAAAGTTACATGGAAGCAGATACCAGAAGACTAAGCAATGACAAGGAAACTGGGGCATTCAGTTTCTAACCATATTTCTTTTTTTTTTTTTTTTAAATGCCACAGCGTGAAGAAGAGAGAGAAAAAAATCAAAGATAAACCAAAAAGTGTTACACCTGTAAAAGAAAATACACATTGCCACTAAATGAGGGAAAGTGAAAGCAAAATCAGAGAGTTGTTAATTTTTCACCCTAGTTATTAATTTTTCTGTCCAAAGTTTTAAGATGGAAGTAGCATCTTAGAATGCTCCTCAAACAAAAACTTTTTCCTTAGTTTTCCTTCTCAACTGTTATTTCAAAAGTTTTTTCACTGAAGTGACCTGGAATTCAAGATAAATAAAACTCTTTGAATTCAATAGAAATTTTACATTTTGCATCATTGAGAATAGAATTGGGCCATAGGTAAGGTAACTATTTTATGAATCCTCTGTAAAAAAATAGTGATCAATATGAATATCAATAAACTTGTTTATAATATTAATAATCTTTTTCTCCTACCTGATGAAGATATTTCCCCTGAAACGTTTTTTTACAAACCTCTGGCCACCTTACTCATCATTCGTTTTTCCAGTATTATGATTTTTTACTACACCTTTTCAGTTCTTGTTCAGCTGTGAATGGCACATTGCAATAAATGTTGTTGCTTCGAGCAGAAGACGTTAAAAACATGACAATAAAACTGTGACTCAACATATATCATTCCATTTATATTCATTGCAGTTTTTATGGCCCTATCTGTTGCATATCACTTTACTTCTTTATAGATCATTAGGATATTTGAAATTTTTTTCTATTTTGTTACATATTCCACAGTAGTCCAGGAAGGTCTAATAAGATAGGCTTATCTTTCTGCTTCTAGAAATGATTGATTAAGTAACTAATGGAGGAAAAAGTTAAAATAAACATTAAAAAGCATTCAGGATTAAATTATGTAATTCCATATGTCATTCTAATCATACTCTTGTTATTAAGGGGAGGTACTGGTGCCAAAACCATTTCCTTTTGGCTGTACAATTCAATATATGGGGGAAAAAATTGAGGTAATTGGAAAAAATAATATTAAAATGAGGAATGCATCAATGAAAGCTGGAAACAACAGCATTGGGGTGTAAGAACATTCTCACATAAGGAACAGGGAAGAAGGGATTTTTCTTAACAAAGAAACACAAAAAAAGTGTATTTTACACTTATATAAAAAAAAATGCTGTAGAAAAAAGGTAACTCAGAATTTTAGTCTCCCCCTGAGAATCTCCTTTACTAATGCCATATAAAGAAAGGAACAATTAATTTAATTTAATTTAATTATTCACAAACAGATTCAAGGAACTACTTTTACCCCACAAAAATTAGTTTTAGTTCAGAACTTATTTTTTGCAGTATTCTTCTGAAGCTGCACATTCAGTGAGTGGGGAAAAAAGATATCACTTTATACATGGATGGCTGTGATAAATAGAATGACAAGAGTTAATGCTAAAATCAATTTTTGGAACACAGTTCAGACTTAATGCTTTCAGTCTTATACTAATCCCTAAATATAAAGTTCAAGAAGTGTCTACATGCTGAAGCAGACCCCTGCATAACCACCTAGTGTTGGTTTTGCACCTTGACCTTGAAATGCGGCTGTGAGCTTTTGTCAGTCACCAGTCTAGATATTGCCCCTACTTTGGGGATTACTCTTAAGTGGCACCTACTGTTTCATCTACAGATTTTCATGAACTGTGTGTTCTGTTTTTTTAACAGACCACAAGTGAGCATCAGGATTCAATGTGTGCTCTGCTGCCTGCCTTGTCCCAGCCCCTGCACTCTGCATGGAGCAAAGGGAGGGGAGAATGGTCCTGACTTATAGGCAAGACAAATGTGTCCATCTAGAGAAAAAAAAATTATAGTGAATTTTAGGTGGGAAAATAAAATCAGAAGACAATGATATACTAAGAATCTTACAGAACAGCAAAGTCTGAGAAAGAATATCTTCAGAAATTATGGAGCAATACTTTCTTAGAAGCCTGTAAAGGTCTGAAAAGAGCTTGTGGCCAACAAGCAACTCATTGGAAGTTGTTGACCATTGACTATTTGAGGAAAAAACCCACCTTATAGAAGTTTTGAGCTTGTTCTGTCTAGCCTGCTCACTTTTACACAAAAAAGTTACACACAGATCATATTGAGTATCTGATGGATTGGGGATGTTAACATAGCTTTGTTTGTGCTTTTGTGCTTATTTTGTTTTATTTTCCTAAGTTTTACACTTCTGATACTAATCATTAAAAAAAGAAGAATAAAGGAAAGGAAAATAAAATACTAAAATTGGAGCATCGACTATCCTTCTATGATTTTACTTTTAAAATACTTTTTTTTCTTATCTGAGCTAGTGTCCTTGATTACAAGATGGTACCCTGCTTACAGTTGATTAACTTAATTATAATTTTTTCCTCGCTTTTCTTACAACAGAGTTGGGGGTATCTTATGGTTCAAAAAGTCACAATAATTGCAATTTTCCATCCTAGTCTCTGGCTTCTACCATTAGCAAAATTTAAGGTTATATTTTTCATAGTCTGACTAGTGGGATAAGGAAAATAACTAGTCCTGAGAGCCATGGAAATCAGCTAGATGAATTCCTGTGAAAGAAATGCTATCATACTCTTTATATAATTAAGTTGGAAAGTTCAAGCTTTTCCACACTCCTAGCTTCAGTGCATACCAAACTTCATTGGTTTCAGCTTCATCTCAGTCACGAGACCAACCCTTAAGCAGTATTTACTAATTCCCAAACACTCAGCATCAAAGAAAAGTTACAGATGTAATTCTAAATAGCCTTAACACCCTTGCTTGCTGTCTGAATAGCTGAAATAAACAGGCAGACTGCCAAATACTTCTCCAAAGTAGTTATTTCCCTTTCAGCTATATAATTTTAATTTACATGGAAATCATTGATACTTTAAAGTGGTGCTTGTCAATCAAGTTTGTTTATTTCCTGGCTCCCTAATGTGTTTTAATATAAATCCAAGTCATTGATAGGTTGAACAAATGTAATTGACTCAAACAAATGTTTATCAGATTGAGGGGCTCAATTCTTTCTGAACGTCCATCCCATGAAGACAGACCCATGCCAGGCATAAATATGCTCCACTGAGCAGTACTTCACTGATCTCACATTAGACTCTTATGAGTAACTTAGTATGAGTTGTGTGCAATTATATTTCATGAATGTTTTTTCATTCATTTGGATATTCCTAGGTTTTTAAGATGCCGGTGTTTAAAAACAGACAGAACCCATTCAAATTGCATTGGTGAGACTCATATGTCAAATAGCTAACAGATTTAAGGTGTGAGAATTTTGCTGTAGCTTATTGCCCTTGGCTTTTGAAATTTTCTTGTTTTTCTATTCTTTTAGGCACTAGATACGGGATCAAGTTGATGAAATACCCCTGAATGAATAATTCAACATTACTTTGGTTGTCAACAGGGGAGAAATATGCACCTTGGGGCATAATTCATGTCAGCCCTAGAGTGGAGACCTATGGTATATTATATTAATTGCTCTTTTAAAGTCTTTGTCTTTCTCTGTCTACAGTAGGGAAGATTATAACAAGCATAGATGTCTGCATTATAGGCATCTAAATGTAGCTTGTTCACTTTCTGTCTCAAATGCTTTCAAAAAAATGATGGACATTTTCAACTCCAGCTGAATATGTAGAAGGCAAGGATATCAAAACTTTCTGATCAACATGATTAGATACCATCTTAAAAACATAAACAGACAGATTTTTAATTTTCCTTTTATCTCAATACATTGAAAACAAAATAAACTGGATTCTGCAAAGGACAACAATGATTCTGTAATATTTTTATTGGTACTGCTAGTGGTGCTGAAGAGTCAACATGGTAGTAACTGGGGATAAAAAAAGCAGAAAAAAATGCACACTGTTGCCATGAACAAGGTCTTGACCTAAAACCCTGATGATATTCGTTTTTCTACAAGGTTACAGACGTGTTCATATACACAAATGTAGATTACATACTCACACAACTTATTAAAATGCATGGTGTAGTTCCAGCTATGTAAAACTAGTTCTCATACTTCAAACAATATATCTCTTTTCTTTTTTTTTTTTTTCCCAGTTTTTATTTTAGGTTCCAGAAGGACAATCTTTTAAAATTCCTAACTACCATGGGCAAGAATTTAATAGGTAAGACCATTTCTTGTTTTCTTGTATCAGTATTTCTGGAGATTTTTTATAACGTTCCCAATATCTAAAGTTATTTTATTCTTTTTATTAATAAATGACAGGCAGTGTGATATATAGGAATACTGAAAAACATCTTTGAAAAGCTGCAAGATTTTAACCATACATCTTAGGGAATAAGACTAATATTTATTAACTCTGCCCTGTTTCTTTCAGATATTGCCAGTCTGATTTCACTGGCAGTAATACTTACAAGGATAAACAAAGAGTGTGTTTCTACAAGGAGAAATAAAACCTGAGCATATATTTTGCTATTTACTTTACATTTTTAAAGGCAAAATTATCTCATTTATGAAATCTTTTTCTAGCACTGCACTGTGACATGAGCTCTTAGTTTAACATTACAATCCATATCTATATATAATACTTTTGTTGAAGCTGCAAAGAGTATGCTGCTCAGATTACTATTGTTGATGCATTATATTCAAATGCTGGAGAGAATGATAAACCATTCTAAGAAACCCACATCTAAAATTCCACAAGTGCCAAAGTCTATCTTCTTTAATATTTAAATGGAGATATAACATAAAATATTAATGACATTCACTGACAGGAACACCTGCTTGGATGTTTGTTTTCCCTCGGTTGCAATAACCTAATCTCATCCTGCTGTGCAGGCAGAGTTCATTTTACTGAAAGGCTTGCTTACGTGTACAGAGGCAGCAAGTAGAGCTGTGAATGTTGGATTATCAGATTTTATATTTCAGAGCTTAGATGTCTGTAGTGGCACCTGAAAATCTGAAATGGTTGATGTTAAAATATTTAAATTTCCCTAAGAATATACAATTTAATGTTGCAGGACTTAACTCAGTCTAGCCTAAATCTGTACTACAGTAATCAGCCTCATTCAAAAACTTTCATAGGCTTTCTGATATGGTTATGCAGTGTTTTAGTACTCCCAGGAGTGGACTAATTATGCAGTAACCCATATTTAAAGACATTTACTTCCACTCCCTGATCATATAAATGTTTCTGTATGAGTTTAGGTTGGCCATATTAAGGAACACAGACATAAGCACCATTAATTTAAAGCTAGCTGAGGATTTTTTTCTCCCCTAACACTGGAAGTTGGTGTATATATACATAAATGCAAAAAGCTTTCAGGTTAGATATTACAGCATAGACAGGTCCTCTACAGTCAAAGTCTTCAGCTACCTTAAATAATGTTGTTTCCTTTCTGTAGGGAATGCAAGTATTTTTTAAATACTTGAAAAATAGCATAAACTTACTATGCATTTGTCTCTATGGTATCCATTGTCAGATGGTAACAAAATGCTTTGCAATTAATTTATCCCAGTGACAACAGAAATCACAAAGAATAAATACAAATTAATTACATTCTTTAAGTAAAATAATATTAACTATAGACCTAGTCAGAGAAGGAGAAAAAATTAATGTACACGTGATTCAGCAAAAATAATGTATTTTAGAGCCAACATTTTCTGTCTGCAGAATTAAATCTTCAGCTGTATCATGTCTCCCCAGTGTTCAGCAGACCGATACCAAAACTTACTTGCTATAGATCGACTACACTGACTTTAAATACAAAGCTTCAAAGACAAATTTCTAATTCCTCATCCCAATCACAACAATATAAAAGCTTATTCCCACAAGTCTCTTGTTTTAAAATGTACCATTGTGATGAGTTCTGAATGGGGTAGGTGAAGAAATTCTACATGCTCTTATAATTGGATGCTATAACTAGATTTGAAAAATTAATGTTGTGGAAATGGAGCTCCATTATTATTTCTTTTAACAAAGCTAAAGTTTGTTAATAGTTTTCTGATAACCTAGAGAAATAGGGAACTTATCTCATTTACTTCCGAGATTCAATTTGAAATTAATTCCACGGAACACCCCAAGGGTGTTTAGATATTTTTGCAGAAAAGGAGTTCCATCCATTCTCACTGCATCAGTTCTTCAAACTGCATTGCATAATTAACAATCTGTGAAATGCATCTCCCCAGAACATTACAGATACCTGACTCTGAAGTGAATAAAGAACACAAACAAACCTGAAATAAGACTATTGCCTCAATAATTCAAAGACATTTAGTTAAGGTTTTATACATACCCTTTTATGATGGTATAGATGTCAATATACAAAAAGTTAATGAGAGAAAATTAAAGCAAACAAACAAGCAAAAATTTTTAAAAAAGTTGTCCCCCCCTCAACATTTAAGCAGTGTTACCTTTCATATTCCTGCTTATAAAACTGAAATATGCAGAAGTGTGGAACAAGCAGGAGGAAAAATGTAATGGTTCTTAGATATATAACATTTCTCTGTCTCCTTGCTAAGTCTCTATTAATTTTTTTTTAAAAAAGCCTAAAAAATTCATATTATTTTTTCTAAAAGCCACACTGACATTTACAGAATTTTCCTTACATATCTCTGCAGATTACACTAAAAATACCATAATTGCTTATTATAATAAAGTTCATATATATCTTAAGGAAAAATATTGAAATAAATACATACATGCAATAATCTTGAAGGAATAAATTCTACATGCCTAAAAACATGTCTCTGTCTGTATTCCTCAAGATTTAAATTTTTATTTTCGATTCCTTATTTTACAACAGAGATCCACTGATATATCTCACAGTCACTGGAAAATATTTTCTTCTTCCCTTGACCCTGTAAGTGCAATCTTTTCTTGTCTTACAGCAGAGAGGTACATCCAGTCAACTAATGTTTTGATGAAAATGAAGATGTGCTGAGAACTTCAGCTCTTTTGTAGTGTCCCAGATATCCAGAACATATAAATTTTCAGTACACTGCTGGGCAGATTAAAAAAAAAAAAAAAAAAAAAAATCGTTATTTACATGTGCCCAGTTAAGTAAAGTGGAAAATTAACTGTTATTTCTGATGTCTAAAATAAACATATATTTACAATAAAAGAAAAAAATAGTCCTAACTTGCACTGAGGATACATGTCAAAGCTCACTTTCTCTTATACAGCTATCTGTTTCTTTTTCCAGAAGCAAGAAGTCAGCATTTAAAACTTTTTGGTGACCTTTTGTTTACAGAATATGGTGGTTATTATGGGCAAACTACACATTGCATAATATCTGGAGTGTCTAGAACACTCTATTTTATTCCTAAGTCCAAGACATCAATGTCATCTTCTGAATTCATGTAACATTATGTATTAGCATAAAGGCTGTTTTCCTGCTGTGGATGGTACCATAGCTATTTAGTTAGGAAGCATTTTCTGTGTTTACCTATCTAGTGAACAACTCTGCAGCAGAAAGTTGAAAAATTCTCCTTCTTCCCCTAGGTCTGCTCCCATAAGGAGTGTCTTGAACTAGGCTTTGCATGCTATATAAATATTTTCTATTCATGTTTGCTTCAAACCTATGAAAAACCTAATTCATAGAACCTCAGAAAGGTTTATATTGGAAGAGACCTTATAGATAATTTAATTCCAACCTCACTGCCATTGGATAGATCAGATTGCTTAAAGACCCATCCAACCTGGACATTTCCAGGAAGAGACCACCCACAACTCCTCTGGGCAACCTGTTTCCATGTCTCACCAGCCTCACAGTAAAGAATTTCTTTATTATATCAAACCCAAACCTACTGACTTTCTGTTTGAAGCCATTCCCCCTCCAGCATATCAACCGCACCACAAGGCTTTGGTGTTGCTGGCTGTTGTTTATATTGTAGTTTTTTACTTGTAATTCTTAATTGTTTGTATTTTGTGATTAACTGTTTTGAAAGTTGGAGTTATTAATCAATTGGAGTGACAAGGGTTGATTATTTAGACTCAGTCTCCTCTTCTTTTGTATATCAAGACTGTGACCTTCATAGAAGGAATATTGAGCCTAATTTTCCTAGAAGGTACATTGCCTCAAAAGCCTCAGGTTTGCAAATATTCATTCAGTGCAATAACAACCAAACTAACTAATAGTTACAAAATGCTTTTCATGGATACTTAGAATTTCATTTACTTTGCAATTAAAAGGAGGTGGGACCACCTCTACATTGTCTACCATTCCGAATATTTCACCACAGATAGCTGATAATTTCAAATCAAAGCATAAGTTTCAATACTCCAATTACATAGACATATGAAATTGCTCAGAATTATTAAATTGAATAAGATGCCACAGAATTCTGAGGTCTGTAAAGCTGTCTGAATGCTGAAAAAAAATGTAAATGGACAAACATTGGTTTTGAAGTGGTTCAGGACAGCATTAAAAAAAGTCTTTCCTCAGAGCAATCCCTGCCACCAGAGCTAGCACTATTCTGTTAATCAACAGCATCGCAAAATCAATTTTTCAGTTACACAGTTTAATGTATCTGAAAGGAAATTCCTTCAAAGCCATCACTGTTTCTATTAGGCATCCATCCAAGAATTATTTTTGTCATTCAGCAATAAACCTAGTAATGTATTCTAGAGTGTTTAGTCATGGATTTTACTGTGTATAAGAAATCAGATTTCTTTTTCTGCCTAACTCTGTAAGATGATGCTTCGCATTAGAAAGTGATTGTCTTATTTCTATTGATTTAGAATAATAATTTAAAAAAAACATGCACAACACACCAACTTATTCTGCAAGTAGATACACTTCTATGTTGTTAACACAGAACTAATCAATGTAGAGCCTGAACTGGGCATGCATTAAACAAAATTTCCCTATGAAATAAAGGTTTTGAAAAAATATTCCTTTACACGTGACTTTATCAGTACAATTATTGTAGATAAGTGACCTTATAATCCACTACTTTTTTTACCAAAATCTATTACTGAATGAGACCAAGCTGCTAGCAAGTAAAAGTTAAGCAAGAAATTGCAGCTTTCATTTTGTTAGTCATTTTTAAAGATGGTATTCTTAGACTATCTGAGTCTAAGCTCTATGACCATGCATTTTCTCACAAATAATTATAACTTACATTTATTAACCTAGAATATTAAGACTAATGCTGATATTTTCAAAGGAAACAGTATTATGCGAGTTTCCACTGTCATCCATCCACTAAATCCTTTTTGTACCTGTTTGGATCAAAGTCATTCAGATGGCCTTCTGAATAAGATAACAGAAAATGTTTTATGTGAAACTCATTTCACTTTCTGCATAACCATCTTCAGAATCCAAGCATGAATCTGACAAATGCAGAGATGAACTAGAAAACAGAAAGCTGCAGTGTGGTCACAGCACATCAACTAATTAAACTATTCTGTATATTTTAGATCAGTAGTGCATTTTAAATTAGTAATTACATTTAAGATGTGTAGTTCTATGAGATTATTATGAGAAGCACTGCTGATTAAATGTCATTGCACAGCTGAAGAACCAAATTATGCCATTAGACACTCCATCCTGTTTTAAAAAAAAAAATGACACTGTCTGTATAGCATGACAACTACCTTCAACAAGATATCCAAAAAGGCTTCCTAAAACTCAGCACATTCAGGAGCTGTGTTACTTATTCTAGGCATTCCAAGTCTTTATTTCACCATCTGGTATACCATGCCTGAGTTTAATAAGAAATTTTGCAGCTTGTTAAGTCCTACAATCCTGAGAAGATGCTTATATAAAGATTAACCTTTAAAATAAGCAATATGGAAAGGAAAGTGGCAGAAATTTGATGAAGGAAGGGAGAAGAAAGTGACTACATTTTTTGCTTATCAATGTCTTAGTACAAAGTTTCCATGAACAGAAAGGAAGATCTTAACTGGAAAGAATTCACCAAAAATTAGGTAATTTTACTGTAAATTGAGATAAATGATAGTATTGTGCTTTAACTTATCTTTAGTCATCTGGGTAAGATAACTCCAAGACAATGATTTTATGCATTGCAGTTTTTTTTGGTTTGTTTTTTTTTTTTTAATGAAGATTTCATTAGTATCCAAATCCTCAGCCCAGGAAATCTACAAACTGTAAAATACAGGAGGGTCAGCAAGAGCAGTGGACTGGCAGCCAATATCAACACTTCTTAGCTTACTCCATTTGTCTCTGGGATTTCTCTGTTTACCTCCATTCCAAAGAGACCTCTAAAGAGCTAGCTGGACCTGTGAGGACAGCTGTGACATAGTCAGGGCTATTTTCCCTCAGTGCCAGAGAACAGTTTCTGGCCCCGCTATTTATATTTTTTAAAACCACTCCAAAGTGTCTTGCTAACATAGCTGAGAGACTGAAACAGAAAAGGAAAACCAAAAAACATAACCTTATATTTAAATAATTTATCCTTTGATTTTTTTTCATTTACTCAAATAATATTTATTTCTAATTTAATGGAATAAAATAATCTCTTTTATTTACATATTTCTACTAATGATTAAGAGTCCGTGTGACATAAGTAATACTGGTTCTTCCTGTTCTGGGAGATTATGAAGCTGCACTACTGAAGTGCCACTTGTGTAGGTTTAGGACTACTCAGGAGCCAGAGAAGGATTCTTCAACTAAGCAGACATGGTCTGGTATATCAGGATTGTGAAGAAGTGTCCCACAGAAGTAAACCAGAATTTCCTGGCAATCTCTGCATCCCAAATCTCTCTTTCCAAGCAATTTAGATTTAATAGATGTCCTCATGTAAAAATAACTGCAAATTTGTTCTGTTCAGTTTATCAAACCAGTAAAAGATACTTTATTTTCTCCTGTCCTTCCTTCCCAGAAATTTGAATTTTTAATGGTAACCTAATGGGTTGAAGACTACTTTTTTTATCATTATTTTCTTCTCTTAGTGAGTTCTACTAGAATAAATTATATGATGAATACTCTAGGAAATTCTCTCATCAAACCAGAGTGAGACCCATATTTGAATATCATAATTCATTTGCATTGAGCTTTACACTAAGAACAAGAAACGAGGTAAAATCATTACTGCTGTGAATCTGTAGAAAGCATGTCTGTGAAGAGAGACAATACAAAGAAAAGGATGTTGACCCCATGCTCACCAGGAAACCAGCAGCTAAAAGCAAAATCAGCAGTGAGTCCAAACAGTAGAGTGCTTATTAAAAAGGGCAGGAGAAAATGCTGGCACCCATACATCATTACTGGAAAAATTCATTCAAGGGCTTAAATGTATCCTGCAGCTTCCAAAGCTTTTCTTGTGAGAAGTCACAGCAGCATGCCAGCACACTGAGCAGAAAGGAGTGTGTGCATTACATGTGGTCAGAAACAAGACAAACTGAAAATTCAAGAGAGCACAGCAGGATGCACACACCAGATTGCTCAGGGACTAAACAGTTATTTTAAGCAATGCTGAATGGTTCCAACATTTGGCAGGTGTATTTGTAGGGGCACATCTGCTTTTTGTTAACAAAACTGTGTTTGTAAAAGAATCCAGAGAAACTTTGTGTCCATATATCATAAAACCTTACGGTTTTATAGCTCCTGATATAGTCTCAGGAGAGGATCCTTTTAAATGCAATAGACAGAGGGGTCATTTTATATGGGAGATTCAAGTGAAGGCAAAACTTCAATGTAAGTTTTCCCACTGACAAAACTTACAGCACAAAAATCTCAGGGAATAAAGGTTTAATAGTGTAATATAATTTAAGTATACTTTGGTTCGGTGCCCAGATAGATTGAATTTTCTGTGTCCTTTCTCTAGAAAATCTTGGCTTATTTTCAAATACAAAAAAAATTGCCAGTTAAGAGAATTTTAGACTCAATACCCAGTCTTTTAAAGAATTTCTGTGTCACAAAAATATTGAAAAAATTACATCTATTTGAAGTCTCCCCACACCTCTTTTTCAATACTGTGACTGAGTTCATAACCATAATGAATACATTTTGAACGTGCTCATAAGAACTAATGGTTTTCAGACTAATTTGTCCTTGAGAAAAATACTGAAATTTAGGATATCTTTGCCCAAGTGAAAACTCTAACCACAGAATATGCCAAGTTGGAAGAGGTCCATAAGGATTATCAAGTTTAACTCCTGTCCCTGCACAGGACCATCCCCAGAATTCATTTCTTGAACTCTCTCAGGCTCGTGCTGTGACCACTTCTCTGGGGAGCCTGGTCCTGGTCCCAACCACCCTCTGGGGGAAGAGTCTTTTTCTAATACCCAACCTGAACCTCCCCTGGCACAACTTCAGCCCATTCCCTGGGAATTCCCTGTCACTGGTCACCAGACAGAAGAGATCAGTACTTGCGCCTTCTCTTCCCCTCACAAGGGAGCTGCAGACTGTGATGAGGTCTCCCCGATTTTCTACAGTGTTTTACTTTCTTCCAAATGCAAAATAGAAGAAACATTATTCGAAAAAACCCAAAATATTTCAGCAGAAGTGATTTATTATGTTGCCTACACAATAACTGCAATGCCACTCAGGTTTTATAAAAGGTATAGAAGGAAGTTTGAGTAGTCTAAGTAAGTAAAAATAGATTTAGATCATTATGTCACAGTAAATAATATGGACATGTACTGATTATATCATATCTATTAGCCGACTTTTGGTTAAAAAATAAAAGCAATTGTATCTTCATGACATTTGGAAAAAGAAGGACTTGAGAAGCAAAATCAGGCAATGTATATTACTTCCCAGTTAATTCCTAATTAATGCTGTTTTGCAATTGGGATGCAACATTAACATCTCTCTTCAAAAAAATTTATGATCTCACAATTTTCTGTCTCTTTTCTGATCTCTGCTTGCAACATTTATTTTTCACAAATGGTAATAAAATTACATTGTCACTCTAATTAGAACAAATTTACTTATACTATGTCAAATTGAATTTTATTATATCTGCTGTTTCTGAATTTTCTGTAGTTCATAGTTGAGAAGGCAAGTAATGTCTGTAGTTCTTCAGGAAGTTCCAGTACACAGTTTGATAACTAAGAATAATAGGCTAGCAAGATATAAAAAGGGGGGAAATGTGGTTTTTGTGAAGAAAGAAACATAGCATGTGTTTTGGGCTTCTCTATTTGTAGCAATTTCCTAATCATCCTTCAGAATAACTTTTTACTTGTTGGCAAAGTACAAAGCATCTTGCCATTTGAGGGGGTAGCAATCCAGAAAAAGTTTTGAAAATAGATTTTATTCCAAATGTCTAGTGATAGAAAAAAAAATCTAAATTAGTTCTAAATTTTGTTTTTAAAACAGTAAATTTTGACAAGTTATTAGGTTTAAATGCTTATTTAATAAATTAATACATATCCCTTTAGCACTTAGAGGAATCATACATCAAGCAGGATTGCAATATACAGCATGTGTTTTCCTCAGAACAATAGGTAGATACAATGCAAAGTGTCAGAAGGAGTAGATGGCCAGTAATCTTATATTTTAATGAGTTATTTTCCTGACTACAAGGAAATTTTAAAATGTAATAAAAAATATTCATTTGCTAATTGTGGAGTTAGGCTTAGGCTTAGACTTAGATGAAAGCACAGAACAGTGGAGAAATTTTAAAAGGACGGAAAAAATGGATTTCAGATAAGCAACTAACAGGCCCCTTTTTTGAAGCAACTCATTCTATCTGACTTGAAGGATTTTTATCCATAGAGATTTCCACACTTCAGGATGACATGAGTCAAGCTTTCCTTATGTTTCAGGAATAACACAAAATTTCATCTTTTGGACAAATTGGATAAAGGCAATATCCTTCATAAGGAAAATCTTATAATAGTAAGTAAATTTTTAATATTATGCGATATTTTGTCCTAACTCTCTATTAAAACCTTAAGCTATAATCTGATTTGTAGTACCACTGCTTTATCAGATAGTTTTTCTCTGAACTGTGAATCTTTTAAAAAAATAATCCATCATGAAAGTGTGCAATAGCTGTCCACAAGCTACATCAGTAGAGCAATAATTTAACAGTACTATTATTATTATGTGTCACAGAGCATTGGCTGGCAAATACATAAACTATGACTACAGAAGACTAAAGGATACCATGATAAATGAAAGTCACTTTGGAAAATATATAGTGAGAGCAGTAGTAGAAGAGTTTAAGGATATCCATCAAAAGTTGTTTCCATTTAGAAATACCTATCTGGAAAAACCTGCATGACAATGTAAACAATTATACTTTCCCTTTACTTTGCTCTGTACTCTTCTTGCATAGCATCAATGGAGATTTGCTTTCCAACAGAAAGAGTGTTTTTTCCAAGAAAAGGAGTCTAAAACTAGGCAGTAAATATAATCATTTGTCAATTAATTTAGAATTTATCAAAAGGGATCTTTTCATTGAATTTGTTTGACTTTGCCTAGGTCCAATCAGACTAAAAGCTAATATCATTACATATATTTATCTTTAAAATATCAAAGCTACAGAAATGTTGACTTTAAAGCAAAAATGTCAAGTTATTAGTTTCTGGATGGAACATCATCTTTTGTATAAAAAGCCTCTGAACTCCTACAACTGCAGAGCTATACTGAATGAACCATATGCTTATCTTATATAACCACAGTAACATTCAAATGCTATTCTTGTGAAAGGAGTTGGTTCTTACAAGGACACATATATACGTAATACAGCAGTGAGGCATGCCTCTCCCCAGCTATAGCTCTTTATTATGAAAACACATGAGAGTTTCTGTGCAGTTTTGAGCATGAGGCCATCTGACCAAAGTGGTGCCACCTGCACCTCACTTTTCTTACTTTTACTTTTATAATGACTGAAATTTAAAAATTAAAATTTCCAACCCTTATATGCAAATTTTAAAACATTTTAAATAATGGAACTACTTGTCATTTTTTGAGGGATTTTTCTGCATCTGTGATTCAATATGCAGGCATGACTGTATAGGAATGTCCATTATGCATGGATACATGGAGCTAAAACGTTTATCCACACTGGTTTTCACAGTAATTAAATTTCATTGAGTTTTGAAAGGTATTGCAAAGAGAATAAACTTTGTTGGTAAATGCCTTGAAATCTGGAAGTTTTATTCACTTACATGTGAAATGCATAATGTTGTACCTTGCTGAACGTTTAGTCTTCATTGGCCATCCTGGAGCATATAGGAAGCAGAGAATTTTATCTCTGTTCCATGGCCATAAATAAAATTATCTTCCTTTTCATATTTATAGAAGTTGAGTTCTGTTCTAGCTTCTAGTCTTGACAATCTCTGTAAATTTTTCTTGTCACTTGGTGTTGCATACATTGCAAGACTCAGAAGCTATGGCTATTGCTCCTTGGAGAAGTTTGATGAGTGATTGTGAGTAGAAATTGCTCATATTTATATCTCCATTTTCAATTCTGACCTCATAGATAGGCGGTGTAAAATTTGAGGAAGGATTCCTAGGGTTGTTTTCACATTGAAGTAGAATCTTAAGTATGCTTTCCTCATATATATGACATAAATGTGTGTACGCATACACACACACATATATATATATACATGCTAATATTTTCAAATAGCAAATGTGTGTTAAATAATTTGAATTTTTTCTATATTTACATATGCATCAAAATCAATCAACTTTTCTTCTCTTTGTTTAGAAAAATTCACTAATGGTGTTTCAAAGTTCTATTCACCTGAGGTAAAGACAAATAGTTCTTAAGCATTGCTTTTGCTTTGTTCTATTTGTTTTGTTTAATTTGCTTTGTTCTATTTGTTTTATTCTATTTGTTTTCTTACTTCTCTCCCCACCCCAGGAATGAGTATATTTTTAAAATTCTATCATTTTAGGGTTTGACTTCACTATTCTAGTGAGCAAACTGTGAATTCTAAAAATTCAATCAGCTAGTTTTCTTGGAGATTTCTGGTTAGAGGTTTGGATTTGAAGACTACCAAAATTCAAGAGGCAAGAACTTGAGATGATGATCAAGCAAATGGAGGCAAATGCGCGTATAAAACATTCAGCCTTAGAATTAATGTAAAGGAGATCCCAATTTCCCCTGAATATGACTGAGAAACCATGAAGATATAATTCCAGGAGACTCAGAAAATCTTGCTGAGACGAGAGACTAGAGAGCAGAATGAAAAAAAGATATAGGTAATAAAAGCTCAGAAAGTAATGGCAGGAAATGTTTACACATTTTCTTAAAAGTTTAAGCAATGGTAACAAGAATGTGTTTAGGAACTGGAGTCAAGTAGATAGAAAGAAGTTGACAAAATCCCACAGCATTTATAAGAGCATGTATGGCCTTCAGATATTTCCATTGCACCCAAGAGAATAAAAAATCCTGATTCTTTGAGGCTTGATAGCACATTGTATCAGATTCCCATTGGCATTTTGAAACAGCAGCTGCAAGTGTTATGAGCAGGAGAATTTTTGTACCCTTGAGACCTTGAGTTACTTATACTTCATCTACATATAGCACAGAGTAAAAGCCAGTTGTTCAAGAAGTCCTTTCATAAGGTGATAAGGTGAAATTGAAAAATATAGGATAGAGAAAAATAACACCTGAGAAACATTTAACTTTATTAATTTATTCAGCTTTACATTTTGATATATGGGGTAAGAGTTGAGGTTTTATGTTCCTCCTAAACTCTTCTTAAGTGCTATTCTGTTATGTTTCTGGAAGGAATTTTAACTTTTTTTGTTTGCTTGGGTTTTTTTTTAAACTTTAATTTTCCACTAAGCTGACTAAATAAATGACCAAGTGCCTACGCCTTTCCTCCTTGAAATTTGATGACCTCCCTAGGAACATTTGTACATGAATTTATAGTTTTCCCCAACCATTTCAGCGTTGGAATCCAAACAGTCACAAATGCATAACGTTGTGTTTTGGAAAAGCTGTTTTTCAAGCTGTTGTCTAAAAATTGATTCCATCTACATCTGAGTACTTGGAATCATTTTTGTTTTCCTCTATGCTCCTTTACAAGTACTTTGTTCTTTGTGAATATGGAAAAACAAATTTCAGATGCTTTACTGAGGAAAACATAGGTTCAGCAGGATTTGATGGTTCAACAACACTTGTATCATGTTTAAACTTTGCAGCAATAGAGGATCATAGGGCTGCATCTTTATAAAATTCCTAATGAGGTTTATGTGTATACAATTTATATGTATATATGTGTGTGTGTGTGTGCGTGTGTGTGTGTGTGTGTTTTTAAGTATAAAATTACCAAATAAGACATGGAAAACTAAAACATTTTTCTTGTTGCCTTGGTACATTCATTTACCATACCGAGAGTATCAATCTGTTGTTTTGATCTTTAGGTTCTTGCACAACAACTTGATTAATATTTAACATATTGATCCTCACAAACATCAGTATTCTCTGCAAGTGACTCTCACTGAATTCAGTTATTTAAAGCATCTTCTATTTAAATAATATTGGTTTATTTTGAGCAAGATTATGCTCACAAAACTTTTTTAAAAAGAACACCTCTGTGATATGTTCTTTCTTCAAAATTAGTAACCTTTCACAGATTTTCTGAAGAAGATACTCTCTGACCATGTGTATTTATCATATAATTTATTTTTTTGAAAGAAAGAATTCTAGTAGTTATAATAAGGTCACATTTTTCTAATTTACAAGACAAAAAAAAACTGGCATCAAGAGATTAAATCTTCTGCACAAACAAAACTCTGGCTCAGCATAAATAATAATATTTTATCCTTCATATTTTTCTTACCTGCACATAGACTGTGCAGGCAGAGTTATTTTGCTGAATCTTTATACAGGTCAATTTAGTAGTGAAATTACACTTTTTTGTGAACTATTGAAACACCTAGAACTATGGAGAATTTTTGAGATGCATGCATATACCTGAGTTACTGCTGTTATTTTGATTTGTGTTCTTTTCACTTTTACAATTTCTTAGTATAAATTCATCCTGCTTGAGTACACTGTGCAGAAAAGAGTTAAAATGAGGATAGGCATGATGGAGGACAACTGATTTTTTTCTGTAACTGGCAGGTTTTCACTGCATATATGTATTTTAGTATAATTCAATGTCCCGTTCCTAAGTAGTGCTACAGTTGCCCTTATGAATTTTATTAATAGTGCTAAAATAAAAATATTGTTACAATCACTGATAAGAAAATCCCTCCTAAAACTACATCAAAATTAATGTTATTTTTAAAAGATTAATTCTGAAAGCAAGTGGCCAATAATTTACTAATAATTGACATTTATTAATAGATTGGACAACAACTGAGGTATTTTTTACATTTGAAAGTGGAACCTATATTCTCACCATTTTACATGGAATATATACATATATATATTATAAAATCAATTGCTTATGACATATAATATTTAAATAATTATCTGCCATAGATTTCTACAGGACATCTAGCCTTTTTCTTTACTGGAACTTTCTTCTCACACATAAAACATGGAAATTCATTTTCTCACATATAGTATTTAAGAAAGAAGAAAAAAAAATATATGATTACAACATTCTTGATGTGAAAAAAGGATAAAATTGAATCTATTTATGTCTGCAGGCCTGAGGTTCAGACCTCACATTAATTTAATACTTCTTAGAAGTCCACACAATAGTTCATTAAGCTTCAGTGGCTCCTATGTTAACTACTTCCTGGGACAGAAGGACTGAGTATGCATGAATTTATTAACCTGTGTGAAGATTCCTTACAGCTTTAGTAGCTCCTTCATTAGATCTCATCTTGATATCATGTACAAGGTACTACACTCAATAAAGTAAAGCAGTGTCATGTTTTCTAGTGTTTCTTGATCCATCCTTCATTTGAATGTGAAATTTGGTGAAGAGATTAAATGATAGTATCTTCATAGAATAAAAACTTTCACCTGACTGTGAATGTTAGGTGAATTGTGAGAATGGTGGAACTTTTAAAAGAAATTTTTGAATTCGCTGAATCATGTAATCGAAAAAGATAGATTATAAGAATTTTGGTTACATTTTTAACATTCTTGATTGCAATCATAAATAATTTAAAACATAAAATTTCCATAGTGGGTTTTTTTCAATCAAGTTGACCTGAAATGATTGCATAAAACATTACTCATTATTCATTGGACACAAACTTTGGAATTTTAGGTCAATGTATGATGATTCTACACTGAATATTACTGTGTTGACAAGTCAGCAGTTCTTTCCTACCTAGAAGCAGATCTTTTCATGAACAGGATCTTTTCTACGTATTGAACATTTTAAAAAGGACTAGAACCTAATTATCCAGATCATAGTGACAACATTTTAAAAGTTTACAGGATAATAAAACTATACACATATAAAATACATATCTAGAAGAAATTTCTCTGTTAAATATTTACTTTCTTTCCATTTCTCTTATATTTAATCAATTTCAGTGGGCTGAGATACCAAATACTAAATTTATAAGCTGCTATTATAAAATAAAAAAAAAAAAGTGGCCAGTTGATAGGTTTTTTCATAGGCTGTCACTGGTAAAGGTAGTTTCAGTGAAAAACTTTACACGCTGTTAAAAAATGGCAGGAAATAGATAATTTCTTAACTTTGTTAATCAATAGGAAAGTAAAGATTGTCATTTGATGATCAATCAATGCTAATTGATGTTCAACCAAGATCACAATTTTCAAACATTGGAGTACTGAAAGGAAAAAATAAAGACAAAGACTAAACAGTTCCTAATTATTCTTTCTACAGCTTCTAGAACAAATTAGGCTTCATTGAAAATAGTGCTGCATTCAAGAGATCTCAGTTATAACATCTACCTGACCATCATACTTGCAGAGTTACTCTACATGTGTAGTCTTATATATTTCCTTTGTTCCTTTCTAATTACTTATGACACCATACTCTTATCACAATATAAATCAGCACCTGCGTTCTTCTAAAAGGTCTGAGAAAAAAGAAAAAACAACCCAGATGTATTTTCACAGGGTAATTCCATTGAATATAGCAGTATTTAATATGGTCTATATTACTCAGTCAAAATTTTATCTTATGGGTGAGGAACACTAGTGACCATGATTTGCATACTAGGTTTTTTTTGTTAAGACACATCTTTCAATAAACCACTTAGAAGTTAAATATAGGGGTTTATTTTTCCCATTATAAATCAAAATCCATTTCCCATTTCCAAGCAAGATATAAGAATTCCCAAACAAGATATAAGAATTAATATTTGCAGAGAGATTCTTGTATATCAGATCTTATTTTAGTAATGAATGGTAACCATACAATTTAATTTTTTTAAAGTGTTTTGTGTTTACCTTTTCTCTTCACGATTTAAAAATCAATACTTTTTTATTATTATTATTACAGATTGAAAACAAATGAGAGTCTCTGGTGTACTGTGGATGTAAGAGGTACAGAATTAAAACATGTGCAGAGAAGCCATCAGAAAATAGAATTTTCTCTCCCAGTAGCTCTCTATTATTCTTATACATATTTCAAGTCATAACCGGTTGAGGCTCTGGAATTATTTTCAGGTTGCAAGTAATATAAGGCTCATAATATCAGATTCTAATAAAAAAATATTGACATTTTGAGTGCAAGTCCTAGTAATACAAAGAGCTACCATTACATAATAAACACCTCTTTTTTTATTCTAAAGCTGGGAGTTATTTCTTCATTGTAGCATATATTAATAGAAGTTTTATTTGTATTATGCCAAATAAATGAAGTGAAACAACAAGGAAATGCTTTAAATTAAGTGTGTTATAGGGATAAAAAGTAGAGAAGATTAACTACGAAGAAAAATCAGTATGATATTTTCCTTGTAAAGTTGATTCATTCAGAAGCAGAGTAGGAACTTGAGAGGCACTGCCTGTAGAAAACTCAAAGGTATTTTCTGTTCCCCAGGATACAATCTCTCTCCTTCCTTACAAAGGAAAACAAACAAACAAAACCCTCTGTTATGACACTGTACTAAAACAACATTTGAATTCACTAGTGTACCATAAATAATCTAATATCGCTTGCAACAAAGCAGTTGATGCAGCTGTGTCTGTCACAAGTGCCATTAATTTTGACAGGATTTCTACACACAGATTGCTCACTGTGTTGAGTGTCTGATGTTGGTAAACTGCAACTTGCTCATTTTAATTATATTTTTTTCTAATTATATTTTTCCATGTTTCTCAATCCTATTTCTCCATTTTCTTTTGCAATACCAGTTTCTATGGAAACTGCAATGACAAGTACATGAATGGAGTTTAATGATGTCAACTAGTGCTGCCTGAAATCATTGTATGTAAGAGATCAAAATGTATGTTATGTGCAATATTTTCCTTTGTTAAATAATATCAGTGCCTTCATCTTCGAGTTATCTTAAATGATGCTCTGTATATACAGCTGACAACATTCCATACATAACAGGTTGTAAACTGCAGATATCTGTCACTGGACAATCAAAGCCCACGTGCTGGGAAATGCTTTAGTACTACATTATGCTGCAGCTGCTGCAGAGACAACTTTGCAACACCCAACCACTTCTGAAAGAGTTGCCTGCACAATAACACTTTCCCCTCTCAAATCTGATGTTGCAGAGGGGTCACTGCCTTCACTGAGGGGCTCAGCCTTGACCAGAGTGGTCCATCTTGGAGCCAGCTGGCCTTGGCTCTGCTGGACATGGGGGAAGCTTCTGGCAGATCCTCACAGAACCCATCCCTCCTGCAACAGAACCTTGCCACCCCAATACACTAAGGTAAAAGAAAATCACATCTTATTCTAGGAAGCATTTTTTAAATCTAGATTCATGTGAAGCACTGTGCAAAGTATGTTCAAGCCTATAAAATGATAAATAAAATTAAAAGGTTAAGAAGGGCATTGATAAATAGCAAGAAACTTTGTAACTTCACTTTTTTATTACATGCATAATGAGCATACTATAAAGAAATGGTTAAAATACTGTTTGGAATTTTGTATTATTGAGATATTTGTGGATTTTTCAGGATTTCTAGCCTCCTGGGTATATTTAGAAATGTTTTCCATCTGTTTTTAAATGGCAATAATCCAGTCTCACATTTGTTATCAAAAATTTTTTCTCATAATCCCCCAAATCCTTAGTTATTTTTTATCTTTGGAAACAACCAGAGGGGGGGAAAAAAAAAAGAAAAAACCAGGAGTGAGCTGAAAACCCATGGAGAATAAAAGAAGAGATCCCATGGGCTGCTATATTTAGGGAACTTGTGTTAAAATCTTCACCCATCTAATAGCAGAAATTTTGTCTTAATTTCAGGCAAAAAAATCAACCAAATTTGTATGAATATTTTTCCTGTCCTGACTTTAGTCCTTCAATTTAAATATTTTTTTTACTTTGTTTGTTTCTTTACATATATTTAAATGGAATAAACCATATTAATTTCAACTTTGTATTTTATAAAATCAACTGAGGCAGAAGCTTTCATAATATTTATTTTAGTAAATTGAAATATGTTGTCCAATATTCTTAAAAGACTGACTTTTCATTTACTTGATTAGAATGCTCCTTGAGCATGGTGTTCCAGATGTGTACAGAGTATTCTGCAAAGGTTTTTCCAATGTTTTGCAAAATTATATTGATACCTTCCTGTGTCTTGGCCATGAATATATACTCTTTCAATATTTTTCATTTTTTTCTTTCTTTTTTGCACAATGATCCATAACTTCCACTTCCTTACTATTCTTTTCAGTTAGGAAAGGATAATTGAATGCTGTGATATTTCCATGTAGTGTTTGGTCTTCCTATAAGTTATTGATACCTCTGGACATTACAAAAAGTTAGTTATGATGTCAGTACTGATTGTGAGATTTCACCCTCTTATCATAGCCTTGGGATATGGATTCTAATACATGTACACATTTAAAACACAAATTAAATTAATATGCACATATAAAATGCTTTTCATATTTCAGCTTTCTCAGAGTGATGTAACTGAGCATATGCCCTTTCCTAAGGCTGTCTTTTAAGTTGTCTTTATCTTGTTTGTTTATGCAATTCTACATGGAAGATATATGGTGGGAATAAAACAATTCTGAGAGGTAAAAAAAATATTTATGTTTACCATTCAAAACTCTATATTAGGCCTCTATTTGCTTTTATAGTAAAAACTCTTAATCAGCATACAGTACGGCAAAAGTTCACAACCTTCTTTTCTTCTTAAAAATTCTCTTTGGATCCTTTTAATTTGGAAAGCTATCCCAGTGGGTTACTCAATCACTGAAAATGACAGCTTTATCAAGACAAATGTTTTACAGAAATAATATGAAATAAAATATATTTCACATAAGTTTTCTAAATATAAGAACATAATTATAATAATAATTTCTATTTGATTAATTAGTTATGAAATAATTTCAACAATAAAACCAAAAACTTATGTTTGCATGAATATTTATCTTCATTATATCTATTTTTAGAATAATGTATGAAGAATTAGACAAACACATCCAGTAAGATTTGAACTGAATGATTGCACAAGACTAGAACACATTGAAGTCGAATTTGTCTAATACATACTGTCTATCTAGTAAAGAAAGCTCCTCTTGAGACAAAGTGCAGCAAAAAATAGCATGACATCATGTTGAAAGTGTTGTAAGTGACCACTTTCTTGGGGAGCAAATGTTCTATCAGAAGTACAGCAAATAGAAGAATAAGAGCTTTTTTTTTTTTTTTTTTTTTTTTACAGAATCAAACAATAATTATCTGCCCTCATCTTGTGGACAAGTGTAATAACTCTTAAATCTACAAAATGCTCTGATTAACAGATGCTGACTGAACACAGTCCTCCCTGCTAAAAATAGCTTAAGAAATTTTGAATGTGCTAGCAACTGTTGTTGATAGAGGAGTTAGCACAACTTGCTTTCCACTTTGGATGACTTTTTAGGCAAGCTTTCAAAATATACTTGCAAGAGACTTTTGTTTATTAATTACTTCTCTGGTCTTCTCACCAGGTGAAAAGGCAGATCAGCAATTATATAACAGCAACAGAGCAAAATGGTACAAAATTAAACTGAAAAAACTTTTGAAATGCTGAAATTGTCTTGCTCAAACTTAATTTGGTATTTAGTGCCACCAAGAAATACATCCCTGCTTTGTGAGGTAGGAGCATGTGGTGGTTCTTCACCCTACAAGAGTGATTACCTGGAATCTAAACTTAACAGTAAATGGAACAGACATATTGCTCATGGAGACTTCCCAAATCACTTCACTCTGCAATGGTGTAATGAGGAGGATAAAAGTTCCAGGGGAAATATTACCTGCTGCTATCAATACATCAGCTACTTAGCCATATCTCTCATGCATCCCTCTAATGTCTTTTTACAGTGGTAGAAGAATTCAGGTGTGAATTTCTATAGATAGGAAAGAAAGTGGTAGTTTCTGCTTTCTGTGGGTGTGTAGGCCTGCAGATGAACAGAGGGATGGTGGGGATTGGGATTTAAAGGGAAGCCACAGATTTTAGCAAGACTAGATTAAAACAGGGCTGACAAACTTGAAAACCTATGTTACTGTTCTAAATTTGAAAAACAAGTTTTGGCAAGTCAGACTAGATGACGAATCATCCCAAGTGTACACTTTAGTACACCCTGGGGCAGATATATGTTTTCCCATCTGCTTTTTGAAATACATGAGGAATTGAAACTCATAATGCATTAATAAAAAATAAAAAAAAAAGAAAAGAAAAAAAAATCAATGAAGCATTGAGATTTTCCACATAATTGCCAATGACATGCTTATACCAAAGGCAATTTGGGCAGATTACCATGAGATGGTAAAAAAGCTTAAGTCAACACCCTAAGGATAAAATATCACTTTCAATTCTATTGATCCAATTTTCACTAAAAAATTATGTAAAAAGAGAAGGCACCCACATGAAAGAAAGGAAATCCACTTGCAGAATTATTTGAATCAAGAAGTAATGGATATTACCATAGGCATCATGCATAAACATTGGAATCACATAACAATTATGAAGTATGTCAGGTGTATGAAAATTTCCACGAGAATGTAACTGCACAAACTACATTAGATGAACATGACGAGGTCCTAAATCAGAGATTGCATTGGCTTTCTCCTTTACTCTGTTCTATGATTCCAACAAGCCAGTGGCAATTCGAGCAGATGTGTTGTATTTTCAAATATTTATCAATATAACAGGTACAAATATTACCTTTGTTTCATTAACAGAGAAGTTTATACATTCTGATATTAAAAAGAAGATTGTGGAGAAGCTACTGATCACTGGTCTCATCATAGGAAATGTTGCTGCTACCTGATTATAAACAGATCTGAATCACAAGTAACTCAAAGACATTTTATTTGAATCTCTCAAAATTTGATTCCTAATTCAGATGTCAATCTGGTATATTTATTGTGGACAAATAAAAAATGCACTACAAGGAGCTACTGAATAAAACTGAAAATATGGCAGAGGTGTATTCACCATACACTTAGTAAATTTTTAAAACAAACTGTAATACACAGGGAAATATTCTGTGATGTAAAACTGTATCGGTGATCTCATTGCAGAGAAGAAAATACAGTTGTCTATGCAAACTATAAAAATAGTCTAACAGCTTGAATTTCCAGATATATAATTTAATCATAATCTGACAATGTTTTCTAACTGAAATCTGTGCAAAATATTATATAGCTTTTATGGGACACATCAGAGTGCTTACAGAATGAAAGCTCAAGCCAGGAAAATAATATATTGGCTAGGTATGATTTACATTCAGCTGAGCTTAGATGCTCACATTCTATGTCAGGAATAGGGGCCAAAGTTGAATGTGTGTTTCAAAATATGCAGGAGGATTCATTTCCATGCCATAAGGTTATATCAGGGTGTGTCAAAGGACGCTATGCCACCTTAAAGCAGCATGGTAAAGTTAGGATCAAACAAAGGTTATTTACTTGTTGGCTTGGGGAGGTTTAGAGGGAAAAGACATAACAGAAATTTGGATATAAAAAACCAATAATTGTAGGCAATTATTCTTGGCATACATGATGCTTATTCTCGTTATTGTCTTCTCTGTAAATACTGCAAGAGACATGTAGTAGTTCCTCCAAATACTAGCATTTCTGACTAGTGATGGCATTTTTAGCCTTGTTTATCTCTGGCTTTAAATTAACATTGTACCACCAACCAGAATTAGGTTGCATTTTAATATGATGTTATTGGAAATACCTAATGCTGTTCATTACATGAAATTGTTTTATTATATTTCAGCTCTATAGAGGATGGATTATTGATTAAACAAGATTTTAAAAATATTTTTAATATTGATTGATTGATTAAAAAGGATTATTTATTTTAAAAGCACATATATTTAATTAGCTTATTTTAACAAGTTAACTTCAAATATCTAGATTAATTCTGATATCTTTGCTTATATCAAAGAGACAAAATTGCTACAAAGCGCTGGATTTCAATAAAGCAATAACTGGGTGGATTTGATGTTGTTTAAATTTATAACAATAAAAAATCTCAGCTTAAGAGTTACTTTTTTCATATTAATATATTAACAGATTAAATATTATTATACTTTATTATTGACAAAGGCAAAACAAAGAAAACATCAGTACTTTGGGTTAGCAGTAAGAATTAGAATGTCTTTCTTATTTTTTTTTAAAGTAAAATCTTAAAAGAAAAAAAAGGTTACATTTCATATTTAGTTATCCCAAAAAATTTATTATGTGGAAAATTACACAATGCTTCAAAAACTAGTTAATCTTTTAAAAAAATTAAGTCTACATATCCTTGTAACACACTGAAAGGAATTAAATGATGCCGTGGTAAATGTAGTACTTAGGTAAATTAACACATACAGATGAATTTTTAATTAAATGCACAGTATCTACTTTCAGAGTTATTAACTAAACTTGTTCTCAATTAATTTTAAATATATCACATTTTTCCCCTTCTGATTTTCACACCCAATATTATGGCAGTGAAATTGATGTGTAAGCTATGTCACAAGAATAATTTTGAGCTATGATACAGACATACAGTATTGTGGTGGGTTACTCTTGGCTGGCTGTCAGATGACCCCTAAGCCACTTTCTCACTCCCTCTTCTCTTCAGAAAAATAGGTGAAAAGTCTCAGAAAGAAAGCAAAAAAAATACTCATTGATTGCCATCACAGGCAAAACATGCTTGAGCGGTGAAAAATTATTTAATGCCAAGTAGAAGAGGTGTAGGATGGTGAGAAACAAAGAAATAAAAAAAAATCTTTTCCCCTACCCTCCCTTCCTTCCAGGGTCAGTTTCACTTCTTTCTTCCTGTCCCTTCTATTGCCTCACTGCCTGAAGAAGTGGGGGTGAATTAGGAATGGAAGTTTCAGTTAGTTCATAACATTTTGTCTCTGCTGCTCCTTCCTCCTTCTCACTTTTCCCTTGCTTCAGTGTCAAATCCCTCCCACATGGTGAAGTCTTTCTCAAATTCTTCCCGCGTGGATCCTTCCCATGTGCTAGAATTCCCCAACAACTGCTCCAGCATGGCTCTTTTCCATGGGATCCAGTCCTTCAGAAACAGACAGTTCCCGTGTAGGTTCCCACAAGCTGTGGTTCCTGCCAGAAAACCTGCTCCTGCATGGGCTCTTCTCCACAGCCCAAGGATCCTGCCAGTAGCCTTCTAGGGCATGGGCTCCTCTTTTTCCAGGGCATACCCACCTACTCCCATGAGGATTCTTCCTGGGGCTGCAGGGAAATGTTTGATTTGCTCCTGGAGCACTGCCTCTCCCTCCTGCTTCACCGACCTTAGTGTCTGCAGAGCTCTTTATCTCCCTGGTGTACAGTGACCTTTACCCTTTCCTAAATCCTTTATCACAGAGGCACCATGAGCATTCCTGACGGGCTCAGCTTTGATCAGAAGTGGTTCTAATGAAGAGCCTGCTAGAACTGGCAAAATAAACTGCACAAAGAGAAAAAAACTGACAAAAAAGACAATAACATAACACAAAATAAATAAATAAGTACAACCCATCGTTTTCCTCTGTGTTGCTCCTCTTGGCCTCCTCCTGCATAATGCCAGAGGTAGTATCTTTTAACTTTTGTTTTGTAAGGAGTCTGAAACACATATTTTTTTTGTTCTAAAGGACTATTACTAAAAGCATCTCCTCTTTAAATAGCAGGCCAGGAGTTCAACTGGGGAATTCCTAGGTTTTTGGGGTTTTTTTGTTTTTTTGGGTTTTTTTGGAAATTGAAGGAAAATAGCATGTCCTTTCCATATATCTTTATTTACTTTCAAACTGAAAAATATTTTTAGATGTAATATAGTACTATGAAAGGGAAGTTAATTAAAATAAAATAGTGGTCAAGACTACCAGGCATCCTCTCCCCTGGCACAACAGATCATTCTCTGAGAGATTCAGAAACATTTGTGAAGTTGCAAGCACAATTAGCAGTGAAACCTGAGAGATAGAAGCCACTGATAAAGAATTTCTCCAGCTTTCATTTTTGGCACTAAGAACCTAATGCAGGAAAAAAAAAAAGAGAGAAGTGGTATGGCATAATCAGCAGAATTATCAAGACCATTGCAAAAAAGTGTCATTAGCCTTTGATTAATACAGGCTCTTTTTCAAAAGTTATGTTAAATCACAGAATCATGGAAAAGCCTAGGTTGGAAGGGACGTTAAAGGATCACATTGTTCCAGCCAGATATATATCTATCTATCTATATATATATATATATATTTGCAATATACATATATATACATACACAGATCTGTATTGTGGCTGCAATAGCACTTCAAGCTTAGCAGAGCATTCTGATTAGGAACTAATTTATTAATTTTTGTAATTAATTTTTAGTGAACACATTGCAAAACCATGTCTCTATGGCTGGACTAACCTGCTGTCCTGGAAATGCAAGAATGAAAAAATCTTAACTTTCTCCAAAATACACTTTTTAATATTCTTTGTAAAACCATTATTAATCTTAGTCAAATTGCCATGAAATTCTTGCAGAAATACTAGACTGCTTAATTTAGATGCAGAATCATTGATTTTGAGATCTATTACATGCTCTGAAAAGCAATAAGCTTAATGATAAACTATGGATATTGAAGAGTATGATTGCACTCATAATTTAGACTATGAGTACACCTACAGTATGGGAAAATTTTCACTTAGTGATAAAGCATCTGACACAGTATTAGTCTTAGCTTTCTGAACTAACTCTGATCCCTGTTGGTATATGAAAAATAATTCATAAAATGGTAACAGACAATAAGGAAGGAAAAAAGTGAAAAAAAATATTTTAAAGGGAATTAGAATCATTATGTGAGTATTCAAGAGAAAGACAAAGTAATTAAATGCTGTATGATTGTGCTTTTCCTAATTGCCATGTTGGCTTTTCTCTGAAGATAGTCAGGTTTTTCTAGTTAGTGAATACTAAGATTTCTCTATAAGTTTCTAAAAGTGATCCAGAATAAAATCACTATATACTCCTTTTATTGGTAAATCAGTTGAATGCTTGAGTTATACCCCATGACTAAATACAATTTTTACAATCACAAATGTGATGTTTCAACTGAAATACATTGAGAAACAGACAATTGATGCACTCAGAGCTTTATTAGTTCAGTAATCTTTGTCTCCAAAACATAAATCACATGAAGAGAAGTTAGAATCAAAGCAAATCTATCAAGGTGCTAAAAGAATTTAGGAAAGGAAACCTTAGATATTATTCACTATTCTGTTATTCTACATTTATACTAATGGAATCCACAAACGTTTTTCTTGTAGACATTTTGAAACCAGCTTAATTTATTAGCTATTCCAGTAGACAAAGCATCATAAACTGCAATCACCAGCAGTTTCCCAGAATATCCATTCCCTGGAATACATAAGAACTGAATGTGGTAAAAGATTTTAATAGCAACTTACTCAACTTCTGTGTTTAAGTGGCAATGCATAGTCACAAATTCCAACAAAATGAAAGTTCAAAATTTCTTGCATAGCCATAAATTCCAACACAATGAAAGTTCAAAATTCCAACACAATGAAAGTTGCCTGTGCATTATTTCTATAAATTTTAAACCAAACATGAGCTGAAAATTTGACTTATCTTTTATATTCTTTACTATTTGGAAGAATTTGCAGTCTTCATAAAAAGTTTGGGTTACATCAGAATTACTGTTGGGGCATGGCTTGTATATGGGAGGATGAAGCCATTGCACCTTCCAAGATGTTTTGCACCCAATCTTAGATTTGTTGCTTTCCTCACATGCACACATGTGGTACCACCAGCTGTCTTCAGCAATACTCCTGGTTTACTTTGGTTTAGCCAAAAAAGAATGTTTCAGTTTTCCTGCAAAATGTAAATTTCAGTACTTAATTCCTGGAAATGTAAGTAGTGAAACCATGTGATTTACAAAGGTCCTAAAATACCTGTGTGTATTAAGATTTTATTTGCAATGTGCTCATTCTCAGCTGTCATCAGTGTCAGCTATCAGCCAGGTAGACTGCAAGGTTCTCTGCATGAAACTATAAAAATCTCTCCTTGATCTGCTGGAAGACACCTGCACAACTATTTGCCATTCTTTCTCTAAGTTAAACACAAACTTTATACGCAGTCTTCTCCACTACTTTTCATCAAGAAGTGAAATCAGGTTATTGCATAAAAAGTTACTCAGTGGGTAAATTCATTGTCATTTAAGCAAAGGATTGTACTAATTCTGTCAAAAGCATTAATTAGACATATTATAGTTTGGTTTGAAGATGTGAAGATATGAAACATTTCAGTCTTATTGGAGCTGCAAAATTGACTCCTCATGGAAGCTCTAAGTCATGTATAAAGTTAATTTTAATACTTATCATACTGCATTTTATAGATACAAGAATCTCACTGTTCAGAAGGTGCAATGAGCAGTAATAGAGACAATTCAATCACCCTTTTTTTTTTTTTTTTACTTCTTACTTTCCTAATCGGCAGGTTGGCTTTTCTCTGAAGATAGTTAAATTCCAAGACTAAGAAGATGTGACGATGTGTATTCACCCATCCAACCCCAGCCCACCCCATCCTATGCCTCCTTTCATTTTTCTCGGGTTTCTGTATGATCTTGGAGTTCTTTTTACCCCTGAGATTTGTGTAATGAGTTGGGTGGTATGGCAACACAGGAATGGCACTGACTGCACCAGGGCAGCACTGACTGCATTTCTATGGTGAAGATCAAGAGCTGGAATAATCAATCGTTGCATGACAATGTGGGAACATTCTGTACCTGAGCCATAGCCCAAGAGTCACGGTATTATTGCTGCTGAAGTTTTTGAAAGCAATTTCACTAGGTACTGGAAACAATTTCCAATTGTTTTGGAAGTCAGGTCTGTAACTACTGACCTGAGACTGGAAAAATTACATATGATTAAAGCAATCATCTTGACAGCCCTATAAACAGCAGTCCTAAGTGAAACCTTTTGAGCTCTTCTGGACCAGCACTTTCCTCTGAGCGAGATGCATCTCAGAACTTTTTTGGAGAGTTTGTGATACTCAGAGAACTGAGCATTTCTCTAACTCTTACGTGCAATTTTTCACAAGAATATCTTTGTACATGCTCCTTGATGTCTGTTTCTGTGTGTATGTGAATGGATAAAATATCTCATGATAGGCAGATCATGAATATCACTATTTTGCATCTATACTAGAACATAGCACAATTGAAATAAAACTTGTTTTATCACTTTGCAATTAGTGGGTGGTTAGTGCTGTTCTTAAGGACACATATAATGGCACTAAATGACCTTCAACACCTGTGGTTTTTTGCCTTAAATTCTTCTCATTTCTGTAGCATATTTCTGCAATATTAAAACTGACACACACCTCCTACTAACCACCCTGACTTTTCACAGTAAAACAAATTTTACATCAAGGAAGGGGAAAAAAATCACTACAGATATACAAGAAGTTATTTTAGTCGTTAAGACAAATCTTTCTGGGAGAAAGACTCCATTCAAGTTCAAACCTAAGCATCTCTTTTGGAAAACTACTAATAAGAACAAATCTGTCATTGGGAATCAGAATATCAGCTGTAACAAACACCCTGTTACAAATCTTTGCATCTGAGAAATACTTTTATAGTTCCACCATACCTCAAACTGCTGTGAGGTAATTTGACAAGTGATTTCCAAACTGTCAAGACTTTTAACAGGAGTACTGTAGGAGCAGATGCAGTCATAATACTTTGCAGGAAATTTAAGTATTTTAAGCAAGTGAATTTCTGTAGGCAGGTGTTTTACAAGGACTCCATTTTAGTTCAAGTGAGAACTGAAAGTGCCAAAATTCTACAAATTAAACATCAAATAAGAACATTTCAATTTCAGAAGTCAATGCATTTTCCTTAAACTTTATAAAAGATTTTACTTTACTTTCTTTATTTTGAAATAGGCTTATGTAATCTGACCATTAATGTCTAGTGACTTTCTACTTTACCTGTCCTATTTAGATAACTCAAAAAAATCCTTTTCTTTATTTGAGGTATAAAAAGTATTAAAATCAAAATGGAACTTCAACTTTAGACATAGATTGAGAATGAACTTGGAGAATAATTCAAACTTGAAATGACTTGAGGAAATGTAACTATTTATAGAGGAAGGTAATGGTTGAATGGTTGGAGGAAAGAGACAAATTTAAAAGGAGGAATAAGGGACAAATTAAAGCAAATAAGTTTTGCTTTGGAAAGAGTTTTTCCTATCCTGCCCCACTTTCTTATCCTCTTCATCATCTCCTGATCATCACTTATGAAAAGTCCTGTTTCCAAATTAAAAAAAAAAAAATTACAAAAAAAAAGAACTCTCATAAACAAACAAACAATCAAAAAAACCAACTCACCAAAACCCAAAACCACTTTTCCCTGATCATCAAGAAGGCCTATTGCACTCAGATTTTTTCTTCCTCTGTTTAACCATACTTTACATGCATTTCCTCTCTTTAAAGCAAAGTGAAGCTTTAGCATTTTAGCAGTATTCAGAGCCTTTTGTCATTTAGATGTAGGCTTCAAAATGAAGTCATGGTCCTTAAGACATGAAGCAGTCTTTTGAACTATGTTTGCCTGCTAATCCATCTCCTTGTGTACATGCATAACCAACAGTGTCAGATAAGGAAGGAGGGAAAGCATCATGAAAAGATATAATTTTCACCTCCACTTGCAACTTTTCAAAAAAATATCACTCAGCAGCTTCTTAAAGAAGAAGTGTTAGACAAGGAAAATTAAAGAGATCAGAAATAAGCAATTAATAAGGGCATTTTAATATAGTTTCTATGAAGTAGGAGAAATCTGGTTTGAGGTTTTATTTTATGGACCTCATATCAGAACTAAATAATGGTTTGGGTTGGAAGGGTCCTTATAGACTATCTAGTTCCAATTCCCCCTGGCATGAACAGAGATACCTTTCACTAGACCAGGTTGCTCAGAGCTCCATCCAACCTGGCCTTGACACTGCCAGGGATGGAGCATCTACAGCTTCTCCGGGACAACTTGCTTCTGTGCCTCATCACCTACACAGCTGAAAAGAATTTTCTTCCTAATATCTGAATCCACCTTCTTTCAATTTGAAGCCATTCTCTCCTTGCCCTATCACTAGACAGGGCTTTTTTTTATAAAGTCCCTCTCCAGATTTTTTGTAGGCATCCTTGAAATATTATAGGCCCCTCTTACTTTCTAACATTCCCTTGATAGTAGGACGACCACTGAATATTACACTGTCTGCTTCAAAACTTCTTACTCAGAAGCAGATTATGATATCCAGGGAAATTCTGTTCTAGATGGTTTTTGACATCAGGAATAAGCACTGTTGGAAGACAAATTAAAAAATTACATTCATAATATTTGCATTATTGGAAAACAAAAAACCCAAAAAGGTATGGAAATTAGGATGTACCAAATAACTGTCCAAAGGCAAGGAAAAGAAAGAAAAAAATGCAAATGTACCACTTGTTTCAGCCACACTTTTGTCAATTCTACTTTAAAACAACAAAATTAAATGACAAAATAAAATAGTACTCTTATTTTCCAAGGACATCAACGGTGTAAAAAAGCACATACCTGCCTCTCAAGATAAGGAGAAATCCCTGAGGGTACGAGGATTTGAAAAACCATCTGATAATGTTTTTTTAAGCCACTGAGGTTTTTATGCATACTAAGGTAACTTCTAGGCAAAGATAAGTTTGAGACAGATACTTCAACACAATTGAACCACTACAAACATAAAAGAAATAATGATGATTATCCCAACTCCACAGGGTATGCTAAGGAAAAGGTAACTACACAGTATGTGGTACATGAGATAGGGCTCAGGCCATAGTTTGGGGCAGTATCATTCCAGGAACATGTATGCCTGCAAGTGATCAGTTTCAGGGTTCAAATGTCAACATATTCTGAGTGTAATGTTTTTATGACTCTCTGTGATCTAATTACACAAGTGCTGCAGCAGACCTCTTGTTAGGGGTAGAAGTGAGACAAGACACAGATGCTCATTTAACAATACAAGAAGGGTCCCAGTTTATTCTTCTTTACAGCTTTGCCATCCTGACTCTGACTACAGCAAGTTCCTACTGTGGCATCCAGCTGCAGACTCTGACTGCTGGCTATTTCCTGCTGGACTGTGACTGCAAGTGCTGGTTTGCAGACTCTGAACACAGGCTTTCACCCAGCTCGACTGGGACTCCATCAGACCCAGACCGATCTCATAGTAGATCTTTTACTGTACTCTTCCTTGTTTGTTCTTCCTTGTGTCTCTCTGGATAATTCCTTCTTCCTAAGGGCTCCCCTACCTCCTCAAGGCCCTCTTTCTTCACAGTCTCTGCCTCCAAAGATCCCCCTGACTAGCCAACCCACCCATTTTATCACACTTATCTTTATTAGTCACACCTGTGACCCGTTAAGGGCAAGGCTGTTCCTCTTCTTTGGTAATTATTCCAACTGTGATTTATCAGGGGCGAGGTCACCTGCAATCTCTTCTTCTACACCTACACATGAGGATTAACCTATTGAGGAAAATCCAGAACAAATAAATTGCTAATGAATTTCTGAGTGCTGTATGTGTTAAGCTAGTGATGATTGAAAACTAAAAGAGATAAAGTTTTGCTGTAATGAATGTTCCAAGCAGAAACCACACAAGTAACACACAAGCCAAAAAAATACTCTCAAATCCTCATACACTTTTTAATTATGTCATTCATTAAAATGATGAAGGAAATTAGAACTTTCTTCAACAGCGTAGGTTGTTTAGAAAACTCTACTGATGATAATGTGTTAGCATTACCTTTATTTCAATTTTTTTTTATTTGCTGTGAGACACCCCTTCTTTTTGCCACTATGATGCAGAAATTGCTTCTTTGTGGCATCAGCCTTCTGCATTGGGTTCATGTTTAAAAAAAAATGAAAGTATTTTTAAGTGAAGAGGAAAATCTCAGATTAGTATTCCAAGAAGCTGAAATACAGGGCTCTGTGCAAAAGAGTGGAGAAGCACTTGGAGATCTGAATATAAATATCAAATACCTTAACCGTACATCACTTAATTTACAATGCTTTCACTTAGCTGTGCACTACATGAAATGCACAAGCAAGTAGATCACCTCTCCTGCAGGTCATCAAATAGAAAAATTGAACAAAAAATATGCAATCTACCTTCTGATAGAAATTATTATAGAAATTAAAAGCAAAGAGACACATAAGTAAATCTTGATAAAATTAATTATCTCTCATTAGAAGGCAGTAGCTCAAGAGAGCATCTAAACACACTGTGCAAACTAAATTTTACAAGTGCTCATGCCCACCTCTCTGACAGGAGCCTAAAGAGAGATATATTTGAATAACAAGAAATGCTTAACCCTGAGATGGGGTAAGAACATAAGACAGGATGAACAATATAGAAAAAATTAATGCCAATATAATCATTATGTGAACAAAGTCATTGAAGACAAACACGAATTCTAAGACACCTAACAACAGATGTTATTTCAGAAATATCTTGGAAATATCCTGGAGCTGAAGCATATGCCAGGAAAGAAAGTGTTTCTTTAAATAAAATCTCAAATATTGCTGACCTAGTTAGTATTTGCTCTCCAAATTTTACCACTCTTATCGAAGCAAAAGGAATAGTCTGCTACATAGATTTCAATATTCATTTTAATACTTTATAAGTCTGTTTTTCCTGTGAAAATTGTCTTGTAGTTTGGGGAGTGGGGGTGGAGGGGGTGTCAGCTTTCCTTAGTATTGTAAAAATTGCTATTGCCAATAGATCTTTGCCTTTTGATTTCCTTTTGCTCTACTGAGTTTATGATAAGAATCAATATTTATTTCTGGCAAGCTATGCAATTTGATGACAGGTGGCTTTAGTATTCCTAGATCTATTTCCTGAATTCTGTGAAGCCGAGGTGTCATTTTTCTTACTCGGGAGAGTGAAGGGAAGCAACACTTTTAATATGTGATTCTGGATTATAACTGAATTTGTATCCACAAAAGCTGAAAACCAAAAGTTTGTACTAAAGCTGTTTTAAAAGGAGATAAGCAATAATTTACCAGGAATAGCCTAAATGCAACTGATCTAGATCCTGTGGCAATGGGGTGCTATCTGAAGGTCTCTTCCAATCTTTATTTCTATGATTCTGGAAAGATTTCCAGAATAAATAGATTAGCTGCTGCATTATAAAATATCTGAGGAATAAACTAAGGCTCTACCACAACTTGAAAAATTGGTCACTCAACAAGAAAAGTTATTTTTCAGAGGTCACTTATGCATGAATATTGTGAGAAATAGCAAAATTCAAGCTGAATTTGGAAATCTCTTATAATGCACTATATCTGTAATCAGAGAACAACAAGTCATAGAATCACAGGACACCCTGAGTCAGAGGAAACCCTCAAGGGTCGTTGAAGTCCAGCTCATGGCCCTGTACAGGACAAATCCAAGAGTCACACTATGTGCCTGAGAGCGTTGCTCAAAGGCTTCTTGAACCATGTAAAGTGCAAGGAACTGGGACTGAGTCAGGCAGATTATTTTTTACCATTACATTATTGCATTTTACCCCATTTTATCACAAATTTTCATTTTAATGTTTGAATGTGCTCAAAAATGTAAATTATCAGACATCTTGAAAGGATGGCAATAAAAGCTATTTGTATTAGAATGACTGAGTACATGTTTGGTTTAAAACTGAAAATTTGAGGGCTGGAGGAGGTTATATTATGTTTCAGGAGATAAGTAAACAGTTTATGACAAGTATTTTATAAACACAGGAATAAAGGCATCAATTACTTGGCAGAAAATGTGATCCACTGCTTTAAATGAATAATTTTGAAACCATTTCTGATTTCCTGTATACACCTGTGTGATAAAAACTCCTTTAAAATTTGGAATCTTCCATTTCTGTGTCCAGATCAGATATTCACATTTTTTAAATTATAAGACTGATAAATGTTCAATAATAGTTTGAAATTAATTATAAACATAGATTGGTCATTTAGATGTAAAATAATATACGAATTAAGCATTCAAACTTTGCAGCATTTTCAAGATCATACTAAAGAAATAGTCTGAAGCCATTATGTGAACACATTAAAGACATCAACTGAGGTGCAGATGAAACAGGTGATGACATTACCTTTCACTTTTGAGCTTGTTTAAATCATTTGAAGCAGTGAAACTTTTCTGTGAGGTACGAAAATTGTGTCAGGGAGAGGAAGAGAGGTAAAATGCATATAAATATCTCCCTAATCTAGTAAGAGGTGGAAATTTGAGTTACTCTCTTTTATCCAGCAAATTACCATATACACATTTCCTTTTGGGAATATAAAGGTTTGGGATCTTTCCTAGTGCTTGCAGTCAGTTATAAACTCTGGGTCAGTGACACAATGGCACTTTCCCATAACCCTACTCCTTATTTACATTTAAACTGTTCATTTACCATATATTTAATAGTCATGAGTTAAAATATTCACCTAAAAACAGGTAAAAGTCTTGCCACCCTTTAAGTGAACTCCATAACTCCTGGGCTGGTGCTAACCATAAAAATTAATATTTTTCTTACCCCCTCTCTCTGGGTTGGATGAGGCTTTCATGTATTTTACACAAAGCAGAATACCAGAAAAGAGTAAGAAAAATTCTCTGAACTACTCATAACCTCACAATTACAGGAATTACTGGAACAGGTGCATTTGGCTCCCTTCAGGCCATGCTGTCTCACACAGTATATCTATTTGTTAACAGTTAAAGGAAAATTCTCATTCTAAAGTGAAGAAAGGATAAACCGAATATCTCCATCACCACTGTGTATTTTTTCCCAAATATGGTGATCCATGCCTCCACCTGCTCCAAGAGGGATTCCACCTATGTGTGTTTGCCATGTAAAGTTCCTTGCCTGATGTCAACAGAATCCAAATGACAGACTTCAAATGAATTCTAAAAATAAATTTTGCTAATTTTACGTAAAAATACGAAATTACTGTGATAGAAGGAACCAAATACCTTGCCTCTCTTATTTCAGTTCCATTTGCCTCTATATTGCCCTTCCTAGATTTGCACAGTACCCATCTCATTGTAAAAGTGGATATTTCTTGACATTGGTTTGCTGTTCTGGGCAAGATAAATCTAAATACATAATTTCATAAATCAGTCTACAATTGTGAGTCAATATCTCATAGTTTGATTAAGGACAACAGAGTGAAATTTGAGAAATACTTCTGAGACTTATGCAAGAATTTAGGAAGCAGGGGTAATGTTTCTGATACAAATGAGTGTTCTGCTGAATCTCACAGAATTCAAGGAAACATTTAACTCAGGTATCTCAAATGGATATTCAAGACCTCCTCTTAAGGCATGTAATTAATCCTGAGAACCTTCCATTCCTGAGTAAATCTCGTCCTCATTTCTGTTTACCTAATCCTCCTTTCCAAAAATCTGACATCTAAATATGCAGAAAAATCTATTAATAAATCATAAACATATTTCAATATCAGTGAAATTGCATAATAAAAATAAGCAATAAATCCTCTTATATTCTTAGTGTTTGAGAAAATGTAATTTTTGCAATGATAAAAAGAGTCCGAAATAAATGGTTGATTCATTGAAGTTATTTTGGGGATTCTTTTTGGTTCCCTGTTACTTGCTGAAAAGAAAAAAGCTGAGCATGAAGATTCATAAAAGTGATGTGCGGAAAGTTCTGTTGAGCTTTGCCTTCCAAGACTGAGATACTACCAGAGAGTCTTTGCTTGCTTAATTGAGTGTTATTTTTGTACTAGCTAGCAAAGACAGACACACCTCTTTCAGGTTTCAATAATTTTCAATATCAGCTTCATTAATCTCTTCATTTTCTCAGCATAATTTTCCATAACACTCTCATCTTATGAAATAAGATTATTGCCCTCTCCTTACAGACATGAAATCTGTTTCTATAAAAGGAATAGAATTGTTGGGTGGATTTTTTTTGGTGTTATGCTCTTCTTTGGTAGGTATACCGCCTTTGCTCTCATGACAGAAAAGTCACAGATGTATTTTTGAAAACAGACTTTCAATTCTTCACTCTTAATTTGACATTTTTAGATGTCATGTTAGTTTATTTTTTGTTTGATAGACACTGAATTTTTATTTTGAATTATTTTAAACACCCTGAAATACTGGCATATTTCAGACTTGAAAAAATATGTTAAATAGTTACTTTAAATGTTTATGTCTCAGTGGTCCTTAAAAAAATAAAACTGTCTTTCTGACTGTGTCTGACAAGCTGCTTAAATCCTACAGGGCATATAACCATTCCTACGCACATTGTCAATGACAGCAGCCTGTAATTAAACTATTTGTTTGCATTAATTGCAAAACTTCACATGAGTTATAATTCCCTGCTGAAAGGAATGGTTTTCCACAGACAAGATAATTAACTTCCACATATCAGACAACTTTTCACATACACCTTTGGCCTTTACTTCAGCTGAATACATTACAGGAGGATTCAAATGTGCTCAAACCACCATAAGTTAAGTGGAAGCTTTGTTTCGTGTTCCCAGCTGTCAGTAGATAGTTTTGGTAGGGTAGGCTTTTGTGTGCATGTGTTAGCTGCAGGAGTGCCTTCCTTCAACAGCAACAATTTTACTATAGAATGCCTTTAGATGAAGGACCCAACCACTTCATTTGCACCTCAATTGCATTTTTATCACCATTCCCTTCCTGGTTGGCATATTTGCTCTTTTACTGTACACGGTTTGTGGTGTATATCTTATGCAACCCAATGAATGTCATGGTCTTTTTGAAGCAATTTAGTGAAAGAGATTAAATTTTTTTTAATGTGGTGATACATATAGCTATCTGACACCTACAGTCGAGACACTGAATTGTCACTCTGCAGACATTCATTCTTCTTGCCAATATAATATATTTTTTCCTGAGAATCTCACATAAGTATATTTCAAAAAACTTCTTCCTTTGGATGATCAAAGTTAATTTTATCTACTGGGATTGCATCAAATCACTTCTAAATAAGCAATTTATACACCCAAGGCAGCAAATAATCATTGCTGGTGATGCCAGCTGAAATATGAGATCTGAGTAGCTTATTATTTCTGTTTTCTTGAGATAAATTAATACTAAGACTGAAATTTTCACCAGTTCCTGGGTAATTGTCCAAGAAGACTGGGAGAGCAAACTTCTTGCTGACAAAGATTTTCTGCAAATAACTAGAACAGAAATGAAAGGCTACTCTTCAGAAGCCTAAAGCTAGAATCTGAGACAGAAAAATGAGAATTTGACACTCGTCCAAAAATATAGGTAGGTACATCCTTTTATCTAAGTAAGAAAAGGAAGATAATATAAACTGAAATTAAATCAAGACTCTAGATAAAGTTCATGTGAGAACAATGAATAATGAAAGATGCACAATCAAAAATTCCTTGTCTTTAAGAAGTAGGGTTAAATATAAGTATACTCACTTTGCCACATTTGTATAATAAATTTCATGCTTATTTTCTGATTATTTTTCTGCAACACTTAAAAATAATACCCATAAGAGAACATTTTAGTCTTTAATGATATAACTGTGTGTAGATTAGTGATATAATTACAAAAAATAATTTAAAAATTCAGAAAATAACTGCACTTCTTTGAAGAAATAAGTGAGCAATTTCAGTTGGAATGTAGTACAATGATTGTCTCATCCAATTGCCTCACCAATTCAGGGCTGACCAGATTAAAGTAAGTTATTAAAGGTGTTGTCAAAATGCCCCTTAAATGCTGATAGGCTCAGAGCACCAATCACCTCTCTGGGAATCACATTACAGTATTTGAGCAACTTCATGGTAAAGAAACATTTCCTAATATCCACTCTACACCTCCCCATTGGAGCTTTGAGCCATTTCCATGCCTGCTGCACTTGGGCTTTGTCGTGATTCAGATTTGACGGTGTGATTCTGTGTGTCAAAGAGGCCAGGTCATTCAATCATGGTGTGCAGCTAAAGCAGAAGCCTTTTTCATCCATTAAAAAGCATACTCAGCAAGGCATAATTAATATTTCCTTATCTTTATCCCAGATAGGCTTATTAAAGTAAAATAATTAGCAAGATGAAGGAAACGTTTTTTTAACACTGTACTTATTTTGGTTGGATTAGAGTTATTTTCTTTCATAAGATTTTGTATGGGATTATGCTTTGGACTTGTGATGAAAACAATGTTGATAACACAAGTGTGCTTTTGTTATTACTGAGCAGTTCCTGCACAGCCTCAAGCCTTCTCTGCTCCTCACCCCACCTCACCTCAGCAGCAATAAGCTGGCATTGTGCAAAATGGTGCACAAGAGGGGACACAGCAGGGGCAGCTGACCCCAAATAAACCAGAGATATTCCATACCATGTGGCATCAGGCTTGGCAATAAAAGCTGAGAGGAAGAAAGCAGAAGGAGGGAACAATTGGGGTGCTGGCATCTGTCTGTCCAAGTGACCATTATACTTGATTCAGCCCTGCTCTCCTGTTGATGGCCTGCCAATGGGAAGTGGTGAATTAATTTCTTGTTGTGCTTTTCTTGCATGCATGGCCTTTGTTTTCTTATTACACTGCTTTTATTTCAACACAGTGTTATGCTTCTATTTCTCTCCACCAGCCCACTGTGTGGGTTGACCAAGAAACTGTGTGGTACTTAGCTGTTTATGGGGGTTAAACCATGAAAAAACAATTTTAACATCATAACAGCAACAATATATGTTTTTTAACACAACATAAATAGAGCATAAATATCTCATCAATCTGTAACTTCAAAGGGATAAATTTTAGATAGTTGCACAAATGATGTGCCGGTCAGCTTGCTAGTAATATCTTCGAAACAATACATAAAGCAAAAAGAATAGATATGAAAGCTGTCTGTGGAAATCAGGTTTTATACTGCATATTAATCAGGAAAGATGTCTGGTGGAACCAGAACCAGTTCTGGTCCTAAAAATAGGATGAACTGTATAATGAAACCATATTTTTGTAGTCTGGGGAGTAGGAAGAGGAACAGAAAGCACAGAGGATGGGGAAGACCCCACTTTTGGTACTGCATCCTGCTGTGATGGCCCCAGCATAAGGCCCTGGACATATTTAAGCAAGTACAGAGGAGACCCACAGAGGTGATCCCAGTCCTCCAGCAAAAGTGCTCATTGCAGGGAAAGGAAAAAAAATCCTTCTGCATTGTTCAAGGTGTGAGCTTGTCTTTCAGTCTTCTCAGCAGCTTAAATTAACTGCTGTCCCAAAGAGAAAAAATTACTAGAGAGAGCAGAAGATTGGATAAAGAGTGTTCTGTATAGAAATATTTCTCATGGATTTGTGAAGCAGATCTAATATATAAAAAGTCTGTCTGGATTGATGTTAGATGTTAAAGTGGCAGGGTTAGTTGCTTGAATAGAGGAAAGCAAGATTTTTTGCCACAAATAAATTACAAAACATAAATTCTTTTTTGTCCCACCTTGATTTTTGCTAGGAAAGTGTCCTGCTTTTCACTCAGAGAGAGAGAAATAACCCACCAACATCTGTGATCTATCAATAAGAAAATAGGACTCCAGCCATGCTGTGTAAAGTTTTCATTAATAATATATACCTCAAGTTGTTTGTCTGAGACATGAATTGCATTTCACTACTCCATATGGATTACTCAGCACAGTGTCTTGAAAACAAGCCTACCTTTCCCTTCTCTTGCCCTGATGAGCAATTAGCAATGCAGTGGGCTGTAATGGAAGTAACAATGAATGAGGGTGGCCTTTGTAACCCGGTGGGACATGAAGCATGAGTAAAGACAAAATGTTTTTTACAGGGGTTTTTCACATCATTCAATTAAAATGCAATTTTTTTAGTCTTCCACTTCCAGTTGTCTCAGTTGTCTTAGGGGAGAGGCATTCCTCAGTTGTCTTGAAGGAGAAAGTGGGTAAAGGATTCTGTTGGTAAATTCAGCTCCTATTTTACAAAACTGTATTAATTTATAGTTGCTGCATTTCTTTTTCATCCTTTATCCTTTTGCTTCCCTTTGTTCTTCTCCACATACATATTTTCCCTTTCCTGCCAAGAAAATTGAATGCCTACCTTTTGGGAATTAAGTTTTACATTAGAAAAGCATACCTAAAGTATTTCTTTCATAGAAGCATTCAATTAAGAATTAATAATGGAGCTTCTCTCTTAATTAAATATTGAATGTTTTTAAAAATACTTAAGATTCAGAGATAAATTAAAATCTTTTTATGATTTATCTGAAGCTGCAAAAACTATAAATTATGCTGTAGTAAATATTAGTTATAAGAAAATATTATCTTTTCAGTTAATGTTGCATTCAGAGAAAACTGAACTTAAACCACAAAGATCTTACCTAATTAAAGAATTTCATCAGTATAAGCAAAACTTCAAGATGTCTCATGCAAAAAAAAATCCATAAAATCTGCATTTGCTCATGTCTTTGGATCATCTGTCAGAGGATCAGGTGTGATGCTGAACTAAGCATTTGAGATTTTATACCTCTAGAAGACTGAAAAATATCTGGTAATTTTCAAATTTGTGTGATTCCCTTTGTAAGTGTTCTGTATAAAATGAAAGGTGCATTATCTACAGAAATGTGAGTAACTTTGAAAATCTAGTACTCATTTTAAGGGCATGGGTATTTGGGATCCCTTTTATTTTAAGAAATACATCCACTTTCCTATTTAAAGCTGAGTTTAGATATAAAATGTTAGTTTCTTTGTGTATAGCTGTGTTTATATTGGCTTTATATTACATGATCGGTGCTAATGATAATCTCAAAATAGAGAGTGATACAACCCACTGTGTATGCACTCAGATTTATTTCTTATTTAACACAGTTGACACAGCTTTTGTGCCTATAATACAAAGTTCAAAAAGGTAGCACAAAGAAGCCAAGAGGTAAATAGTTGTGCTGTTATTGGAGCCAAATTTAAAAAAAATGACTAGTTATTAAATTGTCTCCTGAAAGGTTAGAAAAAATAAAACTACTGCTTTACCAGCTAAAAATCAATGTCATGTTGTGGAAGCAAGCTCTTCTGGGTAAAAAGAAGTGATTTTTTTGTTTCATAAAATATTACATATACATTGACAAGAAAGAAAACAATATCAAGAGAAGACATTAGTCATCAGTTTATATCTATAATATAGATATAAATATATTCCCATATAATTATTGAAATTAAATTGTTAGTATTCTTTTCTGCAGATAAAGATTGTTAAGTAAGACAACTGAAAATTTGTAGTCTCCTGTGCTGGTTTACACCAAGTTAATGTATGCACAGAAGTCACATTAGATTTGAATAGCAAGTGCTCCTTTTTACTAGTGATCACTCTCTAAGAGACATAAATGGCTACTTATACTGCATAATAAGATTTCAAGATTGCATCACTTTCTAGGAAATTAGACAAGTGTTATGTCATTAATTCAGGAAAAAAACCAACTAAATGCAGTTTAGAAGAATGACAAACAAGGAAAATTTAGTCACAGTAATTAGTATCACAGAATAACATTACTACTCAAGTTGCAAATCAAACACATGGCTTTTCTTTCGGATTGAACCTACATTTAATATAAAAATATGCCACAAAGATCTCAGTGTCTCAGTAGAAAAAGGTAGAAAAAACTTGTATAGACATTGTAGGGCATTTGGCATGAAAAGAAATGGGCAGAAACAAGATGCAACAACCCCGGAAATAATTTCAAAACTTTTAAATTTTCTGCTATACTTGATCTGTTCTGAGTAGTTCTTGTAGGAATGAAATTATTCAAAGTAAAGCTCAGCTGTCAAGTATATAATCAAATATATATTTAGATTAAACTTAATATTTGGGTTATACTAGAATCAAATCAAGAGTTAGAAACAGACTTAGGATGTTAAAAGTTAAAAGTATCTTAAAGCCCCTACAAAAGTCATTTGGGAATTAATGTCTTTTCCCATTTAAAGAGTGTACATTAGTCAGCATCATCTATATTTTAAGTTAGAGTTAAAACAGTAAAAGGGAGACTTCCACATTTTTTTCAATAGCCTGGATTTTCTTTGAAAATGCATTTTTTTGGCTTTTTGCCTCTACCTGTCACCAACAAATTTAATGCTTTGGCTGTTGGTAAGACTGTAGGAATTAACACCGTTTGGCAAATGTGTCTCTTAAACTTAGCTGATGACATTTAAATTATGATAAGGAATAAATCATTTCACTTTTCAATCTCGCTAGAGACTATGCTTTATACACACATTTTGTAATATAAATCTTTTATCAGTCTGACATCAATTGAGATGCAGCCTCTACTGAATGGTTAAACAGAAACTTTGAGCATATAATGAAACTCTTTTATGTCTTCCAAGTTGAAGATCTCTTACCCGGCATTTATAAGTGTAAAGTGTCATCTTAACCTTCTATAATCCCACTGAGATATAGTTATAACATCTGCTAATTTTTTTAAGTGACTGTGTTTAAAACATGGAGGAGTTTTTGAGTAGGGTTCAGTGACACAATTTAATATAATTATAATTTCTAAAATAGGCATATTTAAACTAATTCTATAACATAGCTTTTGTGATATATTGCTTTTGAATTGTCTCCACCTTATGACAATTTGACAACCTCCATCATCTCTATCTAGGTTTCCATCAAGTAAGCAAAATCCTATGCCACATCTCTATGAAAAACCTGGAAGAGCCCTTTGTCTAAATTTAACATTCAGGTGACTGTCAGTGCCTCTAATTGGAGATAAGGATGCCTACACAGAATTTCAGGCTGAAGGGGAACATGCGTTCTTTCAGAATTGTTCTGTATCATAATTATCCTGAAGTGAGCAATTAAATCTAGCAATCTGTAAAACCATTCTACAAGAACAGGTGGGTGAGCTGTGAGATCAAAGTAAGAAACCATTGAATAGAGAGAAGTGTCTACTCCTACAAACCAATCCACAGAGTTTTGAGAGGGAATTTTATTTTCTGTCACTCAACGGTCTCAAAATAAAATTTACAGAAAACAGAAGCGTTACCGAAGGCATCATTTTGGAACAGACACGTCATTTTGAAAGCTCTTAGTGGTTTTGAAGGCAGATGTAAAAACAGGATAAAAAGGGTATTAAGGAAAAATACAAAATATATTTAAAACAGTAGAAACCTGACAAGAAAGAGCATGCAGTATTTTAAATTTAAGAATTAGCTGTTCATTTAATTGCAGGAGTATAACACGGTGATTATGTACAGTGACAATGGACCTGACAGATTTCCTGCTCTATCACCTTGCAACATCAGGGATGTTTGTAGTGACACTTCTCGAAACACTGCAGAAGGGATGATGGTGCTGTTTTAATTAAGTCACTAATCTAACAGAGGAGCATATAATTGCATCTGTCCCCATGAGTCAGGCTCCAGTACGGGATAAGCACGTGGATTTGATTATCACATCACAAGAGAACGGGTAAAGTAAACAAGAAGGAACAACAGTGTCAACTATGGTGTGAGTTTTCTCTCTAGGTTCAGGCTTATTAACAGTAAAACACTGCCTTCTTCCCAGCCTTCCTGTGGGTCACAGTCTTGGCAGCTGCATTTAGAAGACGGACTGCAGCACCAGCCCACACATCAAATACAGAAAGGCCACATCATGGGGTATGCATTTTATAGGTCAGGCCAGCAGGTTTGTAGATTTACAATCAGCCAACTTGTACAGAGCCACCTGAACCACAAATAACTGAAAACCAATTGAAAGGAAGCAGTAATGGACAGGAACAGTACCTGGAGAGAAGAAATCCAAAAATCAGTGGCTGAAAATATTTTTACCAGGTAATGTTTTCCTTAGAAAAATGCAATTCATTGATACAACTGTTCATAAAAGCTAATGGATTTTTCTTTTTTCTCTTTTCTTTTCTTTTCTTTTCTTTTTTCTTTTCTTTTCTTTTCTTTTCTTTTCTTTTCTTTTCTTTTCTTTTCTTTTCTTTTCTTTTCTTTTCTTTTCTTTTCTTTTCTTTTCTTTTCTTTTCTTTTCTTTTCTTTTCTTTTCTTTTCTTTTCTTTTCTCTCTTTTTGCAGAAAAAATTTCACTTTTGTGTTTCATTTCAAAGTTAAATAAATTTGCTTCAATAAGATAAGCAGACTTTATTTTATATCTATTTAGTCAAAATTAATCTTTTAGATTATATTTTAAATTACATAATATTGAGTATACATATGGTATTTGTATTAATGACAGCATTTCAGTGTCATCAAAACAATGCTTTTCTAAGACAAAAAATCACATTGAAAGTAGATGATTCAGCATTGTCAAAACTGCAGAGCAGAACACCCTCAAAGAAATATTTTGGCATTTCTACTTTAGAAGTTTTATGTCCTAGTTTGTCTTTCTAATTTTGAGAAGGATAACACAAAATACCAAACTATCAAAATTTGCAACAAAATTATATTTTCATTTTTTACAGAAAGCTGTAGAAGGCAAACAGGAAGCAGCATAAGTAAGAGATTTTACTTTTTCATGCTCAGAGTATCAATGCTGTCTGTATTCAGGTATATTGATTTCTCTCTTCAATCCTGGAGAAAACTTTTAAACTTAAACAAAAACGTCATCACGTTTATATAACAGGCAGCACATTGTTGTTTGGGGGCACTCATTCAGTTATATGGAGACTACATAAATTCTTGAGAATACATATGTATAAAGAATTTTTTAGGTTAAATGTGTTTGTCAGAATGACTCTTACATCTCACTTTCTAGTCACCTTGCTGTCAAACTTAACAACGTTTATTTCAGGATCTTCTAAAGCAAAGTTTCTAAAAAGGTAGGAGTTAACAATGCATATTTTTCAAAGTGATGTTTTTATCCTCAGAATGTGATGAGGACTTGCACATCTCAAGAATTTATTGGCTTAGCTTTTAAATAGAAGGTTTTATCATCAACACTCTTCAGTTTATGCTTGGGAGCCAGTTAGGTGTAAGTTTTTGAAGAAAAAGGCAGAACCAGCCTTTCAGCAAGACAAGGTAGGCCACATACAACGACATTTGACTCAGGCTATACAGAGTCAAATGTCATTGTATGTGGCTTACCTGTGTTTAAGACTATTTATTTGGACATAAGCAGAATGAATTCACCTTCACTTCTGACAAGCACCTCTTTCTAAATTTGAAATTTGTGAAAGGACATACGTATTTAGATAGAAATTTATTAAGCATAACTCCATAGTCAGGTTATCGATAAACTAAATATTAAAGGAAATTATCTAACATTAGGTTTATTATTCTGCTAGTAGGATAATAGAAAAATAAGGAACTCAGCTCTTGTTGCATAACAAAGAAGATCCTCATTATCTGCTAACAGGATGTGGGTTTCCAGATCTTCTTAACCATGGCATGTATCTGGGCATAATGGTCAGACATAAATTGTCTGTTCTCTTTCTGGAGTGCTTTGCTTGGTGAAGAAATAAAATTTAGATTTTCCTGAGAAATATTTTAAACACTGCAGTTTAATGAAAAGAAATATGCCATTCATGCATTGACCTTAACTGAATGCTCTCAGCATATGAATTGAGGATGTGTGTTACAATGCTCAGTTTTTCTGTATTCCAAGATACATGTATCACACTACTAAATTTAGGGTATAAATAAGAGTTTTGTAGACGGAGTAGAATCCAGGCATCACATCAGTGGGGTAATCTTTAACAACTGAATTGCTGAGATAGACTTGATCCTATTGTTGGTCATTACTGGGGAATGTCTCTTTAGTTACATTCTGGAAATGTCTTTTTTTCAGGATATTGCAGGTGCTGAAATTTGGGGACTTTAGACACAGAAACTTTGATACTCTCAGGTGCCAAAAGATTAAATCAAGCCTTGCCTAGATGCCTCTTCTGAAGAGGATATAGTTAATAAAAAGGACTTAGATATGTCCAAGTCTTTATCTCATTATGGGATTCAGAGCACTGATCTAAAAAAAACACGGACCCTGGATGTCATTTCCACATTATGCAGTTGCCCATCACATTGCAGTACTAGCTTAGGTGTGGAAGCAGTATGGGTGGATCTGCAGCATCCATAAAATGCTGGAAACAGTGCTTACTAGCTAGAATATTAACACAACTAAGCTGTTTGCTGAAACAGTCTTTTCCAGGGACAGCTTGGGTTACTATCTACAGCACTTCTCTGTAGACAGATTCTACATCACTTAGATGTCCTGGAAAGGTACATTTAGCCTTGTAGCTTTGTGTAGGAGTGAATAATTTATGTGTGAGCTGTTTATGCTTGAATGTTTCAGTGGGAGCACTTCTCTTTCATAAAATAATGTTCACTAATTCAATTATAGAGCTCTACAAACAGTAGGATTGACTTCCCTATTCACAGTTAGAATGCCAAGATGCCTGCAGGTAGATAGGTATATCTGTCAGTGATCACACTACCCACTGTGCAGAAACATGCTTCAGAATAAACATTTCAGATCTTGAAAGTCAACAGAGTTTAACAGCAAAATACAGACTATATGTTTTAGGCAACTAGTTTTGATATTGAAACACCTAAAAATCTAGCACCTAGCTCTTTCTGGGCAGTACAGACCACCTTCTTTAATTATATGGCCTATCTATTTAATCAATGGCAAAAGGCTTGGTTCATCCAAGAGGCAGTTTTAAATAGTTGAGTTCCCTGGTCTTTAAACTGACTGCACACAGAGCTGAAACTCTTTGACAGGAGAGATCAAGTAGGAAGCCGCCTGCTCAGGGGCATGTTCTGAGTCCCAAAGCACAGACCTGGAGCAAAAGAACAGGAGCCAGCCTGCACAGACTCTGCTTCAGATTGCTTCATCCTTAACTAAAACCAAGGAAAAAAATTCATTTTATTAAAGTGTACAGAGAACTTGAAGCAATGGTAGTGCTCTGTACAAAAGCCTAGTCAACTGCACAAAACCACAAAAGAGTCAAGTTTCTCAGCATTAAACCTCACCTCCCATTTACAAGCATTTGAGCATTATTTTTCAAGCAACAGACATGATATATAAGATAGACACTGGGGTGCATGCTCCTCCTCCTTATTCTTTCTTCTCCTCCCACATCTTGAAGCTGATATTGTGTAATGATGAATGCAAATGGCATAGGGCTAGGTAAGCAGCAAGCAAAGGTGAAAAGAAGGGTAAAACTGGCAATCTGCAATTGGAAGCTTCCATTCTGCTAAACAAAAGCAGAACATAGTTCTGCTCACAACACTGCTTGTGTGTTTTCTATGAGAGTCATTGGACAAAACCCAGAAATAATATGAAGGAGGAGAAAGTAGTTTTGAATAGAGGTAGCTGTGCTTTATAAGTAAATCGATGTTGTCTGTCTTTTTAGACATGCTTAAAGAGCCTTTGCCAGCTGGAGTCCCTCTGAGATTCAGGCTGAGGCTCAACACCTCCCTTTCATAGATCTCAAGCATACAAAAGCTTTGTTGTCAACAGTGCAAGTGCTTACAGAGAGAGGCAGTGAAAGGAACTGCTTTAGAAATTTTTTTTGAAACCCCATCTTTTCCACTGCACCTAAGTTCAGCTTAGGCAGTCTGAAGGTTTTCAAAACTTGTATTGCTTTGTTAAAATGCAAGTCCATGCTTTTTCTAAAGAGGAAGTCTAAAGAGACTGTTGCACCCATTCCCTATATCTGCATGCTGGGCACACACTGTGCATTGGTATCAAGAGAAAGGTTGCACTTCATTCATACTTTCTTTGTAAGAGCAGAGTTACAGCTTCTTTGTGCTCAGAAGCTCGGGGATTAATCTCTGGCTAGCTGGATGCAGACAGTCTGGGACCCTTTGTAACAGACTGCAGCTACTTCATGGCTAGGCAGACCTTTGCTGAATGAGGCAGCAGTTTGTACAAGGGTGGCAGTACAATAAGGAATGGTATCTTGCTCTATCACCTGTAAAAGTTCTCTGAGAACAATGCAAACTGAAGTAAAAGCTGGGTTTTTTTCAACATTCCGAAAGGACCAGTAAGATTTTTTATGTGGAAGCTCTTACAATTTTCAATGAGGCGCCTTGTTTACTTCCTATTTGTATTCATTCTCTCAGTCTGTAAGGGCAAATGTTGGATGCACCACTGTGCCACAATTTGCAGATCATCCCTGGCAGTTAGAGGGCTCACTGGTTCACATCACACTTTCTTTACCACAGGAAACCTAACCAGACCTGCTAGTAGCACATCAATCGGTAAGCAAGTATAATCTTTTAATCTCACAGCCAGTAAACTTTTTCATGCTGCAGCCTTTACTATGTATCAGAACTCTAATACTGCCTCATAAGAAGGTGGAAAAGTAAATAATCTGCCATGTCACTGCACGTCTGCAGCTGTCAGTTCCCTAAACACTTGACCTCAAACAGCATGGGTTGAAGTATATACACAGCACACTATCCCCTTCTAAAGACTTTCCTGGGCTATTTTACACATAGCAATATTTTACAGACTCTTTATAGCTACTGCTCCACTTCAGATTAAGATTACATTTTATGCTGTGTATGCAACCAGGCACAAAAAATCCTATGATTATGTGATGAGATTTTGTTCATGCTTAGCACCCACCTACTCATCAGAGATTAAATCTGTGTTTAAAATCCAGCTACTTGTGTTTAAGAGGGACATCTTCCCTCAGTAGTGATAATGGAAATGGGTTGGAATCCCTTTTTTCCAGTTTACTAGTATTTATGGGTATTTACTGGTATTTCTGTAATCACCTATGTGTGTGGCAGAGTTGGATAGCAGTGTGTAGTCTGTAGTCTGCACAATTTTATTGTTCTAATACAACTGCTAGAGGGAAGGTTTTATTTTCTAGATGAAGAGGGACAGGATAAGCACTTTTATATAAGTAACAATACCACAGTATGTGCAGTTTTGTCTGGAAGAGCTTACAGCATGGATGTAAAAATTACAGAGATCCAGCTAGTGCCACACCAGACTGGTAAATCTAGAAAGCATCATGGCATCAGTTTGGGTCCTGAAGCAGTAGGTGACCATTTGCATAATTTGCATTAAACAAAAAACTTCATCTTTCTGAAAGTACATTGCTAGGAAAAGAAAACACAAGGATAGTGAAACATGCTTTAGCTAACTTACTATTTTCTTAGCTCATTTTGAATACTCTAATGGGGTTTGTAGAGAAAGAGCAGTGAAAAATATATTCTCCCAAGTGAAAGACTGACCTTGTTATATCCTTACAGTCTAGTGGAAACTTCTTTTATTCTTCCTGTAGGCAAATACAAATATAGTCTGTATGCAAATGAAGGGAGAAATTAAGTACACAAGGTCATATTCTACTACCTTTCCCCTTTTGGAGCAATGCATACATCATTAAAGTGTGATCTATCAAGAAGGTACTCTGCTATACTCTCATTTCTCTCTTTTACTAGGTTATAGAGGGAGGAAACCTTAACAGTGGCAAAGAGAAGGCCAGAATCAGCCCCAAAATTTTTAATATGGGGCACTTCATTTGCTTTTGTGTAATTTTAAAATCAAATAATCTATATGACTCACAGCAATAAGCAGCTATTTGTAAAATTTCAGCTTTTCAAAGTTGTTATAAAAAGGGTTTGTCTATAAGTGTGTCTCAACTCTCTTTCCCTTTTTAGTATCCAGTTGGTTATTCACATGTTAATCAGCTTTCTGCTTTCCAAAATTTTGATTCTGCTACAAAGCTCAATTGTTTTGGTGAACACTAGAGGTCTGCAGATTTTGCACTCAGTATAGCCAAGAATTAGCTTGGTGACATTGTATTAGAAACTATAATCCTAAAAATAGAGCTCTTTCATGATACAACATCAATTGTAAATCTGGTGGTTTATCAATGGGTTTAGACAATGGGTTATGCCAGGACACAATGTAAATTTAGTCTTTATTTTGATTGACAAAGTTCCTTATATGTGTTATTAACTTGTTCTTGGACGCTCCAGTCTCTTCCAAGGACATAAAATTATTAAAAGGACCTATAAACAAAAACAGGAGATTTTTTTCTGAAAACAGAGATTGAGGAAAAAGAGAGCAGGCAATTGGCATGCAAAAAAGAATGAGTGCTTTGTAGTCTTCTTAAAAAAATACCAAACTTACAAACTAAATGAATCAAAATCCAAAAATACTTAATCCATTTTAATGATTAAATATTTATTTATTTGTCTCTATTGTTTATATTCACAATCATTTTTTCCGAGTATTTTTCAAGAAAATAAATAGTGTGAAAGCATAAGCTATTTTAATGATGTTTTTATACGATCTGTTTTTCAAGGGAATACATGCTTGTGGGCATTTTAGTCAAATTTTGCCACTTGGAAGTCCAAGATCTTCTACTGAATTCCTAACTGAGACTTACAGTTTCTATTTATTTTTTATTTTCTAGAGGGAAAATAAAATTATTCTGTAACATCTCACTCCCTATGAGTTATGAGGTCAAAATGTAACTATTTGGCTTAGGGAAAGAAAGAAAACTTATCTAGTTATATTGTTCAGAGGATATATTGGCATGAATTGAAAAACATTTATACTTCAATGAAAAGCACTACTTCAATAAGAAGATCTGATCCCTCTACCCCTCAAATATTTGCAGTAGCTCTGATAATGTTAACAGCACTTCTATCAGTCTTCTCAGCAGTGCTAACTGCAAGGAAATCCCCAAACACCACTCCAGTTAAGAAACATGTGTACAAACACAACACGACTGCTAAGCCAGCTGCCCAGTAGCTAAGAGAAATTCATCTTGCCTGGATTTCTCTTAAAGCTGAGTGTCATTGCCCAGCTTCAAGTAAGCTTACAGCACATGAAATAAAAGATTGGTGCCATCTGTCTGACATATGTTAAGCAGAAAATATTTCTCTCGTATCACAGAAAAACACCCATTTTTAAAAAAAAATTATCCTTAATATCAGATCTTGAAAAATTTATGTAGTTTATGATGTGTCTTAGAAAATGTAGCTTTAAAATCTCTCTGTAACAGGATTTTTTAAAGTAGTTTATTCAACACAGAGGAGAAACTAGGATAAAGGATGAGATGAGGAACACAAGGCACTTGAAAGAATAGAAAAAAGATAAATCCAGATGATTTTTTTCCCTGCCATCTATTCCTAAAGACATTTCCTTTTGACAAAATAATTATTTAGCAATAAAATACGGGTTAAAGTGATTCCAACACCTAGTTATTTTTTTTTAAAGTAGTATTTTAACTAAGAAACCAAATAGAATTCTAATTCATATCTAATGAAATGATACAAGGATAAAAAAGCACAAGAAGACTGAATAGAGGATTCAGATACTTGTTCTGTTTTCACATAAAGCAAGATATTACTTCAGAATTCTATAATGAGTAGTGAAGTATGAATAGTTTTGCATATTTAAGATATTAATATCTCCTTTCTAAACTATTTGGTTGTTTGGTTTGGGTTTTTGGGGTTGCTTTTTTGTTTGGTTTTTGTCTCTAATTCAAATGGTGAAAGAAGTTTACTGAGAGCAGATACAATGGGGAAATGCTGACACTGAGCAGAAATCATCCATGATGGATAGAATATGAACAAAAAAATTGTTTTTTAATTGCAGTTTTAAATCTTATTTTGTGTTCCTGTCACCAGCTCAAAACTACATATGCCACTTAATTCGATTTTTATTTAGCATACATTTGCTAACTGCATTTGGTGTTTAAATCACATAAGTCATCTGGCACAGAAAAGCAGTGATTAGGTAGCTATTGTGATGTATCTTTGGATTCTTTATGGCAGACCAGTACAAAGGGTTATTTGCTACTAAGATATAGCCATCTAACCTTTATTTGTAAATGTCTGCAGTGAGATGCTTCATCCCAAATAACAGCTGGGGACGCAAGCCCTCACTCTGTCATCCTAGACACCTTAGACTCCTATGGGCTCTGGAAATTATCCACCTGTGGGCTTAGGTACTCAGGTACATAGGTACTCCAGCTAACATGGATGCAGCCTGTTTCCCACTTAATCATTGCTTCCTCAAGGACAGCAAATTCTAATTTTACCAGTTTCATGCAATCTTCTAGAATCAGATGATTTAATAGCAAAATCATAGATTTATTTCATAAACTTAGGGTAAGGCTTATATTATAGTTGCACTTCTGTAAGCAGATTAAATATGTATGTTTATAGATGTACATATATAAAAATTCAGTACTAATTTAAATTAGCAGGACTTCCTCCTAACATCTGTGGTACTTTTCACTTGAATTTTCCTATGTATCTCAACTTCATGCTGCAGAATCTTGTAGTTCCTTTCTAATAAAATAGATACTTTAGAAAAATATCTGGTTCCAGTTCAGACACTCCACAAAAATAAAGGCCAAGAAAAAACAGCAATATATAGCAATATCACAGTACAATGACGAAGAAATATTTGCATTCAGTCCTCTTCAAGAAAAAAATTCCGATGTACTTAAACCCTTACTCTTCTTGACAAATTTCTCAGCTGTAACCATATATAGTTATGAAAAAAGTATCTTAGGCCTTGTAGTTTTAGCTTGATAAATAGTAAAAGATGGCACCAATTTTGGACAATTTCTGTCAGCTTGTTGTAGTTATGAGTCTGAGCATTCACGACCTCTATCAAAAATCTTGAATCAATAATTCTTCTGCAGACTACCACAAAAAAGTTATCCCCTCAGTTAGTGGCCACAAGATAGCAGATGAAACCCAAACATGATCCTCAGATTAGCTCATTTGGTTATAGCATGGTGTTAATAATGCCAGGGTAGTAGGTTTGATCCCTGTACAGGCCATTCACTTAAGAGTGTGACTTAATGGTCTTTCTTGCTCATTTCCACCCGTGAAAGACTGTTCTGCAGGTCTGTGATCTAATTGCAAATACTACATTTCAAAGCCAGTCTTAGTTCACAAGACATGATGCCAGTTTCAAATTGTACAGATGTTCCTTCTGCCTATGCAATAATTTGTGTACTCAGATTCTATCAAAAAAATTATTTTTACATCATAATTGGTTTTGTGATCTTCACATCTGCCTGACCATCCTTTGTATTAAAGATAGATGAGTTGACATCACTCTGCTGACAAATCAACAGATTTTTTGTGTTTTCCAGCAAATAATACATTGCCTTTCCATCTGAAGAAGGAAAAGTTAAACATCAAAAACTAATATGTTGTCTCATTTCTTCCAATTTAGAAATTAAGTAGGTATTCTGTGTTTTGTTGTCCTCATAATAGTGCACCTCAGAATGCACCACAATTTGTTTTAAAGGCTTTGTTATTCTAATAAAAGAAATAAAGTTTTGTGTTTAGACCCTAATAGGGTGTTAGTGTTTTGTAAAATTTTATGGGCATTTTTTAACAAACTTCACAGTTTGTCACCCCGTTTCTTTATGCTTGATGAAACTCCATGGTTTGTGTCAAATAAACGAAAGCAGAACTTTTCCTCTTGACTTGCCTTTTAACTTCTTCATGTTTATTTGTTTAGATTAGAGTTCATCAGGCAGAAACTTTGGATTTTTCTACATTTTGTGAAGTGATTAGGATATCTTGCTTGACGGATAAAACATATTCAAAGTTTATACCAAATGGTGTTGCCTTTTTTTTTTAAACAACTTCCCCTCTTAAGATGTCAAAGTAATAATCTTTCTTTAAAAAAGTAAAAAGAGTCCATTTATATGGGCTTATTTTCTGTCTTCAAACAAAGAAAAGCAACACAGCAAAACTTGAGTGAGAGTCAGAATTAAAACTTGGATTTAGGGACATATAGACTTATATAGGGACATATATTTTTTTAATATATCATGTATGTACAGATCCAGAAACAGGCATGCATTTGACTGTACTAGTCATGCATACATTCACTGAACTATAGCTTGAACAGACATAGTCACCCTGATCAAGCAAAAGTAATCTAGGCAAAATCTATTTATTTTCTTGAAAAGATGTATTTCAGTAATTCTCCTCCAGGAGTTCTGGCATGAATAAGGAAGTGCCCTTTTTAGAGAATTCAGGAGTATCTTATGGACACCTCATTCCTTTGTACAATGAGCCAGAATTACGATGAAAAGTTTTAGAGAAAGTTAGAATTAGTTTTATGAGATCTTCTTTAATTTCTTCTCTCTCACTGACTGACTAGAAAATAACCTTTTCCAATATATTGCTTTCTTCTGTACTTGCATTTGAATACAATTTTTAGAGTAGCTTTCAACACAGAAATTATTTCTGGCTATATGTTCCGTATATTTTGAGAGGTTCATCAGCGATACTTTTGACCAATCCACCAGGAAAGGATTATATTTCTACATGATAATTGGAAGGACAATTTACCTTTTGAAAATATGGAAACAAAAATAGAAATTTCTGTTCACTACTGTTCACCTCTACAAGCAATAGTAAGGATGAAATCAGTGCAAAATGACAGGAACCATGAGAAGATGTAAATAACACAGTTATAGGTACTCTCTCATTATCTTTTTCCAGATGAATCGTGGTTGATCACCATGACTCTTCTTCCTACTGGAGAGCTACATGACAAAAAGATATTCTGTGAGCAAGCTGGAAGAAAAGCTAGAGCATTGAAAAGGCTACGATTGTTACCACGCAGACATTTCTGTGATTTCATGGAAGTTCCTAGCTTTCAGACTGGGACTTGTTTAAGAGAGAAAAGAATACTGGGAAAAGAGTAAACATTTCTTGCTTTGACAATCATAAAAAATTATAGATGGAAATAAGCAATTTTTTGTTTCAGCATAAAAGATTATAGTTCAAATGCAGAGGTTTTGATGCTTTCACTCTCTATGCTTAAAATAGTGCCTGTAAAAAGAGATCTGCCTTTTTCTCTAAAGGACTAATAAGCTGTAATTTCTTCAAAATGTGTCATAAAGTGAGTAAAAGAATACTATAATCTTTATTAATTGAGATGCTTGCCATCTCTTAGCATTGAATTCTATTTAATCCCTGCAAACTGTCAGTCCAAATGACAAGTGCCCAAACAAAAAAAGCAGAACCTTCTAGAAAAATCTTCTGGATCAGAGAATCTAGCTTCCATTGTAACAAGTACTGATCATGTCATTCCCCTTTCTTAAATGTGTGGGGATTCTTTATTAGTTCCATTGGAATACAACTTGTAAAATATCTTTGATAATCGGTGAATCTTATAATTTTCACCTGGTTTATTTTCAATCACCATTGTGCAAATTATGTTCCTTAGCTGCAATATCTTGATTCCTTGCCTGACATTCATGCTCTCTACAGATACAAAAATCACATCTCACCCCTTTTTTTTTCTATTACCTTTTTTTTATTTTTTTTTTTTCTTTTTTAAGACCTCTATTCCCTCCATAAACCATGGGTGTCTTTGGTAGGTATGAATTATCAAGAGGAAAGTGGGAGGGAAGGTAGAAAACTCAGATTTAGATTTGTAGTCAGGCTTTGCTTTCATTTCCAAAACAATTATTTGAATAATATTCTATTGAGTAGAATATTATTCTACTGAGTAGAATATATTATTCTATTGAGTAGAATTCAAATGTATAATTACTTTAAGTCACACTGAAATAAACTAGCTCATGTGAATAGCTGAAGCAAAAACCCAACCAGAGCTTTTAGAAAACATCGTATATTTGCAGGGAGAAAACCTTTTGACAGAATTCTGCATTCTCAGAGACATAGAAGTTCAAATGAAATAGTTCAAGGCAGAAGACTTGTACATCCAAAATGATACCACCAGTTTCTTGCTGTCAGAGCTACAACTGAAAAGCAAAGCTCATGATCTGATCTACCATGCCACACTCTGATTATAGCTGCTTCTCCAAACCTATATGATTAACTCTCGTGTGACAAGAGCTTGAGAAAGCAAATGCACACGTGTTAGAAGGGATATTTGTCAAGAGGAGTAAGCATTGGTTTTATTATCCAGGACACTAGACCTAATTTAAAGAAACTGAGAAGTCACTGAGTAACTATGAAGAAAAACAGTTGGATTTATGAACAAGGCAGAGGTCTTAAAAAATGGGGGAAAAAAAAAGTAAGTAAGATTCTTACTAAAAAACCCCAAAAAAGATGAGAGGTGGTTTTTGTATATGCACTTCTTTTGCCCATCAAATGCATCTAAAATTCAAAGTATGAATTCTTGGGTTCTCTCCCAGACAGATCTGTTCTTGTCATAAATCAGGGCTTTGCACATCAGTTCAGAGCCTATAGTATTTGTATATGTTAATGGAGGCCACAGGCAACCACCCGAAGAATTCCAATTCCTACCTTTTTACAATCATTAGCATATTTAAATAAATGCATTTGCTTTGATTACTTTCTGTTCACTGTCTGTAACTGAAGAAGACAAGATTATAGTGAAAGTCCTTTTATTTGTAAGTCTAGGAAGAAAAAAAGCAAATAGAATCTTTTTGGATTTTATCACAGGAGAATAATGTAGCTAATAATGATTATGCATTAAATCAATCTATAAGAAATTTATTGTTCTGAAAGTATCCTTTTTTGGATCTTTTATAAGCTTGACTTACTTACCATCATCATTTTCCCTATAAAAGGTTTGCTGTAAGTTCAAAGGGCACTTCTAGGTTTCTAAATGCCACATGACTTGAAAAAATAAATTCAGCTTAATATTTTAATGAATAATTAGGAACAGAAATATGATGCTGCTTGCATTCCTCTGTGTGCATCTATTCATTAAGAAAAGTAATACTGCTGTCAAGAATTGCCTTCATATTTGACTTGTATGCAATCGAGTGAACTGTCGGTGCTCAGCAGCCCAGATGGAGCAGCAGGAGGCATCATGTGAAACGTCTCACAGCAGATTACATTATTCTCTACATGGAGAACTGAGCAATCTGTCATGCCCCTTTAAGGCTTTTACTTAGCAGCTCTGTTGGCTACTGCTTAGCAGAAGCAGAAACGTTATTCCACCTACACTTTGGACAGAGGTTGCCAGCTGGGAACATATTTACAGCAACATAGGGGACATGATTTTATGGAGTCCTTTTGCACACTCTCAGAAAAAGACTCTCTTTATTACTTGCTTTCTTAACTGTGTTTGGGGATCTAGCTCCAAATACATTATTCATTAAATGGTTTATATGTGTGTGTTAAATCAAATGCAAAGCTTCCCAGGAGACGAAAGTGTCCTAATAATGTACACTTATTATGGGAAAGGACATTACTATGGAAAAGTTACCTATCTGCATCTTTTAACATTACTCTGAGAAGCTAAATAGAAACTAGAAGGCTGAGAAAAGTTAAGAGAAAAAAACAGATGGCTTTGGAATTCTAACAATTTGTTAGCTGAGTGTCTTTTCAGCTCAGGTTTACGGAAGCTCTGGGTTTTCTCTATTGCAACTGCAATGAGAAAATTATAGTTATGAAGCTTTTTTCGAGACATTAAAAGCATGATCAATGTTTATTGATGCATTTGTAATGGAAAAGCCCTAATCCACCTAAAACTGATATTTCATAATCTTCACAAATAATTGTTTATTATCTGTTTATTCAGGAAAGATTTGCTGAATAGCCCCAAATAAAACACATACACTACTTACATGGAATAAAACTAATATTAAAAATAAGCTAATAAACAAGAGGGTTGCTGTTGGCAGCAATTTAAGTATATCTTTGGACTATTGAAATTAATGAATTCAGCCAGTAATTTTTCAATCCGTCTCTGACTTGCTATCTTACAATGGAACTAAAAGTCCAGTTTGTTTTGCAGCTAGTAGAATGATTTAGGAACTGAATAAAATTGTGCAATTTTATGTACAAATATATTCAAACTGTCAATGTTACCCAAATATTTTACAAACTATGTAAAATAAGATGAACAGACTTTAATCAACCAGATTTGAAAAACAGCAGATCACATTAATGTGATTTCTTCTGTGTTCAATGTTTTCCTATAATTTTCAATAAAATTTTTAGGAGAACTGCTGTGGACTGAAATGTATGTAATTTTAAAAATATGTCAAAATACATTTTTATTTAATTATGCTTTGACTACAAAATAGTTTGTGAATGAAAAAATAACCAAAAAACCCATATTGTACAAGACAAAATAATTTGTGAATAAAAAAACCAAACCATATTGTACAAGACAAAATACAGTCCCTGTAAGCACAGGCTTAGGCCTTTGTACTTCAAGAAGTAACGAAAGACTGTTAGGACAAAGTAGGTTCTTTTGGACATTAATTTCTTCTGTAGACATGAGACAGATATCGAAAATATCCTGTTTTTATAAGTGCAGATATATTAGAAAATGAATCTCCAATTCAAGACACATATAAGTTCTTCAGCTTGTTACCTGCATGTGTCACAGTGATGCTTTCTATTAGAAACCTATTTGCATTATTAGTTCCACTCTGCAGAATGGGAAGAAAGATCAAAATATCAGACTGATATTTAAAATCTGAGGGAGTCTGCAGTAGAAAACAAATTTTAATCCAAATTGCCATCATGGCATTTTAGTATAGTAACCACTGGATGGACAATCTGTCCTCTCTAGAAGTTCTTTCCTTACAATTTCATTGATTTCCTCTTGCCTGAATTACTAGAGGCATTTGAAGTCTTCCAGCTTGTCTTTCCAGCCCAGACTTAGCAAGCAATGAAAGAGAGAAAGAAACATGCAGGGATGAAGGGCCTTCAGAGCCGCTTTCACACAGGGTGTTAGCCTATCTGCTGCAGCTCTGCCATGGCTGCAGTCTGCTTCACCCTCCACTTAATGTTGCATCCAAATTTGTCCTAAAATGTGCTGTGGCAAAATTGCTTTCTCAGGTCACAATGGCTGGAGCTTTTTGAGTGCATCTGTGACTGCGTGTGATCTTGTAAGGAAAAAAGAAAGATCTTAGAGCAAGAATGTGGAAAATTAACTTCTGGTAGAAGCAAAAGGCGAAAGAGAGTTACCAGAATATATTTGCAATGTTCAGGAAATAAAGCTTGAGTCCTTTTAGACTGGTCTGGGCTAGAAGGGACCTAAAAACCATGTAGTTCCAACCGCCCTGCCACAGGCAGAGACACCTTTACCTAGACCAGACTGCTCGAAGATTCATCCAGCTAGATTTTGAACACTTCAAGGGATGCGGCGTTCACAGCTTCTCTGGAAAATCAGTTCCAATGCCTCACCACCTTCACAATAAAGAATTTCTTCCTAATATCTAATCTGAACCTACTCTCTTTCAGTTTGAAATGATTCTCCCATGTTCTGTCACTATATGCACTTGTAAATTGTCTCTCTACCTTTCTTGCACCTCAGGCACTGGAAGGCTGCTATTAGGTCACAATGAAGCTTTCTATTTTCCAGGCTGAGCACTCCCAATTCTTTCATCCTCTCTGGGTAGGGGAGGTACTCCATCCCTCTAATAATCTTGATAGCCCTTCCCTGGAATTGCTCCAACAGGTCCATGTCCTTCCTGTGCTGAGGACCCTATGACTGGATGCAGCACTCAGGTGGGTTCTCACCAAGTCAGAGGAGCAGAATCACTTCCCTCAAACTTCTGGCCATGTTTCTTTTGATCATAAGTCAATAAAACAATATCTATGTATTCCATATGTATTCCTTTTAAGAGATATTTAACAGATACTGGGTTGGGTGCTTTTTATCAGTTGCAAAGCTGAAAGTCCAAATAAGGAGCTCTCCTGAAGATTTTCCATTTTTATCAGAAAAAAAAAAAAAGATGGTAAATAGGAATGTTTATGTCCTGTTTTCTACTTCTTGATGCTGTGTTCTTCCTTCTGTTGCTTCTAGTAGAAAAATAAGTACTTGTTCTTATTGCAAATGTATGGTGCTGTATTTCAAAGGACGAGCCAACATTAGGCTTGCATGTTGTATTAGCAAGGGCAAGGTTAAGTATGTTTAAAGAGATACTGTCTATTAGTCTGAAGTGAATTACTGTGGAGATGCTGGATTTCTGCCCAGAGATAAAAAGCAGTTAAGCTACCTCTTCAGCTACACTGATTAATTATATATTAGTCTTATTATTAATTGTGTGGGTTTGTTCATTTGGTAAAAATGGGAAGTTACAGACAATTCATTCATTTTGTAGTAAATAAATGAATATTTAATCCCAAGTCTACTGGGTAAAGTTTATCTTTCAGATTAGAGAAAATCTGTGATCAAACTACAGCTATGGATTCTGGCCATCAACCCGGCATGAATGTAGTCCACCTAACAAAACATTACAGAGTTTTCTGATTTGATTTCAAATAGAAATAATGCAGCAGGATCACTGATAATATTTTCAGAATTATTTATCAGTTCTTAAGGGAAATTTTTTAATGTGATTTTGAGGACATATTATTTCTCTTAAATGTCTGACATACCTAAGATAATGATCTTTTCATTTCAGTGACATTTCAGTTTGTTGGATTATGCTTTAATCTGATGTCTTCTGCTTTTCTTATGATGACAATTAGTGAATTATTTTTGTTAATATACTCTGTGCTAATTCATAATTTGTGTTGGAGCTGCATTGTCAGTAAGGCTATAGCATATCCTCCTTGAGCTGATTATAAAGGGGTCATCAAATTTCAGTGATCAAACAAGGTTATCCAGGTTGCTTCACACTTCTGATACAAATACTTTGAGAAGCATGTTAGGGCTTGATTCAGAGTTTTGTTCAAGCTTTAAAATGCAAAGTAATCTTTGGGACCAGATCCCTGTCCTTGTATTCAGGACTTCCATTTATGTCAGGGAGCTGTCTAACTACAAGTGGACAAGGACTTCAGAATCTGGTTACTTTGAGGGTGTGAATGTTTAGACATTTATAGCTATCCCTTTTGCCATGGAGCAGGTAACTTGCTAGCATACATTCTAGAATTGTGATAAAATAGAATGAACATAAGGAAAACAACATCCACACGCTTCTATGTCTCCAAAAGTGTCTAGCACCACCAGAATACTTACATTTATCTTCTTCATTAGTTCCTCACTTATTTTTTTCCTCTTGCTTACTTGCACAACATATGGGAGAGGGTTGAATTTATTCTTGATTGCATAATCATTATAATTAGTCCCTCACCTCATCAGCCAAGAGGTTGTACAAACAACCTTCAATTTGCTATCTGCAAAATGGATGATCTCAGAATTTTTTTTATTCAAATGCTACTATTATCATACTTCATTACAAAGTTGTCAGCTTCTTGTTTTAAATCCGGACCTGTTCCAAGTCCTGGCATTCAGGAACAAGCAGTATTTGCTCCGAAGAGCTGTGCTATACCGTAGCACAGCATATTATCAAGTCATTCAGGGCAGTAGGATCAATAGCTTGGTTAGTGCTGAATCCTGTCCCCACGGATGAACAGTCCTCCCCATGCAATTGATTTGAAGCTGTCTGAAGGACTGAACATGTCTTAATGGGGTGGAAGTCCATTTGTCCATCTGAAGCAGACATCCTGGTTCAGTTTCCTCTGCAAGGTATCTTCTTTGTAATCTTTGAAGGAATTCTGGAAACCATCCAATCTTCAGTAAGCATAACGATTTGTTTTAAAACAATTTGATTTGCTACTAAACCAAAACCCAGATTTAAATACAGCCACAAGTTTCCAGATGATGTTTCAACCCTTTAAGTGCTTATTATTAAAGTATTAAATTTCTCAGCTACAAATTCTAGAATCAGAATGTCTTATCTCTGAAAAACCAAATATGCTTAATAATTTTTCAGTAACTGATACAGAATCAAATTTTATTTTAAACTGCGATAATATGGTATTTTTTTTTTTTAATCTACAAAACATTTTAATGCCTCTATTCATCATCACATTGCACCTGTGGTGGAAGCTCTTCTTGAACAACTGGATTGAAACACTACCTCCACAGAAAAAAAAAGGTCTAAAAGAAAACCCCATTAATTTTTAGTTAATCAGGAACAAATAGCTACTCAATAGTCTGTGCACACCATACAACAAACAAACAACATATGTTCACAAGAAATAATGGTGCGAACCATTAGTCACAAAATAGTTCACACATTAAATATATTAATTTTCAAAGCTGAGATATAGTCTAAAATAAGATAATTAGTAACACCACCTACAGCAGTGAAAGAAAGTTCAGGAAAGTTCCAGATAAGTGGAGAAACTGAGCAGGAGGAAGCCTTACAAGAATGCAGGGGAGATACCACAATGTAAAAGCTACACTAAAAATTGCAATTGCTTCCTTTTCTCACTAGAGGGGAGTAAGTCTTAATACTCCTGGCAAGATGCTCTGCAAGGACACTGGTTGGGGAAAGGGTGTCAAATGTTTATCCGTACCTGAGTGTATGTTTTGCCGTGCTTTAGGACTACTTAGGCACTAAATAGTACTCCACAGAGAAAACAAAAGTGCCACCGAGTTTAGTTGGAGGCCTGTCACTAGTGGTGTCCCCCAAGGTTAAATACTGGACCCAAGACTTAATGACTTGCAGGAAGAGGCAGATGGCTCTGCAGCGAATTCACTGGTGACACAAGGCTGGGAGGCGTGCAGCCCTTCAGAAGGACCATGGCAGCTTGGAGAAAAGAGGAGAGGAACTGTCTGAAATTCAACAATGGGAAATCCAAGGTTCTGCACCTGGGGAGAAATAACTCCATGCACCAGTACAGGCTGGAGACTGACCTGCTGGGAAGCAGCTCTGTGGAGAAGGACCTCGGGGTCACCAACAAGCTGTCCATGACCCAGCAGTGGCCAAGAAGGACAATGGTGTCCTGGGGTACTTTAGAAAGATCCTTGCCAACAGATTGAAGGAGGTGATGCTGCCCCTCTGCTCACCCCTAGCCACCTCTGAAGTGCTGTGTCCAGTTCTGGGCTCTGGAAGGAGGTCAAGCTGAGGGTAACAAAGATGATTAAGGTAAGTCAAAGATAACTGAACCATCTCTGTTACAGGGAAAAGCTGAGACAACTAGGCCAGTTGATCCTTGAGAAGAGATGACTGAGAGGGGACCCATCAACATCTATGAATATCTGAAGGGAGGGTGTCAAGAGGATAGAGCCAGGAATGGTGTGGGTTCCAAGCAATAGGACAAGAGACAAAGGCAGAAACTAATGCACGGGATGAGGATGAGCTTCTTTACTCTGCAGGTGACCAAGCACTGGAACAAATCGACCAAAGAGGTTGTGGAGTCTTCCTCACTGGAAATATTCAAGAACCATCTGGACATATTTCCATGCAAAATGCTCTAGGACCACCCTGCTTGAGAAGTGATATTGGATCAGACTTCAGCTGTGCTCCCTTCCCATTTTGTGACTCTGTGATAACTTATTTGAGAGTGAAGTTGAGCAAAAAGCAAAAGAGAGCATGTTTAAGTTGAGCACTGAGATTAAATGAGGCCTTATGCAATAGCAGCCTCCTTCCCTTTATAGACTCTATTTCCCTATAATATAGATATACCATGATGCACCACAAGGTCACTGTCAGCCATGATTTTCTCATGGGGAAATGGGAAAACCTGTGATTGTACTTCCTTTAAAAGCATTCAGCTACCAATAACACTAAAAACTGCAAGTTAAAAAAAAAGGAAAGTGGTTTTTTATGCAGTAAGTCACTCATGTTGAAATTTTCTGCATATTCCCACTAGCATTCTGCTGGGAAGAGAGAAAATAAAGGAATCCTTGCAAATAATTAAATATCATTGATTAATTATGGGGAAGGCATGGTAATGTACCTCCAGAGTGCAAGTGCATTGCATAGCTTGCTGATTTTGCTCCACTCTTTTTGTTGGTTTTTCTTTGGTTTAATTTTAGGGTATTTGTTTGGGCTTTGAGGGTGGGAGGGGATGGGATCGTTTGCTTGGCTGGTTTAGTTGCTGGTTTTAGTTTTGAATTATTTTTGGTTTTAATTTTTACACTTTGTGCTCAAGCCTGGATTGTCTTTTAGTTTTAATTGAATCAGTATATTATGATTAAATGACTCAAGAAATTTGGACTTACTGGTTTTCTTTTCTTGGAGAAAAAGTCCCAGTATTTAGGTGTAGGAGAGAGTGGTATTTACTAGCATGAATCACCTTTTGTCCCTTCCTCTAAGCAGCCTGAAAGGAGAATTCTTAGAATTCTCATAGCATGACAGATTTTTTTATCACTATATTCACATGGTTCTCACCAAGATTTTCATTGAATTTCATATCTAATCTCCAACAAGATGGAAGAACAACATTAATTTGCTTTGTCCACACAAATGTTTATAATTAATGGTTCTAAATCTTCGTACGCTTAACCCTTGGATTCCCAGAGTAATACAAAAGCAAGCCTTTGTGTCTGCATCTGAGGAGTAAATTTCTGCTTTACAACCTTTGCAACCTCATCTGCCTTCCTGAGAAAACCATTCCATATCTTTACTTGAAAAATATGAAGAAAGAAAATAACTGGTGGCATGGTCTAGCACAAAGAAACTCAGGTTTCTGTTAATAGCCTCTATATATCAGCTTGAAAATGTGCAGATGGCACTGAAGCTCATTTCAGAGGAATCCTGTCTTGAAGTAGTATTCATACTGAGCACTGGAGAATGAAGAATGGCAAATATGTGAATTTTGGGTTGCTGCGTTGATTTAGCAATCAGATAACAGAAGAATATGCAGAAGAAAGTCTGAAGCCAAATCATTGTCAGAAGTAGTTATAAGGCAAACTACATTTCCTTTTGCTCTGTCTTCAGAGTGAGGGAACCTAAATGTAGTGGCTTCACTGACCTTGTCACTGATTCTGGATGTAGTGGCTTCTGAAGGTCAAAATCGTTCTAATGCAGTAGCTTAGTTGTAATGATACTAGACTGAAAAAGCTTAAGCTATGATCCAACAGGCAAGGCACTCTTTTTAGAACCCATTTTTCTTCCCAAGAGTAAGAGAAGCAGGAATAGTATGGTAACAATGTAAAGAGGCTTTTCCAGTCAACCATGTAAAGCAAAATAAAAAAGAACAGTCTTTCAGAGGGCAGGAACTCAATTTCTGTATCTTTAGATTTAGCCACCAATTTCAAAATTATCTAGTTCTTTCTTAGTTTTAAATTTAATATCATAAACTCTTCTTAGAGAAACTTCAGTGGCATAATTAATCTTCATCCAGTTGAGCAGTGATCCAGAACGGAAGGCACTGGCCAATATAAAAGTAACATTAATGTTCTGTCAAAAATCTTCAAGAAATTTTTGGATGAGAAAAAATTTCTTGCCAATTTCTTGTCAAACTCAGATGAGACACAAACCTTCAAATGAACATCACACAGGTTCCCAGAGAGATTATAGCCTCTTTCGATCATTAAAGTGCAAGACTCAAGATAAATTACAGGTTACATTTTGAAGTATGGGTTAATTTCTAAAAGACTGACATTTTCATTGTCAGTTCTTTTCTCAAATTTTTTGTCTATTTTGTAAATATGGTTTTCCTCAAAGTATTCAAATCTCCTTTTCCATGTCTATGTACTTACAGAGCAAAAATTGATGTCCAAAAAGGCTCTGTTTAAAATATATATATATATACATATTTAAGGAAAATGTAGAAGAAAATAACACAAATTTTGTATTTGTTTTTCCACAAATCCCCAAACATATACATAATGTCTGCAGTTTTAGAGCCAGATTTCAAATTTGGTCAGATCTCTAGAGATACTATTGATGTTTATGAGTTTCTGAAAAATACAATAGGCACATTAGGTATATTTCAGTGCCTAAGTGAAAAACTTGTTCAATTACTTCATCTCTATTTTTAATGGGGATACCCTTCCTGTGTTTGTATTAATCCTCCCAATGCTACATGAGCAAAAATAGGAAAAAAAAATTCTTAATACAGCAGCATATCTTGCAGTAACTCATGAATTTCAAAGCACCACATGCTTACAGATCTAGCTAATTAGGCACTCAGACAATGCTAAAGCAAATCTCAGTGTGCAAGGAAACAAACATGTGAAGTGAAACATATTTGCCTCTATTTGTCTTGTTTTGCTCTTCTCCTTCTTCTACCCCTCTGACAAGCTGCTCTTTTTCATTTTGTTTTTCATGCTTGACTGGAAGTGCCTACTTCACGTTGCTACTGTACTAGCCTCACTTCTGTTATTATTGACAAAACATAAGCTCTTTTTACTGCCTTGTCTGTTTGGTTGTAGCTTAGCTTCTACCAGTCTAGTATCACTTCAGTTAAGTTGTTATGCTAGAACTGTCTGCACCTTCAGAAGCTGCTATATCCAGGGTATTAGCCAAAGTACTATGTATTTAGATTTGAAACTTTTGCAACTTCTATCTGTTTTTTAGCAGTAACCATATTTCAACTCCATAAAAAACCGTAAAGGTTTAGTTTGGTTTCTGAGTGTTCCCAGATTCCTCATGTCTAGTCAGTTTTTCAGAGTTCTTGTATCATTCTTTTTCTTCTGTATTACTGCTTCTTCCATATGCAAGAAATTATAGTTGAGAATTTCCTTTTTTTACAGAATCCTTCACAACTTCAAGAATTCCCCAATTTAATATAAGGGAGAGAGCAAGAAAAAAAAATCCATTTAAATTTATATTTCCTGCTGTCAACAGTACAGTTCTGAATTAATTTGATAATCCATATCCTTTTTCTATATAAGCAGGTTCTCTTGGATTGCCATATAGTTAGAGAAAACTTTGGTGACTGAGAGCTCTGGCCCGTGACAAGAGAACATACTGTCATTATGTGTAAAATAAATTTCTGGAAATAGTTAAAATTATTATTAGTAGTAGTATTAGTATTAGTATTATCATTCTTACAGGGAGTTTTATTATCCAATTGCACTAATAGTTCAAGATACAGTTTTGGATAATTAAATGGCATCAATCTAGATCTATCCAAATGGTAATCAATCAGCCAGGGCTGATTTTCAGGTCAGCTGCTGGGTTTGGTTTTCTTTGTGGATACATTCTTCTTCTCCAAACTTGTTGAATTTTCCCTAGACCTGATGTAATTGCACAATAATGTCACCTTCATCCTAGCTCAGGTTGCCTTAGGCAGCTTAATTTACAGTCCAAAATTCTCCTTAGGAGGCACATTTAGGGAGGGGTGGGCTTTGGTGGTCACAGCTTCTTTGTACAGTTTTACCAAAATGGGCAAAAGTCCTTCCTAACAATATTTGAGCCACTAACCATAACATTTCACTCTCTTGCAGTGAGTGATCTCCCTGTCTATATCAACCCATGAGCTTCTCTATCATATTTTCTCTCCCATTATTCTGAGAAGATGGATAGGGCACCTTGGTGGGCACCTGGCAGACAGCAAAGGTCAATCCACCACAGTGCCAAGAAAAGTTAACTGGAACCTGATAATTTTATCATATAGAATAACTTTTATACTTTCCTTTCTTTTAAAACTTTTCTTTCCCCCTGCATTTTAGAGGAAATCCAAGTTTTTTATTATTTTCAGTGATTGTCTAAAAATTGGTATTACTTATTTTTATACATTTGCTAATTAAAATTCTGGGCACCTTTTTGTTCTTTTTATTTCCAATTTGCACATTACCTGCATCGGTTTAAATTGTGCTAACTATCAAATATCCTCCCATAAAATTCTGTTATTTAAGCAAATAAAAATGTGACATCTATAATTTCTGAAATGCAATTTGTGATTAGATTTAAATTTTTTAAAGTAAATTAGGTTGAGATACAGGTGATTCTTAAAGTATATGTAAATATTTTCATTTGATTATAAAAAGTAATTATGTTGACAAGCAATACGTTTGAAAGTGAAAGTGAGGTTATGAAAAATTAATGTAATCATTGAACTGCTTGATAACTCTTGAAAATGTGATAATAAAATAAATCAAGGAGATGTCATTCTGCAGAGCAGAAAAAACAGAGTTTGGGCAAAAGTAAATATTGTAAGAAATTCAAATGCTCTTATGGAAAATAAAATGCTGACATAATCAAGTATAAACTTTAGACATTTATTTCTGACAGACATATCACATAAAATTCCCATACTTATGGGCCTGGAATATTTTACCAAAATAAAATTGCTTCAAGATTATTAACTTGAAATATCCATTAATGCTTCCCAAATACATGTTCTGTCATGAACCTGAACTTTCTTAAGTGATCTTACCAATCAAATTTTTTACTCATTCCTATGTGTCATGTTTCCAGACGTTAACTTCAAAATACTCATAGAAACCCAAAATAGAACCAAATCTAAGCTCCTGCATAAAGCCCATACATAACCAGAAAGAGAAGTTAAGAAAGGTTCAGCCCATGGTGGCAGGATTGATCTCTACAAAGATGTAATTTCTTTATAATGGGCACTTTCTTTTTGTCGAATCATAGAATCATGGAGTTATAGAATGGTTTGGTTGGAAGGGACATCTTCCACAAAACCAGGTTACCTCAGAGCCCCTTGAACACCTCCAGGAATGGGAGTTCACAGCTCTCTGATCAACTTGTTCCAGTGCCTAATCAACCTCATAAGTAAAGAATTTCTTCCTAATATATAACCTAAACCTGCCCTCTTTCAGCTTAAGGCTGTTCCCCTTGATCCTATCCCTACATGTCCTTGTGCAAAGTCCTTCTCCTACCATCTTGTAAGCCCTCCTTAGGTACTGGAAGGATGCTCTTACGTCTCCCCCAAGCCTTCACTTTTCCAGGCTGAGCTGCCCAACTCTCTCAGCCTGCCTCCACAAGAGAGGTGTTCCAGCCCCCTGAAAAACTTAGTGGCCCTGCTGGACTTGTTCCACCAGGTCCATTTGTTTTGGGAGCTCCAGCACACTAGTCAAAGGTGGTGATGTTAAAACACACAGTCATTCAGAATGTGGGAGGCACAAGATCTGTGCTATGCCCAGGCTGTGAAGCTATATGTCTCACATCCCAGGAAAATGTGTGAGCAGAGAGAGGACTGAAGCACATGCTTCCTGTTCAAACACACACAGGAGATGGAAGGGTCACAGGAGGAGAAAAGGGGAAGAAAACAGCTAGTAGCTGTGCAGTTAGGGCAGTTGTGTTCAGCTCCCTGCACTCATGTTTGAAAATTATTTAGATTAAAATATATGAACAGTAAGAGTGAAAGGAATGAAAGCACTACTGTCTGTCTAAGCAAATCCAGAGTGTTAAATAAGAATTAGCCTGCTCATGTCTCATACACCTTCAGAAGCAGCTCCTTCTCCATTAGCCTTACAAAACAAAACTAGAAAGGGTACATCTATATAGCTATATTTAGGAAGGCAATCAGGAGCTTTGATTAAGAACCAGCTCTTCAGTTCTGAAGCCTAGAATAATTATATTGTTTCTGTTTAACATTAGGCTCCAGACCACAGATGAAGAGCTCCACATTTGCTTGCAAGCAAACACACCTGCACTGAGGAGGAGTGGGGTGGACAGGAAGCAGTCCAGGGGCTAAGGCCAGTCTGCAAAGTCATCTTCCTTGCCTCCTGGCACTGAAAAACTGAGGGGAAGTGGAAGGTAAAGGAGGAAGTAAATAATCTATGCCATTTTTTGTGACTCACTGGATCAAGGACAGTGTGGTATAAGCAATATGAGATAGTTTTTTCCTTAAATATATAGCTAAGCTTCCCAAATGCATGATGTTTACCATTTTTTTCTTACATAAAGTGAAATATCAGAATAGAAAACAAATTTTGCCCATAATAGAAAAAGAATGTTTTTTTCTAGTAGAGGGCCAAAATTTTTCATGGAGGTCAAGACTCGGAGACAGCATAGAACATTTAACATCAAACAGACAGAAATGCATTATCTTAATTAATACTGGAACAGTATAAAAAGTCATGTTATCAGAGCTCAGGGTACAGTCCCAGTGTTACTAGAGAGAAAATTAAATATTCTTTTTCTTGTAAATTGAAAGCATCCGTATCATATGGCATGCATTTATGTGATTATGCACTTTGAAGGCAGCTCTAAATCTTGAAGTATGACAGATTTTTTAATATTGTATATCATAGTGTATGTACTATCTAATTGATTATAGACAGTCAGTGATTGATCAGGTTGTATCTTACAGGCAAAACAATATTTACTGTTATCTGTAGCTGAACTGTGCTGATCAGGCTGATTTTGGCAGAACAATTTTTAAAATAACAGGAAAATGAATGGAAAAAAAGTAACAAAGGGTGGAGTGGAGCTTGTTAGACATGGATGACAGAGAAGTAACTCTAAATCATTTGAAGAAAATATAATTAGATTATACATTAAATCAGAATGGGATACATTATACAAATGATGTAGTAGCAACCACTATAATTATGAGCATATTAACAAGCCAGCTCAACAACTCTTGTAGAACCACAAAATCAACCAGGTTGGAAAAGACCTCTGAGATCATCGAGTCTGACCTATGAGCAAACACCACCCTGTCAGCTAGACCTGAGTGCCACATCCAGTCTTTCCTTAAACACCAGGGGTGGTAATTTCACAACCTCCTTGGGCAGCCCATTCCAATGTTCAATCTTCTTTCTGTGAAGAACTTCTTTCTAATGTCCAAATTAAATCTCTCCTGGAGCAGCTTAAGACTGTATCCTCTTCTCCTATTGCTGTTTTCCTGGGAGAAGAGGCCAATACCCTCCTTTCTGGGACTTGTAGAGAGTGATACAGTCACCCCCAAGCCTCCTCTTTTCCAGGCTAAATAACTACTACCTCCCTCAGCTGCTCCTCATAGGATTTGTGCTCCAGATCACTCATTAGCCTTGTTGCCCTTCTCTGGACACACTCCAGCATCTCAATGTCCTTCCTAAGCAGAGAGGCCCAGAACTGGACACAGGACTCAAGGTGTGGCCTCACCAGCGCTGAGTACAGGAGAAGAATCACTTCCCTCATCCTGTGGCCATACTATTCCTGATGTTCCCCTGGGGACACCCTGGCTCATGTTCAGTCTGTCATCAATCAGCACCATCCTTAGGAGATTTTCCTTACCTGTCCTTTTGCTGTCAGTGTATAAAAACAATTTTTATTATCCTTTACAGAAGTGGCAAGGTTAAGTTCTAAGCGAGTTTTTGCCTCTCTAATTTTCTTTCTGCATGACCTAACAGTATCCTTAAATAGTTGCTGAGCTGCCTACCCCTCTTTCCAAGGATTGTACATCCTGTTTTTTCCACTGAGTTTCTGCAAATGCTCTTTGCCCAGCCAGGACAGTTGTTTTCCCCACCAGCTCATCTTTTATCACGAGGTGATCCATGAGATAATCTTCTTGTTCTTATACGGACTTAAAATTTAAAAATTCCCTGTTTTGCCACAAGACACAGGAATATTACTTTTCTACTGCTTATTCATAATTTCTACTGCTTGTTTTTCAAAGTCAAGATAACATTTTAGTTGTTTTTGTGCAGCATTTTGACAAAAAAGAAAAAAGATGGAAGACTTAAAAATACAGTTTTGAAATACTATTTCAAAGGTATAATCATCCTAGAACGGAATTGGGAGCTGGAAATGACCAAATTAAACTCATTCTTGTATATCATAATTCTTTCATATTTTACCTTTTCTGGGAGATTGTTGAATGTCCTCTACACTACCTACTTGGGATGTTAGACTACATTTGATTCAGACTTTTAATTAAGCAGTGTCTGTGGTAGCTCTATTATGAATTCATTAGCAGGTCAATAATTATATTAAGCAGTTTTCCCTCCTGAGAGTTCAAAACAGTTAAGAGGGTAATAATCACTCGTATTATTTTAAATGTGGGTTAAATACAGCATAAAACATTGAACTGACACGCTGAATGTCAGAGTCAGCAATGGAAATATAGATAAATTCTGGGTATACTAAACCTCAATTAAACGAGAAACACAGGTTCAGATTCCCTCCCAGGGCACACTGTGCCATTTTATTATAGGGTTTCAATCTTTTTAGAAGTTTGCCTTTGAAAATTAAAATGACTTGTCACTGGACTAATTAGAGAGGAAACTAATAGCTGAATACAAACATTAGAGCTAAATATTTCTGTATTGAAGGCTGCTGATTTCTTTGCATGTTTTTTATGTTGAATATAAAATAATGATATAGGAAAATATATCTATGCCACTGAATAAAAGTTGGCTTGCAGCTACAGAGAATGATTCCTTCTACTTAAGGAATCTAAGTTCTATTTTGAGTCTGCCACAAATGTCCTTTGTGATCTAGAACTACCTTTCAGCGTCACTGACTTGCAATTGTTCTGTAAGTAAAAATTTCTAAATGTCTCTGAGACAGAAATAGAATTACTAAAAATGTTTTGGATCAATGGTTAAAAGACTCTATGATATTTCTAGCAAAAGCAGTACTTGTTTTGCTTAAACAAAAATGTTGCATCAATGCTACCCTATCTGTCTCCATTGTTTTTAAATTGTTTAGAGAACTTGCACCTGCCTTTATTTTTCTTGGTCTGGTTAATACAAACAGACATTATTAATATAGCTCTGTCAAGCATTATTTGGAAATATTTTTATTATGTGATTAACAAATTTTAAACTGTACATATGTATTAGAATTTATAGTAGATTTGTACAATAACTTGTGTGTTGTTAATGTACCGTGAATATCTGAATATTGTTAATGCAATGAGAGCAAAGGTCTCCGTCTCTTTATCAACTGTAATTAAGTCACTTGTCTTTTTTACATAAGTATGAATTTTTCTTCATATTAGCTAAAAAAATATATAGTGAATCTTTCTAATACAAACAACTATGCCTGTCATTGCTAACCTACAACACTGTGTTGCTTGTCTTACAAGTAAAGGTAGAGGAGCCATCTGGAACCCAACCAAATATAGCATGATGCCAAAAGTTGCATCATAGAAAAATAAAAAAGAGTGATTTAGCAAAGAAAAAGAAAAGCACAACCATACAGAATTGCAACAATAGAGAAAAATTATTAAATGAGATAAAGCATAACCTTATTAGGCAGTCTCTCATCCCTAAATATACGCAAAGCATTTTCCCTTTCAAAATATTTCCCTGCTTGAAAATTTTTCACTGCCTAGCTCCTTTCTCTACAGCAGATTGACCACTGGCATCAACTGGTCCAACAGTTCTTTATTCTGAATGTAAAATAAAATTTTTTTATTATTTCTTTGCTGAGTGAGTATATATACTAATGACTATATGAATTCAGGTCTTTTTCTAAGCTACAAGTTTACGTTAAAATTGATTTTTAGGAGTTTTTTTGACTGAAAGTAAGAAAGACTTAGAAAACCATTTGAAGAAGTATTATACACTCGATGAAAGATATTGTTAGAGGACACCTTAGTTTAGGCAATCTTGCCCTTATGTATTTACTGGTATTGAGAATACTGAACAAATAAAGTATGTGATGTTGAAATTTTACATCTCTAAATCATCTCTTCTGACAAGCCAGCAAATTAGTTTAGTATTAATTAAGACAAATAAAAAGCAACACCCTGAAAACTGTGGTTTTTTCATTTTTATAGAGAAGGTTGAAAGTTTGGAGTAACTGTTCTCAGCCAAGAAAATATTTAAGGTTACTGAAGCTTTCTAAAGGAATACAAGTAAGCCCATCACAAATGGTATTAAAAAATTTAAAAGATTATTAAGCTTACTTGATTGATGTATTTTTGTAAAGACTTGTGGGAAAAAATACAAGCCTGATAATTTGTGTGTATGCAGTCCATATAATGAAAAGCAATAACATTTTTAATAACAGAAAAATCATCTTAATTTGCCTAAAATTTATGCAACACCAGATAGGATATTTCCAACCTGAAGTATCAAGAATACAACCAAACTACAAATATATGTGGATCTTTAAATTTGTGGTGGCTGCTGAAAGAGGTACTGGAATCTGATCTACATTAGGAGACAAAGAAAAGAGGAGAGAACTAGTTACTTGTCAGATAAGTGAGTATCATATAAATTGCAATGTTGCTTTAATTGTTGAACTGAAATATTGCTGTCTAAAAATTCTTCATTATTTTTACAGTACTAAGATGAAAACTAGAAGGATAGATTCTGTGTGATTATACAGCATTTTACATACTGGCAGTGAGAACAGGAAGCTTCAAGAGTCAAAAGCTCTCTTGTATTTCAGCTGATGGCTTTGGGATATAAATATAAATCTGCAAATACTAGTGGTGGATGCTTTGTTAGGCAGTAAAAATTGCTGCATTCAATCCATCATGAATAGAAACACAGCTCATAATACTAAAAGGACAGTGCCAGTCAGGGACCTTTAGATTTTCTCCCACTTGCCTCTGACAGCAATCTAGGAGAAGCCCAAAGCAGCCTGATGGATGTAAAGGCATGCTTGTCATACAAAGAATAAGAGTCAGCATTTGGAATTTTTGGTTTTGTTTTGCTCTTTTTTTGGGGGCAATGTTTTTTTCTACACCTTTTAAAACACTTTATCACTTTGACAGGTGACTTTAGAAGAGATCAATAAGTAATGTTGGGACTGAATGGTCTCCTTTCCTTGATTCAAATCTTCTGGCCTATCTCCTGTTTAAGTAAACATTTTTTATACTCCTCCTAACTTTTTCAAAGAGCCTTAAGAGGATATTCTCTCGCAGAGCAGTGAATGGTTACGTGCAATTGTCCACCCAACCCATCTTTAAGAAGCTCTAACCTTTCCAAACCCTGTAAGATTTTCACATGCCCAGAATATTTTCCTCAATGTCAGTTTTCCCCATCAGCAGCTCTGCACTCTGTTTATGAGAACACCTAATTTTTTGACCTTGATAGGTTAAAAAAAAATAAATTATTGTTTGATTCATCCCTGCCAGAATACTAAAAGGTACTGGCAGCAAAATTTAATATGCACAATATGGATTTGTTACTGATTCTGAAAATTATCTGGTCCATTGCAAATTACAAAAGTCCACGGAGTAATGAGAATAAAACTTGATTGTTTCTTTTTTTAAAAATTAATGGCAGGTTTCCTAAAAACCACTGTGATCTAGCCTTTACACTGGGCATTTGGAGTCATAGTCAGCTACATAAGATTGAATACCCCTGGAGAAAATACCTTCCTCCCAGTGGCTGCAACCACTGCAGGAATTTTCAAGGAAAAAAAAAATCCTGTGATTAAAAACAGTAGGCACAAGACAATTTGGACATAGAAGAAAGTCTCAAAATGTGGGGTTTTTGTTAAACATTTTGCTTTAAAATGTTCCCCATTGTAAAAATATTTTTATTCTTGCATTCTATTAAAAAAAATTCTTTATTGTCCCAAAAGAATTACTGTCTTTGAAATTAGTGTTTTTAAAGATAGATAGTAAAGATAGTAGGTTTTAGTGGTTGCAGCTGTGATTGGAAACATACTGATACACTTCATAAAATCATTATTAATAAGTGATTTTGTAGAATAATAAAAATTCATCACTGTCTCACATTGCAAAAAAAAACAACTAGTTACAGTAGAGAGTACAGCAAGCTTGATAGGTTAAGAAGAGAGTCATCAGATAATACTTGGATGTTATAAACTATTTCATTTAGGGATAAGAGTTTAAAAAAAATGTTAAAAGTCCTGTCTAATCACTGTAATTACGTTTTCACAGAACAGAATAGCATATCAATTCAATCTTGCCCTGAAAACATTACTACTAGTTCAAGGGGGAAAAAAATACATTCTGGTTGCTATTTTATTATATTAGTGACTGGTTAAATAGAGGGAAAAATAACTTGTCTCAACATAAACTTTTAAAAAAACCCACAAGCAACTGCTAAACTTTGTGTCTGAACTTTGTAATCAACCAAAAGGAGCTTTTTAAAACCTTCAGTTTATAGGGGAACAATTGCTCAGGATTACAGTAAAAGATCAGTTCTCCTCAGTTCAGAGTGAATTTGGGAGATGATCAGTCTGCACACGGTGAAGAAATGTGATCATAATATGAAGTAAACTGTCTTTATAATTTAGAGGCAGCCAGTGAGACTTGTGAACAGCTTGATATGACATGCTTTCCCTTTACCTATCCTCACGAAGGTTTATTAGTGATTTTCTCAACCTCTTTAGCTACAAAGGATGAGACCTCTACCTTAGATGCATGAGGTAATACATAAATAACTCCTGTCTGTCCTCAACATTTCCCAACCTGCCAAATACCAGGGATCACTGATCATGCTGGAAATTTGCCATGAAGTGGAACAAGGTGTTTAAAACATGCATTTTCTTTTCATTACACTGACCTCTATAAATGGCCTTATATCTTCATTAGCAACTCAGACAAGATAGAAAACTAGTTTTCTTTGGAGGAGAAAATAAACTATCATCTTACACCCCCCTCAGCACCAATAGGATATTCAGTCTCTTGGTTCATGGTTTGATATGCAAAATAGACTTAGACCCCAAAATATTAGGCACAGTGGCTGAATGTGCTTATGTTTCATGCTGTGGGTTTTTTGGTTTTTTGTTTTTTTTTAAATAATAAAGTTAAATACACCTGAAATATTTTTCAAAGATATCACTCAACCCTTTCTAGGAATAATTTTTTCCAATCACTCTTTTCTAATGAAAGCAGTAGTCCCATAACAGACAAAATGTCAACTGTGCTAATTAACTGTAGAATGGGTTCAAGGACAGGATAAAGATCTCCCTCCTCTTTGTCCAGGTGTCTTGGAACATGGAAGATATGTTTTTGACCACTTTTGCAGAACACTGAATGAGTCTTGAATCTTCCATTTCCTAGGTGTATTCTGCAGACAATATGCTGTAGCATAAAAACTGTAATCTGATTTTTAATTAAAAATCTACAGAGGATCAGAGCTTGGGACAAATTAAGGGAAAAAAATCAACCTGTAACTCCCTAAATGCTATTATTTGCATGCATATTTATATATATTTAAAAGCATAAAATGAAAAAACTTTAAAATATAATATTCTTTATATTTTTACTTTTCACTACTTATCTCATTAAAAAATTGACCTATTATTAGCCAATATTCTGACAAAGATGGTGATACCCCATAGATACCCCTAACTCATACACACTTTTTGATGACAAAAAGGTATCTTCCTTTAAAAACTAGACACTGCATGTCATGATCAAAAAAGAATTTTATAAGATTCTATTAGCCAAATTTTTTTTAAAAGTGAGTTTTCTAAATATTCTCACTTTCAAAATGGAAAGTGAACTAAAAAAAAATTAAAAATAAAGCACTCTCTCTCCTTCTTCAAAATGCACGAATGGATCTGTGACATATGAAATGTGTGTTCCAGCACAACATAATCATGGTTCTCACTTTTGCTTTGTAAACACAGTCAAAGAACCACATGGAAATGATACTCCCAGTTTAGAATTGTATTTCTCCATAATAATAAATATTAGCTGAGGAATTATTTTAAAAATATAAAAATACAATTATCAAACAAATCAGTTAATAAAAATGAGACTTTTGGCTGGTGGAAATTACTATAGTTCCACTAGAGACAAAGGAACCTATTTATATTAGCTGCAGATTTCATTATTATTATCAAATACAGGGAGCTCAGTGATGACAGAGCTGTAAGGCAAACAGTAAAACAAATGAGAGAAAGGGAGAAGTAAGGAATGGAAAAGCATGCAGAATACATATTCATGCTGGCAAGGCAGGTCCTCTGTCTCTCCAGAAATCCCAATAAGCACACAGAGACCACATGTCCACTGGAAACACCTAACATACCTACTGAGAACTCAATCTCATTATAGTCCTTCCTGAGGCTTGTCTGCCCCTCTCATTCCTAGTCAGATAGTGGAACAATTATCTAAGCATATAACAGCATAAGATGTCAGTCTTGCTTTGGGCCCTGTCAGCTGATGTGGTTCAGACCACAGCAATTAAAGTAATCACGAATTAAAAATTGGGATGGAGGTAAGCCTTAATTCTCTGAGTTTCTGCTTTATCATGCCTGGAATTTTTATGCAAATTGGTCTTCTGAAAGAGCAGTATCTGCTAATCCATAGAAAAATGCATGCAACACTCTTCCTGTTGAAAAAAAGTTAATATCCCCCTGCCTGTAAGAGATTACTGAAAATGTTGCAAATACTGATATGAAAGGACCCTGTTCAAAAGCCATTAATATGCTTTGTGTTTCTTTCTATTTACTGCAATGAGATGCTAGGGTAGAACTTAACACACTAAGGGAAATTTGTGCATGCCTACCAATGTCAAGGGCAAGTAATCATGTCAGCTCTGCTCACAGCTGGAGCTGGCAGATGAGGCTTATTAGTACATCCCAGCTGTACATTAATGCTCCTGAATGCAGCTCAGAATGGAATCCATTTTATGACTACTGATATAAAGCAGATATGCTAGTCTCTATGCCTGAGCATATCATGTTTTCCAGTGCCTTTGAGTCCCACATAACCCAGTCAGAATGTTCCTACCTTAATTTAACACTCCAAGTAGCATCTTTAGTACCAATTACTTGGTTTAGATTGGGAATCCACAGTTGTTGATTGTCACACAGATGTTATTTCCATGGATGAATATGCTTTTTTCTTCAAATATTTTTCTTGAAGATTCGTGAGTTCATACGTTATGAAAATAAAATATAAAATAATATTTTATAAAATAAAATGAAAATTAAATATTATTCTAAAAATTAAAGCTTTTTATATTCAAGTTAGTTACTAAGTGGAGATGTCATACCTGCTATTACATGTTACGTGGGAGCAAATCTTTCTCCTGTGAGTACAATGCATCTAAGAACTTCCCATTCTTGTGTATTAGTATCATTATTTCAGAACCACTAGGCTTTATCTAATGCAAAACAGGCTTATACTTGTTCCTGCATTCTGGGGAACACATAAACTGCCAAAAGATTGTGCAACTGAACAAAACTATTTTGCTCTCCACAGTTTCTTTGTGAACAAAAGAACTGGTTTGGCTAACAAAATCCTACTGGTGGCTCTTTTCTCTTGGTGGAAGTCACAGCAGGTTGACACAGAATAAGCCTACAGCTATACCTCATAAGAATCTATGATTATAGCTATTCTCATCATGGAAACAGTTCTTTCACGGGTGTAAAATTAAGAATGTCACACAAACCTTCAGGAAAAGATCAGTGACTGTAAAACTCCTAAAATTCCAGGGTGTGCTTATGTTTATTGTCTTCTTCTCAGCCTCTCACTGATATGACAAAGAACCTTTAGCAATATTACTTCTTATTTCAAATTACCTCCCTATAGCTCTATCCCTACTAGCCCCATGCATTCAAATGTGATGCAAAGAGACACTATTAAAAGTGAAAATCATAAAGCAGAACTAAATAAAAATCTGCAACTAAATTTTTTAATTAATTGTTGAAGACTTTTATTTCTGTTCATTTACCTATTCTTAAGCTCAAACTTTTCTCTTTCCTCCGACTGTGTGGGTGGACCTGCATTTTTTAAAAAAAATGTTATATAATTTTTTAGAAAACTATGTCAACAGTTTAAAATCAAACAACCCTGCTCTTTTGAATCTGCTGTCAAGGACTTGAGTGCATCAAAAGGCTTTGTGGCTTGTCTCACCTGACTCCACACTATAGGTGTTTAACTAGCTCTCAGATGTGTTGGAAGTTCAGGTTTTACATTATACTTGGATCAGACTGATGTGAGCTTTAGTATGTTGAAGCTGCAGTTCTTGCTCTTGATCCTTGCCTGATCTATAAAAGTCCAGCACACGTCTTTGTGCCTAGCCAAGTACCTTCTTGATTCTTATCTTCTGACTTGTTTCCTCTCTTAACCTTTGATCTGCCACATCACTGAAAACATTTCTGGTCGCTCTGGATTGAGGCTGATCCCTGGTTATCATCACTGGACCTGCTCTTCTTCCCATTTGTGTGCTGTTGAAAGGCAGCTGTGTTTTGCCTTGCCATCTCTGCTTCTGGTTTGCCTTCTCTCTCTCATTTTTGCTGCAACTTGACAACCAATATATGGACAAAAAAATTAAATATGAGGTGATTTTAGCTACCCATCAGAATAAAAATAAAACATTACTTTAGGTTTCTTCTGAAAATAAAACAAAAAAAACCTGAAAAAATCATTCAAATAACAGCATGGATTCAGAACCTGTGATCTGCAGAAGATAAATTGTGTTATTTTTGTTCCTGTCAAAAGTGATGTATGGCAACCCACCTTTTGACTGACTGACCATCACTTGTATAATCAATAGTACACATGAATAATGGTGATTTGAGCCCTTCAGCTGAAATACACAGAACAACAGCAAAGTGCCTTTTGATTTCTTTAGGAATGTATGTCATAATAATAATTTGCACATTTGAAAAGCTCTAGGTTATCCAATACATTATGCAGATATGAGTTACACCATCAAAACTAGTAGCCATTGTTCATGCCCACAGTCTTATTTTACAGACAGAGATAACAAATGGCTGTTAAGAAATATAATTGTTAACAGAAAAATAACCCAAATAAATGAATTCATAGCGCCAAATATTTTCTGGTAATTTTTATTCCCAGTATACTTTTGTCTATGCCAGAGGAACTCACATATTACTTACACAAACACAAGAAGAAATGAAAATGTTTTATGCGTCTCATAATTTCAGCATATAACTGCTAAGGATTCTTCCATTTCAGAGTTCTGTACTGGAGAGATTGCTAATAAGAATGTAGACTCTCTAAAGAGCAGCAATGCAATATATTATAATAAACAATGAAAAGTATGCAATTAAAATTTTCATTATATAAATTCTTTTAATGAAATTTTCAAAGAATTACAAATGGGCTTGATGATCTTAGACTTTTTTTCAGTCTAAACAATTCTATGAGTCTATGAAACAATAATACATTATGCCTGACAATACCTCTTTGTGGGAGGAAAAAAATTATATGATCCTCTGTCAGCAAAGACAGAAATGTTGTACTAAGTTGATTAATTTACAGCATTTGCTCTAAATAGATATTACTCTCATTAAAAAAATAAAAAAAAAAAAAAAAAAGGAAAGAAGATATAAACACTTTTAAAAATGAATTTGAGGAAACTATTCTCACGAACTCCAGAACTACTATTACAAGTTCAAAGGCTTTGAGGATATTTATATTTATATTTATATTTAAACTTCTGAATATTTTCAGTCATTAAGTTTATTTATCTCTAGCAGAGGCAGAAGACTTCTTATATATCTTTTCATGAAGTGTGGAGAACTTTATATCAGCAGTAAAGCAAGAATGATAGATTTTTTTTCACACTGAATTTAAGAAAGGGTTGAGTGGGAAAAAATATTTTTCTCAAATAACTTATTCTTTAAAAGCAATTGAAATAAAAACTACAGTAAAAGGTCATTAGAATATTTTACTATTACATTATTCTGATTTTGTGAATCCACAGACAATAAATTAATTATTTCCTGTAGAAGTTCTCCCAAGAAGTGTCTGAGGCATTTTCTTTTCTAGAACTCAAATAAATTTGTAAGTTTCATATTCATCCTCTTTTGAGACTTCTATCGCTATTATTTTGTTTTCCACTTAACTAATACCTTTTACCATCAGCCATTCAACATAGCTTCAAAACCTGGACTCCAATGGTTCCTTGGAAAACAAAAGAACAACTACCCAAAATCAACCAAACAACGAAAAACCCGTTCTTCCCTCACTAAAATTAAGGGGGGAAAAAAACCTTATATTTTGAAAGACAATTATGTAATAATTTCTATGAACTGCATAGAACTAGATTTGAACTAGTCTGTTAAAGCCTTTACTTTGCTCTGAGTGTTCAAGATGAGTGTAAATATTAATGTGTTGGGGTGGCTGTCATGGCTTTTCCTTGATTTTAATAATAAGTTTTTCAATATAGTCTTTTTGTTGTGATATAAATATTTAAAGAGCATTTAAAATTAAATGTAAAGGAGCTAATTATGAGAGAAAAACTTAGGTTAAATATCCTCTTTAAAAAGAAGACACACACTGGGAATTATATAATTTTTCCCTATGTATTTTTGATAACTTTTACCAACTTGCACACTAAAAACATTTAGCTAGAAGGGCTTTCAAAGTTACTATTTCTGTCAGATTCAGAACATGTGCCTCAGATAATACATAAAATCAATTTAGCATATGAACTCAATTTCTCATATTATTGTAGAATGTTTGTGTTAATGACATGGGAAGAACTGTTTTATCATATTAAATAGATAGAGACGGATGGATGGATGGATGGATGGATGGATGGATGGATGGATGGATGGATGGATGGATAGATAGACAGACAGAGAGATAGACACTTAAATGCAAGTATTTTTTCCAGTAACATTCTGTTCTTTACCGTGGAGAACAGAATTTCTGGATACTTTATTCTACCATCTTGAACTTGTCTCTTAGTCCATTATATATTATAAAATCTGTGAATTGTGTAATGTATTTCTTAAAATTAAAGAATTTTACCCAGCTTAGCCAATAAAACAAAATGTCTGCCAATTTCTCCATTAAAACTTTGCTGATAGGTTTTACTTAAATTATATCAAACTTCAAATTTTCTATAATGATTCCAAAAACATGGCTGTGCATAGAAATAGAAATGACTAATACAAGACAAGTTTGAACACACACAATGGTTAAATTCAAGAGATCACTGTAATATTCCAAACAATTACTTATTCTTTTTGAAACTTCAAACCTCAATTTCCAAATGAGTTGCAACATTTGCTCTAACCACGTCCATAATTCTAAGTGCTGCTCCTTCCAGAGAACCCAGAAACTTAAACTAATTATTTAGCATTTTAGAAGTTTTAACCCAAGCATACAGGAACAGATGCCATGCTCATTTTGTTATGTCGTATTATGCCAGTAAGAAACTGTAGTGCTGAAGATGTATAAAAGATGGCTTTCATTTTCCAGATGATTAGGCCTGCCAGGGGCTACCAGGAAAAAAAACTGCTTATAATTTTCTTTATTTCTGCATTTCTATGAGTTGACTTGATTTTGGAAGGAAGGAGAAGTCATATCATGAGTGCTAAAATTTGTCTATAAAAAGCGCCCCACTGGAATTCTTAGCAAAGTCTTTATGTCAAGGACATGACATTTTAAAAACAACATTTTGTTCTGAAGCTTGGGAAAGTTCAGATTAGCTTGATATTAAAAATTAATCACCATTTCAAAATGGAATTGATCTAATTGAAATGAGATGCCTATTCCCTTCACACTATGCTTTAATCGGAATTATTCCCTAGAATTTTGAAGATCATGACACTTACCACTTTTAGCAGCATGAGTAAGGGGAATTACTTGAAACCCAAGTGCAAACTGACCTATTTGACAGATTCAGAAGTCCTTGCAATCTGTAGCTAAACTGATAGTGAGACAAGGTAGAGACCATTAAATAATTCAATAAGATTACAGTTGTGAATTAAATTACCAATGAATTAAAAACATAGATATTTTCACTTCTGAGAATTACTAGGAAACAATATTATATGGTCATTCAGTTTTTAACTAAAGCTATTAGAGAACATTTTGATAGGAGCACCTCTGGAAAAAAAGTGTGCTTTTAAAACCTAAACTAGAAAAGCTGCCTGAAAGTAAGGGCCTGCAGGCATAGTAATTTAGCTAAGTTGGTTTAATACCAGTGTAGTTATATCCCAGCTTCTGAGAAAGATATTTTCTAGAAAACCAGTAATCCAAGAGTTCCTGGTGCTTAAAATAATGCTAGGATATGCTCTTATCATTTAAGTCAAGAAAATAATTCCTGTAAAATGGAAATATGAGTAAGCAGCAGCTATTACTGATAGTCGAAGTAAAAGTAGAAGAGAAATAATTCAGAAAAAACTAGTAACATACCATAAAAATAATTAAGAGATAAGAAGGAAGGTTATGTACTGAAATCCAAACTACAGAAATATAAAACAGATGAAATCTGGTCTGAAAATAGAAATCTGGCTGGGAATCTGTGTCAAACTGTCTCACAGCTATTGATATTAGAAAATTATAATCACTTCTAAGTCAATAAGGAATGAATGCTAGAGTGCACAAAGGTAGAAGATGAAGACCTATAACAAGCAAGATTGATTTATAAACTAAAAATAAGAGAGGATTTTACAAGCATTTGACAGTCATTTTAGTACATAAATTTGAAACTCTCATAAATGTCAATTTATATGTTCTTTCTACCTTTCAATGACTAAAGGTTTAGCTCAACAACCTGTTGAGTGGCATGAACTCATACCATGGATTAAATGATAATAAGGTTTACTTTGTCTTTGAAGGAGTGGTATCGACAACATAACACTGAAAAATACTACGGTTCTCCAGATTTTAACATTGACAAATACAACATTTTTTTCATGCTTTACTAGCAATACAGTAGCTTTACTACCAATACAGTACAGTACAGTGCACTGCATTGTCAAGTTAGTTTGCTAATATTGAGAATATTCTTTTTCTTAAGAGACTTCCTACACATGGATTCTTTTTTCCTGATAAGGGGTTTTTTATGTATCTATTTCAATGCAAATTGGCAAAATAAAATTTATCTGTCTTTTAACCTTTATGGTACAAAAATTCAGGAAAAAAAGCAAATGAAAATGTAAAAAACTATTTAGCTATTTGTAGAATATAATTTTATAATAAAATATCTCATCCTGGACTTCCCATTAAGATCCATCAGGTCTTCAGGAGGTATTCATCTTTATGGAGACTTTTTTAAAATGTAATTTCCATCTACATAGTCAAATTTAGCAATGAAGCAATTACCTGTAAGTTTATGCACTTTTGAAAAATAAAAGAACATACCATCATGCAACAAACTATAACAATATATTTTGATCTGGATTAAGCTTAAAACAACTATTTCTGAAAGGGTGAAGTGAGAGTTTCAATTTTATTAGGTTTATAAATACTTCTGATGTCGATAGATATGGTGGTTTGACCTGTTCACAAAACATTATACTATGAGAAGACAGGGGGTGAAATAAAATGCAGTCCTAACAGTGAGTTTTCACAGTAGGTATTACAATTGAATTAACTATATCAACAAACAAACTGTTCTTCACATTTGTACATCCCACACAGCTAAATGTGTCATTCTCCAGATCGATGTCACCTGGGTCACCCTGCTCTATACCACTTCTGTGTATAATTTTAAAGAAATCTGAACACTTCTCCAGAAGAGCTGGGTGACATGACTAATGTGCATCATTAATACTTCTCTTTTGTTCTCTTATCTCCCTAGAGAAGTGTGGCTGTCATAGAACATCTCCCAGCTGGATGAGCTGGGTTTGGTTATTTTTTTTGTCTCTTGCATTTTAAGAACATTCACTACCATTTTTATGTATTAACATTTAGGTAATGTTGTATAAATGTGACATACAACAAAACCAACTCTTCAAGCTTTAAAGCCACACATCTTATCCTAGCCTTCTTAATTTGTCAAAGGAAGTACTAACACCACAGACTCCAGTCCTTTATTAGTACATGGATCTCCTCTGAGCAGTCACTAGCAAAATATGAAGGAAAATGAATGCATTTTATAGTCTTGATAAGCAGCAAAAACAAAATTTAGAAAACTGACATTAAATTAAATGTTAAAAATGGTTTGTAAAAGAAAAACTTTTGTCACTATTTTAGTCTTCACTTAAAAAAGTACAAAGTCATTATTAGTTACTTAAAATTATATTTATATTATCTGATTATCTATTCATAAATTCAGAGCTGAACAAAGTGCAAATTATTTGCATCAGAACAATAATACCTGCTCTAAAAGACAAAGAGAGACACAGAAAAAGTAACCATAAACAGCTAAAATAAATAAAGGCAAGACAGAAATTTGAGCACACAAATATGAACAAGAGATTTGCATTACCCATTGTGAGACAAAATATGGAAAAAGATAAAGATAACGAAAGCATTAAATGGTTTTTGACACCTATAATTCAGGGCTAACCAGCATGCAGACAAATATCTGCAGGATTTAAAACTCCCAGTCAAAGGAAATGTTCCATGGCTCTATGAACATAAACAGTTGAATCAGGGTGCATATTAGAGCTGAATTACAGACATGGCCAAGACAGAGACACCAACTACAAAGCTGTTAGGTTTGTTCATGGTAGAATAAAGTAACCAACGAGAAAAACTCTGAAAAAAAATTGAATTACTAATACATAAGAGGTGGATCTTGAGAATTTACACTCTACTGTAAGATTTTATGATTTGTCTCTAGATATTCCAGATAATAATAATCAAGCTCTGCTTTGAACTGAGTAGAAGTTGTATGGATATCATAGAGGTCCTAATAGCTTAAGATTTAAAAAAAACACGAAGCCAACAACCATATGTAAGAAAATTCCCCTTGCTATATTATTTTTCTATAACTCTTCTAGCAAGCCAAATTTCAAATAATTTAACTACTTCTTTATTTATATCTACTAACATAGTTCAAGTTATAGAAATAAGATATTATATGCAGGGCTTTATCAGAACTATGTAATTTGAGGCTAGTTTTGTCTTCCCAATTCTGTGAAATAGCCAAAGTACTAAAGGAAAATTTCATTATAATGACATTTTCTGGAAGGTACATAGATATTATAGCAGAAATGTTAACACTTATGGTCTTAGAACCTCACACAGGTTATGCTGGTTTTGACTGAAATTGATTTTCTTCATAGTAACTCTTATGGAGCTCATTCAGATTTGTGCTGCAAAGAGTGTTGATAACACAGGGATGTTTTCATTACTGCTGAGCAGTGCTTGCAGCGAGTCAAGGTCTTTTCTGGTTTTCATACCACCCCACCAGTGAGTTGATTAGGGGTCCACAAGGATTTAGGAGTGCACACAGTTGAGACAGATGACTCAACCTGACCCACAGGATAATCCTTACCCTGTGCTGTCATATTTAGCATAAAGGTGGGAGAAGAAGAAGATGGTGTTTGTCTTCCCAAGTCACCACTTGATGGAGCCCTGCTTTCCTGGCAATGGCTGAATACCTGCCTGCCCATAGGAACTGCTAAATGAATTTCTTGTTTTGTTTTGCTTGCATGAGTGGTTTTTGCTTTACCTGTTAAACCATCTTTGTTCCAGCTCCCAAATTTTCTCACTTTTACTCCTCTGATTCTCTCCCCCATCCCACTGCAGGCCAAAGTCCAACTGTGACATTGGTAGAGCAATTCTTGGATTATCTTTGTGAAGGTATCTTTTTCCTTCTGGCAGTTCTCTGAGTAAACAAAGACTCCTATGAGGAAAAGTGACTGCAGGTGGGAGGCTCTGGTGACTGTTGGTAAAATGCCTTATTTAGCCCTCTCAGTCAGGGGGGCAGTCTGAAGCAGATCTCTACACAACATCCCTCAGGTTGCTCTTCCCTGTTATCTTGACTGTGAGACTCAAAACTGGCAAATCTCCTGGTGTGAACCTTATAGTAGCACGCACACGTATTACAAAAATAGTCCCTGAATAGAACATCTGTGTGATATTTGCTACACTTACACATAAAATTCAGTTTTCCACGTACTGAATAATTTTTATGAAGGAAAAAAGGCTGACAGAAATATTCATAAACAGTAAAAGCATATGTACCTTAGAAATGCAAGAAGTAAACTACATAATATTATGTAGCTTGCTGTAAGCAAAGAAAGACCTGATATTTATGGTGGATATTTCCAGGGGAATAAAAAAAGTCTGAAACCCCACAGAGAAATTATAGAATGTGTCTCTCTCTTCAGTAAGTAATGAATACATAAATTGTTGAGCACACAGGTAAATACTCTGGGGAAAGCTGCTCTCTCCACATTGAATATTGTCTTAAATTGGAAGTGCCTTGGAGGTAGGGTTATTTTTTTAACAGGTTATTGTAATTTTTGTTTAAAACACCAGTTGCATGTAGTTTATTTTTTATAAGTAATAAAGTTTTTTACTTTCTTTGCAAAGCTCCTTAAAATCTATTGAGGAAAAATACTGTAGGAAAGCTAGATGCTATTATCATTATTATTGTACACTTAATTTAAATGGGAGGAGTTCACAAGGAAATAAATGTTGTAATATATTAACAGTTAGAAGCAGAAAAATGTGAACTTCTACTCCACATCTACAGAGAATTATTAGGGGAGAGGAGAAGGAGAAGGGAAATAAGTAAGCAATCCCTAGTGGTTTTTTCACACTAGTTAAGAAACTAAGAGGTCTCTTAGGGAATTATTCATCTGCATATATGATTAATTGATAAGATAAATTATGTAAATTAAGTAAGCATTTTAGTTTACAAGTCACTTGTAATTAGTCCGTGTGAACACACTTCTGTTGTAGCCATTTCAGAAGGGATCTAAAGAAAAAGATCATTACAAATACCAACTGATTAGGCAAATTCTATTTAAACAAGATAGAATCAGTACAACATTGTAAATTATAACCAAGAGACTTATTAAAAAAAAAACCTAACCTGATGCATGAAGCAACTTCTATGGTTATAATACTACCAAAAATATTGAAGGAATAAATCAGCAATCAACCATACTGAAAAACAATGGCAAGTACAACGATTTTCTCTATGCAGAAATCTAATGGTTGAAAAAAGGAGTATGGCAAAGTATTACAGAAGTCCCTAACAGGAAAGAGCTAAATAGCAATTTCAATTTAGTAAACTGTGGGCAAGGCAAGTTCATGCTTTGAAGTGTTAGCAACAAGCCTCAGGTTTAAAAAAAAATAATTAACCATACCATACCATACTGCAGAAGTGACCAAGTTTGTCCAGACTTGTTTGATCTTGAATGTGTTTTATCTTGATTTTATGTGTGTTTCCTAATAATTTCAGAAAATTGTGCTGTGGTGCCACCTTCCTCTGTTATGGATTTGCAATTGTCCACACTCTATAAAGAAAAAAGTAAAAATGAATTTCCAAGTTTACATAATCTTAGTACCTTAGTGTAAATCAGCCAAAGGTGAATACAGTGTCCAAATTTTTAGTTAGTATAATTTGAGAAGTACAACCATAACCCTAAGCAGCAACCCTCAAGACTGAGAAGGACAGAACTTCCTGTCAATGTAGTAGATGTCTTTATAAAAAAACAAAGGGGTGCTGACAACATTCCATAACAGCATGTAAGTAGGGTGGGATTTATATCAGATAAAGGAATATAGGTTAGAAAGTACGTGCAAAACAATTTTAGTAGGTTGACAAGAAATTGCCTCAAGTTGTGCCCGAGTAGGTTTAGGTTAGATATTAGGATAGTTTCTCCATGGAAAGGATTGTTAAGCTTTGGAACAGGCTGCTCCCCAGAGAAGAGGTGGAGTCTCCACCCCTGTAACTATTTAAAAGATGTGTAGATGTGTCACACTTGGCAGTGTCATTTTAATGGTTGGACTTGATTATCTTGCACATCCTTTCCAAACTAAATTGTTCTATTATTCTATTCTATTCTATATAACAGCTTCTCTATCACAGTAACAGAGAAGATGCTCTTTAAATAGACTGACAGTATTTACCTGAATGATCAAGACAAGTCAGTCCCAAGATAGAATCTAATCCTGATTGATGGCCAGCTTAGCACTTACCCCAGTCAAGAAAGTTAGCAACATAAATCACTGGGTTCAGTCTCAGGTAAGTAAATAAAAAATCTATCTTCAAAATAATACAGTCATAAGGAGGTTATGAATTAATTACAACAAATATCAGTCTTTAAAATTAAGATGTAGTTCTTGTCCTAAGGACTCTATGCTCCATTTCAAGACAAAAACATTACCCCTCCTTCTGTGTAGATTACCTTCCTTAGTCTGATGTTTCAAGTCAGTCATAAATTTAATTTCTTATTTTTTCCATACAAATTACAAGTCTTTGAGTTAACTGTTTTCTTGATTTTATTTTAATAAAATTTATTTATGGCGTCTGTTTATTCTTTAGTAATGACAAAGCTGTGATAGGGCTGCAGACAAAGTCAAATATATAGTTGAGACATAGTCTGAATGATTTCCAGCTGAATGATTTCTTCGATGTGTGATTCCAGTGCACTACAGATCCTGGCATACTCATCAGTCGGCCCCTGTTTGAAGTTACCATTCTCCTGGGAAAAGGAAAATATCATATGAAACTGCTTGAGTGAGCTTTTCTGTCTCTGTGTTTGCACAAACAGACAATTTGGGAGTTGTAATGTTAGAACCAGAACACAATGTTGTATTAAGATAAAAAAACCCAGTCTGAGATGCAATGAAATGATTAGGTCAAATAAGCAGAAATGTAGTATGCATTTTAAAAGAATGTATATATTTTCCTGGTGCATTATCTTCCTTATTTAGTATCATTAGATTCTTCACAGTTACTAGTGACCATAATCACAGATTTAATTTGGTGAAGTAGCTGCTATAAACGGTTTGTGTCTTCCATTCAACTATTCACTATTTTTATGCCCATATAAAAGACCATTCTAAAAGCTGAAAAGTCAGGCAAAGAAAAACTAGTCTGAAGATTAAAATTAATTTTGCAAACTTATTTCAAAATTTCAAACACTTATATATGTTTTATGATACTGTCATATTTTTCTCTGCCCTCTGCTTCTTTAGGTAGAAAATAAACGTTGCTTACATGCACTGGATAGTGCAACAATACTTTATATTTTAATTTAAAACATTTTTGCTCGAAGCATAGCTTTAGGATTTATTTACTGGACGTTATTTCAACACTGTTCTTATAACAGATTATCAGTTATCTCTTGGTGTCTGGACTAGCAAAACAGTTTAGTATCCCAACTTTTCAAAATATGTTTGGTAGCTGAAGGAGCAGTATAATTTCATTTCATAGCTGGAGACAAAAAATAGAGGAAGATTGCTACATTTTGTGCAGGAGGCAGCTGGAACCTCTTATGACTAAGGAATTTTCATTATGCAGAATTTGATATGTTCAAGGCACATGTCCCTTTGTTTTTAATTGCTGCTGTGAATATGCAGCATCTTCAGCAATTTGTTGTGAAAGATCGCACATTTGACTATTGTTAAAAATAGGTGACCGTTTTCAAAGAATTTTTTTTAGGTTGCCTTATATTTCATGAACTGTCATGCACACCAAATGAGAATTTGTCCCAATTTGCATTTAAAAGACTGCATAAGTAGAGTGTCCTTCTCTCAGAAGAGGAACTTACTTTAGTCATTACATACTTCCCAGGTTCTTAGGGACTGCAGCAACCTTCAATACTTCTTTCTTGCTTTATCTGCATCTCTCCTATGCAATGCAATAAATGCAAAAATATTATTCCACTTTTTAAAAACCTTTCATCATTTTATTAATATCCAAAGTACCTTATAATTTCACATTTCTCAAACTTTCATTTTTGCAGTGGTTTCCAACTTCAGACCTATCTTTTTAAAAAATATTTTATAAAGATACCTGTCTATTACAATGAGTGCTGTCAAGTGAACATGTTAATAACAGTAATGTGTTGCCTACTACATGAATATTATTGAAGCATTTCACCATTCTGTTTCTCACCTGCGTCTGATGAGTAAAATAATTGTAAAAAAAACCAGCATATTTTAGGTACTTCGTCCCATCTCAATAATTTTTTTTTGCATTTATGTTTATGAAAAATTTTAAATTCAATTGAAATCAAATTCCCTATTATTGTTTCATTGGTGAGCAGAAAGATAAAAGCAATGTTTTTTCTTTCTTTTCCCTTCTAAGGGTTTCTGGAATGTGTGGAACAAAACTTAGAAACTCAAAGAGAGTAAAAGTACTGTTGTCATATGTTTAATGACTCAGCTGAAAGTTTTGAGTGACTAGCACAGACTAAGCTAACATTGCTTATTTCTTATATCAATATGCAACTTGCTCAGGACAAAGAACAACCTTGAAAGAGAAAAAGGTGATTGCAGAAAAGCCTGTAAAATAATCTCCAAACTGAATTACACGGCCATTTTAAGAAAAGAAATCTGTCCAAAATTCTCATTTTTATCTATAGCCTCAGAAGTTTTTTGTGAGCTGTGTTCATTTGTAAAACTAGAAATTTCTGTATCAGAAAAAGAAGTACTACACAACATAAGTCACAGAAACTTAGATATATCTAGATTATCTCACACAAATATTTTTAAAAGAGTGACTTGATGGAGAGAACTAAAAAAAAAATCAAATTTCTACAGAAATCTATCTGTAAGAATTTATCTGCATGTGGTGTCAGTAACATTATGTGCTTAATTTCCAAACTGATACTCTTAAAATTAAAAAATACCCATCAAAACACTTCTGTCTACTCCAGTAAAACCCACATTCTAACTTTTGTGTGTATTCATTAAGTTGAATATTTGTGTTACTCACTAAACAGAAATGATTTTTTCACTCAGTCTGCATTGCATGCAACAGAAATATAATGTAATGTTAAAAATAGATGATTGACCATTTATAAATAGAGAAAATCAGGAAAAGTTTGATTTCCTATCTCTTTGAAATGGCAGGTAGTCAAAAAGGATGAGACAGTGCTCTTTTTCAAAAGAGACTATATATAAATCACATCAGCAAAGTGAAATAAGGGTCCAGCTGCCCAGTGTTGGCAGAAGCAGAGAATGAAACCAACATTTTTTACAATAAAACGAAACAAACAAAAAAACCCCCAAAAACCACAAAAACAAGCAAACAAAAACAAACACAAAATAACGTACACACACCAAAAAAACCCAACAACAACAACAACAACAAAAAAACTACAAGGAGATGCATAATATACTTGTAGGAGAAAATTTTGTGACAATGACAAATTTGACTTAGTCACTACTTTGGAAGAAGTAGGCAAGAAGTAGAATATGCCTGAAAGAAGTTGAAAAAGTTGAAAAGTTGATGCAGTTTTATTAAGTTTAGAAAATATAACTTTTTCTACCAAAATGTATGAGCATTTTTATTGCTTCTTTTGTTCTCCATAACACAGTTTATGCTTGTACCAGCTGTCATAGCTTTTAAACATTTTAGAATGCTAGAACACCCTGAGCTAGAATTTTTCTTTTTATTAAAGTTTCATTTGTAAAAAAGTAAAAAAGGAAGATGTAGAAAGAAGGGGAGGACCATAATTTAATAGATACTTTGTATACAATTTATGTGGAAAAACTCCAAAATTATTGAAAATAATATACTATATGGAAATTATATTGTAACTTTAATACAATTTTCTGAAATAACTGGTTATTTGTTTTCCTTTATTATAGTCAGCTGAAGTAGAATGTGTTCCATGAGTAATGTAAAATTGCAGTTGGAAGGTTTGCTATAAATTCTAATACGGTTATGATAACAAGCACCATTGTGTGTAATACATATTGATATATTAATGAGAAAATGAAAAATAAACTTATTAATATGACCAGATTTTTGTCTGATATTTTACTTTTCCTTGTTGACCGTTCTTCTGCTGTTATAATAATGGTCTCTCAACTCTTGATTACATGATAACTCCCATTGATATATGTTTCAAACTATGAAGACATCTTTAAGGTGAAAACACCAGTTTGTCCTATCTTTCCAGTTACAGTTCAGCTGAGATCATGTTTCTTTATTGTATCAGCAGAAATAATTTTTGGATTTGGAAGAAAGACTAAAGTAATATTTCAGGTTTCAGTGCACAGCAATTTGGATGGGCTTCCTTTAGTACCCAAAAACTGGTTGGCATTTTTCTCACCACTTCAACATGTCTAGATTCAGAATAGTCCCTCATTTACTCACAAACATTATATTGCTCAATCGTTTTTCAGCATGTTTACTTATCTATATTCTATACTATATCTCAGAATAACCTTCACCTTATTTTTTTATTTGTAATGTCTCATCTTAATATCAATTTATTATTTCTTGTAATTGGTATGAAATTACAAAAAAACCCCCAAAACTTAACAACAACAAAAAAACCCAACCAAACCAGGTGATGACACTTTATAATTAGAAAAAGAAAGTACATAATTTCTACTACTCTAACTGTTGATAACAGTTCATGACCACTGGCAAATGCTGCCTCCAGTCACAGCAGGCATGGTACTTAGAAGCACAAAAAACAACAGTTCTTGTTCATTTTGGTTACATATCATTAAAAAACTATGGACAATTTATGCTACATCCAAAATTAATTTCTTCTATATATGTCAAATTATGATTTCTGGAACAAGAAATCCTAGTACTCTTTTTAATGTCATACTTAGTTGCTAAATGCACCACTAGGAAAACATTATAGGATTTTTTTTTTTAAGAGTGATCTTAGATATTTGACAGCAGCAGAGTATGTACAACAGTTCCGCTTGACTTAACAATGTCATGTGGGTCTTTTTGGTTTATATGTTCAGATTTTTTGTCTTCAAGACAAATAAATGGTTTTTAGAATCCACAAGAATCCTATCTATCAATCCTATCTAAACAGCAAGGAAGGCATTTAATGAGCTCTAAACACAAATTTTATTGTAAGATATGGTAGAGGATCTCTGCAGACACAGTAAACAATATATAAAGAAAATCTTTCATCCTTCAGAAGTTTCCTTAAGACAGTGATAAAAATATATTTTTACTTCTTTTACTTTTTTCCTTATCTGATCAATTATGAATGAGTGAATGACCAAGAAACAACCATTGTAACTATTTTTTAAAAATTATTAATGAAGGTAATTCTAAGTTACCACAATCCCTTGCTTATACTTTTTTCCCTAAAGAACTGTTTGCCACTGACTGAAGAATATGAGATTTGCAGTTTTTGCTGAATGTAGGTATCTGTTTTCCTATTTAGCAATAAATTTTGGATCTTGCAGAAAGGAAAATATAATAATATGTATGAATCCTCAAGCACACAGAATATGATTTCTAGCCATCAGCACTTTTTAAAATAAACCTTTTACTTTTGGAAAAATAGAATCAAAGCCACAGAGAAGAAAGCAAGCCATGGTCACCACTATAATGTCCTTCAAGTGTTGAATCTTCCTAGAGAGAAGGGCCATTTATTAATGTAACATTTCACTTTGGTTCTAAATGGGAGAACATAAAGACAAATGAATGAATTAATATATTATAAGTAGCAGCTATCCTAGCAGAGCACCAGTGTCGTTTATTGTGCATGAGTATGGGCATGAAATGGGTGGCTCTATACTGATATATTTCTAATAATAGTAGGTTCAAGATTCATTCAAAAATTTTAAACAGATCCTAGAGCAAGTGTGTGCTGTCAATGTCACCACAGTACATGTCTGGGAAAATAATTGTGAGAAAGCACAGGTAAGTACTCCTAACATTCACAGGAAGATTATGTTAAAAGGGTGACTTTCTAAATGAATCAGAGCTGTTCTATTTCAAAAGAGGTGAAATAATTTAGCGTTTTGAAGCTTTAAATAGATTCAGGTTTTAAGGATTTTTTTAAATTATCAATGAACTGACTAAAAAGCATCATATTTTGTCTCTTTTTTTACATATTTTGTATTTTTTCAACCCTCCTCTAATACAAAACTTGTCTGTGTTCCTCTTTCTACAGCATAAGTTGTTAGAGTAGCTTAATCAATTTTATGCGAAAATTTATCTAGGCTTTACTAATGCCTTCAAGTGGAGTATTGCATGTTATTTGTTCTTTGTATCCTTGGTATAAAGGATTGGAATGACAGCATACAATTTCATACTTACAGCTCAGTCTTTTAATCAGCTGTATTTCAGAGCTGTAAAAGTAAAATAAAATTTTCTGCTGTTTTAAAACATCACAAATGCATATGAAGATAATTACTTGCACAGCTATTAGATGGTTTTAGTATCTTCTCTGCAGAGTGCTTTCTTGTCATATCATAGTTCTGTCAAAGTTTAATGCTTCAAATTCAAGTATATAATTTTAATCTAATGCACAGAACAGGTAATATTTCAAACATTGTAATATATGTACTGAGACAGAAATGTGTAGCTTGTTTAACAAGCCATCTTGACTGAATAGATTCTCTACAAGTACTTGACAATTGAAATGAAAACTCTTAAATTTCTGGGGATTTTATTGTTTTAGATGTTTGGGTTAGGTTTTTTTTTGTTTGTTTTTTGTTGTTTGTTTGGGCTTTTTTGGTTTTTTTTTAAATTGTTCTTGTGTTTTTTTGTTTTGTTTTCTAATTAAGCAAGGTGAACAAAATCAACAATACTCATCTTGGCCAAAGAAGATGTATGATTACAATGAATATTAAGAGAAAAGCTTTTAAGGTATGGTTTTCTCTTCTCTTTGCTTTTTAAAAAGCCATTTATTAGGTGTCAGTTTTAGCATTCAACATGTTAACCTCTGAATATGATATTGATTTTCTGTAAAGCTTAGAGTCTGATCACAAAAGCAGCCAGTTGTATGATTCTGATTATGAATATCCAGCTCCAAACATTACTCTTTTATAGGAATTCTCTGCCTTTACAGACCAACTGTAATCTGTCTTGGCTTTACCCCTTAAGAATTATAGCTACAGAAACAAATCTAGGCTAACAGACGTATTATGTATCAATAAAGTTTTTAACAACTTAAGTATCTCTACTCATTAGAGTATTACTTTCTTTTACCAAGCCCACATATTAGTAATGGATACAATAATGTAATAGATGTTTTTCTTATACCAGACACAAAATAAGAATTTCAATAGAACTGAAAATTTCCTTCTTATCTTTCCCCTTTTTACATTGCAACTGATTGTAGCGATACAAGGAAAAAGTGAAATATGATGGCCACAGTCTCCTTGAGTGGCATCTCTGAGTGCTGTTAGTTTTCTCTTCCTCTTACATGCAGTCTTTTTTAATGACTGACATACAGACAAGCATGCCAAAACCTAGCACATAGGAGGGCTAGATTCATTAAGTTTTCCACTGTTTGCTTATTGTCTAGTTTGATCTGTATTGGAGGGACCATAGAAGGCACTTACCATTCTTTTTGTCAAAAGGCATCTGTGCTGTTGGTTTACTCAGCCTTACAGAGACAAATTCAACTTGCTACAATTAAATAAATAGCTGTTTTCTGGATGCAATTAGTAGAAATAAGTGTAAGTTACATCACTGTCTGCTCATGGACCTGTATAACTAGTAATATTGATCTAATACACAAGGCACTTTTCAGGACACTGATATAATCAGTACTTAAAGATTATCTTTTGAAACAGATTCTTCATAATATATTTTGAAATCACTTACAGACAGACACAAGAGGGAACGTGGATTTCACACAGCCTTATACCAATTGCTTTTCTTCTCTGATCAAGAATGAAAAAAATTATAACAAAACACACTACAATAATATTACCAGGCTTATGTTCCATAGAAGCAGCATATGAAAACATTGAATGTATTTTCTTTTTTAAGAATATGTAGCTGACCATATGTTCCTTGTCACAAGAAAGGAAACAAATGGAATGGAAAAAAAAAAAAAGATAACAGCTTATTGCTGTGAAGTCACAAAACTATGGGTTTTAAGAAAAGTAAAAAAATAACATCATTGAGGCTATACTGTACATGGTGGCACACATCCAGCACAAGATTATGGAAGATGGTGTTCTTTAACTAAATAGGTAGATGTTTCGTGTAAATTTTGACTTAAGTACTTCATGGGGTATAAAAAGTCTGAAAAACATCACTTCAGTATTTTAAGTATTATCTCAATTTAAATATTTCTTATTTAGCTTTTAAAATTATGTAAATAATTTTGAAGGGAAATAAGACATATTTTATTCAGAAAGCATTAGAACAGAATAGTACAGTACCACTTACCATTTCTCATCTGAAACAAATTTTGTATAAAACCTCCATGATATTAAATGCACCTTTTTCTTTGCACCTATTGCTAATATCATCTGTACAGCAAGGGCTGTGCACAAAGGAAGCTACAACACATTTTGAAAGAATCCTTAGTACCTCAAAAGAAAAATGCTATTAAAATTTAGCACTAACTTTACTACATCTTGATTTTACTATCACCTTGAAAACACACTTCAGCAATGTTGATCTTTCAATCTTCACACAGATAATTCAACAAGAAAGTTTCCACATCAACTGGAGTTTAGAACTGAAATTTTCCAGTTAAGCAACAGTATGAACCAGAGGAATTCTCTTGACAGTGTCAAAAAGCAGAAACATGGAATCATTTATCTTGGAAAGAAAGTTTATGGTCCTCAAATCCTACCATTAAACTAACACAATCAAGCCCACCACTAAAGCATTTTTTCAAGTGACACATCTACATGTTTTTTAAAATCTTACAGGGATGGTGACTCCACCACTTCTCTAAGTTGCCCATTTTAATGCTTGACATCCCTTTCAGTGAAAGACATTATTATCCTATTATCCAATCTAACCCTACCCTGGAGAACTTCAGACCTTTTTCTCTCATCCTGTCACTTTTACATGGCAGAAGAGAGCAACATTCACCTCGCTACAACCTCCTTTCAGGCAGTTGTAGAGAGTGAAAAGATATCCCCTGAACTTTCTTTTTTTTCCAAGCTAAAGAACTCCAAATCCCTCAGCTGTTCCTCATAACACTCATACTCTAGACCCTCCACCAGCTTTGTTGCCATTCTCTGTGCACTTTCCAGAATCTCAGTGTCCTTCTAGTAATATGGGGCACAAGAGTGGACACAAGATTCGAGGGCCAGTCTCACAGTTCTGGGAACCATCAGTGACCTGGTCTTCTGGCCAGTTTCAGGCACAAGCCAGGAAACCATTGGCTTTCTTGGCCCCCGGGTCAAATGCTGACTCAGGTTCAGCTGTCAGCCAACATCTGCAATTCTTTTTCCAGGCAGCTTTTCAGCCACTCCTCTCCAAGCCTGTAGTGTTGCACGGGGTTCTCATGACCCACGTACGTGACCTGGCACTTTAGCCTCCTACAACTGGCATTAAATCACCAATTGTGAAATCCTGTTCCTTCAAAACAAGAACTTGCTGCAATGGAAGCATTCGTCTCACACTGGAACTGGAATTTGTAAACGCATTGGAAGGTCTAGTGAAGAGAGGAATTCAATATTTTTCTTAGAGAAAATTTGCAAAGTTCAACTGTTTTAACTCATCAGGTATTTATACATACTTCTAAAAACATAATTGACTTTTTTGACCAAGAAGGATTTCTTAAATTCTTTTTATGACTTTGACACTTAATTCATTAACATTATTTAAATGCAAATTTTATATGTGCGAGATGATTATTGAAGCTTGATTTTCTTCCAAGTTATTCCACTGGGCCATAGTATATGCTTTAAGACCAGTCTACTTAGAGGGTTGTAGGATATATGTAATCACACTGAATAATTTCAATTCTATTTGTTTCCTTTGAGGTTTCTCAAATACTTTGATGCATTCTGCTTCTCTGTCTTTCCCTTCAAAGTCTCAATGAATTCCCATCAGAGGTATTATAAAAATATATCCTCAGGGTTATGATTTATTCCTAGGAAGATTGACTAAAACTTTATTTTCTTCTTCTCCTATCTCACTATTATGCAATGGGGATTTCAAAATGCTAAGTCTCATTGGCTTAGATTCAAAGAATATTTAGGACCTAACACATCAAAATACCCAATTTTTAAGCACTGGTCCCAAGGATGGAATCATAAAGATCCCTACATGATTCATTAGAGAAGTTAGATATCTTAAAATGTTCTCCATAAAAATGTGCATGCTAAATAGGAATCAATACCCACATTTAGTTCCTTCTTTCCTTTTTGGGAAGATACAGTCTATGACACTCACTTCTCCTGTCCCATCAAAACTGCTCTATCTTGCTTGTTCTGGAAGCCAGGATGAACATATTAGGTATGTATTGAAAATGTTTTTACTTTACGTATAGTAACATGTATCAGAAAGAGCAGGCTGCTAGATTTTAGTCTTGTGGTAAAATTGTCTTCAAGAAAGCTTTGAGAAAAGACTAAGAGCTATATTTTCAAAGGTCTACCTCAGCATTTCATTCACTGACCTTTTATTTGTCTCACAGATGCTTTGTTTATGTTTATGCTGGTGAATGGAATGGACTAGGACTAACATGTGCATGACTAAATTTTCGTTCTTCCCTCATACACTCCTCATCCTCACTGTTTGCAGGAAACACCAGGAATCCCCTAGAATCAGAGGCAGGTGGTGGAAAGGGGTCACACCACTTACTTTTACCTAGGAAATAGATGTGAAGCTGATTTCCTGTAGAGAAGACAAAAAAAAAAAAAAAAAAATCAAGAAAGCAGCCAAAACAACCTGGCTTTCTCACATTTTAGATGAACAAAATTTTGAAGCAGGTTTGAGTAAAAGCTGTGATGAGAAATAGCCTGAGAAATACTGATTTTATGAATCTTGATGAGGCATAGGCTAGTTATACGGTTACAACTGATGAATTTTTGACCATATGCAAAGGAGGAAAGTCAGTGCAGTAGATGAGGCTTTCGGCATCATAGCTCTGTGTGAATACCTCTTTTTCAGTGGTCATAATTTGTCCATAACTTCAGGTTATTATAAGCAAGGTCCACCTTCCCTATTTCAGACTAATCTGCACTTTATGCAGACCAGACGAACCCTTCTGATATATGAACACACCCATGTAGGAGAAGGATAAATGTGCATACTACTTGTGCTCTAGTGCCATGATAGTTCCTGAAGAACTATCAGTTCAGGAAGAAGCTCTGGCATCCAAGGAAGAGTGAGTCACATATAAATAATACATATATAAAAAATTAGTCACAAGCTGAACTGTCTCTAGTTGTCTTGTAACCTGAAAAATTCCAGTCTGTAAGGCAGCTACTCTTTTCAGCTGCAGACAGGGTAAAGAAATCATGAGAAACTATGGAAAAAGTTATATAGAGAGTGCTCCAAACAGCTGCACAGTGCACGCTCCATTTCAGGAAAATACACACAGAACCTATATGGGAAAATAAAACAATAAGAAACATAAAACAAAGATTGCTGGTCAAAATGTGAAATACTATGTGCATTGCAAAACCTCTGGCTTAACATTCACAAAAAGCCCACTGTGATTAGAGTTTAATGCTGAGGGGAAACATGCATGTAATACATATTTATGACCTTAGCAAGAACCTGCTCTATTAACTTGAGTACAGATGGCCCAACATTTCAGAGGGAAATATTTTCACTGAAAAGCGTTTCACTGAGTCTGATTGCTTTGATTGACTCATCTCAGGTTTGACTACATTTTGCTAAATCAAAGGCAAATCCTCTAATCTTGCCAGGCTGCTTCAGAGCAGTCAATTTACTGCTGCCAAGTTTGGCAGGTCTGGGACCGATCGACAAGAATACTTCCAGAGCAGGGAATCTGAAAGTCCTGATTGTCAAAAGCTGGGACAGGTTCACATAGCTAATTTGTTCTGGGTCAGTCTAAATGATGAATCTGCCCTGGAAGCAGTTGGCTGGTGTTCCCAGTTCTGGCATGAATTTTCTGGTAACTGAGCAATTACTAAGATCCTGTAGTTTGCTTGATAGTGCACAAACACAGTGGGGCTGATGATCTTACTAAAACCTCCAGTCTGAGGCACAGTGCCAAAAAGCTCTGAAGGGTTCAGCTGACCTCTTAGACATTGCAAGCTCTGTGTAAAAAAACCAGAACCTAAAAGCCCTTAAGGGCTTCTGCATTCTGCATTTCAAGCTTATCTGCAGAGTGAAGCTTTCTGAAGACTTCCAGAGCTCCTTAACAATGTTACTTGTCAATTCCTCTAGCCAATATTATACAGGGTCTTACGCTGAAGCACAGCACTTTTGGAAATTCTTAGATTTATTTATTTATTTACTTACTTACTTACATATACATATATATGTGATAATATATATACAACAGAGACATATATATACAGATAGGTATATGTTTATATGCACAAGAAAATGCCTACATATAAGAAAGGTATGTGTTTGTGTGTGTGTGTGTGTATGTGTGTTTGAATTTAATGAAGCAAGTCAGTCCAAAGGATCCAGTGACCAAGAAACTATTAAAAAAGGTAATCTCCACACTTGTGGGAGCACCTAAATAATGCAGTAAAACACACCAAACAGTCTGTTCTATATAGCAATAGAGACACTGCAACACAAAATATTTCTTTATTTGTAAGAAAGGTAAAGGTACAAAAGTAGAGAAAGTAATCCAGAGTAAGAACCATGTTTGCATTGTTTTTCTCAGCTACAAAAGTTTGAAAGAACCATTCTCTACTTTTAAAATATTTTTAATTTCTTCTTTTTTTCACCCTAGGTTATTTTATTCTTGCAGTCAGTTTCAAATCCTATTTTAAAGGAACAATTCTCTGGCTTTTTGGTCACTCATCTCTATTGACTGTCTTGCCAGAGTATTCCATTTCTTAATTAAGCTTAATCAGCGTGAATCTAGCTGTGAACTGCAAAACAATTAAGGATAACCATCCAAAATTCATTTCCATGTCTTTCCATCACTTGCTTAAATCTGCATTTTTGAAGTACTTTCAGGCTTTTTACATCAAGCCTTCTGTTTCATTTATGGAAAAATACAGATTTCGTTATTAACAAAATTGTGCTAATGGATATAGAAGAGAAAATAAGATTAATAAATTAATGAATATCAGATGACTCAGCAGGTTGGGGCAAAGCCAAAGAAATTAAAATCCTTTATTTGATTTAGGCATGAGATCATTCTTTGGGAAATGCCAAAGGTACAGCATCTTTTGTATATCAGGGTTTGGCCTCAAGAAAATGTGTAATGTAAATGCAAAAGGCAAAGTGCTGCAAGGAAAATAACACTGAAAAATAAAGTAGAGATGGCATCTTTCTGGGCTTGTGGGATAGGAAAGAAAGGATGTAAAACTTTACCAAGAAATTATAAAAATTCATTGGTGGAATATATGTGAGATGGTGGGATAATGTTTTGGAAATAAAAAAGTTAGTGATAAAAGAAATTTTAACTGTTGTGGGATTTCTTGCTTTAGATAGAGAAGACATAAAAAAATGTATTTCCCATTTAAAACAATGGTAGAAGAATGAGTTGAGAAAAATGGAGAATCCTCTGAAAAGTTTGGCAAGGAAAATTTAGATTTGCATTGTAATATTTTGCCTTCTCTAAAATAAGTTTGATAAGTGAACATTTTTAAAATGTGAGAAGTTACTTAACTACACTAAACTGGTGCTAACTATGGGAAAAGTATCCACATTACTGAAAGTGTTTCAGAATTTAGGGAGAAAATAATCTGTGGACTAATATGTGTGTTCATACATTCTATTACTACTCTATCTGTATGTCACAGTGTCATGTGCACCAAAATGGGATCATGGAAATACACTAAATACACTAACAAATAATATTTGTTTTGGATCTCATATCAATTCAGGAGACAGGGGCCAGCCAAATGACACAGACTATTCCCCTATTTTCATTTTAGGAGAACTGAAGGAATATCACATGCTGTGCAGGAGAGCATGAAGATTGTTTGATAAGATTCCTTTAAAGTGAGCAGAGAGCAAGGTTAAAGTGATCTGGGAAAACTTCACTTGGCTGATATGTGGGAAAGAAACAATCAGTTTGACATTTCACATTATCAAAATGAAAGTCAAGTGTTCCTTTTTAAAGGCATTATAGCCAGTACTGGGATCACTCTAACTCGTTCTGGACTGAAGAAATCATTTTCTTCCTATGGTGAACATGACAGATGAAGAGTTCTAAAATTACACTAAATATTGTAAGAAGTGTTGCTGCAAGTGTGCTGTATCCTGCCTTGCTGTATGATGATATTCAAAGACTGATCTAAGTGTTAAGATAACTCCATTTCTGATTTTTTTTTTTATTTTAAATATTCTGTCACAGTCTTATTAGCATCTCATTACTAAGCAGTTAGCTAAGGAAAAGGACAAAGAAGGAAAATTAGATGCAACATTATAGGGCATATTTTCACCTTGATGAGCAAGTGAAACTCATTAGGGGTTGCTGAAAGTCATACACATGCTTCAGAGGAATAATGCCCTCAAGGTATTTTGTAATTATTAAAATGTTAAAGCAACAATACTTTTTTACAAAAAAGAAAAAAAATTCAATAACAAGTAGGAATATATGCAAGGCAAAATCTATACAGATAAGAGAAATATAATTATGCAGTTAAGGAATTTCTTTTTTTTTAATTATGGAGAGAGAAAGGAATTGTAAGAATAAGATAACAGTGTAATTTGAAAGCCAAAATTGTTAAATGCGCACATAAATTATTGACATTTTTTTCCCTGCTATGCAGGGACTCTGAATGTTGTCTTATATTCCTTTTTGGAGGGGAGGGAGGACATGGGTTTTGAGGCAAACAGTTGACATCTGACTGAACACCAAACAAAGTGCATATCTGATCTGATCAGGTACAAACTGAACCCCGGGGGAATGAAAGAGTAACGTGTTAGGGTTTAAACAGGAAAGGCACAGCCCCCATTAGCCATGTGTGCACTTCTGGAAGAGATGGAATGTGCAGTGTATGGCAGGATCAGCCCCAACTCCCATCACTCATATACATCTACACTCTCTTTACATGGAAAAGTTATTTCCTCTACATTTGTGTCTAATTGATTTTGTTTTGGATTATGAAGCTACTTTTGGTTTGCCACCAGAGTGTTTGTGAAACCCTGATTGAAACACTAAAAATATCACAGGACCAGAAAAGCAGCCAGCAAAATGACTTCTTAATCAAAATGCAAAGAAACTGTTTCCCACTCACTATCTCTAGCCTAGCCTTGTACAGGAACTAAAACCACCCTCATCAACTTAAAATTCATGAAACAGGTAAGTTCCAAATAGCATTCAGAATCATACATCAGGACTCTGGTGAACTGTATTTTTATTCACACATACTTCTGCAATCAGAACTGTTTGTGCAAAGGTTTTCTTAGCTCCAATTTACCAGTGCAAGAACTTTCAGCACTCTTATTTACAGAGAAAGCAGCATAACCCGTTCTGACCTTTCAGGAAACATTCTTGAAAGAACCTGTCAATTACCACTAGGTACACTGTACTTTTACAGTGTCTTCCTAATATACATCTCTTTCCTTTCTGAGATATGTATTTATTGAGTTTTCTTCTGTTTGTTTTGTTACTACATCATGGCTACAATGCATTTGTAGCAAATGCTGTCTTTTTCATCAAATTCAACTTGAAGACTTAAATCTTAAAGACTGCAACTGGAAGAGCTCCTCAGTAGCAGCAGTGTGTGGTTTAGAGACCAAATTATGTTCTATTCCTCCTGTGAAAATGTTAATAGTCATCACACAGAAGTGTGTAATGCCATTAAAAGCAAAGGCTGCTTTTGAAAGAAAAGTTTTTGAGTACTAAAAGTAACAAGCTGGCAGCACTGGATTCCCTCTGTAAACAAAAAGCAGGGGAATCTCTAGCTGTACTTGAAGTGGTAACAGTTTTATGCCCAGTCACATATTTGGTGTTACTTTTGCCAAAGCTCTGTGGTTGGTGCAGCTGTCCTTCCACAGAGAAATCTCTTAAGAACGTTAAAGAATCAGTATGCAGGAACATGAGGATAAAAATAAGATAATTTTTTGATTAACTAAATATTAATTATACAAAAGTACCTGCAATAACTGTGCCAATTAGAGCGAAATCAGAAAAATATGAAAGCCAAATGTAATCACCATCATAAAGTATCATATTTTATAACGTCTTTGTTCTATGTTTCTGGAGAATTAAAATAAAAAGAGTGCAAAATGAGCAGTAGGAATAGAAATAAGTCACTGGAAACACAGAGTAAATTTGTGGGTCAAACAGAGAAATGCCACTCTGAGTCAGCAAACTATCACTCTTAAAAAACAATGTTGCCATCTCAGGCACCATCTCAATAGCTCCAAGAACAAAATCACTCCCACAGTTTGTAATTCCACATTTACCTCATTATTCAAGCAAGTAAAATCATGTCATTTGGATTGTGAAACCCTTCTGTACCTTCAATAATTATCATTTAAAGACTGCAGAGTTGTAAAACATTTTGGATTAGTGCTGGGTTCTGCTGGAATAGGGCTCTTCATTCTATCTCCTTGGTTAAAAGCAGAACCAATTAGACATAAGAAAAATTAAGTTGGACTCTAAATCAAGCTTTGTGAATGGGAAATACGTGTTTGTTTAGTCACTTAATTTAGTAATCATTTTGATACTAACATGAACCAACAAAATGACTCTTTGGATAGGCAAATAGTTTTCTTCACTAATGTGACTAAAGAAGCCAATAATGCTGTCCACAGGAATAATGCAATTGACTGTGTGTAAAATAACAATAGTGACAGTAGTGAGGTCTAGAAATAACCTGCTCAGTGTGAGGTGATTTGGGTGCCAGGTGCAGGTTAGCAGAGTTTTGTGTTTGCTCTTTGATGTGAGAAGCTGTGTGATGCCAAAGCTGCATGGTTACCAGCACATTTCACATGTGTGTGCTGCCTCTACAGCCACTTTGAACTGCAATCACATTGCACAGGCTGAATGCAAAGAAAAGGCTTATGAGGACCCAGTACTGAAGTATGGTCTCCCTCAGAACTCTGTAAAATTTGTGGAGGGTGTCTGAATCCAGGATGGGTAATGTCATTAAATAATTTATTTGTACCCATCAATAGCTACTTCGGTGCATGCATTCATATAGAGCAAAAAAAAAATTCTGCAAGCAGCCTGCTCCCAAGAAAGTGCATGGCCTTAGGCTCCTGCCTGTCCTCCTCCTACTTCAGTGAGGCTGAAATCTACTCTTCGTGTAAATCGTTCACTGATCCTTTTCTAGCTCTTTCCCTGGGTGAATGAACTATGGACAATGCAAAAATACCTGTGTTTCATGGACTTCTTGTTTTATACAAAATTTGTATTCATTATTAATGACGACTTAGAGAATATTTATAAATTCTCTATTTTAGAAGGTTATCCTTAGCGTCCATATTGTTCCACATCTATAGGCATGTGTAAAAAGAAAGCCAAAATCAGGAAGAAGCATTTTTTATTATTATTTTATTGGGGGATCTATAGGAGAAGACCATTATATATAAATCATGCACTTACTATTTTAATACCAAGCATAAGGTGATAAATGTCAAATCCTTAGTTTGGAAAGTTTAGAGTCAGCTCTTGGCCTGAGTGTCGTTTCTATTTTCTATTTTTATTCTATAGGGTATTGACAATTTGTATAGTGCACACAATAAGTAAAGGAGAACATAAAAAGAGCTGTCATTTGCAAAACATCTCGTTTTGAGAAGAGGGGATTCAATAATCTTTTTTTGGAAATGGAAAGGTGAACAGAATTTAAAGCCTTCAAAAGGCCCAGTCTAAAATTATAATGACTAGCACTAGGGAGTAAGTTAGAATATTACTTCTGTTATGCCAGTTGGCATGCAAGGCTCCACTTAGCAGTAAAGAATGCTGCTAATGTGCCTCAAGTGTTTCTAAATTCAAATTAAATACTTCCTCACTCTGTGTGTGTGCTGGGACCGTTCTTTCATGGCTTGAATAGACCAAACTATGTTACCCTGGCTGCTGTGCCCAGCTTGACACAAGGACAAGAATAACCAGGATAATTTTAGAAGTTGTTTTTGAGCTTGATAGTTTTGCTTTAAGAAAGAAGTTATCAGCTGGAAACATGTATGTATTAACAGCAGCAGGAACAGCATTTTCAGGATAAGTTGACAACTCTTCATGTCTAGGAAGTCCTACACTAAGCAGTGTGGGATACATTAGAAATAGAAGTAAAGCCTTTATCTGTTTAGTAATCACTTGAGATCCTTATTTTTTCATTATTAATTTCTTTTTTTCCCTCTATATTAATATCTTAGTTTTCTTAAATCTGAAAATACTAATTTTCTCTATTTTGGGCTGGTTTAAAAGTTATGATTTTCAGAACATACTGAGAACTTCCCACTCAAGGCTACTCCATTTTAAGTACAGAAAAAGATAGGCATCAAGAATGACTACTTATCTCTGAAAACCTGGAAATAAACATCTAATATTTCCCTAAATGTTTTCTGAGCACTTGCTTTTGAAATAGTTCACAGTCATGAACTAAAATTCAAATCATATGACTTAATTCAATAGAAAAATTTTGATCCTGTATCCAGCATCTAAACTGGACTGCTGCAGCTTGTCTGTGAGAAAGTTTTAGCTCAGAAAAGGCTAGAAATCCTGATTGTGCCATTTTGTGGTTGAGTCATGCAGAGAAAGTGCTTTTTTAGTATTCTGTTCTCCTCCTTGAGTGCATGTAAAGTAGTATGGCAGACTGACAGTAAGGAAATTATTTCCCTTTCTGTTTGCATAGTATGTAGCATTTTGGTGTGTCGTAAATTTGCACAAAGCATCTTTAAAAGCATCTCTGTTCACCTCTCACTGCTAAGACTTTTCAGCAGAGGGAGACACTGTGAAAAACTGATCCTGCTTTATTTGCAGTATGGCTTGAAGGTCAATGAAGATATTTTGTCTCATTTGACTAATTGAAATTCCTTTGAACAGCTCAAGTGCAAAAGTTTAACTCATGATTAAATGCTGAGATCACATTTCTTGTGTAAGACACGGTGGGTGGAGAGAAATATGAACAAGAACAAGATCAAAAACCAACCAGCTAAAAATATTTTAGAAGAGAAAGAATTTATTTTAGGACCATCAATGCTTAACATTCTGCAAATTTTTTATTATTATTATTTTTTCCCTCACTAATATAATTTTTTTACTTTAACAGGTCAGTATGAAATTTTGTAAGCTGATTGGCTGATACAGAAATTTTGGGAAAGCAAAAAATGAAAGACACGAGAAATTATTTTTCACTGTTTGTTTTCTCAGTCTTTATTATGCATGTGTTTATTCAGAGGTGAAGCAGTTCATGAGTAGTGCCAAGCACTGTAAGTAAGATCTGATACCATCATCACTCTGCAGACAAGTTCTCAAAGGGCACAACACACAGGGAATCAGCACAGTGTCATCATAAAATATTTTGAAAATCTCTCAAAACGGCAAATAGGACATAGTAAAGGAAAATGTGTGGGAATCAACAAATGGCAATAAGGAGAGACATAAGAGACAGACCAATAAACAAGGATAGAAATGTCATCCACATGTGCCTCCATACATATTTGTGCTATGCATATAATGTGTCAGGGGACAGAGAAAGCATATGAAATGTGACTATTTAAACACATCCTGCTCATAGGACAGAAGTAAATGCTTGAGTCCTCAATATCATCTTAGAAAAAAATGTGAAACCAATGAAGTGGCTCTTTGCAAGCCTCAACAAAAGAAATCATCTGTGCCATTTTCTACTTAATCTTGTTCCACAGAGTTTAATAATCTATTAATATCATCATTTGTTCACTCAAGCTCAAGGGGAGAAGTTATCTACTGTCTCTAAATGTCAGCATCATGTATCTGCATTTTCTACTGACTTCTATGGCGTTAACATTTTCCTTTTACTTTGTCAAACCCCTAGGAAATCACACTTTTAGCATATCATAATTATTGAAGATAAAAAGTCAAGTTCTGAGGAGAAATTGCAAGATTAGACTTGCATATGTAACCCCTATTTTCTACAGTTATATATGGAATTTGAATAACTAAATATGTGATCACATGATTTTATGAACTGCATGAATACAAGATATTTTTTCAAGTGATTTCTGCCTCGTTTTGATCAGAAAACTGACGTTGCCTAAATTACAAGTATTTACTTATATTTTTCTTCTGATTTTTAGTGGTTTGCTTCTGATTTTCTATAATTTGTACCTGCAGATATTTGGTTTATTTGAATTTATTTTTTGTCCTTGTGGGCAGACCATTTTAAAACCAAATCTCCCACACTGTCATATAATCATTTTTTCTAGAATTATCTTTTCACTCCATTCTAGTTATCTTCTGTATTGACAGTGGTTTCTAAGATGGAGGTAAGGAGTATTCTCCAGCACTGTAAGAAAAAAAAAAACAAAAAAACACTTCAAAACTCACAAGATAAATCTCAGTGTCATAGATGCCTGAAAATATCCTGCAAAGAAACTAACCTTCCTCACATATGCACCAGCAAACATAATATATAGCATAAGATTATACTCTAGGAAACCTCAGTGATTTTTTTAAATGGAAATCAATAGATTTTTGTGATTTATTAGATGTAGCAGCTACTAATATAATAAAAAAAAGTTTGTCTAGTAATCCTGTGTTTTCTCATGCCCAACTATGAGAAGCACTCTCCATAAAACCCACAATCATCTGTATAGTGATGATTTTGTGTATTTTACTTTTTTCTTTTTTTCTGCAGTAATCAGTTAGCCATTTAAACATGAAATAAGTAGGAAAATAAACTTTTTTTATCATTACATTAAAAATAAATCACTTTCATAGCCATTTATTTTCAATGGGTTCTATAGTCAAAAGAATTGAAGTTCATTTGAAAGATAAAGCTTTACTAAATAACCTTCACTGAGGAGCTGTGTCTTTTGCTGTCCTATAGGAAATCTGTTTTGATTTGACAGAATGATAAGCCTTTGAAAACTGTGGACTGAAAATACACAGTAGACTTTTTGCTAAGCTCATAAAGTGCCCAACTAGGAAAGGATTCATTGCACATGAATAAGAGCTAAATTAGCTGTGTATTGAAAAGTCTCATTATATGCAGGGCTGGAAGTCCTTGCAGAACGTGGATCCTAGTGAACTGTTTCTGTGCACTTTGTCACATACTCTGTAGAGACGACAATTCTGAGGTGTTAAAATGTCTCTTCAACATTTTTTGGCTAATACGAACTTCACACAATATCTTATAGCAAATTAAAAAATTGGTATTTTTGGGGTTTTTTGACGGGGAGACTAATTTACTTGTTTTTCCTTTCTGGCATATTTTTTAACAGAGGAACTTTCTCATACAGGAAGGAAGGATGTAGAAGCAGCTGTACCCAATTCTTTATTGAGTACAGAATTGTGCTGTGACTTTTGAACATATGACAGTCATCCACAACTTTGAGTAAAAACAGATATGTTTTAATTCTATTTGTGTGGGAAAGGATAGTTGCTATTCCAACATAAAAGGCAAGATTCAAAAGGTGAATGAAATAATTAAGCAGGCAGAAACCAGTAGACTCTAAAAAGTCTTACAAAATTAGCACTCTGTGTGTAGTTCCATATATGTATGTTGCTTCTGTGACAGAATAATGAACACTGCCAATCTTTCAAATTTTGATGTAATTTTATAGTAAGATTTTAAAGGAAATACACATTCTGAAATGTCTCATGCAATGTATGTTCCCTGTCATTGTTGTCATAAGAATTATGATGCATAATTATATATTATATATATTATATATTGCACAATGCATAATTATTGCCTTTAAAATATAGAAGCAGAAGAATAAATCTCAAATTGATATAATTAATACTACAGAATTAATATGCACTAAAGTAGTAAAATTCTACAGTAGAATTATTGTCATTGAGTCATAAAAATACGAAAATTTAAAGAATCTCCTTACCCTGAGCGACCTATAATCTACTCATTGTCAATTTTTACTCTGACCTCAAGATCCTTATGCAACTTTCATACCTCTGCTGGTAAAAAAAAAAACAATGTTCTAAATTTTTCATTCCTGGAAATAGATTTTTCTAAGTTGCAGACTAAATTCTTGGCAAGTTAGAAAACATGTTTCCTAGGTCAACTTTACTTTAAAAATTTAGTCTTTTTTTTTTTCCCCCATGTGTTTAATATCTAGATGCATTTTATAAAAAGAAATACTTTTATTCTCTTTTGGTTTTTATTTTTTTTGTTCCTAGCTATAGTGCATAACCTTTTCTACAGTAAAAGAGTTTGAAGTTAGCTTTGCAATAGTTAGTTCAGGTGCTGTTAGCAGCCTAGCAGTAGCTGCACTGAGATGACAGTTGCCACATTTGCTCTGTTGCTAAAAATGAAATCTATATTTACAGTGATTTTTCTCTTTAGATGTCAGAGGAGAGAAATCTGTGAGGAATATATGAAAGTGGTGTCTTGTGTCTCTCCTGAATAGACTATGTTGTTTGCACTAGACTGAGAAGGTCTATAAAGAAACTTTAGCTTTATTCATTCCTTGAGATCTCTTTAAAGCATTAACTTAAAAATCCATACTATAAGGAGTAGAACTTCCTTTACACAAAGATGGCTGTGTTCATGTGTATATGTCTATAAAACTGGGAAATTATTTCCAAAAGTTAGGAAAAATCCCATTAGAAAAGGTTTTATCTCTTTAGGAAACATGGACATTATTTTGGAGAAAAAAAACTGGAGCGCCCTTCTCTCTTAATTTGAGCTGATCAAGTAATTTTTAGATTAAAAAATTTAGTCATTGTTTCTCCAGGTTAATAGACTGATTTTGGTGAGAAAAGCTCTTAATTTTCAATTACATATGAAACACAATCATATTTTCAAACATATTATTTGACAAGATTTCATGAAAACAAACGCAATAAAACTATCACTTTCATGAAAATAGAAGAACCAAATCAAGACAGTGTTTATGACATAGGCTTATCAATGATAGCAAGTTTGACACATGCTGTATTTTTGCACACGTGCATGCCTTTGAGCACATTCACTACATCTGAACTTCCAATAAGTACAGCACCTTCATAAGGACAGTAGCTTAGCTTCCAGTATTAGCTGGCACAAACAAGAATATATATCTATAACAATCCCCAGGGTGAAATCCACACTGAACTGGTAAAGCTAGGCAGGCTTAGCAAAATTTGTATGGATAAGATTTTTTCTTTCCTCTGGGCAGCCAACAATTTGCACAATTTTATCTGTAACTGATAGGATTAATTTTCTATCGCATTATCAGCTTCATTTTCTGTTGTTCAGGAGGAACTGCAATTTACACTAAATTATGTTTTAAATAATGCCATACCAGTTTTACTTGTGAGCTAGGTAGTATTGGCTTGAGAGGAGCTTTTATATCTGCTGGACCCATGTGCTTGGAACAAAACTAATGTGACAGATCTACTAAACTTATGAATGTATTATTGCTGGAACATGCAATACTTGACTTTTGTACTTTAATATCAATCTTTTGGCAGCATAGCTGCTGCAGATGAAAAAAAGTGCATATCAGCTTTTATTCTTATTCATGTTTTGACCTTAAATTACTGCCTTTCCCAGATGGCCAGTCATCTCTAAGTTCTGAAATGCTAACTGGCACCACTGTGCTTGCCATACTATTGCAAACCTGTTCTCCCTGAATCCTGTACCATATGAAGTGTTCTGTGACTATGTGCCAAAAAAAGAAAAAAAACCTCAGAAATTAAAGAACAGAGACATTACGTTATGACAAAAACAGGAAAAAGAACATTAAATATTATTAACCTAGAGCTTTTCAGATATTATTCTCTCGCTGTTTGTTTTATTTTGATTTACACAAATGCAATAAACTCTACTGTCATAGTGGAACTAGGCTATGACTTGCATTCTTCTGAGTACAATTCATCAATCATTTTATCAAAATTGAGGCTGACAGAAAAAAATCTAACTTGTTCCAAAAAAATTCTAGGACCATCTATCTTGGCCTCCTGGTTTAACATAAATATTCTAAAATACTTTAGAGAGGAAATAGGATCATTGAACAATTTAGAAAATGGTATGGTGAGCACATTATGCCAAAGGGCTCGATAACAGGAGAAAGTGTTTCCTTTCAGCAATATTGCTATATTCTTCTCTGAGAAAACACCCTAATCCACAGTTTAGCCAAGGAGCTAAACTCACAGAGAGGTAGCAAAATGGACAGAAGTGGAAAGGACTTGTTTCATGACCCACAGAGGAGGGGGGGCAGATTTTCATGGTAAGTTCTCATCAGTCTGAAGAAACATCAGACTACGAGTCAGGGAACTCCTCTGGTTTTATTATACAGGAACCTTAACTCAAGCAACCAGCCCAATATTTAGACTCAAAAGGGGTTGGCTAATAAGCCCTGAAATTTTACAATACATTTCCACAAGTGGTGGCTAGCAAGCCTTAAATTTTACTGGGTTGAATATGATAGCAGTGCTTTACCCAGGCAAAGCAAGGGAGGACAGGAAGACAGAATAGAGAGAAGGATTTAGAAAAATCACCTGTCCTTGGATCCCATGTTGATCCTGCCATGTGGATATGGTCAGGACCTGGGATAAAGAATGAGAATGAAAGAGAAGGAGAAAAAGGAGTAGGAGAAAAAAGAGAAGAAAGAGAAGAAAGAAAAGAAAGAGAAAAAAGAGAAGAAAGAAAGAGAAGAAAGAAAAGAAATGGAAGAAAAAGAAGAAAAGTGTGTGTGGGGGGGCAAATTATTTCATTTTATAGTTATATATATATATAAAACCATATTTTACATAGAGGTGAATGCATCTTATGCAAACTAGACTTTTTTCACCATTTCATTCACATATGCACAGCCAGACTTTCTGAATAAGCCCTCCCTCTCTCAGGAAGTGAGATAGAGGGATGGGACAGGATGGAACATCATTGACTGGTTGACTTGGAAGTGTTGGATTAACAGTTAGATGATCTTAAAGATCTTCTCCAACCTAAATTATTCTATGGTTCTATGATTTATACTCAGATTATTTCACTGTTTACCCCTTCAGCAGAAAAGTTTAGTTGCCTGAACATTTTTCCTAATCCAGTTGGTCTTTCCCTGGTATTTGCCATTGGTTAATCAGATCCATTCTTTTTGATCTCATTCAATATACCAGGGAGTTTTTTAGTCCTGTCTTATTTATGAAATCAGCATTCTCACCCTAAAAATATTCATTACCACAAAGTGCTTGTCAGTCCATTTATACAGTAAGTTCCTTGTGTTCTGTTTAAGTTTTGGTTCTTTTTCCTAATATGTATATTTTTTCTTTGCATTTTCTTTATCAAAAAACATTTTTTATCTCAATCTCCCTACCTCAATCAAAATAATTATTCTCATTCTTAACCTTTGCAGGTATTGATTTCTCTCCTTTGTTTTTATCATAATTTTTTGGTTCCCATTCAATCAAACAAAATATTAGACATTATTTCCTTTTGCAATATGTGTGACACACAGCTGTACTGATTTTTTTTAAAATGAAAGTACATTTTTTTTACTTGAATATTCTTTTTATGCTTTTAAATGTTTCTGACTGCTCAGAAGAAGAAGACAAATTTGCTGTCCTTGCAAGTGTCTTTCCGGGCAGACTGATCCCTTGCTTCAGAGTAGAGATTTCTATCAAGAAATTCTCACATCAGAATCTGCCATATTGCAACATTTTCCCTTATTCAATCTGATCAGGACATTTTCTTTGCTTGTTACATTCCATTTCTTTTCTGATAAGATTCCCAAAGGAAATTAAAGCAGAAACAGTGGATGACAGCATATCAGCCATTTATCATCAATATAGATGTAAGAAGGAATTAAGCAGTCTTAGACCAAGTTTTAGATTTCTAGTTTAGGAAGAGATATGTCTATCTTCTTTCTTTTTATCACTGGCATCGAGATTGAAGGGAACTTTTTTTCATAAAAATAATAATATTATTTCTGTTTAACATTGAAATAGTTTGAAATACTCTAAAATTATAAAAAGTACAATCCATTTTTAAGTACCCCAAAGCAACAAATACTTACTGAGCTTCACCAAGAAAAAATACCTCGTTTGAAATCCACAAAAATACACTGTAACCCATATGAGGAAAAATGCAAATACTAAAAACCCACAAAGCTATGCTTTTAATCAGGTCAATTTTCTCCTCAATCATATATGCTTTCTAGTGTGCTGTACTGTTTCCTAGGCAAAAAAACCCAAAAAAACAAAAAAAAACCAACAAAAAAAAACCAAAACAAAACAAAAAAACCAAAACCAAAAACAAAACCAAAAAACAAAAAACAAAAACAAAAAAACCAACTAAGCAACCAAGCTCATTATTCTGCAAAAGAACTGTGTATTCCCTTAACTTCATGCTCTCTGAGCAGTCCTGGTAAATTTAGATGAGCTATCAGAGAGCATGAGGTTAAGGTCTGCTACAAATCTTCACATTATCAAGGTAAACATCTGCAACCATGGACAGTCACATTCTCTTAAGCGGATTCTGTGTCCTTTGCATCCCCTCCTTCCTGTCGGTGGGGGTTTAGTGCAGTCACACTTTGCTTTTGCCTTTGCTGTAAACAGAAACAGACACTTGCAAACAAAATGTTCTTCTTTGGTATTCCCGAGGGGGCAAAGACACTAAATTACACATTCATTCAGTTTCTCCTTACAAAATCAATGAAAACACCTACCATAAATCATGTGAATAATATTGGATGCAATTGACTTTAAAATTAATTCATTTTCACAGTTTCACCAGAGTCAAAAGGGAAGTAACACCATTCAAAATATATTAAGAGCATTCTTCCATCTGATGTAGTTCTGATTCCTAAGATGCATATTTTATCACACAGTCTGATAATTTTCTTTTTTCTCTTTAAAAATACTGTCAAAAATTTAAACCTCAGCAATTTTTGTGAACAAGAAATCTGTTTTCCCTTCTTTTGCTCTATCCAGCCCCTCTTTAAAAAAAGCCAGTGTGGTACAGGACTTTTGTTTCAACCTAATAGCAGACATACTGATCAATATGTGTGCTTGGATGATGAATCACTATTTTGGAAATTACTTATCAAATAGATAATATTACAAAGTACTATTTATTATTATTGGCTGTTTTCAAATCTCAAACACATTTAGAATAAATTTTATACATATACATAAGTACTTCCCAGACCCATTCTTGAGACCTTGCACCAAAGGACTGCACATGGCACAAAGTCAGGCAACAGACCCAGAATTTGCTACAAGAGTTGGTGTCAAACTGCCCCAACCCCCCGGGAGAGGTACCTGGACATCCCCTCCTGGCCTAAACATCTATTAACCCATTGGATTCTATTCTTTTCAGAGGACTCTCATCACCAAGAAGACCAGCTGGACAGGATGGGACCCACAGAGTAGTGATATTTTCTTTAGTCTATCTCTGTCACTATCTTTTTGTCACCCTCACCTCTTTTATATTTGTTTTTCTTCCTTTTTTCTCTCTCTGCAATATTTAATATTAAATAAAATCCATAAATAACATTGACTTTAGCATATGATCCTGTTTGCACCTTAATTTAGGCAGAGAGATTTTTAATATTTTTGAGAACCTGATCATAGCACCCTCATAAAAAAAAATCTACATTTCAAGCCTGATTGTACTTTGTTTTAGCATGAAACCTTTATCCCATGTCCTATGACTACAAAAATGTTTTCTAAAAAGTGCATATTCATTGTTAATGAAAATTTGGAGCTGTTTCAGCTGAAAAACTCTCTTTCAAAGCTTTGAAATTATCAAATCACAGTATTTGAGCAGTAATAATCTCCACACTGTGCAACAGATTTGCTCACACCAACAAATATATATTAAAAAAAGCTGCAAAAACATTTTCATTTTGGAAGTTCATTTAAGCTGTGATATTTTTATTTACTTCTGTGGGCCTTCTTTTGAGATATAACTGAAAGCAACTAGTGTATTTTTCCAAGAATGTAGCAGAATAAAATATTTGTGTAACATTTTTTCTCCATTTTCCTTGTGTAAATAGGATCTTGGATAAACATTTGTGTTGCTCTTTTCCATTGACTCATAGTGTTCAATATACTTGGAGGGATACAGATTGCCATTTCTATGTAATGGCAATTAAATAAATTACTACCACCATTTAACTTTTACCTTCTCCTCCAAATTCCACTTTCTTCTCCTTTTCTTGTCAGGAAAAGGATGACAAACAAGATAAAGGATTAAAGATTAAATGACAAAATGTTGACACAGTTTTCCTTGTTTGTTTATTTGTCTGCTTGATTTTCTGGTTTTTTTTATTTTGTAGGATTTTGTTCCAGTCTTTTGTCACCACTCTGTACTCTACCTGGAATCACAGTCAATCTGCTCTTCCTGAAGCTGAGCTCCCTTTCTCCAGACTCCTCATCACAGGAGAATAACCTTTCTTCAGGAGCAGAGATTAACAGAGACTTTAACAATCCCCCCTGAATTCTAGTGCTAGGTAACCTCCTTTTCTTTTTTTTTTCTTATTCTTTTTTTTTCACAACTGACACAGTTCTTCACTCTGAACTTTTGGCTTCCTGTGCATATCTATTTTTATTCACTCAGATCAGGAGACACATTGTAAATCCACATAATCAGCCAGTCCTCTCTAAATTCAAGCATATTGAGAATGACAACCATCTCAACAGTTGCTCCTTTCTATATTCCCTTTAAGGGGTAAGGAAAAGCATGAGGAACTGGGACCCGGAGTGTTTTTCTGTGGTGTAAAGAAGTTATTTTTAAAAGCTAGCTTTTTTTTTCCAGGAAATGAGCACAAGAAGCCACAGTGTATCAAAGTCTGTTTCGTTCTTCACTGATTATCTGCAAATTGTTTCCTCTATAAATGCATGAATCATCATCACTGAACAAATCACTTTATTATATTGCCATTATTGAGAAAAATTGTCTGCAAAAAACATTGCAGAAGTTGTTTCACAAAGATTCTTTGGACAATACTTAGTAACAGGCTGAAACTAAAGATCCATTTATTCTCATACATCTGTTTTCTTCTTGTGATTTAAATTGTCTATGGACTAAAACAATGCTTCACTTTCAAAAACTGAATTAGTCAGTGTAAAATCAATCTATCACAGCTTTTCTCACTGCAAAGAATAGTGCAGTGACTGTTATTTTTGAATAATGTTTTCAGAGATATTTGATGGATTTTTAGGACCAAGCTCAGGAAACAGCATAAATTTTATTTAATTTGTGGAGCAGATATGCATCAATAAACAATGTCTAAGCATTGAGTATTGACACCAGATTTTTTACTCAGACCATGAGAAATAAATGTTTGAAGGGGATCTGCCAGCACCTTTCATTAATTTTGTAACCTTGAAATCTCAAATATTTTTAAATCTCAAAAATAAGGTATGATTAAAACACGACCAAGAATGAGCCTTTTTGATAGGAAAAAAAAAAAAAAAGCAAACAAAAATTCCCACAATCAAGCAAACAAACAAACCGACCAAAAACAACAGGCTCTAAAAGAGATAGAGTAAGCTTAGAAAACAAAACCAATACCCAGCATTAAGGTACAAGAATATCACTTCTCTTCTTGTGTCTTGTCTTTGATGTGTAATGTCCTCTTTTCCTAGCTTCCTCCCATCTACCACTTATGAGATAGTCTGGTTTGCAACAAATTCTATAAACCCCTTATTGGGCCTTGGGAAAAGTTTCTTTCTATAGATTCCAAGGCCTGCTGTGTCTTCTAGAAGTCCATTTCAGCAAAGCCCCCCCAACTTCATTCCGAGTCTCCACTACTCTGACAACCCTTTTTCTTAGACTGGAGCCCGTCCCACTGGACTCTGCAAAATTCTCCTGGCTATGGGTGTTCATTCTTCAAATGCAGTCTCTTGTGTCCTACATAGCTCTGCCTAACCTTTACACATAAGCAGGAAAGTAAATAGATATTCCTCATTGCTGCTATTTTACCTCACCCTTGGAGGAACATAAATTAATGACACATGGAAACTATCTATTTCGAGCATCAAAACCCAGATTTTGTTATCTGTACATAATTGGCTGAAAAAAAAGTTTAGAATTAATGGTTTAAAACTGCAAAATTTTTCCTTTCTACTACACCTTGGTGCTCTGTATCAATATCTCAGTTTACATACAAGGACCAAACTAGGTTAATTAACATCCACTTTTGTTAAGACTTGCTTAGAATTGTCTTTACAGCACATGAATATATGGAACATTGATTATTCCAAATCATATTCAGTGTTATTAACTGCTCCCTGATGCTTGTTAGGACTGCCAGAGTAGAGAGAAATGTGTGTTAAAAAATGAAATTAAAATAAATTTTTTTTAAAAAGTAGACATAAAGCTTGCATAAAATTAGATTAATTTTCTTCTCTCGCTCTACTTACTACTTGTAATTATAATTTCACGTTGTTTGTTTGTGTGCAGAAGCAATGCCTGTTGGATCATATTAACTTGCATGTAGAAGTGTGAGCAATCAAATCTTATTAATTTCAAAGAGGATACTTAAAGGGGAATGTTTAATTGATGAAAATTAATTAAAGCTTTTATGACAACACTAGCTAAAATAAATGGTATTAAGACCAAAATTTGTAAGAATAAGGATACAGAAAGGAACAGAGATGGTAGCAATGATCTGCTACAGTCTCAGGGCCTTTGCCTTCATCAGATATTGTCAACTGCAAATTCAATTGAAGTAGGGGCTAGTCCTCTATCCCAAGTTTCAGGAGCAACAAAGTGTAGTTCCACTGGAGAGCAGGAATAAACTATCTGGTAGCCAGAACAGCAACCAACCCAGTTCACCAGAAAATCTTACACATCCATGTTGCAGATCCAAGTGTTCCTGCAACACCTGTTTTGTTATTAATTTACTTTCTACTAGAGATATAAGTCTGCAAACATCAGCATAAAGAAATAAAAACCTTGCATTATATTGACAGAGCAAATCATGTTTTGATGGTTCTGGCTCACTAAATATAATCTTTTGAGTGGGGATAGAGTTAATTTTTTTTTAAGCTTGTGTGGTGTTATGCTGTAGTTTTGTGACCAAAACAGTGTTGATAGCACATTAAGGTTTTAGCTAGTGCTGAACAGTGCTACCACAACATCAAAGCATTTTCTGTTTCTCACACTGCCCACTGCCCTGACACAGAATTGGCTGAAGGTGCACAAGAATTAGAGGAGTACACAACTGGGACAGCTGACCTAACTTGACCAAAGGGATAACTCCACATTATATATCATAGTCAGCAATAAAACTGCAGGGAAGATGGAGGAAGAGTGGGTGTTCAGAATTACTGTGGGATCATGCTGGGAAATTTAGTTAACTTTTTGGTGTTGAAAGTTTATGACAGGTTTGTATTTACACTGTTGTACACTTACAATCAGTTACATACTACAAAAATAACTCCTATTTGGTGAGCATGGGCATTAAAATATACATCAAACTGTATAGCCAAAGTTACTGTAATGGCAATAACTTCAGTTTTTAAAGCATTGCAGATAATATTAGGAAAAAAAAGAGAGGCAAGCAATACTCAGAGATTATTTTACCGGTGCCAGAGGTCACTATCAAATAATATTATAATGGACATAAAATGCAAAAGAACTTTGTTCTTTTTCCAAGCAGTATATCTAATAATTACTTTCCCTACTGAAATTTTGTACAGGAGAATAATAAACAGATCATTTGATTGTTTATTACAGGAGATAATAATGAGGAACAATGCAGACCATTACTTGTACATAGCTCAAGGCTCAAGTGTTCAAAATCTTTGTCCCAATATTTTCCTGAGAATACTATTACTTGACAAGATAGGTGACTCACATTTTCACTTGAAAGTTCAAATGTCAATTATCTAGTTTTTCTATCAGCATTTTCACAAATTGAACTAGGCAGCTTGAGTGATTTGGCTCCTAATGGACTGCAGTATCAGCACAGATGAAGCAGAAGAGCAACATAGGAATCATGGCCATAATTTTTCTTGCAATTTGCTTCACTCCACTGGCCAGAGTTTTAAAAAGCTTAACTTCTAGATATACACAACTGCCTGATTAAAATTTAGTCATCAAGAATATCCTGTAGCAACTGGGAATTGTTTCAAAGATTATTTATCACCCCTGCTAACACATATTATCAATAGCCCTATATGGTTAAGTTTAATTTCCAGCCTTTGAAACGGTTATATTTCTTTATTTTATTCACAAGTAAGACTTCTTTTTCTTCACAGACAGGAACAAAATCATTACCTAATCTTTGTACTACCTGCCTGCTTGAGAATTAGTTTTCAAACACAAGGTGTTGTGATTGAATTTTCTCACTCACATACTAAGATATTGTGGTGGCAGATTTGAGTCCAACAGCCATCTCTATCTCCATTGGCACAGCATCTCACCAGGAACATTCCCTGAGAATTTTCTCTGTGACCAGGGAGTCATTGCTGAACTCCCCAGTTGCATCAGGGTCACTTCTTTCAGACCTTCTGTTCAAAATTACAATGCATCAGACTAGAAAAGCTGTGTTGCAAAAGCAAAGTTAAGCTTCACCTTGGGTGAATTTCTAGAAATTAAATTATTTATCCATAACTCTGTAACATAAAAAAACATTTTGAGAAAATTCTCTTCCTCATTTTTTCTATTACATTGGACTCAATTTTTGCAAAGAAATTAAATCTCTTTTCAGTATGTTTCCCATGTTCTGTATTTTCTTATGATTTTTGTATTATTCTGGTATGGGTTTTAGTTGGGGTTTTCTGTTTAGTTTGTTTTTCTCAGAGGAAAAAATTTGATCTCTACTTTTGGGTTTTAAATTGTTAAATAATAATTTTAATTTTTAAATGCTGAATAGATATCACAGCTACAAATCCAACTCTGAGGCAAATTTCTGGGAAAATTCTTCAACACTGGCAAGATCATATCCTTTTTCACTTTAAAAATAGCTATTCAGTAATTTATGATTGTTTTTTTTAAAAGCCTACCTAATCCAGGGAAAGACAGTTTATTATTCTTTTATTAAGTAAACGACATTTAAGACAAGGATACAGTAGAAACAGTACTGTTTAAAGTTATGACCAACTTCAATTTACTCAGATTCCTACATCCATACAGGTACTTAATTAATGCCATCATATCCTTCTGCTTATGACCTATTCAGTAGTCAAACTGGGTTTTGACATAGTATCTCTTAAGGCACATTTTCCAGTACTTAGTCACTTCCACTGCTCTTCTCTGAAACCTTTTAAATGTTTCAATATCCTTCCTTCAGTGTCATCATCTGAATTAAAAGATTCAAATAAATTAGACAATACACTAGCAGTATAACTTGCTCCTATTAAATTTTCCCACTTATTTGTAAAACGAGGAAAAAAAAGAACAAATAAATTACCTTCTCCTGCCATTGCACTGCCCTAGATGTTCATGTTAAGATTATCTGTCACCACTTTTTCAAAATTTGATTCTGAAGTCAGACTGCCTTCTTATGCCCATACAGATCCTCTGCTGCATTCACAATTCTGCATTGCTTCCTGTTTTACAATGGAAAACATACTGTCAGCTCACACATTGCCAGATCATAGCTAGTAGTTTTTGAGGTGATATAACCAATAAAATATGACTGGGAAGGTGGGGAGCAGTAGCATGTATAGTGATTGCAATTTGAACTCTTCTATTTTCTTAGCAAAATCTGTAGAACTGAGACATCAGAAATTTATAACACAAACTGAAAAAAGGCTTTTATTTTACATCTCATTTACATGGCTCTTTGATTAACTCAGTTCTTGGAAATTTTGTGTTAAATGAATATTTACCTTTCCTCTTTTCTTCCACTCTTGATTATTTTACTAGTCCAGCACCTCAAATACGAGTTTTTGTTTCTACAAAAATTAAAGATATCTAAAAATATTAATTTTTTTTTCTCTTGGGGAAAAAAAAAGTGTAATGGGTAATGATCCATAAAGTAATAATAATAAAAATAATTTTAAAAAATCTTCCTCCTTTGTCTATAATTTTTCTGATTCTTGGCAGCCAGATTCACACCTTTATGATTTTGGGACTATGTTGCTTTCTGAATCTACTTGAGTTGTCCTCTACAGAGATAGCTTCCCTTTCAAGATTTTATTTAAATAGAACTGTCATAAAGCTGTACAATTCCTTTGTCTTTACTGTAGCAGAAGATGTCAAAGAGTCCCTTTTCATTTATGGTTTTCAGTATTTGCTGCATATAGCAAATCAGTTTTCATTCCTATCAAAAGAACATCACTCATAACTAATTTCACATTGAAACAAACTAAAAATTAAACTTCATTGTTGGAACACTGGTGCAGTGACAGATTTGTTTAGGATGATTTCACAGACATAAAATTATTTTTAAAATTTTATATACAATTATGTAATAATGGGATTTGTCTGTATATCTATCATATATTTAAAATAAGATTTCCTTCAGCCCCTAAGGATCAGTACTGAAATTCAACTTATGAGGAACATATTCAGAACTCATACAGTATATTAGGGGTTTATCCAGAGATTCCTAAGACAGAAACTGATGATGTTATGGTTTATAGATTCCTTATGTCCATTTGCATATTGAAATATTATATTGTAGACTAAACAAGTGAGTTGAAAAGAAAAAAGTAATGAGAAGACTACACCATTTCCATAAAATGAGCAACTTCTTTTCAATATACTAGGAAGTGAAAACTGTTTTAGATTTAAAAATTCTAAGTCAAACTTGCCTGCCCAAATATGAATTTCTATATGTCTACCACTAAGCAAGAAAGACTATGTTTTTATCACCACAGGAGGGAACATGCCAGTTTCAGGCTGTGATTAAAGCTATCCAAGAGTAATTATCCAAAAACCTACAGATGATTACCTTATAAATGCCTTCTTTTTCTCCACTGGCCTGGGAGACAACTTTTCTTAAACTAAAATGAAGTTAAGCCCCCTACACCCCACTAGAATAATTTGTATTATTATTAGATAACTTTTAAAATAATTTTAAAGTAAGACTTCCTGTACAGGACATGGTTTTGCAGATTCACCTTACAATATGAATTCAGAATCCCAGTGGGAAGAAAAATGAAGCCGCATCTTTTACCTAAGTCAAATATTAATTTCTGTAAGATGATGCCATTTTGCAAAGGGAAATGCCTTTAAAATTTTGCTTTACACTTAAGTGTTCTGATTACCACATACCTAAATTATTAAAGTACCACATGAAGCTGAGCAATTAGAGGAGATCTGTTAGACCTTTCTTTTTTTCCTGGATGAGGAATGGAACCCAGTTCCTTCTGGTCCTGGTACTCAAATTGAAGATATTCTGTAGATGCTGTTTTTAATACAATCATTCTTAGTTTGTCTTAAGGCAAATAATTGTGAAACTATTTTACAAAAAGAAACAAAAAAACTTCAGCAGGAAGGGCTAAGAAAAACGTACTAAAAATATCTACTTGCTCTTGCAAAAGTTTTAGAAGTACCACATTAAATCTTGGGAAGACAAATATAACAGTCTTTACTTCATGCCAGCCTTCTGATTTTGGCTATAGTTATATTTTAGATGACCATGTACATATGGGGGTAAGATATGGAAATCAGAAGATGAATATCAATAATGTATCCTTTGCTTTTCACAATGGACACTAAAATCTACAGGAAGCTACAACTTTGTTCGATATTTTTGATTCCATTTTACAAAAGAAGAAGCTCACAAAATGCTCCACACATTTGCAGAATCATGGTATCTCTAAGATTGCACAGGACTGCTGGAATTCACCTAAGTCCAATGACCTACTCAAGAAAAGCCAAGTACATAGTTTATTTAGCACATCATCCAATTTTGAATGTGTCCAAAGATGGAGATTCCACAACCTCTTTGGATGAATAATTTCAGTATTTGGCCATTCTAATAGTGGAAAATAATTCTCTTACATTTAAGAAGAATTTCTTATATTTCTGCTTGTGACCAATGACTCTTGTTCATGTGTTGAACATCACTTTAAAAAAATCCTGGGTCCATCTTCTTTACTTTCCCTGAGGAGGTACTTCTCGAAATTGTTAATTTGTGCCTTAGCCTTCTATTCTTCAGACTGAACAACCCCAGCTCTCTCAACCTTTCTCTGTGTGACAGATATTGAAGGTCTTTATCTGGCCTTTTGGTGATCTTTCCTTTTCTCACTTATACTCAGGAGCCCAGAACCACCACAGTGATCCAGATGTGGTCTTGGATAAAACATTGCAGGGTAAATAAAATGCTTAGTTAAGTTTATATATCAGTTCTCAATACTGTCACAGAGCCAAGAAGCAATAACTGGCATCATGCCTTAAAGGAAACACTGTAACCACTAAGTAATTAGGAGAAGTTAATATCCTATGATGAATAACTGAGACTCAAAAGCAGTGATCAGTCATACCTCAACAGCTCTGCCCTGTAAAGTCTTATAAAAGCCAATAAAACCAACACTCAAGATTCACCTTTGGCCTTTTATATCAATATGCAAGCAACCCTATGATTTTGAGCTTGACAGCTGACAAAATATATTCCATCCTAAGGATTCTCTTCACCATGGTGTATAAATGGTTCTGCCTCCAAGAACAGCCATTAACACATCACATGGCAGACGTTCATGGTCTTGGGTAACACACTTATGAGGTGTAAAGATGCCATCTATTTCAAGGCCAGTGATAACCTTTAGTCATCTAAAAAACTGCTAAATTTGAAGATCTATCAGGGAGTTAGCATTAGATGCAAATTAAGGGAAGGCAAATGTGTCATTTACAAAAAATGAGAGTGTTAATGTTTAGTTGATATGCTTTCAGTCTACAACTATTGGAAAAAGGAGGTTGCAGCTCTAAGCTACAGATTTTATACAAAGGACATTTTTAAGGCTATCATTATTTATGAATTTTGTCTTAAACGCTGTAGATTTTCTGCACTTCCAATTTAACACACCAGTATTCCTTTATCACTGTAGGGCATCACTGACAACTACAAAGTGAAGATCCAATTAGATGTTGGCAGACATGCACAGAAGTGTAATGCTGCCCTGGGTTACAGCTATAGTCTAATTTTGACTGATGAGTAAACACATGTGAGTTTGATTGATTGTTCTTTGATCATTATTGGTTGATCTTATTTAAAATAATATTGATATGAATCCTTTAATTATAATTTACCTTCTACACTTGTGTTTTACTTTTCATCCTACAGTAATTATTTTTGTCTTTCTATGAAACAATTATGTACACATCACCTTTTACATCTCATCTAGGGCCACTTACAGTTTTTTCCCAGAAAGACAGATTCTAGGTCTCACAGTGTCCATCATGTTGCCCTGATCTTTTCTTCAAGCTTGAGCCAGAGACTTTTAAAAGTCCTTCCTTATTGCTTTGCTACACTAGTAGTTTATGAGCTGTGTCGCTAGTATTTTACTTGTGTATGAAATCTATAGATCATGAGCAGTAGCAGAACTAGAAAAAGAGATTCAGTAGAGAATCCCTTTGTGCAGCAAAATTATCCTAAAAATATTAATTATTTTGCAACTTCAGATTTTATCTCTTATTGATCTAAAAGAAAAATTATTTTTATAACATAAATGATCCTCAGTTACTGTATGTGTCTACAAAAAATAATATGCTGATTCTGTTTAATGCAGCTGAATTTTGTCCTCTTGCTCATGATAAGAGCTTGATTTCATGAGAAGATATTATGATTCACATAATGTACTGCAGAATTTACAAGAATTATTCAAAACTTCCCCTAAAGCTTGAGCTCAACAGGTAAGAAACTAATTCTGTAGCTGTTAATAGACCAAATTTCTAATTTGAACTTGCTGCCTTTATTAAGGAAATCAAAATAGTTCTACTCTAGTTTTGGAGGAAAAAAGTTTATGAAAAGGATACTTACAATCATAACAGATTTTAAAAAAACCATTAAAAAAAAAAAATCAAAAACAACCAGAGTTTGTTTAGGTAAACGAAAACATCCCAGTTTTCCTGTGCATCTTTACACACCTTTTGTCTGGAGATCATCTGTTGAATTTTAGAGTTATTGCATTGGTAGTTATGCTTTTCCACACTATTGATCAAAAGTCAGTTGAAGCACATAATTTTATTGCCTGTGTTAAAACAATTATTTAGTCCTTGAAAGAAAAAAATATTTTCTTTCATCTTTTTGTCTATTCCAGATAAAAAGAATGTTATGAAGAAAGTATATACCTCCTTTCCTGAGTACTGGAGAGTTTGAAGAAAACCTAGAATGTATACATATTCACATAAATTTTTCTCTGAGTTTCTGCAGCAATGTTCTCTTCAGCAATAAAATGGATGGCAGTCTTTGTTGTAAGCTACAGCATAAATGCTTTCCACGGAAATTTCAATTTATTCATGAAAGCATATGACATTTGTTTGATGTCTTGGAGCAAATTATAGCCTAAGAGACACAAGAACAGTGAAAAACATATGGTCCATCCTACCTAATATAATATTTTAGGCAAGCGCCTGTCCTAGACATCTCCTGATTTTCATAGGCATTAGCAGAAAAGTGTCTGGACTTTTATGTTTCCAATCTAAATTAACTTTCTCCCTCACCCCTTCCCCTTCCCTTCCCTTCCCTTCCCTTCCCTTCCCTTCCCTTCCCTTCCCTTCCCTTCCCTTCCCTTCCCTTCCCTTCCCTTCCCTTCCCTTCCCTTCCCTTCCCTTCCCTTCCCTTCCCTTCCCTTCCCTTCCCTTCCCTTCCCTTCCCTTCCCTTCCCTTCCCTTCCCTTCCCTTCCCTTCCCTTCCCTTCCCTTCCCTTCCCTTCCCTTCCCTTCCCTTCCCTTCCCTTCCCTTCCCTTCCCTTCCCTTCCCTTCCCTTCCCTTCCCTTCCCTTCCCTTCCCTTCCCTTCCCTTCCCTTCCCTTCCCTTCCCTTCCCTTCCCTTCCCTTCCCTTCCCTTCCCTTCCCTTCCCTTCCCTTCCCTTCCTTCCCTTCCCTCCACTCATACAGAACAAAAACAATTCAACTACAATGCTTTGTCAATAATTTGACAAACCTTATCCTGTTCAAATGTAATCTGTCAGACTGGAGAACAAGTGAAAGTTATAGGAGAGGAAGGATAGATTTGGGAAAATTATAGAAAAAAACTAAAATAAATCTAAAAGTATTCAAAATCGTCTAAGCCAATAAGTTTAAATTGATCATGAAAATATCTTTGAAATCTGTGTGCAGCTACTGCCTCTTCAAAAGTATAAATGACTTACTAATTCATCCATCTGCATGTCATGCTGGACTGATTTTCAGCTGATTTATCATTGCAGCTTAATTTTGAATCATCTGAGGAATAGATTTAGACTATAATCCATTAGGTGACTTATGCCTTGACAGTAGATGAGATTAAAAGGTCAAGGGAAACCTGCAGTACATAAGACTGAAGCATGTTTCTGACCCTCTGTCCTTAGATTTATACTAATAAATTCAATCTAACGAGGTCTGCTTTTTAATGTAAAGGGCAACTGGAATGGAATGCCACGGACCTACCGATGTATTAAGCTCTCTAACCTCTTAGACAGGATGTCTGCATCGTTATGGGACAATAAACAGTTTCTGCCAAAAAAAGGTAATTTGATGATACAGAAAAGTAGAGTCTGATGCTTGAAAAGTAGGTGAGGAAAGATTGTTATTTTCATTTAATCTCATTGGTACATATCTGATATGTGCTTCTAATTCAACACCTTGAAACATAGACTTTTCCTCTGCTGTGTGCTCCTTTCACCACCACAGGAGCCCACTGTCTAACTATATGCACCCCTTCCAGGAGAAGTCTTACCAGCAAAATTTGAAACAAACAGAAGAAATGTTTACTCCATTGAGATGTGCCTATGTATTTAACCCTAGTGGGAGTGGAAAAATAATTTTGAAATTTGTCCTTTGAACCGCTCCTTGTAAAATCCAAGTTAGGAAGGTTTTCATCCCCATGGACATTATATGAACAAATTCCCTACATGACATTTTGCAAACTAATTTTCTTTCTCTTGCACCAAACATAAAAAATGTGACAACTGTTTTATGCAAATTTGTTATGAACTTCTTTGAAGTAGCTATTTTTAAAGGCAGATATCATCTCTGCTTGGGGCTGAGCACTGGAATGATTTATATTTGTTTCAATAATGAAAGAAATGCTAGAAGTTATTTTCTACATGGTTTGTTGCATTAGATACATTTATTCTGACAGGAAGTGCTGAAATGCTAGCAATAAAGTGCTGGAATTACACATTTAAGTTTAGGATCAAAATTCAGCAGAAAATTCCTAGTGAGATAAGGCTTGTATCTTTGAACTAAACTGGGAGACATGTATTATTTAAACAGCCATGCATTCAAACACAGCTTGTCCAAGTCAAAAGCTGTTCTTTAAAGGGTCACAAGGAGAATAAGATTGGAAGGAAAAGGTAGCTGGGACCACATGAACAAAAGCTGTAATCTTGGTTTAGGGAAGAAAAATAAATGAAATTTGAAAAGGTCATAAAAAGGTTCTAACAGGGAGACCTCAGAGTGAATTTAGCATGGAACTAGTTTCCAAAGCATCTGTGAAAACACGTGGGTTTAGATATTATTACTCTATTTGTAGAATAGTTGGAAACAAATAACAAACTCCAGAACATGTAAGTCCATCTTCCAATTTCATAACTTGTCTTATGTTTGTACTTGATTTAATACTGTCATTTGGCAGAAAAGTCCTCTAATTGAACAAAGGGATGTGTAAACTCCTACATCAGGGGAGGAGCCATCCAATGCACTTGGTCTGGTATTCTGGGAAGCAGATTTGCAAAAAAAGGATCTGGGGCCCCTGGTGGGCACCCAATCAAACAATCAGCAATTTACCTTCACAGAAAAGAAGAATGGTAGCTTAGACTGCTTAATTTAGGAGTGTTGACAGCAGGTTGAAGGAGATGAACCTTTCCTGTTACTCAGCACTGGTGAGACCACTTCTAGACCTCTGGACTCGGTTCCTGATTCTCAAGGGCAAGACAGATATGGGCATAGTACAGAGACTCCAGCAACCAGCCATGAAGATGATTAAGGGACTGGAAATTCTCTTCTAACAGGAAAGACTGAGGGAGATGGGACTGTTCAATCTGGAGAAAGGAAGCCTCAGGGTGTTCTTATCAATATATATAAATACCTGAAGGAATGGCACAAACAAGACAGGATCAAGTTCATTCCAGTAGGAAATATGCCTAAATGGCATTATTATAGGTTTTCTAAGATCAAATTATCATTTGCTAGTATGTGATTTTGGTTTCAGAATTATCACTGGAAATTTTTGGTTAGTTGATTGGTGGATTGGTTTTTTTAACATTATGACTGGCTTTTTACCATTTAACTCTCATTTTTTAGCATTTGGTGATGACTGCAGTAGTGTTTGAACAATAGAGGTACTCAAAAGCTGAGATGAGTAAAAAATAAAGTAGTTTTTTCTTTTCTTGTGTTAAAATGGGACAGCATTTCAGCTTGTTCATTGACTTCATAGATGAAGAGTCTCTTCTTTGATTGTTTTGAATTTGTTTTGGATCTGAAAGAACACAGCTTTAAAAATCTAAATAATTAAGATGGGGAAGAAAAGCAATTTTCTTTCTGGTTGAACTGGGCAACACAAAATTAATCATCAGTCAGTACTTTCTTAAAATAAAGGCTGGGGAAATACCTGTGAGTAAATTTAGTCAGAGTGTTTTCCACAATATAGATCTCACCACAATTTGCTTACACTCCAAAATTTAAATAGCTTTCAAAATACAAATAAGCTTGATTAGTTTCCTGCCACACTGTCAACACAGTTCCTCAGCAACCAGACTGATTAGACCACTAAGAATATTTGTAATCTGTATTTACATTGAAGAATCTTTCTTTACAGAATTTTGACAGTCTATCACACTAAAGCTATTTCTTGTTTTCTGGATTATAATCTCTTTGAAATATTCCACCTGCTTACTACCTCCTCCTTCAATCTGCTCAGGAATGTAGATCTGTCTTGTCTTATTTTTACCTTATATATTTATTTTTTTTATACTGCCAGCTATTTCTTCATGCAGCAGTGCTGCTGGGCAATGCAGCACACTGTCTTTAAAATGACAAGAGGTAGAGACTGCAGAAAATATTACTTGAAAGGAATTTTTTTCCTCATGCTAGTCTAAAAACACATCTATATACCTCAAACTTAAACTACTAAGTTTTCTCAGGCTTTATATGAACAAACAAAATAAAATGTCATGCTTTCCAAACAGAAATGGCATGTATATTTATGTAAATCTAATTGTCTTACATCAGACAACAAAGAAATTGCAAATTCTAGTTGTCCATGAGAAAGGCATAGCAAATATCAGAGTTAATTTTAGCACTGGGGAGCAACTACAGTACTAAATTAGTATTTTCAGTGCTAACGAAGCAAACAAACAAGCAAACAAAAAGCAGAGATCATATCTTAAAAACACAGAACTAAAGAGTCATAGAGATTTAATAGTCATGGTCTAAAATTCAAAAATTTCAAATAAAACTTTGATATTTTCTTGTATCTTCAGATGTCCTGCAATTTTTCTTATTTCTGTGGATTGTTCTTTGTCCTGAACTGTTACACCATGACATAATCGGTCCTTGAAGGAATAGCCAAACTCGCATGCAGCTAATTTATCATGATTATCACTCTGCTGTACCAGTTCTGAAACTTGCTCCTTTGGAGTGATCTCAGCATGTCTGTGCAGTTCTCCTGTTCAGCTATTCAGCTGTACTGTAAGAATTTTTGTTCAACTTACTGTGCACCATCTGGAAAAATTATCTAAAATCATAAATCTAATGACAGCCACCATCCTTCCCTCTTGCTGAGAGGTGGTGGAGTCAGTTGCAGGGATGAATTGAAGATGAACCAAGAATAACAGATTGAGGAATACAGAGAGTTTCACTATACATAATATCTTCTTGCTAGTATCTGACATATATCTTGTCTATCTCTGTGCAGTCACAACATATGTTTGAGCTAGCTGTAGTCATGATGATATAATTTTCCCTAATTCTCAAAGTAGTCTCCATGTAGTGTGGAACCAGCAAGCTTGAATGAAGACAAATGTATTTTTATTCGCAGTTATATTTTTGCTTATAAACAAGTATGGGGAAAGAATTGATGATTACATAATACACATAAGAAAAGTAATCATAACGGTCCTGTCTGCCTTTTACATACAGGAAAATAATGTGTAGTGTATGATCAAGACCACATTTTGGCTTACATAAAGTAAATAAAATTCTTAATATTTCATATTATATATAACAAATTCCAAGAAGCTGTTGAAGCTACAGGATACTTATATTAGAAAATTCATTACTTCCTTATGTATGTCATAGTTTTGAAATTATTAGTTTTTTAATACTAGTAGGAGTCAGTTAAGCATATTTTACATTTAAAAGCAAAGCCAGATCTCTACAATGATACACAGAAAATATTACATTCAAATCTATTTTATCCATGCCCCCATGAGCAGGAACAGAGGTCCATTAAGGAGTGACAAGATGAATATTCATTTCCTTTCCTAACCCTATAAGATGGCGTTTTTATCAGATGTTATAGATGACAGAATTCAATATAAAAATTGAGCTATTTCTTTTTCTTAGTCTCTTTTTCAGATCATAGCCAATTTTAAAAACATTTGACCAAAATCTTCTGGGTCTGCAGCAGAATAAGAAATAGATCTAAAACTATTTTTGCTTACTTTTTTTTTTAAATTTCTAATAATTTATATATTATTTTTACTTCTTTTAGAAGTCTTCAGAATTATTTAGCATTATTAATTATGATTGTATTGGTCATGATAACATGGTTTGTTTAGTTCTTATTTTCTTTTTTTTTTTTTTGTGTAGGCAATAAGGATTCCCAAGAGTGAAGGCTAACTGCTGCACTTTAAAGAGACCTAAAAAGAAATTGCATGAGATGGAAATGTCACCGGGCAGACAAAAAACTTCACTCTATTTTGCACAATGTCTGTTATATGGGATACACTGTAATGATATGATAATTACTTACAGCATGTCAGAACTGTGAATAGGTCCCGCCTCTTCACTATGAAAGTTTCCAGGAAAGAGGTTTATCTTTCACAGTTCCGGAAAAACATTCAAAGAAACAAGTGAAAAATACAACAGAAGTTTTCACAAGTCTTTTTTAGTTATATTAACAAGCCAGTCATAAAACAGAGAGAGCTATTGTTCTACACATCCCCTTGGAGACTCCTGAGCCCTCTCTCACACTCCAGGTGATGGGGCAGGGTGTGTGAATAACACTGACATTCACATGAGGAAAGTCATATGTCATCGCTTGAGGAGGCAGTGCTATGACACCTCCAACCTCTTTGCCAACTAATTGCATGTTAGGGCTACTAGTCCTCTTTATATGGTGTCATGGAGCAGAGTATATACCAAGGTATCTACTGAAGAAACATGAAATAATGAACAAGCTTGGGAGCAGAATGGGGCTTGACTTCTCCAACTAACAGATGAAGTTAGTAAGAAACCTGAGATATCAAATAATATACTATGCCTTACAGCCCATTCTCAGCACGAGACCACACAAAAAACATAATGTCTTAGACAGAGAAATTCTTATCCAAGACAAACTAGTTTAAAATGCCTGGTCACGCTTTAAAATGATAGGAAGTTGGCCTATCAGCAAGCATTCTCTTTTGATATGCTTCTTAATTTATTTTTTTTTTTGTACAGTGGGAGGTTATAATAAATCTTATTAATCACGTATGCCCTCCTCACATTTCTTTGAGTAATACCTAGAACTACCTCTTTAAACACTGTTTTCCAGGAAAGGTCTCAAGCATCTAACCTCTAGGGGGAAAAAACTAAAATTATATAAAATGGACATTCTGGCATCAGCATGACTGTATCCCAGGAAGTTTAATACAGGAGCTAGAGTTGATACTTGAAGGCAAAAAATCTATTTTTATTAGCAGTTATAGAAATAATAGCTTCATCATTCTGAAATGTTTATTCTTTTTACCATTAATGAGTCTCCAAACCATGTGTCAGTCATGTATTGATGGATGATTTATTCTACTCCTATATATCAGGAGCAAAAAATGAAAAACAAACAAAAAGGGTCCCAGGCAATTACAGAAGCAGTTTTAGACCTAAATTCTTGTAATGTAATTCTTGTATGCAGTACATTTACTCATCATTAATCATACACTGCCTTGGTGATTTAATAACTACTAAACTTTGTGAAAAGATCTTTTGTGATGGAATATTGACACTTGTCTCAGACCAGCTGAGAGCTTCCTGCCTTGAAAACACAGTAATAGAGTGAGCATACCAGAACAGATACTGTCAGCTTTTCATAATTTTCATGGGAAAAAAAGAGTGGATAAAGTGTTCTCACAAAAAATGCAACTGCTTGAAAAATTTCCCCATGGCCCCTGAGAAATAACATGGGTGTTTTTAATATATGAAATATATATTCTTTTCTACCTCTGTTATTCATGAGTAGCAATAAATAAAACAAATCCTTGACCAGCCAGTTTGATAGCCTATAAAATTATTATATCTCTTCCTTGATTTATACTGTCCATTATTACGTTTTGATTGGATGACACTTTAAAAAAAACCCTCTTTATCTGAAAATATAAAGAGGAAATGAGATGCCACAGAAGTGATGTAAAACAAAAAATATATTAACAACTGTGTTATGAAAAACTCGTCACAGAAATAAATCACCCCACCAGGCCTCTTTGTGTCAGTTGTTGTTTGTCAGCAACATGGGAAACATTTATTCCTTCACAGTTCTCTTTTAAGATATAATCAATGATCTGCTAATAGTTCTGTTGTTTTCACAAGTGCACCAAGGAAAACAAAGTACTGTATAGTAATGACTTTAGGCTTTGAAGAAGTATAAAACTGTAATTCTTAGGAAAAATATTTTCTGTTTCCTCATTTTTTCATAAAATCATTTGTCTTCACCACCAACAGAAGAAAGCAAAATTCTTCTGCTTCACCAGCAGAAGGAAGCAAAATTTCAAACAGAATACTCAGGAATGAAAATGCTAAAAATAGACAGAAAAAGATCCCTTGGTAAACTTCAGTTAGGAAGATTGGAACATTATGTCCTCAGAATTTAAGCTCTTTGAATTGTCCAAAAATTGAAACATTAATATCTAGTTTTCTTTACGAATTTGGCAAGTTTCTAAAGTCATCCTCTGTTCAAAACTATATCTAAAAAATAGTTATTGCTGTGGGTTTTCACTCAGAAGTGTTACTTAGTTATTAATTGGATGAACAGATGGGGGAAACTTGTGAATCAGTTTTGCCTCTAGAGAGTAGACTAAGTTACTAGTGTGTTGCATTGAAAAAAAGGTTCACAAGTACTCCTCCTCTAGAAATGGAACAAAATGGCTTTGGAACAAGAAAACTGAAAATGAGAGTCTGCACACAGTAGAATTATCATGGTTGCAAATTCTAGGAGTCTGTTTCATAGGAAATAAATGCAATGTTATGTCATTTTGTTATTATAAATTCCATGACCTCTCAGAGAACTAAGAAAAGACAGTAAGGCAAAAAGTTTTTAAAAATATTTTAAGAAAAAAATTAATTAAAACCCAAAGTAATTCAATGTAAAACCGATTTTTGTGTCTTCTTTTAGTTTAATTTTTATTCTAAATACTGAGCTTAAAACACAAAAGATTAATTTTCCTGAAATATTTAAAAGAATAAATATCTCAAACAGTTTTCCCTAGAAAGAGAATTTATAAGGGTGAAAATTGCTGTGAATTGCTCAATGGGACATATTATTGGATGCTAACTTTATGTGAACTAATGAACTGTTTTATCTCAATATTATTATATGAATAACTTTTCAGTACTATAATTACCAATAATGACAAAAGCATATAATTCAACTGCTCATATAAAAAAAAATCCTATTAATAGGAGAAAATTAGAAAATTATTTAATGGATGAAATGGCCTTAATCAACTTTGGCTTTAGAAGTCTATATATCATTTATTAATATGTTTCAACTCAGTGAGTTGATAAGGTTGTTCATATCTTATCTATAATAGTTTGCTTGACCAGAATATTTTAAGAGGTTTTATTCTGCTTTAAGAAAATTGATTTTCTTTTAATTTTTTACACAGTTCTATTTATCTTTGCTATGCTACTTAGAGTGCTAATACTATTGAAGGAAGGGGAGTTAGAGACTTGATGACTTCTTTTCTTCCAACTCTCTCTCTGACTTACAGGTTTTGCTATTTTTAATACAGAAAAGTATATTGTTCTGTTTACTTTTGTATAGATCAATTGTCCTGGAAAAACATCAAAGAGTAAACCCTTTAAATATACGTATAAGGGGGTATGTGTATGCTTGTGGTGAAATCAGGTAACTATGAATAGGAAAACTGGATTAACCTCTGTCTTTGAAAACATAAAACCATTCTACTGCTCCACAAAAATACCAAAGATTGAACTCTGACATTCTTTCAGTTTCCTCTCTGATCACAATTTACTTCAGGGTGGGTATAAACTCTCACCAGCTTCTGTGGAAAAGATTCTCATACACACTTGAAGTAACTGACATATTGCAGGGAGGAGACAAAACTGCATTCTCCCTGGGGGCTCTCTCCTGTGAATCTTCTCAAGTATAACAATTCTGGTCCTCTGCATTGTGCAGCTTCCTGGAATAGGGAAAAACAGAGGAGCTGCACTGAGCTGACTCTGCTCCATAGAAAAGGCAAGCTACAATTGTGATTTTTATTGTGTGCAAAGAAGCTTACATTTGAGCAAGACACTAGAATATGGACTATTACTATTTGTCAAGATCACCAAGCAAAAATCTTGGTAAAATTATATCAAGTTTAATTTACAGAGCAAGTTCTTTCATAGTGCAATATTTTCCTTCTTGTCTCTTCAGACTGGTTCTTGTGGAAAAGAATAATGTCCCTCAGTGATAACAGTTAACACATTGGCAAAGGAGCGATAAATACAAATTCATTGTTATTTTATTTTTTAAGTATCTCATCTATTAAGTAATAGGTAGGAAACAAATTATTCCAGATATCATCTTACTGCATAAAAAACGTGATCTACATGGGGAGCCAAAGTAATGAATGCAGCAGAAGTAATGAAGACTGTTTCTTGAGGTTTAAGTCATTATAGAGGGATATGTAATTTGAAAATGGAATAGCTGGTCTTCATTGTAAAATTTTACTGCAGTACAAGGAGACTATATTTAGTAAACTCAAATAAAATGTAAGAATGAATTTTCATTCTCCTTGTCACAAAAGATATCACATTGCTGTTCCAAGGAGTAAAAGCAAAAAAATAACAAACTTTGAAATCTAGCAAATGAAAATTTGTCTCTATAAAGCAATAATGTCATTATGTTTCAAGAGTTCTGGAATAGTAGCATGAGTGGGAGAATAGAGAATAATGCACAGGCAACACTGAGGGAAAGAATATGAATCTCTGCCCCACACCATTGTGTTTCTGTATCTATCTGGCTTTGTTACTGGGCAGATTGATGCAAGCCCTGTTAGCTCATGGTAAGTCATTTCACATCCCTTTTGTAACTTTCCCATCTGTAAAGTTAATATGAATTCTGCCAATACTAAAACTGACTTTTGGAAAAAGCTCTAGGAAACAAGGTCCTAATTTTCGAGTATGCTTTAATTCAAATTCCTTTGAAGATCTGAAATAATGAATTAAAGACGGTCTTTCAAAAAAACAAGCAAGTGAAAAGGGAAATTCTTAATACAGGTATTGCTCTATTCCTACTCTTCTTTTTAATAAAGTCAGCAGTGCCAAGAGCTCTTCTTATTAATGAAGTCCAGAGGTTTGGACTACCTGCTGCTATCAGAAAGAATTCATGAGGAAATGAAAGTAATTATTTCCTTTATTATAGAAGTAATTTTAAAAGCCTAAAAATAAACAAACAAAACCAAAAAACCCCACAAGCTTAATTTCTTTACAGTAGATTTTTCCAATATTTTCAACAATTGTCAACATTTACTAAATATTGTTGCTCAACCATCAGAGGTACTTTCTATTCTAAACTCTTAAAACATTGAGGAAATACAAGCCTGTGGGTAAAGGACTTTTTCATAGCTATACCTTGTACAATCCCAGAGCTCAGAGTATTTCTATATTATCTCTCTGTATTAACCTTAGCAATGTAGCCACTCAAGAAAATTTCTAAACATGACCTCTGCAAGTTTTATCTTAGCTTTTTTCTTAGTATATATTTGTAATATATGAGGTCTCAGCACAATTGTTGATGGTGCTTTGTTAGTTAATCTGTAGGTTTTCCATCTTGACAACATTTTCATTTCTCTCAGCTCCTGAAGGGCCATGTCATGCGATTATTAAGGACCTGTTGCAGAAAATTGCCTTAAAGCTCTTTAATAAAAGCTGGGGAACTGGAATTTGCTGTTATCACGGCATAGAGAGAAAGCGTTAACTGACAGTGCAAAGAAAAACTGTCATGACTCTCACAATTAGAGCTCTATCTCTTGAGTGTAAGCTTAGGATAACAACTTTGGTATTGCACTTAGTCAATCAGTCATATGTAGGAGCTAGTAATATTTTTACTAAAATGCTCAAAGTCTGTTTTTTTGATGGAATTGAAAGTCATTCAGCTGTGAAAACAGCTTTATTGTGCCTACTAGCTCTTTGCTTTAAGGTTCAAGGGAGAAAAAATTAAACTGAAACTATTATATTTTGCAATAACCAAAAAATTCTTGGTGCACTATCTTCATGACATAGACCAAACCTAAGGCAAAGAATAGAGTATCTTGTTTTTCAGAACTAAGTTTACTAGAACATTTTAAGTATATTTCCTGGAGATGTGACTTGTATTATATTTTTAACTTTCCATCATTGTAATTTAAAACAGACAGAATCAGTAGAGTGGCTATGCAGTAACTCAGAGGTCCAACCCATAAAGATGCTGTAGATTCTACCTTGTGTATTTTTTGCATTGAAAAAACTCTATCTGTGCTTATGCTTATCCATCCCTGTGTGAAATGCTCTGGTCAAAATAATTTCATTTAGATCTCAATTTTTTTTGTTAGTTTTATTTCCCTTTTGTATGGAGAAAGATAACTTTAAGAAGGAGAAAAATTTATGAATTAGACTTTAAAAAAAATGTTGCTCCAAAATATTTGCTTAAATTTTTGAATCCTGGAGACTCTTTTACTCTATGAGAATAATTCTCTCTATCTTTCAGTCCTGTCCCAGGAGGAAAAAAGCAATTCCCACAGTGAGCATATGTCCAAAAACATTAGTGACTAAAGTGGACTCCTTCAGAGATTTTTTAATTCATGATATCAAAAGCAAAATACTGTCTCTACAGATATCATTATTTTGTATGAAATATTTAAGCATGTTTAAAAACAATTTAAAAATTCAACAGAATCCCTTATATATTTATAATGTTGTTTTCACTGATTTCATTTCACACATTTATGTAATTTTAAGATTGCAATTTATTTTGAAGGACACAATATTTAAACAGGACAGTACTCAGTGAGACCAGAGATGCTGAGATCCGTGATCTTAATCCATAGAAATTTGCCTACTGCATAGTTACTGTCCAGCCATTATGGATAACTTATTGTAATATGAAAATAACTATCAGACCTTGAAATACGGGGGTTTGTCTTGGTTTCTTTAAGGTGGATCATCATCTTTGGAGGTCCCTTTCAACTTCTGTTGATGTTCTATGATTTTTCACAAGTGTGTAGAGAAGAAATCAAATAAAATTAGTGCACAGATATAATTCAGATACCATTCATCACAAAACAATAAAAGTATTTTTTGGGAGGAAGGAGGATACTACATTTGGAGAACCCTTAAGTGAAGCATGTGAGCTGTCAGAAAGTCTGAAGGTTATGGGAAAGATGCACTCAACTGAAAAGGTGACTGAGTCAGCCATGTTGGATAAAAGCCTCTCTAGCCTAGAAGAAGCAAAAACATCAGCTGCAGAAGCAGCTGTTTGCCTGCTTTCCCGAGTGGAAAGCAGCTTTCCTATTAGGTGCTCTGATAAAATATTAGTGTGCCTATTAGAGGCTCAAGAATGGGAGTGCAAACTCAACAGCAACTGCTGTTTGAAGTGCACCTTTTACTTGGTTTTACTTGAATTGAAATCAAAATTTATTCACAGTTTTCACCTGTTTTTCATGAAAATGGGAAGAAAGAAACAAGGACAAGGCATTCATTTTTCAGCAGGCTTAAGAGGATCTTTTTATTCTATTTGACAGATTCCACTTCTTCCAAAGTTGTTCTTCAGTTTTTATATGAAGAGCATTTCCCATAATAGTGCAAAATGTCAAAGACCAAAAGTGAGTGAAAAAGGATAAATTTATCTTCAGTACCACTCCAGTTTTAAAACAATCACAACTCTTTCATTATACCTCTAGACTATTTTAAAGTAACTGAAATCTCTCAAAAATAGTATCTGCACTTACAGTGTAATATAATTAATTCCTTACTCCAGTCTGGGGCATTCCAATGTTAAATAACAACAGTATGAGCTGTAACTAAGACCTGATAGAAATCTTTTGCTATTTTAAGCACACCTAAATTATACTTTCCTTGCTGACTGACTGCAAGGTACTCATAACAGCTGTCTCTGTAAAAAAAAATAGTAATTTTATTTTGCCTTATCGCAGTCTTTTCCCAAATATTCTCAAAAATAATTTAATTAATAAAACAGTTTCAGAAAGGCTGAGTAATAAAAAAATAGACTAAGCAGTTTGCTGAAGCTCTATCAAATTATGAAATATGCAATGGGCAATAAAAAACAACAGTTAATTGATAGTCAAATAATTAATTAGTGCATATAGTAGTTCTCTGGTTGTTGCATGTGTACCTGTGGTATTTCACATACAACTCTCTTACCTATGAACATTTGGTTTTTCCTGTGTAAAATATATCTATAACATTAACTGGGAACAAAGAGATGATTCATGCTAAAATATCTACTCCTTAATTGCTATCATCAAATTAATTGAGAGTAGGAACTCATCCAGAGTTAAAACCAACACATCATAAAATCTCTTCGAACCTCAGCTCCCCAAATCTGGCTTCACTGTTATTCACATCAGCCTGTGTATAAACAAGAAATTGCCACTGAGATATCCCTTAAAAATGTAATGAGTCATGGAAAGGGATTTATAAAAACATTTCTTGAACACTGTCTTAACAGCAGCAGGGAAACTGATGAAAACTGATTAAGCTTTCCTACATTGAAAGGCTTTGGTTCAGTAGGTCCTCCTACTTCTTCTAAAATGCAAGTAAATAGTACAGGTGACCCAGAGATAAATTTTTAACCCAATTTGTAATTATTTGGATAAGGAATTGAAAGCCTCCTTTGGAGGATATCAGTAGAAGCTGGAAATGTAAATTTGATCTGAAAGCAGCATAAGTCACTGAAACTAAACAAGGTTGTTAAATGAGATGAAAATAAATAATTTTAAAGAGAAATAGCCAGAGGTTATTAAAAAAAAACTTGCAGAAACTTTATGTTTTCAAATAAAGCATTTATTACAAAACTGAAACCATGGTTTATTACAGAGAACTTTAAATTATGATTTTTTGACTAAAACAAATTTGAAAACCCACTACAGAGATATCACACAGTATTGAGTTGTTGATCAAGTGCATCAGAATAAAAAAACCGAAAAGAATAGAGAAGAAATTATCCAGAAATTTTAAGTCTATACTGCTATTCAAAAAGAAAGTTTTCTGAACTGTGAAGCTTACTGTTGTCTACTGGGTTTGAAATTCTTTTTGAGATAGATGGTGCTTGCAGATAAAGATAAAATTGTTTTGCAAGATTAGTTCATGAGATCCAGGTAATGTTGCTTAAGTACCTCAAACATCTTGCCTTCTACGAAAAAATTAAATAAAAGTCATTTTTTTCAAAATAGATTGCCCAGGTGAATAGGGCAGTGATAATACAAATACTAAAAAACCTTTAACGTCTCCTGTCTGGTCCTTTCCCCTAAAATTCAGGTTAAGAATGAAAGTAAAAAAAAAACCAACAAAAACCAAACAAACAAAAAGTTTGTATTCTCTCTGCTCCCATGCAGTTCTTCCTAGGTATTAAATCATAATTATTAGATTTTGTTGCCCAGTTTCTGTCTTTATGAAAAGCTCTTCAGTTTCATCTTGCTGTTGCCTATGGCTTTTTCTGGCATCAGGACTCAGTTTATCTAATTCTTTCAGTACAGTGAAAATGGTATTCTAAATTATGAGCACACCCCTGGAAGACACAAGCTTGACTTAAAACAATTCTTTTTTCTCAAAAAATAAATAGACTTGTAAATGGTGCTTCTATTTCATGTGTGGGAAAGGGTGGTCACAACAAGAATGTTAAGTTTAAAGTACTACATCCTGTGAGAATTTTGACATTTTATGTTGATGGTTTTGTTATGAGAACCATCAGTAAAAATAAATGAGCTATTTTTCAATCTGTTGTTTCCAATCACTGTGACAAACTATGGATAAATCTGACCAGCATTTAGCCAGATGAAAATTAGGATAGCCATGAACAGCAGTAAAGACAATGGATAGATTTTTCAGCACACTGAGGTAGACAGTACCCCAGGCATGATCCATATTTCTTTGCTGTTCTAAGGAAAAGGTCAAGGTCTATGAAAGCCAAGGGAAATATCTCAGAACCAGTCCCTTATGAAGAAAAAGTATTTCTAAACTGTCTAATCTTTTTTTTTTTTAAATCATATTGTTATCTTGCAGGAAGTCTGCATAATGTAGCACACACATACAAAGTATGAACATTAAAATAAATTAATTAAAATGACAGTAAAATTCCACAAAAGTCTAAGACTATGAGTCTTTTAAAACATCTTTTAAATTATGGTGGGGTTTTTTTTCTGTTGGTTGGATTGATCCTAATTTTTTTGATGTTTCTTGCTGTTACAATTGTCCATAAAACATGGGCCTTGGAATATTTCCATTTCTAGAGACAGGTCCATTCAAACTTGAAACCATATTGTCTACAGAGTTCACATCTCTTTATCTGAAGTCTTCATTTTCAAAGCTTCCCTTATTTTCCAAAATACATACTTCCATGTGCATTTTACTGTCCCAAAAATATCTTTGAGACAGTCACACCTAAAACAGTTTTGGTGTTATAAAGTCATGAATTAATATTTTCAATGGGAATAGCCATCGTGTGTTTGACACTAGAATTTATTCTGGTTTCTAAAAGCGTACTTTGTTTTAACAAGAATGGAATGGCAGATCTAATTTTATTGTAGTTTCAAAAAGAATTATTTTGTTCTGCAACAAGACAGGGATATTGAAGGACAAATTATGTTATTACCTCAACTGAATGTATAAAAATGGAGACGTTAATATGTCTGGTACTATTATTAATAAGTAGGATAAATGGCAGTGGACAGTAAGGAAGGGGAGGAAAAATACAGAAATGAACTATATCATTTGATGTAGGAAAATATTCGAGGAATTCTATTTTCTTGCTGTCAATTCCTTCAAAAATTTCCTGCTTCAGAATATGCAAAGAATTCAAAATATATCCTCCATAACCAAGAGAAGAGGAGAGGTTTGTCTTCAATTAAATGCTTCATTTCAATTTTAATCACATATTTAAATCCATTAATCTATGAATTTGTATACTTAATGAATAAATCAGATTAACTTATTTTGTACTTGCACAAGATTTAAAAAAAAACAAAAAGCTTTAATAATTAAGTAGGTTGCTTAATAAGGATTTTCATGTGGATCTTCACAAAATAGTCTTTAAATATAAAAGCTCACTTTATGCATTGATTTAGAGAGAAGACACAAATTTACTCTTTTACACCATAAAAAACCAAACCTTTTTTTCCTTTTTGGAGATGTAGCAAATTAGGAAATCAAATTAAAATGGGCACACTTGATTACTTGGCTACACAAGGCTAATTCAATAACATATAGTCAAAATTTATCAATCATAAAAAAAACCTAATCATAAATATTTCAGATACTTCAGATCATTGACACTTTTATTAAATATTATTGGAAATTATATTCTTCTGAATTGGCTTATTTTTCATGTACTAGACTGAATAAAATACTTCAAAGTGCTGCTTTAAGTTAAAAATCAATTTTTTTTCTTTGAAAAAAGCCATTTAATCAATTCCTGAAATTAAACAATCAATCAATCAATCAGTCAATCTAGGGTCAATAAATCATAGAAAAATTTTAATTAAATAGATAATCTGTGATCATGTAGCTTTTCAAATGAGCAGATAGATTGCAAGTTGACAAATATTGCAGACATGGAAATTTCAAATTCATCCAAAAAAACTGTGATATCTATCAAAACCTTGACAGGTGTGAGGTACCAGAGAGTGCTTGAAAAATATACTCTAATAAAAAAAGAATTGAGAAATAGAGTTTAGGAGTATATTTTAATAAAGTGATATTCTTCCAATTGGCATACTGTTCTTGTTTGCAATTGCTAGAGATTTAGATTCTATTGGATTAATCAGTGGTTTAATCAGTGGGTAAGAGTCTGGACACCTAGAATCCAAAACTTCTAATTTCAAAGTCTCAGTGTTTGCTTCTAATACAAAACTAGGATATATTTTACAGATTTATTAATATCAGTCAGAATTATATGCATAATTTCAGACATTTTCTCTGTTCATTCAGCTATACAGGTAAGTGAACTGAAACCAAAATTTTCTCCCTTCAAAGTCACTGCACTGGGCTCCTCCATTTGTCATCTTTCAGCATTCTTCTTTAATGTCGTGTCCAATTTATTTCTCTTGACAAATAATATTTAGTGCTGGAAAAAATTAGTTGCAGAATATTTTGTCCTAAAAGAGGAAGACAGTGGCTTTTTACTGTCTGCCACGTCTGAGCTTGTCATTATTGTTTCATTTATAGTTAGATAAACCATACAGAAAATTGTGGCGAAATATTTTTTGCATGTTTAATGTTCTTTTAGACATTTTTGTTGCTTCTGCCATGTTAAAAGTCAGAAATTAAATTTGTTGTAGGTGGAACTAAAAAGCATTAAGTGCCATAAAGATCAGTGTTACAAAAATAAGTGAATAATAGGATTGATTGACACTAGGTGGGAGTTTTTGAGGCAAATGGTGTATCCAAACCAGGGAGGGTGTTTTTCTTTGACCTCAATTAGGCTTAGTCATTCTGACTATGCAGAACAGAAAACACTTGTAAATTAACAATCTCAATACCTTTTGCACTGAAATACAATGCCATGTATAAAAGCTGTGAAATGAACTCTCCTTTGTGTGTGCGCATGAACACGTCACATAAATTTTGGAATGAAAATCTATGGGTCTACTTGATTCATGTCTGGATTAGGAGATGAACTAAGTGAACTAAAAAGCCCTTATACATCTTTTATTCACAGAGATTTTATGAAAATCCTTTATTAGTCATTGCATTTCAGAAGACCTCAATATTTATTAAAAAAAAAACAACCTTTAAATTTGTATTTTTAATGGATGCCTCTCATGTTTCTTCTTTGTTGTTTTTTTTTGGTTTTGTTTTGGGTTCTTTTTCTGACTCAAGAAACAGAGTTGCTTTCTGGTTTTGGTTGTTTGGGAGGAGTTTGCTAGGCTATACCTATTTAAAAACAAACAAAAATGACATTCAAGAATCTCCTAAAGGTAGCAGAGGGTGAAGACAATAAAGACAAAAAGGTGTACTGTTTGAAAACGGGACTATCAGGACCAGTAAACATGTTATCAAAACTAATGACATTTTCTTAGAAATGTCAAAGGAAAATGATTCTGTAACATGGCAGCTACCTAGAAAAGTCTATATAGCTCTTTGCACATCTTTGGTTTTATACCAAGTTGGAATATTACTGAAGAAAAGAGACCACTTTTCAAAAATAGAAACATTTCTTCAGCATCTAACAGAGGATAACTTCCCTGACTTTCTTACAACCTTAGGGTGTCATGTTATTGCAATACTTTTAAAGTATTAATTATTTGTTCCCAAAAGAGTTCGTTGTAGGTAGCCATAGGCAGCCAAAAACATGCTAGATTCACGGACATTAAATATACTTCATTCTCTTCCATGATCAAAATCTATAAAAAACTACAGTGAATAGGTCTTGTACATAAATTTTTTCTGTGATTAAGAAGACATTTACAAAAATAAAAAACAGACAGCAGTCTTATGCAGGAATTGTAAAAATTTAACAAGAAAGTAGTGTGCACAAGAAAGCCAAATTTTACAAAAATTGCAAAAAATATCATTATGACTATATTGAAATACACCCATTGTAAGGATGCTTAGCTCAATATGAGTTTGAACATAAAATTTAGAGAAACTGTTTAGGATAAAAAGCACAGTAAAAATTCTCAGAAAGAACCCTTTCAAAGGTAAATGATACTAATTACAGTATCAGCATCAATAACTCTGATACTAATAACAACATTATAATCCTAATGCTACTACTTTGAAATTTAATTGTCTAATTTAATGCCTGTATTACACAAATCAAATTGCACTTGCAGTAACACTGTAAATGCTAAACAGTTAAGGTATTTCTTTTCAAGCTATGTGAATTCTTTAGATAGTCATTTTAGAAAAGAGGATGAGTTTATGTAATATGAAATATGAATTATTACAGTTTTATCTTTAACCTTTGGGACTTCATTATGGCATCTAACTAGAAAAAAAGAATAATAGGATATCACATCATCACTTGAAAGCATTGTTTGTTCAAACATGTCACAATAAATCTCCAACAGAACTACAAAACAGCATAAGCATTTAAAAATACAAGCCTGCCTACATTCTTTCTGATGTCTGAATTTCATTGTTATAATTTTTCGTGTTTGCTAGGCAAACCTTTTTGCTAAAACCAGTAAAAATTTTGCCTAGCATCCAATGTTACACTGATTTTTAGTGAAGTTTCAGCTAGTGAGTTACATCAATAATAGTGTGAAGTCAGCTAGACAGACCAATCCAGCAGTTTTACCTTGAGTTTTACCTTCAGCCTCTTTAAAATTTACAACATCAAATATATGCATGCTACCTCTACCCCATACCTTGCAGAACAGAAGCACTATGAAACTTGGAGTTATTAATCTCTTTTTGTTTATAGGCATTTGACAAGTATTTTCAAAAATATTTGCCCAAACCCACCTCATCTTTTTCTGCACCACTTTATCCAGTGAAAGTACCACTTTGTTTGGGCCTTAGCATGGAATGTGGAGGACTTATTCTTGAAGCAGTGTGTACAGGACTGCAGCAGAGATTTTCCTTTTTCTCTCCTAATTCTGTCATTCATCCTGCCTCATCAGATAATTAACATTAGGAAGTGGGAGTCAGTAGGCAGGGCATTCAATGTGATTCTAGTTATTACTGGTGTAGTAACTTCAACTGCAAAACTTCAGCACAATAATCTCAGAGAGCCCGGAGTTTCCTATAGCCTCATGACTATACTTGTCTAGGAAAACAAATCTTCAGAGGGAAAGGGGTATGTGAATACTTCCATGCCCTGCATTGCTCCTTAGATTAGGGGAAGGCATGGGAGCTCACTATGCAGTCTGTGCTCTCTCTTTCTATGTAATAATATCCGTGTAATAGTAACCACGACTGAAAGAACAGGATGTAAAGAATGTTTTAGAGACTTTGTTCTAAACCTGTTGGTGTTTCAAGATTTGGATGACTGTAATACAACTCTAACTTGCAATCCATATCAGTGTGAATAATAATGTATAATGTGAACCTGCACACCACCTTAATTAACCCAATTAGTCCCCAAGTCTTAGTATACTGGTAAATTAAATGAGATAATCCATCCAAACAACCTGTCCTTAGTCCTAAACCAACACAAAGATTTTTTTTTGGGGGGTGGGGGATGGAAGAAATGGCTTGAAAACCATGCAAATCACTATGAGGAGCCAGGGAACTTTCTATTCCATCGTGTCCTGTTTAACTTATTGGTATGAATATAGCCAAACAATTGAATTTTAACACAATTATCTTGCATTATCTGGAAATAAAATCTCTATCTAAAAAGCTTATCATAGATTCTAATAAAATTAAAAGGTAATAAATTTCCTTGGGGACATTAAATGTTAGTTGTTTAATTAGGATGCCTATAAATAAATTCGTTACAATGTGCAAAATATAATTTACCTTTTTTTCTTCTTTTTTAATATTTTGAGCAGTGAAATAACTCTTAACACTGGAGATGTCAGTGAACCAAGCAACTACCAGATGTCTTTGAAAATACTTTTGAAAAATTGGTTACCTATTTGATATAAAAGCTATCAAAACAACTCAAGGTAGGTTTTGAAATGTGCTCAACTCTTGTCCAGTACTAGAATTTCTAATGTTCTTGAACAGTTACAGTATGTCATAATATCATACTTGCTTACAATATAGTGAATAACATGAATCTCCTTAAAATCTAGAACTGTCCTTTATGTTTCAGACATTTAGGTGAATTAGAAAGATGTAACAAACTCAGTGTTGTAAAAAGTCTAGGAAAGATATTTAGATAATGGAATTTAGTTTTTTTCCTGAGATGTATTTTGACAACTCATGGTAGAGTTACATGTCTTCCATGTAAATTGATGTTTAATGCCTTAGTGTAAGATGAGTCATTTGACCTCAGAATGCTATATTGTTGGTATCTTGAAGTGGTCTTTTTCAGGAGAAAAATACATATTAGTCAAGATATCCATGCAGATCTGATGAATGTGTCCACACACATTAATTTTGTGTTTTGCTTATCTATTTATTTTTAATTGTATGTTGGTGTCTTTCAGAGGTCCAGAGAAAAGAAGCATAGAATAACTCCAAAATAGTACAATTCATCAAATCAGTACATTTCCTCAGCAATAGTGACTTTTTTTTTACTTTTGCACAGAAAGATGGAAAAAATAACTTTTTAATTATACTAATTATGCCAAATATATTTAATATTTGGAGTCTTTTGAGAGTTAATTTTCATCTTGTCCTGCTTTCTGCATTTCCCTACTCTGTCATTTACCATATATCCTGGTTTGAAGCATCAACCCAACACACCATATCTGCTGAATAACTTTAAGAATAGGTTTCTTTTTCCTTTGCTTTTTATCTCTTGCTCTTTGTTCCACAGCATGGCACATGGGTGCTGTGAGGTGTCAACTCTCATCTTGCATCATCAAGGAACATGAGGGGTGTCTATGAAAGGGGTCACTGTGATGACTACCTGGTGTTCAGCTGTTGTTACTGGAGGGGTGTACAGAGCTTTGTGTGGACTAGTAAGCCTCCCTGTCTTTTAAACTCCATTAATTCTATGAAAAAATTGGTTTCAGAAGAGGATTGGATGACTAGCTCAGGCATGGCTATCAATAGCACTGTCATGTAGTGCTAGTTGAAAATAAATCCTTCCTAAGGAGATATATTGCATCAGTAGCACTGCTGAACTTGTGAGATAATACTTCACCAGCAAAATAACATCATTGAATCAGGATAATGTCCTTTTTAAGTAAATTAAATCAAGTTCCAATGAACTAGCCAAAACCATCCATATATCAGAATAAAAATCAATAGTGAAAAAATGGAAATATAAGTCTTCTAAATTCACTAAGAAGAAGAAAGTCCTTTGGTCCCATAGAAAGAACTAAAGAGATGAGCCCGCCATACCTTAGGGATAAATACAAACCAGGTTGTTATTATAGGCATTTAATATGAATGTCCTACAGGAAAATTGAATTATTGAATTCGGTTTCTAAATTTCTGATTCAAAAATGTAAGACAGACACACTTAATCCCTGATATAGTATAGTCTAGATGAAAAACTAGTGCAACTTGAAGGTACACCCTTCAGCCTCTTTATACCCATCCCTTTTTTACTCAGCTGAAGCACTAAAGAGAAAAAAAAAAAAGGTTTAAAAATTTGTTCATTCAAATGAGAAGGGAAAAATGAGGGAAAGAATGATTATGTAGTCTCGTGTCTATGCACTGAGAAATTCAGGACCTGTATCATCTCTTGGGAATGTAAAATAGTACTGCTTTACCAACAGTAATGAAAGCACTGAAATCTGTTCTTTAGCAGGTAGATGAAATGTTTCTGCATTGAATGCCTAGAAACACTCAGAATGATAACACAGCCTATTACAATGGATTTTTCAACATAGTAGCAATTATTCACTAGCATGTTCATATTCAGGTAAAACTATGTGAGTTCTATATATCTAAGACAATTCAAATATATAAAACTCTCAATTGGGGTTCAATTTCTGTCCTAAGTGCTGTTTTTTTCTAAAGCAATTGAATTGTTTGAACAATTTCCTACATTTTTTTACTATATTGTATGTAACTTTTCTTTTTTTTTTTTTTTTCATTTCCCTATTCATCTATATTGGCTATTAAAAAAAAATTATTTAAGAAAAAAAAGGAACAGAATAATTCTCACCTCTTACTATATTTATTACTAGGTAGCATGCATAATCTTTTTGCCTAAGAAATTTATCTCTGAACACACAAATTTTCTCTCCATTACTCAAAATCATTCAATTTCATCCATCATTTCCTGCATACTTCCAAAATTTGTTCTGCTGAAATTCAGTGTCCTTAGGTCTCACTTCAATACTAGATATAAATTAAAAGACTGCATTGCAGCCTTCATGGTTACCTTTTCTCCCATATACTGTGGAGTAGTAGTGTACTCATATTTTCAGAAGTCCTGATATTTATATCTTCACATAGTATGTTATAGCTTATATTTAGGAGTATTTCAATATTTCATCTTATACCTTATTATTAGGTTTTTTTCAAAAATTATTTTTCTTTTCTCATTGGTAATAGAAATTTACTTTTGATTTTTATTTGATATATAATTAGAAAGATGGTAGTTAATGTTTCTGATGTCTGTGGACCTTCAATCCTTTTCACATGTGCGGAGGAAAACCCACATATATGACAGATAACCTGAATTGTGTCAAAATTATATACTAGGTTTATAAATTACCAATTCTGTCTTCCAGCATTAACATAAATTAACATCTTACAATGCCTTGAATGTGAAAAATGTGTAGACTGTCCTATGGTTCTCTACCAATCTAAATTTCATATTAAAATTTCAATTTTAATTCATTTATCCTTCAACGATTTTTCAGAACATCTCAAATGGGTGCAAATAGATGAAATAGAAAAGAAAATTTATTTTCATCTGCAATAAGAAGTTTATTTCAGTTATTTGAACGAGTTCTTTAAGATGTTTACAATGCAATTTTATAAGTAAAGTGTTACCTATGTAAATAGACTTCCCTTTCCCCTTATTTCCTGCTAGATCTCACTTCTATTTCCTCTAACCAGAGAGCAGCACAGATGAGAAGTGAGGTCACAGACTGTCCACAGATGGGGATCCTCCCACCTGCATGACCAGAGGGCTCACAGAGCTCCTACAGCCCTAGGAAATATTTCTGCATGACAGGATTGCCTTAGTTATTCTTGTGCCAGAAGACAGAGCCAGAATTATTGCAGAAACAGAGCCCCTCTCTGGCTAGCTGATACCTTGGGAGCACAGTGGCTTTGGGAGGAATATGTTCCCTAGGGGGACAGGTTGTGTGACCCCAACTGCAACAATGTACATGGCAGTGATTTTTAGTATAGGACAGCATGGTCAGCTGAACAGGCAAAGTAATTACTAGGAAAGCCATTAAGAGACCATCTTTTACTCTCTTTTGATGCATTTCATATTAAAAAAAAAAAAAAAAAAACAAAAACCACAAAAAACCCAACAAACAAACAAAGCAAAACAACAAACAAACAAAACAAAACAAAACAAAAACAACCCCACAAAACAACAACAAAAAAAAGCCCACATCAATCCATAAACATTTCTGTTGCATAGTATGCCCTTACTGGCAGCAGCTCTGTTTCATCACATGGCTGAAACTGTCTTTCTATGGTCTTTCTACAGGTATCTAACCAATAGACGGAGTTATTCTGCATCTTGTTCCTCTTAAAGCAAGAGTTAAAATATATCCTTTATGTTTATCTTCCACTGCTGTATCATTGAGGGCTACAGAAGGAAAAATGCAACGGTCCCAATTGGATCATTGGACCCAATTCCTGGCCTTCAGACAGAAAATGTACAGCTCTAAAAAAAACTAATGTTCTTATTTACTGTTTGATGCAGATAACAACAGTTTGCACGGTTTGTTGCAACACATCAAATGCTCAAATATTAACGTTTTAATTACCTTGCTGCATTTATATGATGAAAAAGTGCAAGGAAAGTCAGAACAGTCAGTAGGTTAGTGCTGCAGACCTATACAGAAGATACAGAAGCCCAGTCAGGAAAAGGGCTGTGGGTATGGGTGTCATGATTCTGTTGCTGTCAACAGCCTGTAAACATCAGAACTTGCTATTCATTCTTACAGAGGATACATCTTAGAATAGTCCAAATTACCACACGTGTGTTAAATTACATTCAGACAGTCTGTCTGCTTTTGTTTTCTCACCTTTTCTTTATTTCAAAGTGAGTGGAAATTGAAATAAAGATATTACATTGTGCATCATGTTTTTCATTTAAGAAGCTTCAAACCCATAATTAATGACGCTGAAGTTTCACAGTTTCATGAGTTCAGTGGGCAGTGTTTGTCATGTAAAGTCACTGACTGGCTCATGGTATCAAGCAAAAAACCTTCCAAGATGTCAAGTCTTGGGGCACCCTCCAGTTTATTTTGTGTGTATGTCGGTTTGTTTTCTTTCAAGAAATATCCAAGAGTAACCATTAACTGTGTCATTTCTTCTCTTACTTTGTAGATGATCTGAAACTTCATTAGCAAATAACCTTCACAGAAGGGAGCCTTTAAACAGTACCTCTACAAACAAAGTCACAAGAGCAGGTTGTGCTATTTTAGTGGTAGTTTTCTCAGCTTGCCTCTGTTAGCAGTGAAAGATAATAACATGTTTTTGTGTAGCTACCTAAAAGGCTGTTCCCTGGGTTATAGTAATTGTTTTGTTGAAGTTCACAAAAGGCATAATTGAATGTAAATGGAATAATTAGAAAATGGATCCTGCAAATCCCTGTGGTCTAAGCATGTGCATTTTTATACCTCACACAAAGGTAAATAAAACTTTTCAGCAAACAGGTGTCTTGCTCTGACTGTTTAATTATTCTTCCAATGATTCTTTTATATACACTGGAACACACACTGGAATACTGAGATAGAAAAAATTTAGCGAGTTCACACATCTTTCTTCAATAAAGCTCTCATGACAGTGATAGTCAAGGAAAATGGAGGGGGAGTATGCAGTAAGGGAAAATGTCATGTCTGTTAAATAGTCTTTAAAATACCTAGTAGAGAGTTGGGCTCTGCAAAGAACATAAATATTTAATCCAAAAACTTTTTCTGTCATTGTTGCCATTTAATTTTCAATTTGCAGCTTCACTAGCATAGTTTCTATTCAGGTTCGTTGCAGTGTTGACAGGGTTTTCAGAGTCTATACGATATCTTTAAAACTCCAGTTATCTCAGATACTCACAAAGCTTGCATTCCCTGTTGTTTCCCTATTAAACTGCTTGTAGGTTGATTCAGTGCTATAACTGTGATTTTTATTTCAAACTCTGTAAACCCAGCTTCTCTTCTGTTCTAGGAGGTGTCCCTTTGTCAGGGGCCAACCCCTCACCCTCCTCAACCTTTTTATGAACCTCAGCAAACAAATTTCAAGCAGAATAAAAGATTGGCAAAAGTTAGAGCCATATTTTCTCTTGCATGTACATTAAGGAATATTTAGGACTACTAAAATGAGTGTTTGGCTCCATGTTTAAAAATGAATACAACTAATTTGTTCCATATTTGTTCAGCTCCTGTTAAGATGCACTTGTCAGGGAGATGATTATAGCGATACTGTCCCTTTGCTATCTTGGATTAATAACAGGCCAAATCACTTAGGAAAACACAACTTATTCTAGCCTTATGTTCCTCAAAAAAGCAAAGAGAACAAATGAATGGAGGAACACAAGACTTCTGTGTGCTGGCTTCAGTAAACCTCTCTATATAAAAAGTGAGATTGTTCTCACCAGTCTGGAAGGAAGGTAAGATTATGGCCAGTCATCCATGTGCTCATGGAATACAATCATCTCTATACAGTGTTTAGTCTGGAAAGGCTAAAAAACAATTTAAGGTGAGTTTATTTTTTTTTCTGTATTTTTATAGATTTGGATGTTGAATTTCCTAATGTTAAAGAATAATGTTCTTCACAGAAATTTTCCCACAGTTATCATCTCATGGTGCAGCATCATTGCCAAAAAAAAATATCTGTTCAGCAACTTCAGTGGCACAATTTCATTAGCCTTTTCCTGTCTCTTTGGAATCTTCACAGAAGAAAAACTGTCTTCTCAGAACAAGCATTATAAACAAAATTATCAACCTCTTCTTTTAAAAAGGAATATGCTAGAAATATTTCGGAGAGCTAAGAAGGTCAAAGACTAGGTAAATCTTGAATGATTTATACTCACAAAATGTCAAGAGTATAATGCAAAATATTTTTTTCATAACACTATATTGATTATGTTGTTAAATGCTAAAAACAAAAGTAAAAGAAATGTTGGATCTTAAAGCTCATTCTTAGGATTGTCCACAGTTCGAACAACAGATGGTCAAAAATGGGGTTGAGAATATTTGAATAAATAACACGTTGAAAAAAATCTTACTAATCTTTACTGTTTTGCATTTGAGGAAGGTTAAGAATAAATTTTTAAGTGCTGTTTGTATCGTTCAAGTCAGAGATTAAATTATTTCAGCATGATTTCATGTGGTAATTCTTTCACAAAGAGCAGTGTTACCCACTACAATCCAAGGTCATGCTGCAAAGCCTGGGTCCAAAATCAGCTTCCTCTGGTGTTTGAGACCATCATTTCAATATACATCTAAAAAGTTCTTCAGGATCATTGATTAGAAGGGTCACGTATTAGCATCTGAAGGTCTTATAAGACAACCTGTTTTATCTGTTCCTACCTTGCTGAGCAAAATGTAAAGTTACACAAAAATTAAAATGTAAATCTACACCTAATGTGTGAGCTAGACTTCTCTCAAAATACCAGATGCAGTTCAGTGCTTTGATTGCCCCACAACTAAAATGGGCAAGTTTTAGAAAGTGTGAAAATAGCATAAAGCCAGCCTTATTCACTAAAGAGCCTTTGATCATGTAATAATCCCTCCTGCAGGAAATCCCTTGATGGCATGTTTTCTCACTTATTACCTTCCCCAGACAACACTTATACAGAATTGATCTAACAGAAGACAAAGACAGATTATTAGACACTGATTCTAGTTTTCATTTTCTACCTCCCTCTTTGCACCGCAGCGACACAAATCTCTCTTCCCAGTCCAAAATAAATGTTCCGTGAATGTAATGTTCTTCACAGTAGAGGAAGCACAAGCAGCTCAGGCTAAAGAGGAAAAGCTAAAAACGTCAAAACACAACTTGCAAACAGACATCAATACAGTCAGACTGATACACCAGAGAGAATTACACAGTTCTCCCATGCTAAATAACTTCCTTAAAGAAAATCAAACAAAAATAAACCCCCAAACAAAACCAAAGGAACCAACAAGCAAATAAAAAAGATAGAAATCAATGAAAAAGGAAATTATTTTTAAAAACAATAAAATAAGAAAGAGGAAAATAAGGCTCTTGGGGAAGGACTTAAGATTGGTTTCCATTCTATGGTGAAACTTTGGTGTAAGCTGAACCAAAATCAGGAATTTCAAGGTGGAAAAGTACATGGTTGATCATACCATCAGGCAGATTTGGGTGGAGTGAAGGCAATTCTGGTCAGTGTCTGACATATCTGCAATGTAAGCAGAATTGCTTTGTCTAATAGTGTGTCTTCCTGAGATTTATTCTCATTATTATTGGTTTTATTCTTTCTGTACACAGAAACTGAACTACAGTAACAGAGTAACACTCCCACTTTCTCATAAAGACAACTACAAATTATTTTTGCTTTATGTTTCTGTTGCAGAAGTTGTCATTGTTTTGTCTCCTTTTTCACAGAAATAAAACAAAATTATTTCTTTTTGTCTGGAAACTGATATAATATTATGTGTTTTGGTATTGTAATGCATTAGCTCAGCTATAGCTTCTGAAAAGCTAAGGCTATCCATGTTAGCATCCAAAAGTGGTCGTCAAACTGGGATAATAATAGTAGGCAAAACAATTTAAACCCAAGAGTGGCATCTGGTCTCTACTGAAGAAAAATAAATAATGCTACATTTCTGTCTCCGAGAGTGTCTAAATATCAGAATCTGAAGATACAAAAAAAAAAGAAAGGCTATGAAATAAAAGTAAGTTTTCCACAACTCATAGTTGTCTCCTAAAGTGATAAAGTAAGAAAAATAAATACTAGGGTAAAAGGCATAAAATCACAACAATAAAAAGTAAAACATGATCTGAAAAAAATGCACCTCCAAGTTATTTAGCAACACACATTTCTGGAGCTTGAAATTCTTCTCTCTTCTTCCAATTACTGTTTATTTGTAGTTGTAGATGACCATGTAGATGACCATTCCTATGCAAAATAGGAATTAAGTTACTGAGAAATAAACGCTGCTTTGGAAAATAGCATTACATTCGAGATGCTTCAGAGAAGAAAAATTCTGATTCAAAACTTTCCAAAGTTGTAATGATTTCAGTGGTTGTTTTTCTGTCTCAAAATCAGGCATGGTGTTCTATTCTATTCTATTCTATTCTATTCTATTCTATTCTATTCTATTCTATTCTATTCTATTCTATTCTATTCTATTCTATTCTATTCTATTCTATTCTATTCTATTCTATTCTATTCTATTCTATTCTATTCTATTCTATTCCATTCCATTCCATTCCATTCCATTCCACTCCACTCTACTCCACTCCACTCCACTCTACTCCATTCCATTCCATTCCATTCCATTCCATTCCATTCCATTCCATTCCATTCCATTCCGTTCCATTCCATTCCACTCTGTTCCATTCTATTCTATTCTATTCTATTCTATTCTATTCTATTCTATTCTATTCTATTCTATTCTATTCTATTCTATTCTATTCTATTCTATTCTATTCTATTCTATTCTATTCTATTCTATTCTATTCTATTCTATTCTATTCTATTCTATTCTATTCTATTCTATTCTATTCTATTCTATTCTATTCTATTCTATTATCAGTCCACTTGAAGTGCTCCAGCTGCAAATAAGTCAGAGGGAGAGCTATGTCCTCACACTGAATGGAGCTGGAAACTAGACCTTGGCTGGCTTGAGCACCTGATACCCCTCCAGGCAGTGAAGGTGTGCAGAGCATCTCTGAGTCCTTACCAGCAGAGATGCTGGGGGTCACACCTGCTGCAGAACTCCCCTTCTGAAAACAGCTAAAGCCCATGAGAGGGTTGGCAGCATCCAAGCTGAACAGGAACATCAGCCTGTAATGACAAGGCCGGGCCTCCAAGAGTTACTGAAGTTGTACTAGAGCAGGCACAACCAAGCATTGCTTTCCAAGTCCTGTCAAGTACTGAAATGTGCTATAGAGCTATTTCTCTCTCAGTTTGGGGGAAAACATAATTCTTATGTAAGAGAACACTACATAGCTATAATTGCCTGCAGTTAGTTTATTAAATGTCCTTATCATATGGTCAAAATACATAAATAAATTAATTATGGTGGCTCAAAGAAGTTAAAAGACTTGAAAACAGAGAGAGAAAAGAAAGGAAATAATCTATCCTTTTGGCAGCAGCCTGGATTTATGTGCATTTACATGGTCATGAGACTGAAGACATGGACCCTCATCTAATTTTAGGCAACTCTCTTTTCATTCTGTCAATTATGCCATTCTGTTCAATTGGAAAGAAATACTCTTTGAGTTTCTTATGAGGATGTAAATATTAATGCCTATTAGGAAATCAAACATTTTAAATAAAGATTCCTACTGGAAATAGCTACTAAATAGATTTATTACAAGTGAAGTTAAACTAGAAAATTTGTTTACAGTCATTGAGGAACACAAAGAAAATATCTGAATCTCCAACAGATGGGGATATAAATATATAAGTAAATTTAACCACAAGCTGCTTTAACAGTCTCCAAGATGAAAAAAAAAAAAAAAAGAAAGGAAAGGACATGGGATACATCTTTGAGAAATTTTTTAAATACCCTTAATTTTAAGCAATTATTTCAGAATTATAGCAAAAATTATCTATAATTGAGTTATCTGAAAATCTTTACAGAAACTGACACACTGCTAAGATTTCATAATTAAGCTAGCAGACAAAAATGGAGTCAATTGTAACTATGAATCATCTAGATTATTGAAAAGAAATTTAGAACATTAAATGATGAAATCTCTTATCAGTCATTTGCTGGTTATCTGCCAGATTTAAAGAGAGCCTGATACAAATTTAGAAATAGGATTCAAGATTACTAATGAGAAGCAAAAAAAAAAAAAAAAGTTTAACTCAAGAATAGGCAATTTTATCTACTATTTTATACACAGAATTTTAAAGATTGTCTTAAAGCCAACTCTTCAATGGATTAATTAATGCTTTCATTTTCATGCCATATTTAAAATTTTAAGATCCAATGCCCAGTCTGTTTCAAAATAAATTCCTTAGGCTAAATTTGCTTGTTCTATTTAAGTTGACAAAACCATTTGTCACCTTAAAAAGATATGGCAAAAATGTAACATTGATGCAACTAAGGGGCAAAAAAATTAAGCTTTATGGATTATTCAGTGCATCAATAGATGGAGTTCATGAAAAAAACCCACCATATCACATACCTTGAGGAACATTTGCAATACATAATACTAATACATATCATTTCCCATATTTTACCAGACCAAACATTCTTCAAAAATTCACTTAATTTCATTTGTGGTGGGCAAGGTGTTAGGGAATTGGCATGATTATAGCATGCTCACCTTCATAATGAGTTGCTACGAAAATGACTGACAATGGACAGACCCCATACTAAAAACCAGTCTGTACCATCAACGGGGTAAAAATCACCAGGCTCAAGATCAATTATCTAGTTCTCATAGGCTCTTCCTGACAAGTGGGATACATAAACTTGGAAAAATTTCAGAGTTCTGCAGAATTTAGAATGCTTAAGCAAAGTTCATTTTTTGGTGTCTAAGATGTCAATATTAAGTATAATGCGTTAGCAGCTTGACAGCCTAGCAAACAGATGAAAAATTGGGTCATTCAATTCTGCTCTAGAACAAGACTCCTTGTAGTTTGTGTAGTATGTATTAATCCATGGATAGCTTGTTATAAAGGCTGTGTTTCACTGTATCTTCCATTTAGAATATAATGGCTCCTTGCAGTTTTTTGTCAAAGTCACAGTTTAAAAAAAGCCATTTAATTTATAAAGCTGTTTTTTACCAGCTTCCAAAGAAATCCTGGTAGGCCCATAGGCTAAGTGTATATACAAGTCCTAGAATTTCTGTAGTCTTATTTCATTAATTTTGTTCCATAATTAGAAAGAGACATAAGTTGAAGAATTTTTTTCCTGGAAGTGAGTCCTTAACTCAAGTGACGGTAATTTCTTCACATAAACAAAACATCTTAGAGACAAGATGGATACCAATCTGAGAAGCATCTTTTTTGTACTTTTACTGTAATATAATATTTGTATTTTGAGTGCATTCTCTTTTTTTTTGCAGTCACTTTGCATAAAGGCATAGGTTAAAACCAAAACAAATCAACCAAATAAATCCAGTTACCAGGACAAAAACTAAAAGGTAGAGAAAATTCAATGAAATTACAAGAAAATTCAGTTGCTATCATGAAACTCAGTCTGCTAATACAACTTCTCACAGGTTCACAAGTAGAATCTGAGTTGGTTCATAGTTTGTACAAACCAAAATGATCCCTATCTTGATAGGCAATTTCTGGAATATGATGTTAGACTAGTTATTACTATAATGTGACCCACATAAAACTGGAATAAAAAAAAGGGAAAAGAAAAAAAAAGTCAAGGAATTGGAATACCTATCACCAGAAAAGAAAGCTTTGAGATGAAATGTGGACAAATGACAGTATCAATAGCCTGATTGTAATTGTATTCCTTTGATTTTAAGTGCCATATTTTGTCTCCCTCATGCTAGATTCTGGCCAAAGATAACCTGTCTGGTAGAACTCTGTACTGACCTTAAAATATATAAAGAGAAGCAAAAGTCCAGAGCAAGTAGTGGTAGTGGTAGATTTAAGTTAAAGATAAAAACTAAATGAAAAAGCTTAAAAAACTTTACCAAATGGAGGTAGATATTTGGCTGTACTGCAGACTTGTTTCTTGGACTTTTTCTTCTGAATCTGAAAAAGTGATTCAGACAGTGGTAATTATTTAATCTTCTGGAAATTTTGGAGCAATACACGTGCTTCTGCAGTTACCAAGCGGCGATAAGTCTGTGATTTAAAATCCTTCTATCTGAAAACTTACTGAGGCACATTATAGTATTCTGGTCTAGAAGTAATTCCTGAGTTTCATAAACCCTGAAGACAGTATGTTTTGTTTCTTTATGTTTGATTGTTTCTTTTTTTGTTTGTTTCTTTTTTTTCATTTTTTTGCTCATTAGGCAACTTCACTTCAAAATCTTCAAAGAGAAGATGAAAACGTCAATTAATTAGATATACTGAAAATATCTCTTTATTTTGAAGAAACAGAACTCTCTGATATGTTTCAAAACAGAACAACAAAAGTTGCTTTCTGTCACCTTTCTGTTCACTCTAAGATAGTGAATGTTGTCCGTCACATATGCAGACATGAAACTTTTTACAGCTAATCAGACAATTCACTAATTCTTCAATTGAAGTGCAGTTAGAGACATATTTAGTCATGGTTCTCTTGGCAATGCTCAGAAATATTCATAAAAAGTCATAATAAAATTGAGAAAATAGCAATAAAACCATAAAAAACTCTTTTTAAAAATTATTTTCTAAACAGAGGATTTTTTAAAATATCATTGAATAAGAGTTTCAGGAGAATGAGGATGAAATTATATTGCAAATTAAGACAAAAAGATATATCGATGTATAGTACAAAATTTGTCTTGCATGTTGCGGATTTTCGGTAGATTATGTTTTCAGACAACTGGAAGAAACTTCACGTTCTCAAAGCCTTCAAGGCTTCATGGGGCCTTGAAGAGTCACGGTACCTGCTGAGGAGACAACAAATCAAGGCACAATCAGCCCAGGAGATTTCTAGAGTGGTTTGATGAAAATTTCCTGACAGGGATTTTGGGCAGCCAAGGAGAAGCTTTGTCTGCTCAGTCTCACACTTACGAACATGCAAGAAACAGGGTGAGGGACAGTATTGGCTGGAGGGGATCAATTTCAGGATTCTGAGGGAAGAGGATCAAGACAAAAAGTTGATTCCCGATCCTGGATTTCAGGAAAATAGAATTTGGTCTTTGGCATTCCAAGACCTCCTTGTGAGAATTCCAAGAAAAGGAGTCTTGGAATGTAGTCATGGAACGCAGTCACAGTTTTACAAATGCCAAAACCCAACTGGACTGAATCCAGTAAGCATTGTAAAAGGAAACAAGAAGGATTTCTACAGATAAATTAGCAGAAAAAGAAGTCTAGGCAAATCATGGGATGGTTGTAGGAGGGGGTGAGGTGTGAAGAACTGCTCACAGAGGACATGGAGAAGGTCAAGTATTCAGTATCTTCTTCAATTTGGGTCTTCATGGGTAAGCCCTCAGAAAAGTGAGGTGTCTTAGACCAGTGGGAAAGTCTGGAGAAAAGAAAACTTACCCTTGGTGGAGAAGGATCATGTTAGGGAACATTTAAACAAACAGGACACATATAAGTTGATGAGACTTTATGAGATGCACTTGCAAAGTATGGGGGAGCTGACTGATGTAATTTTGAGGTAATTCTTGATAATCTTTGAAAGACTGCGTTGGCTGACAGAGATGCCTGAGGTTTGGAAGAAAGGGAATGTCACTCCCTCCTTCATGAAGGGCAATAAGGAGGATGTGGAAAACTACAGGCTCGTCAACCTCATCTCCATCTCTGTGAAGGTGATGAAGAAAATTCTTCTGAAATTTTTTTCCAAGTTTTGAGGTCAAGGAAGTGCCTGATATTAGTCAGGATGCATCTGAAAATCAGAAATCATCTTTGGCTAATATAATAGCCTTCTATAATGAGAAGATACTAGCTTTGTGGAGGAGGGGAGAACAGTGGATTATATTTATTTTTACTTTAGCATGGTTCTCAGCATTACTGCCCATAACAGCCTCACAGACAGACTTATGATATATGAACTACATTTGTGAAAAATAAGGTAAATTGAAAACTGGCTTACCTACCAGTCCAAAGAGTTTTGATCAGTGGCAGAAAGTCCAGCCACAGACCAGTAACTAGAGATGTATCCAAAGGGCCTCATATTGCTGTAATTTCATTAGTTACGTGTATGAGAGAACAGTGTGCAAGTCAACAATGTAATGCAAGAACATTGCATAAAGAAGGAGTGTCCAGTAAAGCAGAAATTCGTGCTGGCATTCAGGACTTGTTGGAGAGATGGGCCAACAGGAAGGACATGAAGCTGAAGAAAGGGAGATGACAAATACTGTCACCTGGGGAAGAATAAGTTTGTGTATCCGCCCAGGCTGGGAGAAAACCAAGCAGAAAGCAGTTTTTCAGAGAAGGGCATGGGTGTTCTTGTGGACAGTAAACTGAAGTTGAGCTGGCAGTGTGTCCCTTCAGCTAGGAAAAGCAACTTAGCCTTGATTGCATTAGGAAGAACACTGCCAACAGGTCAGGGAATGAAATATTTCCTCTTCTGGTGAAACACATCTAGTGTGCTGGGTCCAGTTCTGATCTCCCCAGTATGAGGGGGACAAAGACTGCATGGAATATGGTCCCAAATTAATGGCCACAAAGATGACTAAGAGATTGAGCATCTGTCATGCACAGACTGAGACACCTAGGAGCACTCAGATGGAGAAGAGAAAACTTAGAATCTGACAGGGAAAATGGAACTAGGCTCTCAGTTGCAGCCAGTAAGGGGACAAAAGGCTGTGAATACAAGCTGAAATGCAATCAATTACCTTTAAATGTGAGAAAAAAATATTCCTCATAGTAAGTATAATTTTACACTGGAAATAGAGGGGCTAGGGAATCTCCATTGCTGGACAAACTTCTCTAGTTGACCCTTCTTTGTGCGGGAGCATTGTACCCACGAGTCTCCAGAAGGCCCTTCCACCTGAAGAAGGCCTTGGACTCAGCAATTCAAAACCTCAATGATTCTGTGATGTGATTCTTCCATGATAAGCCCACGGGCCAGTTGTACTTATGCCAAATTTTTAAAGACAGATGTTAATGCATAAAATTGCTTAACAGGTATAAAAATCAGAAATTTCTGTTGATCTATCTGAGCCCAAATGAGCCAGTTAGTATAGCTACAGTATAAAGAAAATTAGAATGGTTACCATTGTGTTAGGCTGCTTTTCATTCCCTGAGCTTAACAGCCAGCAATCTACTTGTGGGAAAATGTCATAAGACAGTATTTGGCATAAATCCATCATAAGTTGAACTTGTACCTTCAAAACAAAATCACTACAGATTTGATCTCTGATGGTCAGTGTTGCCCAAGGAACACTAACTACACATCCTTTACCAATTTTTTAATGTTGTCATACAATTTTTTCAGATAAGTTTAATATAATGTATTCTTTCCACCATTTCCACCAAGCAAAACTCCTACAGTCATGGCAAAGAAGAAACTCCAAGGTTTTGTCATTTTTTTAAACTTAAGACTAGATTTCCTAAGTATCTGGAAAAACAATATATTGTGTGATCTGGAAAGAAGGGCATTGTCTTGGCTCTGAGAATTCTTTAAAGACAGTTCCATGTATAATTGACAGTATACACTTCAACATTCAGAACAACTAATGATACAGAATGTCATTCCTTGAAGAAGAAAAGGGTAAAAGGGAAAGCTGATATGTTTGTTCTCAAGACCATATGTGGTGTTTGCTTTCATTTATATAGTTAGAATTTTTCTTGAATTCCCACAATTTTTCATTCCAACAGCAATAGAAAGAAAGAGTTCTTGAATAGAAGCAAGAGGAAGTATTTCTTTAATTTTGTTTAGAACTATATTTTATAGAAAATTTCTAATTGTATCTATAAAATTATTTAAAAATAGCATTGCAGTAGATTTCAGCAATGAGAGGCTTGGCCCAAATGGGTTGATAAGATGAAGGAAATGTTAGTGGTGTTCAGCTTAACCATCCTCTAAATTATAACTTTTCCAAACTCTGACCAATCAAAATTCTCATTCCAAAGCTCATCCTGTATATCTGTGCTAACTTATGTTAATTAGCCTGTGTTATTTTTTTCAATTTCTAGTGTAGCTGATTTAATATTTAAAACATTATAGAAGCTATGTGAACATGACAGTCTAATCCTACACCCCAACCATTTAGGGAAAATTCCAGTAAGATGAGTCAGTGTGATAGTTTCTTTGGGTTGGTTTTATTATTTTTATTTTTTGATTATTCTATTGCTGCAGTGATTAGGATTTCAGGCAATGATCTAAAACAATATATTACTAGACTGGCAGTCAATCAGATCACTATCACTTCAAACATCATTTAAGAAGATCTACATTTTTTATTATTTATATAGCTCCATAGCTCATGGTGCTACATAGAACAAATCAAAGACAGATTCCCTGCCCCCTAAGAGCTTACAGTCTAGGCAAGCACAAGAACAACAGGAGAAGATAAACCAGGCAGGGGACAGAGAGGGGTAGTAAATGAAAAAAAAAGACAATTAGATTACAGTCACATGAAAAGCTAATGTTTTTATCTTGGTGGATACAAACTGGGGAGATGAGGTGTTTGAGTAACTTTATTTTCAATTAGAACTAGATTTAAAGGAAAGCCAGAAGAAAAGGGCTTTGAAAATAAATTTCGTAGTGTCAGAGGTGCTTGTAGGAAGGCAGAGAGGCAAGACTGGAAAGGAACAGGAGACTAGCATGTTTGAGGCTGGAAAGCAATGATCTTCTGAGTAAGAGATGCCAACCTCAGCGACCCTTGTTTTTCCCATACATCCTTGAAATTCTGACAGAAACACAAATGCTTTTGTACACCTAGTTCTGCCTTAAATATTCTATCCATACATATTTGGGGCTGTACTGGATAAAACTTTGATTCCTCCTAAGTAGGAATTTTGACACTCCTTTCAAAGAAGTATTTCAGTTATCGTATTTTGTATTTGTTGATGTATTTGGAGACTAAGTGAAGTAGTGTCTGAAGTACTTCATATTTTTCTAATATCCTTAATATAAAAACAATAAAACATTCTTTTATAGAACAATGTTTTACCTCTTAATATGATATTACCTCTGCTCATGATCCCTTTTCCCTGAAAATATCTTTTACTTTGTAGAATATTAGGGCATTTCTCCAATTTGCAGCTTTGGATTTTGCCACAATATGTTTTTTTTCAGTCCTGAAATATTAACAAGTTAGTGTAATAGGACTAAACTGAGTTATTTTGGGGGAGTTATTTTCATCCACTCTATGGACAAAACCAGAAAAGATTAATGAACAGAGCCTCGAGTAATAATAAAATGAAAGAAAATGTTATTTCAAGTCTATACTGAATTCTTCAACTGAAAATTGAGACAGAAATTTCAGAAAGAAATATCACGTATAAAATCTGTCAGATACTCCCTGTATATGTCTGTACTTATGTTTATATAAAAGGAGAATACCAATAAAAAGGCCTGCTGATGTCTATAATGGGACAAATCCTCATTTACTATAAAGCACCAGAGATCTCTTGGTTTCATCCAACCATTTGGCTCACAATTTTCACTACCAGTCCTTCAGAAATTACATTTATCAACAACCTAAAAGGGGTTTTGTCCTTTTTCTAGTTATCTATTGCTATACAATCATGCTGAGGCAACCTGAAGACCTTAATGGTGTGTCTTTTGTGTCTTAAAGATTATAGGTGTCTATTTTCACTGAAACAGAGTGTGGGGGGGAAAGTCCTGTTCAATTTTTGTCTCCAATTGTCCTCCAACAGGCAGCACCACTTCACTGAGCTATAACTGCTTTAAAATTCTTCTCTAGAGTGATATTTAAGGTCAGTCAGAGAAGCACCCATGATACTGTCCTGAGAAATCAGCAGAGTAATTAGGCTGTTATTTGGAACCACATAAAGCAGTTATATATGGATTCCGAATCTTCGTGGGCCAGAAGTTCAATCAATTTCAATGACAATATAGAAATTTGTACAGATTGAGAATTTGGGGATGAGCCTTTCACAGGCCTTTCAAAACAAGAAATTTTTCTTCAGAATTGAGGGAAATTTTTGCAGCAGTGAAAAAAAATTAAGCTTTTAAAGAAATTGAAAGACATTTAGTACTTTTTCAAGTAGAAAACTATCAGTATTATTTCTTACTTTTCCTTCTTTTGGAGCTCAGATCTTTATGAGACAATTCTCTGTAAATATCTCAATACAGAAATAATTACTGATGCACAACAAAGTAGCAACATGACTTAGAGTATGATTGTTGAAAAAAAAAAACATTATCCTACTATGAATCCGTGGAGCTGTTCATTTTAGTCTTGATCTTTAATACAAATCTCCAGTTACTTTGCATATTTCTCTCAATAATGGAATTCTAAAATTCTGACCAAAATCTTAATTAAGCCACTCTACCTCTGTGATAGAATTTTTGTTCCTTGGGGAACTTTGACCCAGTGAAATATATGGGACATATTCTGCATTCACTCTTACTTTGGCTCACATAATGAGAATTTGTCTTGTGCATCAAGGTGAGAATGAAATCCTGCTTATTTCAACATCCTCAATGGAGAAAAGAACAATGTGTTTGAATATAATACAGCATTTTATTACATGATTTTACAAATTTTATTGTAAATCATCAATCAAATGCAATAGCCAATTTTTTTCCATTCCAAGCCATCATAATTAGGAGTTTTCATTGTGTTATGACAGTTACTCTTTTCCCCTTTGTGTTTTAAAGAATTAACTTAAATATAAATTATGCAAGTTTATTCATTTCCAGAAAAATTGCTTAAAGTGTTTTTATCTTCTTTATACTTCAGACAAAGATAACCTGTTTTTTGTTATCACATAAATGGGGATGAAACTCACAAATATAAGAGAATTTGCTTTCTCAGTCCCTGCTCACATGGAAATGGCCAGCTCAATCTCTATGAAGATTTATGATAACTGGGTAGTAGACACAAACCTCCCATTTCCCCCCAAATTCCATGACAAATTTCTACAGTTTGAAATATATCTCTTATATTTCTGTGCCATAAAGATGATAATAGGATTAAATTAAGACTGAATAAATAACCAGTCTCTTTACTCACCAATGACTTATTATCTGTGATTATTTCAATGTTTTTGTGGGGGGGTGGATTTTAATATTTTTGGGGGTTAAAGACAAATTAAATGTTTTTCTATGTAGAGACCATCTTCATAATCTTTTTGTGGTTGACTTAACATTCCTACAGAGTCCATACTATACATTTCTTGTTGAGATACAAATAAATTTACAGTAGACAGAGGTGCGAGATTCAGCATCTGTAGGGCAGTATTTCAAAATGTTATGTCCAGGAACTCACCACAGTCAGGACATATAAGTTAGCTTTGAAGCAGCTAAGAGCCAAATCCTGCAAATATTATCACAATGTGCTGTAACGGCTTCTGTCAGAAATCCCAGCAAACTCTCTTGTCACAAATTTAGTGGCAAGAATCATCAGGATAGGGCACTAAGCTGAAGCTAAGTACCAGTACTGACACAAAGTACTGCACATACGTTGCTCAAATCACACAGCAAAACCAAACCAACTAAAACTGACATAAATTTAATGCTTTTTTTTTTTTTTAATTTTGTGCATTGAATTCAAGCAGCAAACCGAGTGCATATTAACTTCTATCACAATGTGGTCAAGAGGTCTGTGTCTTTTACCATCTACACACAATTGTTCATGACAGCATGTTATCAGCTTAGTGGAAACCAGGGGTGTAGCATGGTAAGCAGTGGTGGTAGTGCACCTATTTTTTTATATTATATAACTTGAAAATATGTCTCTTCTAAGATTCCTTTTTCATGATAAAAATAGTTTTCACCAAACGTTGGTGGTGCGCACGCACTACCACTCATGCTTGGCATCACACCCCTGACAGAAACACATGTTCTTATTTTGTTGATAAAAAGTATTACAAAAATTTCCATACAAAAACTATTTTCATAGAAATCTTGCATTTCCACAAATAAACCTGAACATTTTTTTTTTTTGGAAAAAAAAAAAACTGCTCAAGAATTTTGCTCATTTTGTACTGTGACTGTATTGAAAAATGCAGTCCTCCTTTAAGTTCTTGACATTCACTTCTTTTAGGTGACCCATCCCTCTTCCAACATTAGTGAGAATTGCACAGGCTCCATTGAGTTCAATTAGTAGCAGGAACAAGTGTTTCAAAACCCATTCAGGCTAGAATGTAAACCCTCTATGTGTGAAATACACTGCATCCCACCCCCCTCCCTCTTTTCACAACTATAGAAAAGAAAATAATTGCTTATATCTAAAGGTTGTAAGATACATTCCTTTGTACTAAGGAAACTTTCATTCATCTAAAAATTGGGTCCAAATTCTGGAAATATTTTTGTCGGTTTTTTAGATCAAAGTTCCAACCCAGCTAAATTCCTTTTTTTTTTTTTTTTTTTCTGTAATTATTATTTATTTACTTAGTTCAGTGTAACAAACAGTCCAAAAAAACAAAAGCAGTGAACATCCTCATATTTATTCTTCTATTCATGGGATTCATATTTCTTTACTTTTAACATTTCTTCCATCCAGGAATATCATATCGCCTTGTCCAGACGGTAGTTTCAGTCTACCAGCAGTTACCAACTTTTCTGTGCTGGGAAGTTCAGAAGAACATATGGTTTCTTGTTCCACTACAGTTCTGAGACATTACTTTTACTAGACTCCTTCTGTGGTTTGTATCACCTTGGGTGTTTATCCTCCCTTTTCTGGCAACCGTTGAACTTCAAAAGGAACCTGTAACTTCTCACTGAGACTGCATTTGAAACCAGCCACAAAACTCACATGGAACATTCATTCATTCATTCAGAATGATGGAAACCCATGACAAACAGTGTAACCCTGCATAACTTGGTTGATCCATGATGCTTGTGATTCGAGTCTGGCCATTGCAACTGCTGAGATCACAGAGTCTCTAGTTCATAGACACAGCGGCATGAGGTAACTCATTTTATTTTGCACTTGTTGCATATTTCCACAGGAAACATTCTCGCAAGGTTGTTTGGAAAAAAGACGACAGTTTGTGCTTGGGGTATTTGGCTTCCCAGCTCTATGCCATGGTTTCTTTACCTGGCAACCTTCTGTCGTTAAACGTGTGCATGTTGATTACTTCTTCTGTTTTCACAATAACAGGGGCCTGTGGCTTGTGTTTTAATCGACGCTGACACTTCAGGAGACATCCTTAGCTCCTCTACCATGGCACTACAGAAGGACCTCTACAGAGGGAAATAGAGGAACAAGAAAAAAGAAACAGCTGTAATATAATTAGTAACTGCAATGTCTAGAAGCAGACTCACTGTGCTTGCACAGCCTTGTCAGTCTTTGCTTTGTCCCAGTCTGAAGCTCCAAACAAATTGCTGGCCTCACTATATGCATCACATAATAATTAAAATTACTTATCAAACTGTAATGACTCAGTGTGTAAATCACCTTGCCTGTACAATTATTTTTCTGGCAGGTACAGAGTCTGGATGCATATGTTATACAAAACTTCTTCAAGCAGATTTTCTGTCAACAAATTAGCTTTACAATAAATATCTGAATGTAACATGTAGGCATTCAGTAACATTCAGTAGAATCTCCTTAGTCATATTTCAAAATAATAATTGTATTTCTATGTGACTTAAGTAAAAGTTCTTCAACAAAACATTGTTTTAGTGTAGGAAGTTTACCTGAATTAATGTTTAAATACTGCTAAAATCCATATCCATTACTGAAAACTGATAGTTACTCCATTATTTGCAATATCTTCTGTATATAAACACTTTTCCCACTACTGTTTATCATTTACAGAGTACGTGTTTGGGGGAAAAAAATCAAAACAGCAATTCAGTTTTTTTGATCTTTATGAAAAGTGTATTATTAAGAAAAGTTCATCAATGTTTCCATCAAATCCTCAAAGCCCTCTTTCCAGTTTGTAGTGCAAGCAATTTGAAAAGTAAAATAAATTCTCCCTATTGTCTCAGTCTGACTGAATTCTCAACTGCTAACACCATGCTGAGCAATAAGCTTTCTTTCAGTGTGAGAACTGGAGTATCAAATGACATATGGTAGTAACAGAAAAAGTCTCACTTTTGGGCTCTGCATCATAGTTTAACTTAAATTTTTCAGGAGAAATGTACTAACTAAATAACTACCCCAGAAGTTGAGATGCTAAGCCCAGCCTTTGACAATTGCTCTCAGCCAAAGAAAATTTGAGGTGAGGTCTAACCCTTTGCATTTTTCTCTCTTAATAATTAGTCTCCAGGCCAGGGAAGATGATCAGGAAAAAAAGGCAAATGAACAAATGAAAAACAAACAAACAACCTATCGAACCAAAAAAGTCAAAGCACCTAAAATTACTTTAACAATATCATGACCATTTTTTGATTTTGTTTCGTTAGTGGTAGTCAATATATAATTGTCTCATTTGGCTTTCAAATAAAACCCCTGCTTTATTGGAGTGTTATCTGGAGTATTATATCTTCATTATTCATACAAACCTGAAGCCTGGAGATTAGATAGAGAAAATATTTAAGCATCTCACCCTATCTAGTTTGCTGGGAACCTAGATTGAAACAGTATTCATAAAAGTCTGCATTCAGCTTCCAACCTCCAGGGCTGAAAACAGTCTAAGCAGTAAGGCACTCAGCTTTCCCCATTAAATTTTACAGCTTTCACATTTGGCAATACTAGAAATTCTGTGAAACACACTGGTGCTTGGCTTAGTTATGGGTCCCATTAGAAATCCACATTCCTGTTCTCCATGCGTGGTTATCAATCCAAAATGTAGCCTCTGAAAGGACCTGATAAACCAAGTTCATTAAAAAATGTGACAACTGCTAAAGAATATGTGACAGATACCCTTTTCCTCAGTGCAGCCAGTCATCAGCTGGAGCATTAGAGCTGAATATGAGTCACATTTAAGAGTGTCAATATAATGGGATCTTCTGCCAGAGAGATTTAAGCTTGTGTCTCAGTAAACAGCTATAACCTACAGGCATTAGTCCATTCCAAGGTAAAGTCACTTGCAGTTGCTGCCTACTGATCCTGTTCCACTTGGCATGGTAGCAGTTAACAGAGGCATGGAGAGAGAAAGAGAGACAGGGAAAACCTGAGTTGTTCTGTATATTAGGGATGAGAGAGCACAGCAGCAGAGGAGGGGCTTCAGAAGTAGTTCCTATTTCACTGATAACGTCAATAATTTTATATAAAATTCTGTTTCATGCTGAAGAATGCAAACATGAGTTGTCTTAATCAGGAGTAAGAACTGAACATGAATCCAACAAATCCTGAGCAAATGCCCTCTTCGCTAATCCTTTGCACGAATAAGGAAACGGGCGGGTGGGAAGTGAAGGAAAGGGATAATCTTGCTCTGAGTGTGATACACTTCCTTTGAAGTATTTCTTTGTTCTACTGAGTTTTAAATAAAGGAATAATGCCTCAACTTACAATAGAAATTATTTTATCACAAACAACTAAGAAAAGTATAAGTTGTGAGTCCAAAGGAGAAGAAGGTATATTTCTCTGGTTCAGAGTCAAGTATGTGTCCTTCAGAGACAAAAGTTTGGCATTTCTGGCAGAAGTGAGCTCTGCAACGTGCACTGAGTCGACATCTAAGACAGCTTTCTTTGTGTGAACAAGGTGGCTAAAATTCCTAATTGAATGGTCTAAATATAATATGCCAGATCTTAATGCATAAGGTATCTTTGCTGAACATTGTATAGAAAATAGAAAACTGCATCTCCTTATCCTGCTGTCCTTTGTAAGAGAATATTCAATTCTCTTAGACTTTCCCTTTTTTCTAATAAAATGCTGTTGCTTAACATCAAAACTGTCATTATGGTTACAAAATTGAAAAGAACCCGGAAATATTTTAAAAGGGCAAGATTTAATTAGCATTTCCTATTGTCTTACAGGCTAAATTGCTAAGGCTTGAAGATCTTGGCATTTCCACTATGTGAAGGGCCTAGCATATAACTTAGGAATTTCATAGGGAATCCATTCAGAAGTGATACTCAGCACTGCATCACTTGTAGCCATTACACAGCTCTCACCTCTAGAATTAAAGGCCTAGGTAAAACATTCTGAGGAACAAAATCCTTCTAAATTTTAAAATGATGCATTAGCTTTGAAAACTTCCAAGATTGTGTCCCTTATCTCTTCTTTTGCCAAGACATCTAAGAAGAGTGTCAAATTAGAGCAAATCCTTTTCAAGACGAATCAATCCACCAAAATCTTAGCAAAAATCTGCAAAGAGTATAAGTTTTAGGTAATATCAGTAGGAAATGGATTACAGCCAACATCCAACAGGTGAGAAGATGCGTGAACATTCTGAAACACCCTGAAAATGAGATCTCAAGAAACTCGCCAATACATTTTATCTGAGAATTTTACCTGGGCATGAAATCTCATTGAAAGATAAATGTTTGAATGACTGACATCCTTAATAAAGCAGATACCACACCTTTGAGAGAGCTATTTTATATAAAATATTCTTCCATTCTATGTTTTCCAATTATTTTTTAAATTGTTTATGAGATCTTGTATGCACATACGGTAATAAAAATATTGTTTCTGATTAAGAATCTTGTTTCATATTTTCTGTTTGTTTGTTCATTTGTTTCAAATTTCACTCACTGAAATAGTAATGTATTTTAAAAATATTATTTCAAAGCTATGTAAGAGTTTATGATCAGTATCTTTTGTTATTCTTTGGATTCTATCTGAGAAATATAAGGAAGAGCTGTCACACATATTAAAAAACTTCATATTCAATGTATTTTAGAAAGGAATTATGGTTTACTTTTTTTAATTGAAATTAATATTTTTTTGTCTATTTTCAATTCCATTCACTGTAGTCTCCATTTTCTATACCATTAAACCTTTTCTTCTTTCATTGTTAGGATACAATTCTTGGAATAATAAGACATGAAAACAAGAAACACCTCTAGCATATTTTTTTATAAAAGATGTTTTCAGATATGATATAAAAACAGATAATCCCATGTCTTGATCCTGAATTCTGTTGCTAGGGGAAAACAGAAATGTTTACAGATCTGAAAGGCTACATTTCAAAACTGTTGTCCATCACGGAATTGAGCACTTAAGTATATATTACAAGACTCTCCACTTAACTCAAAGAAAATAATCTCTTGCTCCCAACTTACCTTCCACAATGCAGGCATGTTACAAGAACATCAGTTATTATCGATTTTTCACTAACCCTTACAAAATCATAAATCGTCTTCTTAAATGTTACCAGAAAGAAAATGCTTTCTTTAAGTCATAGATATAATCAAATGCTAGAAGAATTTAAGGATAGCACACAGCTCTCTAAATTATAGTGTGCATAAGGGCATCTGTTTTGTTGCAACACATCATAATAAAGCATTACAAAAAAAGCTTACAAAAGATAATTTTAATCAGAACTGGAGTTAGCCTTCTAACACAGAAGAATTTTGAAAAAAGTTCATCTCCTTAAGACAAATAATCTCTGACGTTCTTTGCCACAGCCGACAACTCACAAGTCATGGAGAATCAAAATGAGAATTTTGCAAAATGTTACCACTGCTTACGAGCTGATTAGACAGCTTGTGCATGGCTTTACTGCATGAGGAAAAAAAAAAAAGAGTATTTTTGCCCATGTGTATTAATATGAAAGGCAGATAATACTTACACTGCTTTCATTATTTTGCTGTATGGGAATTATAGAAAGGTATTTAGAAATCATAGTAGCATTTTATGAGACTATCACAGTAGATTTTTCTTTTAACAGCCCAAAAAGAGCAGCAGGAAGAGAGAACAGCACTCCTGCACCACTCTAAATATTCTGATCTAAGTGATTAATAGTCAGTGTGTTTTAAAGAAAAAAAATCTCCAATCTGTGGTTTATATTTTTTTTTCTTTTTTGATGCAGATAATATAAAGCTGACTGTCAACATTCAATAGAAGGATTTAAGACTTACTGAGAAGTTCATTACTTCCAGTCTTGTCTGTCATACATTATTTGAAGAGTTGTTTAATTATCTTAAACAGTAACAACAGCAATTCCTGTATTGTCTTGTTGTGTTATGGGTCATTGTTCTAACATCTAGAAGGACATGCCTATGCAAATGCTTTTTTGTCTTGAAGTTAGATGAGAATGAATGCACCGTCCTACTCAGACTCTCTTTAATCAGTTTCTGACTCCTATGCCACTCCTTCAGGGATTTTAAATATGTGTACAGAAAACCTGTCAATCTTAAACCCTCTAGACAGAAAAACAAATCCTATCAAAACATTAGCTTGGGATCAAAAGAGATGAACAGTTAAAGAGAAAACAACCTCAGAAAAAGTGAAATCATATATCATGGTAGCTGGAGTACAAGCATTTCAAAGTTGAAATGCACTTGTAATGATCAGATTTTTAGGTTGTTTAGTTATATAGTCATTCTTAAGCATGGCTATAGATCAAAGGTTTCACATATATATGTGCATACATACCTATATATGCATAATATAGTTACATGAAAAATATTTTGCCACCGATTTTTCTGATGCAGTACAGTTTCAATCCATAGCAAGTATAATGCAGAAGTACACGTCAGACTGAATTCACACCAATTGCCTGAACATATCACCAGTATATTCTCGGTTTTAGATTAAGCAATTATTTGAGGTTTTGTTAGAAATAGAACAAACAACCATTTTAGGAAGTTACTTTCAGACCAAAATATATGTCTCTTGTATGATACAGAAATCTCAGTACCCACTCAAATGAAGACACTAATATCAAGCAAAGTGAAAATTTTAATTCCACAGTAAGGTTTTGTGTTCACTGTAATATCAACAAAATCACCGCCAGAAAAGTAGTTTCAGACAGCTTGATGAAGCATGAGGTACTTTACCCTGTACCTGAATGCTGGCTGTCTCAAAGACTTTTGTAGCTATTTGACAGAGAGGATCAACAAAAGTCTGATGGGACTGACCCTTCCTATAAAAAAAAACAACACAGAAAAAAATTTCTGTAGGCTGAAGTGCTTGCTGAGTTTTAGAGTTGTGAGATGAACTTAGATGACATGCAGGACTTCACTGCAGGCCACTTCTCGTGTTTATTGTGATTGTCTCCCAGAGGGACAATAAAATTCCAGCTTGCCTTAAATAAATTATCAAATGGTGTAAAAATAAACCCATATAAAACAAACAAAATAAACCCCACCAAAAACAATTCATCCACTCTCAAATTCTAAAATTTATTTCCTAACTGAACAAAAGGCACTCTGGTGGATGACAGAGACTTCCAAGAAAGCAATACTTGAGTTTATTTAAAGTCTTCTGAAATTATTTTCCTTGTTTCCAGCCTGATGGCTACCCTTCTTCCTGTGGTTGATGGGGAACTTCTACTAGTGCAGAAAGCTTTTTCAAAGTGGTTTTGTTTTGCTCTGCCAGCAGCCTTTCTGGCCATCACACTGACCATGATGTTTTTCTGACTCACCTGTGGACCTAGGCTGGGGCAGAAGGGATTGCACTTGTGTGGTTCCACTCTTTCCTCTCAGAGAAATCCCAGAGGATGGCATAGGGCAATTGCTCATCAGCCCCGAGGGCTCTCTCTCATGCAGGATTCCACAAGGTTTCATCCTGTCATCTCTCCTTTCAACATGTATATGAGGCCACTGAGGAGATAATGAAATAATTTGGGCTGTGGTGTCATCGACACGCAGATGATACACAGTCCTACTCTATTGTCAGACCAGGATGGTGCAGTCATTTTGAGCTTCCAGTGCCTGGCTGAAAGAGGGGGGTGATGGCAATTTAATCCCAGGGAGACAGGTGCTGTGTTGGATAGGTGAAGGCAAGCACTCAGCAGATATCTTCTATCCTCATCTTTCAGTTCAGCCTCTTCTGGAAGAGGCTGATAATCACACATTTCTCTAGGTTTGGGTCTGTGTTTTCAAACTGAGTGGCAATAAGCACTATTTGCCAGTAGTGTTTCAGTCAGAGGCAATAATTTCCACTGATGTAAACCTTGCCACACCAGTCCAGATCTTTCTTCCAGAACATGGTACTGCTGTCTCATGTCCCCGAACAATGGCAACACATGACTGACTAGTGTTTAAGAAGGATTGGGAGCAATTAATAGTACTTCAGCCATGTAGCTGTCACTGAGAAAATAAACAACAGAATCCATGTCACTGCCTAACTGGTTTAGAACAATAACCATTGCTAATGAGCGTGTATTTTGAAGTTACATCTGTGCAGATATTTCTCTGCCTTTCAGCAGAGGTGATCCTGGTTGCACAGAGTCAATCCTCCGAGATCTTGCATTCTCAACCACAGGATGTGAAGGTTCATACACCTGTTGAACAATCCTTGATCCTACATCTAAATTCATTCTTTTTGTCCAAGGAATGTCAGGCTTGTTGGCCACCAGGCAGGGTGAAAGGAAGTGATGATGCTACATAATTAATGCTATGTAGTACCAATCTATCTGGATTAAAATGCTTTATAGAATATAATTTGAAAAGAAATACTTAATTTTACAGAGAAAATTTTAGAAAATAAATATAATCTTTCTTACCTGAATTCTAAACAGGTTTGTTTTTTTCAGAGTTTGCTCAGATTAAGTTCTCTGTACTTTATTCACTGTAAAAATTTATATTGGTTTTCTAGTTCAGTGTGACAGTATGAATTTAATAAGAAATTTGTCATGGCCTCAAATCATATTGAATAGAGAGAGACTATTAGTATTAACTTAATGCCAAGCTTTTCTACTTATTTGGAAACACTGTTATATTGCAATACATAATATTAAAAGGTTTAGCACCCGTTTCTCTACAATTATATGGTTTCATCCAACAGTCAAGGATATTTTCTCAATCTAAAAGGTAGTAGGAAGTGGTTGTTATTTTGCTGACCTATACAAATGTCAAAGTAAATAAATCAGGTGAACTAAACTGCATTTGCTACTACATTTGACTATAAAACAGGTGATCAATTAAAAATCCAAAGTTTAAAGTTTTACATTAAAATATTATATGCTGTAATATATAATATATAATATATATAATATATATAATATATTATATATATTGTATATATATTATATCATTTATATAAAATATACATATTATATTATATATATTCTAAAGTAATATTTATAGGAAGACAATAAAAAATCATTAGAAAGACATGAATGCTTTCTGATATGACTTTTCTTCCATTGAAATGAAAGAAATATTTTTATCTGAGGAGAAAATAATCATATAATTTTTTCTTTCTTCTGACGGGTGAAAGTGAACCATATTTGCTATAAAATAAATATGTAGGGGTTTCCAAATTTTTTTTATCCAATTTAAATTCTTCTCTAATTTAAAATATTCCATAACTCATGCCTATAATTTAAGATTTAATCTTTGACTGAATGCTTGTACTTGTGTGCTCATGTACTTTGTAATGGTCAACTTTACATACACTCCTATATTTTCTGTTGTTTTTTGAAAGACATAAATTATGACACTAAAAATACCTCAGAAAAATGTCCATTGCCAAACAGATACTGGTTGAGCTGCAATCAAAAATCAAAATAGAGTTCTTGGTTTTAGTATTTTATTGTTTGCAAATTACTTTAAAATGCCACAGTTGGAAACTTGCTTTTTTCTTTCCCCTTTGTTGTTTTTTTTTCCCCTTTCTGTTAAAGCGTTTGAGGGTGTGGATTGGATTGTGGTTTTGGGGGGATTTTTTGGGTTTTGTAACAATTCCTCCCCTTAGAAAATATCTTCTAAGATATACTTACATGTTTTTCAAGAGGCCATTTAATTAAAATTAATAACTGAAATTCACATAATCTCTACACTTACACACACACAAATTAACCACAGAAGTTTATACATACTCATTCAGTGCTCAGGGGACTACAGATTGATAGAAGTTCCCAATTTTCCAATGGTATAATTGCAGAATGCAGTGTGCTAGTGTTGGAAAAATATTTTCCTCTGTGACCCGTCCCAGCTGTTGCTTTTCCCAGCCAAAATAAAAATTTCTGAGGTTACTCCATTAAAAAATGAGACACAAAAATACAGATTACATCACTGACTGTAGATTGTATAAAACTACTTGGGATGTAAATCCCAAAGCTTTTACTTCAATTCACCAAGAATGTCCACATTCTTTTGTTTCTTGTAGCCTGAGGAACAGGCTTTTTGACTTTAAAATCTTTTGAACTTGTCTCCCCCTGGAAAAAAATCACTAGGCTGAGATTTACTTTGGTATTGTTCCAAAACTATTATAAATTACTGTCCCAAATTCAAAAGCTTTTGATATTAAACTACTAGGAATATTTTTGAACTCTAGCAAAACTGACATAACTGCATTGTTTTGAGAAAGTAAAGCACTTTAGTGAAAACTAATTTAGTAAAAATTGGAAGAATAACTCAAACCACCACATCATAAAATATTATGGTAAAATAAGAAGGACATTGAAACCTTTTCAATTTTTTTTCTTTTGAAATTATTGAAATTTGGTTTTGCACTGTTGGTGAGATAACAATTAAAAACAAAGATTAAAATATTGACTTTCTACACATCCTGCTGACAAAGAATTATCACAATATTTCAGTAATTATTAACTTCTTTCTGTAAGTCCTTTCCATATAGGACAAGCTATATATTTGCACTTTGATGACATGAATCCTAAAAAGAAGCACTGTAAGCCATAATGAATGAAACTTATCCTAGCATGAGTAGATCATAATAGATCTTGTAAAATAAACTCTTGTTAGCATTTACACTGACTCCATGTAAACAAATTGAGAGTAGTTAAATCCTATTTGAGAGATGTGAAATCAGGGACAGGTAACTGACTGTGGTCACAGTGCAACACCTGTTTCAGTCTATCAGCTCCTGGCCCCTCCTTGCCTCTTGAGAAGGGTGTGGGACCCCTACATCAATAAAACCAGGTTTGCAGATAACTTCTCCAGCCAATGTCACCCTCTCCAAAGAAACCCTGACCTGGATAGGCACAAGGACAACGATTTACAGGGGTGACAACGAGCAATGGTCAATATATCTGTGACATTGCCTTTGTCAATACTGTGAATTTCATCCTAATGTTTTCAGCAGTGTACATGTGGTATCTATCACAGAGCTGACACTTACAGTAGTATCTAATCACTGTGTAGGGATGGTATGAAAATGGAAATAATCTCAGAGAAACTTAAAAAAATACCCCCGAACACACAAAATCAAAGGAAAAGGTCAGTGAACTGAGAATCATCAATATATTATCCTAAATATTAATGGTCTTCAAGGTCAATATTTTCTTTGGCATTTACAATAATAACATGAGATGTACAAAACTAAATGTATGAAATGGGTATAAACCTATAATGTGTTGATGCACATCAATTAAAAGAAAAAAGAAAAGAGGAGAGACATAGTAATTGTTTTAAATGGCTTCTGTTTCTAACCTTGCTTATTGACTGCCCTCTGAGTGCCTGTTAAAATAAGGGAGCAGGTCATTCAGCAGCAAAAGCAATTATAAAATGCAAATGACTGAGCATTTATTGTCAAGATTGGCTAGATAAAAAAGGCCTGATAATAACATATTTCCAAGTAGATGACATAATTAGATGTTTGTATTATAAACAATGGGAAATAATACAAGCCTTTAGTATTTTCAGAAAGGCTGCAATTAAACAATAGGTAAGCATTGTGACATAAATTTTATTAAAAAGTGACAATTCAATTTGCCTCTCAGAAATTAGAAGGCACCATCGTGTGGTTGCTCTGCAGGAATGCAGTCAGGACAACCTCTGACCTACCATCTCCTCCTGCCCTTTCCACTGCGCCAGCTGGAATATCAACATTCTGCCACAGACAAGGATACATGGTCTGCCATTCCCAGAACTTTCTCTGAAGGAAACAGTGAGACTATGTACTAGGCAAGACTAGAAGAGTTATCTAGTCCAAAACACACTCCAGGTTATCACATTATTCAAACAAGCATTTGAAGTGAAAAATCAGAATTATTAACAATAATAACAAAACCACATTTAATTTCTAATAAGTTTAAAATCAAAATGTACCGAAACCTAAAAACTCTGTAGCTCATTAAAGCTGCATGAATTTTTGAGCCAGTTAGAGTCAGAAAGTCTTGTTTGTGCTATCCTTACATTTTAAAAACATATTTTGAGCATTTTGCAGAAAGTGTTTTAAATTATTGCATTCAATTCATTTCAGGCAAGAATCATCCAGATAAATTGGTGCCATCTCTGAAGACATTGTCTCATATATAGGTCACAGCTCAGCATTCAGAATTTCTTTTTCCATGGAATCTGCAGTTGTAAGTAAAGCAGTTCTGTATGTAATGTGTATATTCCTAGCTACTGATCTCTGCTTTGGGCCCAGTTCTGCCACGTGCTCAGTCATTGTACCTTGTGAGATGAGTTATCCACACTGATCTTTCCCAACTCAATTGTGCAGCTGAGCAGTGAATTATTCAACATGGAAAGTTCAATAGCTTTTGTCTCCCCTGTAAATGTATGTGAAATACAAACAAATATTAATGTACTTATTGTTTTTATTGCTTTTATAATAATTTATAAATTAATGAATATTTCAGAGAGGCTAATTTAATTGATGTTTGTGTTAGGATTTGATTGTATAACTTCACAAATACTTCGTTGGTGTTACTGTTTCAATACATGTTGAGACAATCTAGAACTTTTTACTATAGCAACAGTATGATCTTATCTCAACAAATAGTTATGTGTCTCGTTTCACATTATTTGAAGTACTTCACACTTCAAAATTAATAAAATTTCCATCTGATATTTCTGCAATCTGCTATTGTAAATTTCATTAATTTTGAACTAGTTCCAGCCTGCTGAAGGCTCAATGAGTTTTGAATGGCTAGAAATGATAGTAGAATTTAATACATATATAGCTGTTCTCACATTCATAATTTCTGGATTTTTCTGGAAAATAGTTATTTAGGATACTTATTTTTAAGCAAGCTAGCTTTTGTAACTGCAAGTGACTGGCAGACTGTGATAACATCCAGGCTTATCTTTGCTTTTGAAAGGTGCCAATAAAAGAGGAATTTCTCTCTGTCTGGAAAGTGTTGTGGTGGCATAAAATCATCTGTTCCACAGAAAGTCTCCGGAGTGTCATATATTTCCTTTGGACTTTGAAATACATCAGGGGCATGGATGTTTTGAGCCATCTTTTCTTTCAAGATGCAACGTTTTTTATTTTAGCAAATAACACCATTTTATCTGTTGTTCTTCTGAACTTGATTCCTTTCAAGATTTCACTCCTCCAAATAGGTTCACACCAGACATTATCTATGTCTATGTGTAAGCTCCAAGTGTAGGGTGACATAAAAAATTCTAAAACCCCATATCTATATTATAGAATTTCAATCTGCTTTGCCTCCCAGCTGGAAATACAACTGAATATTTTGTACACATTAAAAAGCAAACACTCATGCCCACTTATATCTCAGGATACTTCATATACTCAGCAGCTGAAGTTATTTTGTTCATTGACTCCTAATATGACCTGTGATCTTTCCTCTTTCCAAATATTGACAAACCCTGTATTAGAATGATACTCTGATTCCTAAGGGATGAAACCACAAATGTTACCAAAATAGGTGCCTCCTGGGATATCCAAAGCAACATTATTTGCACTGTTTACTCATCTCAACAGGGACTTGAACAGATTGGAAACAAATGACAGGATTTCTGAGCTCGCCCTGGGCTGCTGTTGCTCCCTCTCCTAGGCAAAGGGGATCTGCTACACTTGGAGAGGTTGAAAGAAGATGTTTTCTGAAAGTCTCTGGGTGATGCAAGAAGAGTGGGTGAGGGGATGCTGGGGTAGGCCATGCGTAGGGATGTGAGCATCACCTTCCTCTTAAGTTCATTCTGTAAATAAAACTGCAGGGAAATTTCAATGCTCTGCTGATATCGGGGTATGTGGGAGTAGCAGGGGGGAGATGGAAGTTAAGTGATTTGAGGCAACAAGGAGAGAAGGAGAGGAAAAGAGAGAAGCCTGGCTCAACTCGACTCAACTCAACTGCTTCAGATTTATTCCTAACTGTTTAAAATATCTAAACACTTGATGATGAAACATGTCTGGCACAAATGCTGTTGAAAGGTCACATACCTCCAGTCATTGCTATCTCTATCCAACACTAATAAACAAGTGGAAAAAGGCAAACCCAAAAGAATAATTTAAAAAACTAAAAAAAACTCAAACAAACATAAACAAACTGCTCCCCCCCACCCCAACTAAAGGACTTAAGGAAACAAATCCTTAATTAGAAAGTTTGCTTGCTTCCTCTCACAACTTCCAACATGCTGCTATTGTCATATATGTATTTACACCCAGTAAAATACTGAACTCACACAACAAAATTATTGTCAAAGCAGTCCTATTTTTCTAATTGAGTGCTAACTAAAAATTCAGAAAAGCTAAACCAAATTTTACTGATGTTAATATGAGATCCATATCCATTTTAGGAATGGATAAAAATTATTGATATTTACATGGGTTTCTTGAGTAACCAGTATATCTTCCTTACAAACTCATTTCAGAAACATAACATTTCAATGGTATGTTAACAGTAGGAATTAACCTGCAATATTGTAAAGTAGAGGACCTAAAGGGTCCTTTAACAATTAAATGAATGTACCCATGTTCAAACAGTGTTTAGGACCTTGAAACCTCACAATGCCTTAGTGTGTGTTAGAAAAAAATTCTTAGCAATATAACAAGGAAACTTGAGTGCCAAAAAGTTGTCTCAAAAGAAATGAAAACAAATAATAAATTTTCTGAGTAATGATTCAAGTTAGAAAACCTCACTAGCATCATCTGGAAAAATATCAATATAAATATAGTTTTTGGATTTACTACTGATTTATTAAATTACATTTCCAAATGTAAATTTAAAAATTGTCATAGGTCACAATCTCCTCGAAAGTTAAAAAAAAGGAAGACCTAGCAAAATCCAACTGTTTCTCTCAGTGTTAAAAAATCAGATTTTGCCATAGCAATAAAATATATTCCTTTATTTTATGTTTAGACATGGGCACATACATCTGGAAAGATTTATTTTATTATTATGCAAAAAAATGGTGACTTCAGCTACAAATTTTTCAATATATTACTAGTCTTAGCACAATTACAGTATTCTGGTTGTATAAATTGCAAGTACACAACAAGTTAACAATAGGATTTCCAAAATTGGGTCAATTTTAAATTACAGGACATCATATCAGTAGTAAACCCAGAAAAAATGAATCATGTTAATGTAAAGTTTTCCAGATGTTACCAGGACAATTTTGCAAGTATAAACTCCTATAAAGAACATTTGTATAGAGACATTTTTAGATTTTGACTTTGAGCTACAGTTTATCTTTTGAAAATCAGAATTATCTGTAGAAGATTAATTTGTTTCCCATTACAGTTTCAGATTTCTTCTTCATCCATAAAATTAACTGCAGTGAACTTCCAGGAGTAAAAAGCTGTCTTTTTTCAGGCTTGAATAAGAGGAGAAATAGTCACTTGTCCTGAAATCTGGCTACAATTAAACACATTGAAGAAAAATTAAAAGCTGCAAATGTAAAACTTTGGATATTTTGCTGTCATCCTTTGTTATACAAATACTTTACTATAAGAATAAACAATAATTATGTATCACCTACATTTCACTAAACATCACAAAATGTTTTAAACATTATTTAAATAGAGCATAAATATAAAATAAAGAGGCAATGACAATATTTACCTTTTCCAACTGGGCATTTTTTTTTGATTTATACAAAAATTCCCCAACTGCCACAAAGACAGAAAGCACCAATCCTGCTGCCAGCACGATGAAGATTCCTCCAATGTTTTGCACTCCCAAAGCACTGGCCTCTTTACTTTCCTCTTCCGGGCAACCATTGCCTCTCCACCATTTCTCTTTCATCATGTGGAGCTTGCCTTCTTCTTGCAGCTGAAGAATTGCTATAGTGATCTTGTCTCTATATGGAGAACCTGAAGAGACCACAGGAAAGAAATATCACATGGAATATATTACACGAAACGTTAGTTATTCCAAATAAGAATAAAAATAATATCTCATGAAAAAATAATATATTTAGCAGCCATAAGATTAATCAGAGAGCTGTTTGCTTCTTGATACACAGGTTACACAAATATATATTCAAAAAAATTGATCCAGCTGGTATTGCCAGTAAGCTGGGCCACTTGATGCAACAATTGCTATTACATTTAGTCACATGGTCTCAAACATCTTCATGCCTAAATATTATATTCAGCCAAATAGTCTTCTTCTTTCAGTTTTTTCAATCTTTTCTCAGTAAGTTTTTCAATTATTCAGGCTTCAGTAGATTTAGTCTAATATACATAAATCTAGGGGCTCTTGCTTCATAGTTTGTTACCCTAAAGCTAATAATAGGTCTGATATTTAATGAACACTTTATGCTGTTACTTTATTAGAAGAGGGAAAAATATGCTTCAGGACCAATCCATAAAAGTCTTTATTTGATAGATTGTCAGATATTTAAAATACCTTTCAACATGCACTCACTTATTAACAGTACCAGGTAGCAAGAAACTCAGAAGGATAAGATTCAGTGTGTTTGGATAACAGGGATATAAATTCACATATTTTGATGTATTTCTTTCTCATAATTCATTATTTTAAAATGACACGATAATTTTGTAGCTTTTGAATATTTCAAAATTTCAAGGGGTAGTTCAAAGGCTGGTGTCATATCTTTGTATGCAATCTGTTCTCTCTTTATTTACATTGTGCATAAAAGCTTTTCAATGAGTATTTTTAAATGTACATTAATAATTGAATAATGGCAATGCAGAAAGCTTTTATTTTCTGAATGTTAGAGAGTAAATCATGTCAGTTAGAAGGGCTTTCTCTGTTAAGACTTGTGCAATGTTTAAGTAGAGAACAAAGCCATCATTTTTCTTGTTCTCCTTTGAAAAAGGGAACAAAAGACTCTTCTTTAAGTAGTTAAGAAATCTCAGGAAAGGAAGAAAAAGAGTAGATAAAAAGGTATGGTATCCCCTCTTTCAGTTGATATGAATGCAATTCTGTAATGTATCCCTCCTCTTTTTTCCTTCTATCTTAATAATGTTACTTACTGACTATAGTTTTTAGGGTTTCTTTCAACTCAATAATGAAATACATTTTCATTAACTTTTTACATTTAAAAAATCTTCTGCATCCACAAGAGAGATGCTGCCTGTTTAACTATTTAACTACTGTGATCAGCTGTGAAGAGATTGAAGAAATTCATGGATAAAGATGCTTTATAGTATAAACATCTTGGAAAACATGTATACTTTTTTTTTAAAAAAAAAAAATTAACTTATTCTATGTTTCTTCAAATTCTTTTTTACATATCTAGAACTCATCCTGAGAAGAGAGCTTATAACAAAGAGCTGCTGTGCCAGTATAGAACATAGAAATGATTGCTAATTACAAAATACAAAAGTACCTTTTCCTTTATTCAAGAATAAATGGTGGGAAGAGCTATCCTCAAAGTATTTAAATTGCAAGGACTTGAGCATTTATCATCTATGCTTAGAAAAGGATGATGTTTTATGCTAGGAGGTAAACTGTGTTTGCACTGGACTATACAGGAAGCATAAAGAAAGGAAAACAAACTCTTTTCTACTCTCCTGTGCACTTGGGGGCCTAAGTCACATAATTTCAGACCATCCTGATTATGCTGAAATTCTGCAAAACCCTATACTTGACACATTTCTTCAGTCAAGGGAAAGGAAGAAAGTGATTAGTCCACAAGAGCCTGGGGAAGTGTAAGTGCATTCTGTAATCTTTTGGGGATATTTTCAACATTACACTGCATATAAATATTTAACAACAACAACTTAAATAACATTAGATTCAGAGAAATAGTCTTAGACTCAGTTTAAGCTGTCTTCTGATCTGACAGGCTGCTTTCTAATTAAACTGATTTGCATTCTATTTCGACACAGTTGGTCTAAATATATTGAGTACCATCTATTCTTCATGTATTATTTATATTTTTCTGGGGATCAGATTTGCACACTTACAATTCTAGTATATTTGAAGCAGTTAAAAAATTAATTAACTGAGGAATTTGTGGACAGAAACAATAAAGCATGGTCTAATACAGTCTACAATTAGTTAAGTTTATGAGGATTGCATGAGAAACACAACTAAATAATGACTCAGTTTAATAGTATTTGTATTACTTGCGGTTGGTGGTTTGCAAAATTTTGCACAAATGGTTGTGAAACAGACATATTACAGGACCTTTGGTGTTTCTACTGCAATGTTTGTATTTGCTATACCTTATTATCTGCTCTAAGAAATGATCTTGTCACAAGTAAGGATCAATGTGGGATGACAAGCATTATATATAGCTGCTGTTAAATCAAGAATATAAAAATTTATACCCATGAAAAAGCTAGCATTGAATGCTGTAGTTCTATTCTAATTCTGAAGGACTTAGAATGTTCTAAATTCGTAGGTTTACATTTTGCAGCAAATATTGAGTACACCTAATAATCTGATACTTTGAAAAAAGGAAATTTAGTTCTGTTTATACTGACTCAAGTAGCTATTAGGAGAACAAAAGCAGCATATGAACAATATTTCCTCAGACTAGATTTTCTCCTAGCTTTTTCTCTCTTACAAACAGGACTGCAAGTCCCAGCAATGGAAAATTCATCCAGAAGCACCTGAAGTGGCTAAAAGCCTGATCTGTGGATGACAAAAGTACCATAAAAAAGTAAGAAATTATATATAGAGAATATGGTCAAGGCACTCAGATTGCACTCTGGGTGTAGCAGCTTTTTTTCCGGCAGAACTGATAAATGCTATCAAGCAAATGCAAAAGATTTATGATACTTACGGGTAATTTTCCCTATCACTCTCATCACATGACTGAAACATGACTCGAGCCCTGCCATGAGGTGTTGCAAGAAGCCCATGTCCTGCTTTTTACATTTTTAAATCAAAATTGTTTAATATTATCTTATTTAAATCCTCATTAAAGTGAATTTAGTGTTCAAAACAAAACCAAAAAAGACATAAAAGGAAAATAGAAACTTTAGGACTCACAGACAATATGTATGAATGAATTAGCAGAATACCTACAGTATGAATAAAAGTGAAGTAATAAAGAGTAAGAAAAAAAAAGAAATAAAAACAAAAGAAAAAGAGTATAAAATTTTGAAACATGATGAAATAGAAACTCCATATCTCAACCTTCAATAGAAAGACAAAACATTTAAAAAAAAACAAACCAGCTCAGTCCTTTGGAACAGACACTCCTTTCTAGGAGATAACTGGTGACACACCATGTGGAGTTCACTTTCTCACAAGTACCATGTATAATGCAGTCGTAGGCATGACAGAAACAACATGGAAGGCTTACCCATAACTGTGGAGTAGGTGTTTAGATTATGAGGAACCAAGGAAAACTATTTCCTACAGAGCCTGAGAAACCTTCCAGGAATCTAGAGTACAGTCAGCACTCAATAACAACGACTGATAATCACAGTTATTACATGCTGTAGGAAAGCATTGGGTACAGGCTGTAGGAGGAGCACTTACTTCATCTCCACAGAAATGTTTTTGTTTTTAAAGTTACAGCCACCTCAGCTTCTTAACCCTCTTTACCTTCTCTAAGCAGGATGGGAAGGAAGGGTCAATATAGTTTGGTTCATTCTTCCTATCTGTGGGTTCTAAAAACTCCAAGAAATACTTGAAGAAAGAAAAGGGATTCTCTCAGTTCCCAGTCCCTGGCTCCATTTTAAAAATCAATTTTCTGATGAAAAAAAATCAGAGCTTTTAGATTCTTATTTTTAACCCAAGCAGTTCCTGTTACATTAGCATTATAATATTTAATATTAGACATGGAATAAATAGAAAATATTCATTAAATTGAAGTTACTATAATGGAAAATCCTCAGTAGATGTTTACTGTTTAACTAGATGTTTAGCCATCTAAACTACCTCTTATCTAAATTAGAACTGCAAACATTCAAAACAAAATCCAAATCAAATCTGGTCACTATTCCTTTACAAATATATATACATATATATATATATATATATATATGCACATATATGTATATATATAGATACTTATGTATTAATCTTTGAGCTATATGTATGGATTGGGAAACAAAAGTTGCTGGTAAGTCATGACACACTTAAAATCAGTATTTTATGCTAAATGCAATCAATCCACTTTCTCAGGTGGTGTGTTCTCTAATTATTTTCATTTCTTCGCACTCATACCCATTTGCAGCTGAGGCTAATTTCTGGTCATTTCATTTTTAGTACCATTGTTTTAAAGTTCATGTAGGTATATAAAACTGAAATGTAACAAAGATTGATGATATAGCTGAGATTTACATATTATTCTCCCATACACAAATATGCAAAATAATTTATATCAAAGTTAGATGATTATTTGGGAGTTGAAAGTACAGTAGCCATTAAGTAAATGTCATGTTCATAGGTACTTATTGTTTTAGGACAGGGAAAGGAACATACTTAAAAATATTAATTTGCAGCTAGCTTAAAACATATCTAGCCTCCACAGTGAGTGCATTATTTAACAAAACAAAACAGGAAAATCATTGCCTACAATGAATAATTCAAATAAGTCACTACAATAACAGGTTTCATACTAAATACACACTTTCTTTTCGTAGTACCAAGATAATTTGAACAGAACGAAGATGTTTATGGATTTTTTTATTGTTTTAAGTACTCAGATGTTTATTAAATTATTGTATCAGCCATTTCAGCTCTAGTTTTGTTTTCCTTTTTTTTGACTCAGGTTAGTTTTTTCAGCTGCTCCTCTAACTACCACTATAAACTGGTGTAGAGTACCTCTTTTAGACAGATTTAACAAATGAATGTTAGTAACATTTTTCATAAAGCCTTCATGCATTTTAACGTCACAGATAATTTGAGAAGATCATAATCATAATACACTATTATCTCTTTATCACTATTGAATTGCACAGCTGCAGAGTGGAAAGATATCTGTTGAAACCTCGAGTGAGAAAATCAGTGATATTATTTTTGCCACAGATGAAAGTATTCCTTATTTATACAGTGTTTTCTTTTTTCAATTCTCCTTGCAAATCTGTGACACTCACATACGAATGGTTTCAAATATAGCCTTCTTTGAAAGAAATATTTGTCTAACACTACCCAGAAATAAACAGATGAATTAACAAAGCTTAAAAAATTCTACAAGTATTTCTGGTATATGTGAAGATTTTGGTCAGGCAGATAAGATTATATTGAAAGACAAGTGTAAGGTCATAACAAAACTGTCCAGACCTGAAAACCCATTTCACACTTTTGCACAACACCCCAAGTATTTGGTGAGCTATAAGGGAAATTCCCTAAACAATGAATATCTTCTATTAACTGTTCCATCCTATGTAAGGACTGAGTTATGAAGTGGCCTTGGGCGCATCTAACTGCAAACCATGCAAACACATGTGCTGGGATGCAATACACCAGTTTTTTTTCTAATTAAGGGCAATGTATCAGGCCAGAGAAATTTTAAATTTGTAGATGAGTCTTTGTCAATCCAATCCGTAAACTCAGGGAATCATAGAATCATTAATTCTGAAAAGACCTCCAAGATCATCAAGTGCAGCCTTTGATCAAACACCACCTTGTCAATTAACCACAGCGCAAAATGCAACATCCAGTTTTTCCGTGAACACTTCAGGAATGGTGATTCCACAACTTCCCTGGATGCCTCATTCTAGTACTTGTCAACACTTCCAGCAAAGAAATTCTTCCTCATGCCCAACCAGAACCTCTCTTGGAGCAGCTTGAGGCCTTTTCCCCTTGTCCTGTTGCTAGTTACCTGGGAGAAAAGACCAACCTTCTCAAAGGTCTCCCTTAAGCCTCGTTTTCTCCAGGCTAAACAATGCCAGCTCCCTCAGTTGCTTCATATGACTTACTCCTAGACCATTTACACCACATCTATGAATACCATACATTGTGGTCCAAGGCACAATAACATCAACATTAAGTTTTAATAATGTCTTTGCTTTGGTTACGTTTGTTTGGTAAATTCCTACTAGAAAACCTTTCCAAGGCAGAGTCAGCTCACAGCAGCTACAGGATGTTAAGTGTTTTGACAATTCCTTGTTGATGTAAAGCTCAGTCTCAGCATGCCTCCCAGACAGTGCTTCAATATGCTCATAATCCTGAGGCAACTATGAAAAACAGTTCTTTCATCAAATATGTTAGCTACACAGTCTTGCATTTCAGAAATAATAAATTAACTGTTCAGACAGTTGAAATTCTAAAATTAGTTTCAATACATGGCTTGACCTGCATAAAAATAAATAATTTGCACCATTTTTTCCTTTTTTTTTTTTTTTTTTTTTTTTGCATTATGTTCAACTAATGAAGACAAATGTAATAATTTGTTTTAGTTATAGGAGAACTGAAGCTCAGCACTTTTATGCATGTATAAGTGATGAATATTACAGTTCAGATTGTATGAAGGATTACAGACTAAGTGCAGGCAAGCATGAGTAAAAGGCATTCTGTCTTGGTACATAGATTCCTATTTATTTCTGCAGAGACAGATTTGTTTCTATGTCTCATCCCCAAGGACTGGTTAAAAATTCTCATATTATGTAATATATATTGTCTGAAGGTAACAAATAGCTTCAAAAGGACTCGGGTGTCCTAACAATAAAAACAAATGATTGTCTATTATTATTAATAGTATTAGTATTAGTATTAATATTATGACTTCTACTACTTTAGATCTTGAAAACTATAAGCAGTAGGAAAATGTTTCCATGTTGAGAATTCATATTAAAACTGAATTTTTATTTTTTTTTTTTTATTAAATAAGGGTATATAATATATACATATGAAAATTTGCACAGTATTTAAGTAGAGTTCTGGATTGTGAGGTGGAGACTTTTCTCCAGGATCAGTACTTTATAACAGGTAATAAAGGTGTCTCAATATCCTGTCTCCCACACAGTTCAGCAGGAAATAGATACAGATTCTGAAATCACAACAATGATTAAATTGACAGCCAATGTTGATTAGATTTCATACCTTGAAAACTAAATCTGGGAATAGATTTACAGCAATGAAAAATTTAAACTTTAAAACTGTTCACTGTTTTCAGGTATGTAGAATTTTGTTTCAGTTACATCAACCAAGTTTAACATTAACAACTTTGGGGACTAAATTTATGTATAATTTACCTATTATTCCTTTCAGTTTTGAAACTGCTTTCTGAAAGATTTCTGTATCATTCAAATGTGTGATTTTGCTGGTTTTGCATAAATATATTTAATCATAGACATGTAAAAAGGATAGACTCTCTGTTTACTGGCCAGTGTCAGACACAGCAGAGTTGCTGCAAGAGTAGAAGCAAATCTTACTGTCTCTGTAGAGTCTAGGGTACTCTTTTTCTTTAATTTCTTCAAACAATGCAACATATAAGTCTGATTTTAGAGAATGGTTTAATGTTTAAAAGAAGTAACAAAAATATTTAATAAAAATACCCTGCCTGTGTGTCTTGGAAAAAAAATGCCTAAAATTATTCTCTGCATTGATCACTGACTGCCAAATGTATGCTTTAGTTGAAATAAACGTGCCAGTAATGCTCAGTGCTCACTAGTATTGTTTTCTAGTCTTTCCTGAGATTTAAGGAAAGTTTTCAAAACTACTCTTCAAAACATGTCACCTTTTAAGTTTGGTGGAGGTATGAAAAGAGAATTATGTCAGGATATGGAAAGTAGCCTTAGCTACAGTAAGGACTTAACTTCAAAGAGTAAGGGATGTTTATAAACTCCAAGATCCATGGGATGCCTTTTTTTTTTAAATGTTTTTAGTATTAACCAGTATTACAATTTCTTGTGGCTCCCTTGCTACCATAATATTCTTAGACTGTCAGCCTAGACCTCCAGGAGAAAAGAAAAAGACGATAACAAAAAACCAAAAAACCCCAAAACATCAATGTGGAGGGGATGATGCTGAAGTTCACTAACTTTGAGACAGCATGAATGGAAGGTATGGGAAAAGAACAGTCTTAAACATAGGGAAAATCAGTTACACAGCTCCCCTCTGCACTGCATCTACTCACATCTGTTAAATTATAACTGTTTTGTTTCTCCTAATGAGAGATACATTAGCCCATTTTTGAAACTACCAGAAAGCAGGGAAGTCTCTCAGGATTGTCTTCAAACTTAGAGTAACAGTTGCCTTGAAGAAATCCCATTTTCTCTTCCACATCCATGTTTGCATACTGTCACTGCTTTCTCCATGCTATGAGCACTTCCAGCCTCCTTAGCAACTACGTAGATGAATATGAAGCAAAATAATGTCATGAACAAAAAAGATGAACATTATTCTGCTGGTTTAGTTCACTAAACCAGCTCAAATAGCTGCCAGTTGTAGCAAAGTGAAGCAGCCCTATGGCAGTTTGACATGACAGTGAAACTTCAGCCTTACTTTTGTATTCACATATATTAAAGATAGAACTCTTATGCCTGGAGAGGCTTTGTTTCATGTTTTTTTTGTTGATGTTTGTTTTTTTTTAAGTTAGATTTTTTAAAAATTTAATAAACAATCTGGTTCACAAAATCAGATCTTTAAATCGTTGCTATTCCTGTTGTTTCTAATAGAAGTAAAATAAAATTAGAGGAATAGGCTGAAACTGTGCAGACATGTTTGTGCAATGTGCAGGAACAGAGAAAAGCACCATGGAATGGAAGCACTAACCTTGTCAAACACTTCTCTAGGGGAAAAAAAGTATTTTCCTTCAAATCTGTCCTCAAAAAGCAGTTGGAAAAGCAACAAAGAACTTTCTTTTCTTGCTGAGAAGAAAACACTTTGTCAGGACTAAACACTGTAGGAATTGAAATAATGTGTGATTGGTCTCATTACCTATACTAAAACATATTGGGATTACTAAAGTAAGTTGAAAGCACTCAGTGATTTAAATACAACACTCTAACCCAATCTATTTGTGGTATCTAATAACCACGTCTAAGTGTAAAAGCAAACAGAAAGAACATGAAAACAACAAAAATAAAAGGATAAGGAAAAAAGGAAAAGTGAAAGGGAAAAAAAGATAATTAATTGTATAAAAATGGCATTGAAGGAATAGGATAGAACAGAACAGAATAGAATATTTCAGTTTAAAGAAATCTACAGCAATCATTTTTTCCAATTGCCTGACCAATCCAGGGCTGACCAAGTAAAAGTGCATTGGTTAAGGGCATTTTCCAAATGTTTCTTAGACATTGATAGGCTTTGAGTATCAAACACATCTCTGGAAAGTACATTCCACTCTTTGACCATCCTCTGGATAAAGAAATGCTTCCTAATGTCCACTCTAAACATCTCCTGGTGCAGCTTTGAACCATTCCCACACATCCTATTCAGGCATGCTATTGCAAATAGCAAAGCTCTGGTCTTTTAAAAGCTAGACAAAACATAGAGGACAACATCCTACACATCTATAGGATGTCGAAGTGCTAGTCATACATTTACAAGGCATTTACCCTTATTTTATCTACTTTTCATTTTGCAGGCAAGCCCCAAAAGTAAACTAATTTTTAGACCTTTACAAAAAAACAACAAACAAACAAAAAAAAAAATCCCAAACAAACAAGCAAAAACCCACAAAAAACCCCCCAACAGGCTGCAAAATCTGTCTGGAAAAATAAATGCAGAAAGGAAGGAGGCTGCCTAAACTCTTAGGGGAGAGTTAAGATTATTCTTTTCACTTGCTGTTGCATATTTAGAAAATGAATCATTTGTTTGTTTGTATTTTTAATACATTAAGTTTTAATATTTGAAATTACAAGCATCTATTAAAAAATCTGTCTTGAGTAATTTATATGCTCCACTGTGCCTGACTTAAAGTTTTCTATATTTGGAAACTTGTCTGTAAAAAAGGCATAGTGAAATATTTTGTAAAATACCTGCATTAAGAACATGGTCAGATCAGCTAAAAAAATTCATTATTATAACATAAAATCTTTTACTGTGAATACTTCTTATAGGTCCCTCCATAGAGATAGAACAGGCAATACAAATCAGCTGAATCTATACATAGTTACAGGAAACAACAGGAGAATTAACTGCTATGCCTTCATTGATTAAATGATTTATTTTTTAAAATTCTCTTTGAAATCCACAGCCTTCCTACAAAGGTAAGAAGAATGCTATTGTATTTAATTTATTAATGGCTTAGATATATATAAATAATTAATAAAGTCATATTCCTAGAGAAGATATTAAGTAGCAGGTCATAAATTATTGTCTGAAATTCTTTTTTTTCCGCATTGGAATGCTTAAGAGAGCAGAGTGTGAAATACTCTTTCTAGATTCTATGACTGATGAAATTATATTAATTTTACCGTCTTCAAAATGCACATACTCCAAAAAACACTTTTACTTAAATGTTACACAGCTGACAGAAATTAAAAAAAATTACTAAAGAAAGGAAACTAACCCCAGCCTTCCCTCTGATTTTACAAAAATAAAATTTAAAAATGTTAAGATTCCCTACATTATGCAAAAATGTATAAAGAAATGTCTACATGCAAGTGATGAGCACATTACTGAGTTGGCCAAAGAGATTTTTTGGAATTCATATGTGAGTGGGCTCAATTTTGAGAGTCTCTTAGAACAATATGCTGAGAAAAATATGGGGTTTTGTGTGAAAGGTAAAAATGTCTGTTAAAAAAATGGATTTTATTTGATATTTCATTTGAATTTGCAGAAAAGAGAGCTTCACTTAAAAAGGCACCTCTGAATCAATAGAACATGAGAATCTTGAATTTTGTTTCATGCTTTGAACTTAAGTGAGTGTGCTGATATCTGGGGCCTGCAGTCAATGCATTTCTGCCGGAAGGCTGTTGATTTTGCTCATATATTTTTCTTTTTGACTTGTGAGGTATAACTTGCTTGCATCACAGAAGTTGCCAAATTTCCATTGTGAATTTATAAATATACCCTTATGAGATCTTTTTTATGCACTTGCATGAATTAATTTTCATACCTGTATCTGTGTTACTATTGCAAGTTATTGTAACTTTTTATAATGGGTATTTCCATAAGACTTATCTTGGCTATGAAATGCTGGAAATGTTGACCCCAAAATGCATCATTCATATCCTGAGAGATGCATTTTGTGCCCATGCACAGTGAAGAGTCTTATATAGGCAGGGGAGTGCACTTATTTAAAAAACAACAATTTTTGAGTTAACAACTAGCTGTAAAAGATCTGAATGTTAAACCCTTTCCTGCATTTTTCAGGGCATCTTGGTAGTCCATCAATATGAAAGTGACAGGGATACAAAGAGTGATATGATCTAGAAGAGTCATAGTATGATCCACTTGATCACAGCTAGTGAAGAGTTAGTAAAAAAGTCTTATAAAAGTGAAAAGAATCATGTAACAGATTCAAAGATCCTTCTCACTATATTTTGAAACTGAGGTATTATTTATATTAGTAACAGAACTTGGTTGTATTAACTGAAAAGGAATAAAGGAAAAAAGTGGGTATTTCACCTCTTTCTCAATTTTTTTTTTTTTTTGCCTCACTCTTATCAGGTGTTTTAGGAAAATCACTGCTACACCACTAAAGCCCCCTCTCAATCTAATTTTGGAATTTTCTGCAGCTCAGCAACAGAGAAACCTCAGAGAAACGACTAGCTCTAATTCCTTCTATGCATCATATCTATATACTACTTTCCATTTTATATTTCTTAAGATCTAGAAGAAATATATGCAATTTTAAGGATTACTAACACATACCATTTGTCACTTTCAAAATGTCAAAGGCATTACTTTGCATATATCTCCACACACACAGAGTTTGTCTGGCATATACCAACAGGATACTCCCCATCTGCCACGTAGAGGCAGATGATCTGAAAGGTGCATGCTCAGTAGATCTATTCATATGGAATCAGTTCCAAATATCCACTTGTCAGCCATCTATGTGCTCCAGGTTCAACACAGAAGCAAATGGCAGTTCAGTAGAAAATCTGCCCAAGCCAGATGGGAAGTAGCCTGCTGTCAAACATTCTGAAGAGAAACAGGAATTTAGAAAAGAAATAAGAACCTGACATACCATCCCAGAGAGATGAAGTATGTTTTTTCTAAAAGATGATTTCAACTATGTTTCTTTTCAATTGGAAAGTAGAAAATTGAAAGGAAAAAAGAAAAAGAAAAAAAAAAAAAAAGAAAAAAATAAAGAAAGAAAAAAATAAAGAAAAACGCAAGAAAAGGGAAAAGTAGCTTCATAGAGCATTAAGGCTTTAACATGAAGTGCATAAAAGCTGCATTTCTAAGTTACTTCAAATTAGAAAAGATGTTAATAAATATTCCTTACGGAAAATAACATTTGTCACTTAATATTACTGTGTTTTACAGCATGTTGACCATAGGAAATTTGCATTAACTACATTTCAGTAGGACATAAAAAGTAGATTGCTGGATAGTTCAGGTTTTCCTGAAAAAAATGCTACAATTTCTGTTTGATGGGATGACCATAAGGATTTGGAAGTATCGCAAACATTTAGGAGCTCATCACAATGGCAAATTTAGGCCCAGTTGAGTTTTATTCAAGAACAAATTTTAAACAAGGATGAGGATGAAATGGAAAATAGAGACTACTGGAAATGATAACAAATATTCAGATTATCTGAAATGGGAAGCATAAGTTGCATTGCATACCCAAAGGGTTTGTTCTTCCTCCCTCCTCCTCTCCCACTACCCCATGTCAATTTTTTTTTGTGACTTTTCACTCTCTTCTTCCCTCCTTACCTCACCTCATTCCTTCCTTGAACATCAATATTAGATGGTGAGGTGAATGCCCCCACAAAGACATATTCAAACCACTGAAAGACACTTAAGTGCATTTCTAATAGATAATTGTGGATGATACATATCCAAATTATTAGAATATCATAGAAATTAGAAAGCAACTATACATCATGTAGACAACTATATGCAAATAATTTTCCTTTCTGCCAGATTCACTGATGAAGAACAAAAATATTGCCACCTGATAAAACATGCAAATAAAACCCCTTGCATAAGGATCTTCAAACTGCAAGATAAAAGAAAAAAAAAAGGAAACGTGTTCTTTAGTAGAGCAACTATTATACTCTTGGTTTCAAAGTTATAAATAATATTGTAAAGAGAGGAAACAAAACAAACACAACTCATTATAAAGGTCTCCCTTATCCGCTCCAAAGTATCAGTTACCACAAGATATCTCATCCCAGATTTGTTGTTCTCTTTTCTTTATAAATCAAGTGATTTTAGCCCAGCATCAGAAATGGTTGACTGAAAATTAATTCTTGTATATAAAAAACTTTAATTTAAAAACATATATCATGACAATCAGTCATTGTATGCATAATTTACCAAATTCACACTCCCTACTTTAGATTTCACTGCTGCAAAGATACCATACAGAATTCTGCTTTGCACCTGTTTCAAGTATCACTTATCTTGTTGATTTTAAAGATGTGAGTTGATTCTGACAATCATTTTTTCACCAAAAGAACATTGTTTCCGATTTTCTTCCTCAAAGTCACATTTTAGCAGTCTAAACTTTTTTCACTAATGCTTTTAGAGGAAATGAAACAATCATGTAAGCTCATATTTTGCTTCTCCATTTTTGGGAAGGAGTTGATAGCCATATATTGTCTGATCCAGGTTTTTTTATTTTCTTCTCATCTTGTTCAACTTTCTTTCTCTAAATTTAAAATATTAACATCATGAGCAGTAGGCTTTCACTGCAGTACTCTAAACTGGTGCTATATTTGCTTGGTTGCATTTTCTAGGTGATTATCTTGTTATAAACTGATAGCATATTTTTCTGCCAGAAAAGCTGTTAGCTCTTTTTCTTGTAGCTGTTTAAACTCAGGAAAATTATGATCTCACTAATTATTGTTCTATTGTCCTCAAAATAATCAAGATATATTGCACCAACTTCCTTTGGTGCTGTTCTTCAAAGGTAACCATATCCTTTTTACTGAAGTCAACATAAGACCTGTACCAACTCCATCCTACAAAGTTAACCTTGTGTGCAGAACTTCTGCAATTTCAAGCCACTATTCCAGGAGATAAACTGGATTTTTGTAAATTTTGCAGATGACTTCTATATCTTTCCAACACCATGCCTGTAATACTATATGAAGTTTAAAAAGGGCAAGTGCTGGATTCTGCACCTGGGACAAGGCAACCCTGGTTGTGTGTAAAGACCAGGGGAAAAGAGGCTGGAGAGCAACTCTGTGGAAAGGGAGCTGGGAGTTACTGGTTGATGATGAGTGGAACATGGGGCAGCAGTGCCCAGGCAGCCAGGAGGGCCAGCCCTGTCCTGAGGCTCATCAGGCTCAGAATCACCAGCTGGGCAAGGGAGGGGATTGTTCTGCTCTGCTCTGAGCTGAGGCAGCCTCACCTCAAGCACTGGGGTTAGTTTTGGACACTGTGACATAAGACATTAAACTATTAGACAGCATCCAAAAGAGGGTCACAAAGACAGTGAAGGATCTGGAGAAGAAGCTTTATGAGGAGCAGCTGAGCTCACTTGGTTGGTTCAGCCTGGAGGAGACTGAGGGGAGGCCCCATTGAGGGTAAAACTTCCTCATGAGGAGAAGAGACAGGGCAGGTATAGATCTTTTCACTGTGGTGACCACTGACAAAACTAGAAACAGCATGCAGCTGGGTCAGAGGACATTTAGATTTGATATCAGGAAATGGTTCTTTACCCAGAAGGTAGTCAAGCACTGGAACAAGCTCCCCAGGGAAGTGGTCACAGCATCAAGCCTGTCTGAGTTCAAGAAGTGTTTGGACAATGCTCTCAGGAACATGGTGTTACTTTTAGAGTGTCCTGCTCAGGGTCATGACTTGGACTCAATGATCCTGATGGGTCCCTTCCAACACAGCATATTCTGTGATTTTATGATTCAATAAACACAAGTAGTTCTGTATTGCTGCTGGAGACCAGTTGCTTCTCAAATAGGCAAAAGCAGGTGCGTATATTTTGTATGTGAAGCCATTACACTGCAGTTTTCCCAGCATTTGACAAGTTACTCATAGGATTTTTAAGTCTAAAAAGATATTACTTAGTTGCACTTCTATAAACATCTTTCATAGTCATTAAATAATGATGTAATCTACTTCTATAGATATAACCATGTCATGAATTCTTTTAAAGTCTCCAGAATTATTTTTCCTGTAGAAATGAGATTAACTATAATGCAGGAGATTATTTTGCATTATCCACTGCTCTGTAATGCTTTTTAGCTTCAATAATGCAAAATATTTAACAGAAGTTTTCTGACACCATGGAAATGCTTCTTCATAAGGATACCTTTCAAATATATGTGCAAACTATGCATCATTCTAGCAGAGGCTGCACAATCCTTTTCCTCCAAGACTGTGCACCTAATATACAGGATAAAAACTCATTATAAATGTCAGCTCCCTCAGCAGCACTTTATAGATACTGATGTAATATTGGATTACTCTCTTATTCTTAGCTCTTCTGGGAAAGCCCCAGATGCTGTTTTGCTCTACCTTTATTTCTTTTGTGAAAAATTTTATTTTACATCTTATTTTACATTCTGTTCTATTTCCCCTTATGAAGCTGTCATCTTTTCTTCAGATCTTTCTTCAACTTCTTTTGTTCAGTTTTAAGCTGTTTCAACTTTTATTTTACTTCTTTAGGTGACTGCTAATTCTTGCAGGTATGTCCTCTATTTGTTTCATCTTGATTCAAGAGAGCTGTCAGCTCACATATCCCCTTGTACAACACTATTATTTCTCCTGACACAGATAATTTGTTGTTACTTGGAATCTTGCAGATGAATAAGAGCTGAATACTATCTCTGATACGACTCAAAGTTAGTGAAGAAATAGTGCCTTCTGTTCCCATGTAAAGCAGGGAACAAAGACCAACAGACAGTTTACTCAGCTTCCTTACCTCTTTATTTCCAACATTTCTTCCCCTAAAATTAAACTCCAGAATTCTGTTCCTGGATTTATCATTGTTTAAAAGCTGTTTTTTTCTGGTGTTTATTATGCTTCTCTGACTTACACATAACAATTTCTAGAGTGTTTTGGTCTCTCTGATTCCTATCAGTTTGGTATTTCTGCATGCCTCAGATGCTTCACAAATTTGCATTCAGATTATTCAAAGGCTACAAACTGTCTCGAAGATTTGGTTTTCTCCAAACTAAGCCTATAAGGAAAGTGGGTTTCATCCTCAAAATAACAAAAAGGTTTATAAATAAGAAGATATAAGATGCCAAAAAGACCAACAGGGCTGAAATCCAGTCCATTCTGTCATTTGCACTATCTATAGAATATATTCAGCAATACCAGAGCCACAATAAAATAGGGTAGAAAAAATGGTATGAATCAAAACTAGATTCCTAACAACTAACTGTTCAAAGACAGAATGAATGGAATCATAATTTCTTCAGCAAGTTTCAATTACATAGAAAATTACTGAAATAATGAAAATTTTAAAGATGTTGCTGGAGTAACTGTAAATATATCCAATATATAGGCAAATATGTATTTTATAATACTAGGAACCTCTTTATCCAAGATATTCCAGTAAACTGTATTCCTTAACATTACTTTCCATGTGCTTGATTTATAGCACTGGACATAACTTTCCCAGTAAATGATTTAGCATTTTATTAACATGAATAAAAGCAGTATCAAATGGAAGACCTACCTGAGAAAAAATAAAAGCATATCCATATCAATCACAAAACTATGAATTCTTGATCAAAATGAAGTGTAAATAAATATTTGCCTGATAAATAAGTCAGCTTAACCACCTCACATTATTAAGTAGAATCATTGGGAGGTACTCACAGTCTTTGTGTCACACCATTTTTATTCCCATCTATTCTGAAATCTAAAAGCCAGATCTTCACCGCATGTTCTTGAAAAAATCATTGTGCTCAGTGGGTACTCAGCTCTTGCTGAATCCCATTCTGTGGATTCTAGGAGCCAAGCTACAGCCAAGCTAATAGCTGTAGTTGGCTTTTAATCGTGGAACTAAAGTTTTGTACTTAGTAAAAGGCAGCTGACCTGGAAAATACTTAAAGGATTGCAACTGCTGAACTAATATGCAAACCCATATTCCACAAGGCTAAATCAATATTTATTTTTGTCTGTGGCGTGGTATGAAATCTTTCCTCCTCTTTTAACAGTCTCTGGGATTAGCCCTCTCACTTTGAAAGAATCAGCCTCATTTACTAATGCAGGCCTTCCACTGCTAGGGCTTCATTCTCTAAACAAAGAGATCAACATCTCTACAACTTCATTTTTTATAAAATAAAGTACTGTGAAAAGAACTTTTGTTGCTGCTGTTGTTGAGCATATGGAAGGCACTATGTAAGACAAATTTATCACATGAAAATATCCAACTATTTATAAAGTAACAACTGTTTTCTATTTGGAACATATAATAAAATCCATAAAATTTGAAAAATATGTATTGTGCCTGGTTGCGAAAAAGAAAATAAAGGCAATGTAGAGAAAGGAACAGTGTAGGGGATGTTTCCTATGCTGCTGCAGCAACTCAGATTAATGATCAGAGAGCAAGTGGTTGGCACATCACGTACCCATGGGAGTTCCAACGCCGTAGCCTTTGGAATCTATCAGGCCTCCAATCTGTGTTAGGTTACAGTTCCTCTGTGTGACAAACTCTATGGTTGTCGACTCCATTAAAAATGCGTAATCAGAGGTAAGCACGCGTTGGATACCTTCTTCATTACTTTTGACAAGTACTGACTGCCTCCTGCTGCTCATGAAGGCCCACATCTTGTCATAAGTGGAGATTTTGGATTTCTGAAAGACAAATATTAAATGCAATATGAATAAGAATAATACGCTTATACGAGTGAAAACAAACTAAATTTGCATATTGCTCTTCTCCCAGATTTTACTTCATCAGGTTTTGCCAAGGTTATTTTTTAAGGATGCCTGTACCTTTCATCTCAGCTGTACTTCTCATCTTCTCCACGTCAAAATAAACAACTGGACAGATTGCCAAGTGTGAAATATCAGTTGTTGACCTGTTTCTATTGTTTTTATGTTTTTATGCAGGAGGAAAGCCTACAAGTACTTCGGGTCAGTGGAAAACTGCTTAGTATTTCACTCTAGCAAAGATAATCTACAACTACGTTGTTGAGTTTTGTAGGAGACTGCGGATTCTGGCACAAACGAATATTCGCTCTTATTTCGATCGCTCAGCTGAACAGTTCTAAAAACCTAATGCATAGCGTGGCAATCTGCAGTAATCAAAGTGCTTACAGATGGCAGTGTATGGAGAAAGTTGTGAAGGAGAGGGCAGATAACATTTTATCTCTTATACATGACAAAAATACCTTGAAGTAAGATTTTAGGTAACAGGTAATATCACTCTTTGGCTAGTTTGCTTTACAGAAACAGACCACTGGAAGTCCTAAAAATTAACATGTGTTTTCTGATTTAATATTTCCAGAATACAAAGAACTGTTGTGGCAGGAAGGGAGTCAGTAATTTGGGACAAAGGACTCAGTAGTTTGGAAGAAATTGATGCTGTACAAGTACAAAGGAGTTGCTTCCTCTTTTTCACCTGAGTTGGTTTAAAAAGAAGGTAATTACCTTCTCTAATTTTTGTAAAACACAGTGCTTAAGAGATCTTAATGACTGGGTAAACTAAAGTTATTAGAAATACTGAACATTTTATACCACATTTGTCTTGTGTGTTTAATAACACTGCAAACTCAAGATATATCAGAAAATGTTCAGTAGTGTTAAATTTGCCCAGTAAAAAATGTAGAAATACCATGTAAACACTAGTATTATCAGGCTTTTTAAGGTGTCTTTCATCTTCTAATGTCAGACTTAAACATATTTCTGTCATCAGCTCTTGAAGAAATACTAAACAAAGATTGACACTACAAACAGTTTTGAAGTTCAGATGATTGACAGCCAGAAATTCTGACCCAAAAGAGAATTAGCTGTGTATATGGAATGAAAAGAACATTTATTTAGAAAAAAAGAGATTACTTTCCCCCTCTGCTGAGATACAATGCAAGAGTTCTTTCACTATGCCTGGGGACTTAGCAAGCCAGGCATTTGAATTAAGTCTAGTGTCAATGCTAACAAAACTGAAGATTTTTAGGGCTCTACATTTTGCACATTTGTAATTGTACTGAACAATATATAATCTGGGCCTGATTGCAAGAAATTTTAGTAACAATGAAAGAGGAAAGCATTTTTCTTCAGAATATTCTGTGGACACATAGAATAGACAACCACACAGGGTCTCTCCTCATAGTGTTTATTTTTTAAAAATCATACAACGCTTGCAAGCATTTAATATTGCATTGTAATATAAGATACTTCAAGCAATGCATATCAGCTTTGTAGGAATCTAAGTCAATGTGTAATACCGACAGGGTGGAAAGAAATGTTTTTCTATATTTGTAAACTTTTACCCAAAACCCTTATTTAATTATTTTTATCATACAGCCTTTATCCCAGTAATTATTTTAGCTTCTATAAATAATCTGAAAAATATAAAACATTGGCAGAGAAAACAATTTTAGTAAATGGCTAGATGTACATTGCTGACACATGTTGGGGGGAGGAAGTAAAATGAGATACAAAAAAAAAAAAAATAAAGAAGGAACTATAACACTTATGTATTTTTCTATTTTTGTTGAAAAAATACCACAAAAAACTCCAGGATGAAAAAATATTAGTAAGGGGAATGATTGCTTTCTATTCAGTCATTAGAATGTGAAAAAAATATAATATCCTTTAAAAGACAGAATGTTCATATTATAAGGACTGATTTAATCAGCTAGGACAAAGCCACTGCTACTATTAAAAAGAAAAGAAAAAAGGTCATCAACAAAGTCAGAGAAAGCTCCTGCACAGAACAGCTCATTTACTGGAATAATTAGAATGAAGAGAAAACATTAAAACAGTCTACACATTATTAATGAAGAAGAGAACACAAAATCTAGAATACCAGTGCACGTGGCTCACCACTGGAAAGTTGACAAGGGTGACAGAAAGTGCACGAAAAGTGAATAATTTTGCAATATTTTCTTCCACCCCTAAAATCTGAAACTATGCCAGGGAATAATGCCATTCTACTTTTGAATATTATGGTGTTTTGTTGTTGTTGTTTTTTTTAATGCATAAGCCTTTTTTTTTTATTCTTCCATCTTTAATTTAAAAGCCTTGTTCATTTGATTTAGGAAAATATAAACACAAATAGTTGTCCTGTGTTTGGCAAAATGCTCAGCAGACGCATAGGTGAAAATCAAGAAGTCAGAACAATGAAAAGCATCAGGACCCCATGTGACATTGAATTAGAGATAGTGACGCTCCCACATGCTTCCTGTGGTTATGACTGTATCATTCATACTGTTAGAAGCAGATGCTGCAATTTGCATTGTGTTTCCACCTTCTTTCACTGTGTGCAAATCAACCTGGTTAATCAACCTATATACTCCATCAATGAAGTGTATTATTTTATCCGGGTTAGCTCATCATATTGTTTCATCTAACTGGAAATCACTGTCGAGAAATCCAACCTAACTTGAAATCAACTGGAAGTGATGTTTGCATAAGATAACTTGTGGTGACGTGATTTACCAGGCTTGTGTTCCCTCAGGAATGCTGAAGACAATGTAGAGTAGTAAGAGAGCTGCCTATGCCTTGAATTTCACAAGAAGAAAAAAGACAACTAACTAACAAGAAAATTAAGCAAATCTAGAAAATCATCTCAACATCGAACCTGATGCATAAAATGGTAGCTCTCACAATGACATTCAGAGAATACTGTCAGTGTCATACTCAACATTCATGAATTAAACATCATTGGAAGATAATTATGCTTGTCAGGGACCACAAATGGAACCATGGCAAAAGTTCTAAGTTAGTCATAGCCTAATGCTGTGTATAAATATGAGTCTGGAAACAGAATGAGTCATTGTCAGTAATGTGTTACTGCTCCATCCTGGAGCACTGGCTTGGAAAGAAATATCTGAGCAGCAGGGCCCTGGACCACAGGGTTAGAAAAATATCAGAATGTTGAAAATATGACAGAATAAACAAGGATCAAAGTACATGGAAGCAGACCTCGTGATGCAAGTCAAGAGTGGATAAATGCACAGTAAAAATATGCCAGGCTAATTCTGACATTTCTTTACAAAGGAAAAATTACAGACCCATTAATGGAGATTTTTATTTTAATGATAGCTTACAACTTCCTTCCTGGCTTCTAAAAACATTAAGGTGCCACAGAAAATACTTCAGCTTTGCTTTCACTCATGGAATATTTAAATTCAAAAGTCTGTAGTAACTAAGGAAAAATTGAATGTAATTAAGATTATACTTTGAGAAAAAAAATTTAAAAAGACAGCAACCTAGTTCTGATAAATTATATGAAAGCACTCTCCACCACATGAGAATTAAATCATCACAATTATTATGTGAGGAAAAAACCCCATGGACTCCCAATCCTACTACAGTATTTTCTATTTATAACAGCTAACTGAATATAACAGCTTTGTGATTTTTTTTTTCCTGATCATTGCATGCTCACTGGACACAAATCAATTTTCTTAAAGTTGATTCATGCATTTTTTTAAAGCTAAAGGAACAATGCCCATTCATTCTGACCTTATGTAATGGAGAAACTATGAAGTGTCACTTCTGAATGACTTCACCAAGCTCATCATTTACATATTTGCACTGACAAAAAGAATAATGTATGAAAAGAGACTTAAAAAAACCCAATCTATATGAGCCTTATCAAGGTGTCCAACATGGTCTTTCAAAATATCTTTGATGACAACCAGGAAGGATAAGGACTGGACAGATGGAGCAGGTGGAGAAATGGTAAAGAAAGTGTTAGTTAACATCTCAAACCAGATTAGAATCTTGTCAAGATCTGACTACCTCAAGGGTCAGTCCTAGACCTGATGCTACTCAGTATCTTTACAAGCAGCTGCAAAATGGTACTGAAAACACTCTCATCAAGTTCATAGATTACATGAAACAGAGAGGAGAGGAAGAAATACTGAAAGAGCTACTGTGCAGTTAGGTCACAAAAGGTTTGAAAATTAGTATATCAGGAAATGCATGAGATTTCCTTTCTATAAGAAAGATAAATTCAAAGTAATCCCAAGCATCGATACTGGCTGGGAATTGGCTGGTGGCAGTGAATCTTGGCTGAAAAGGACTCATGGTCCCCAGAAGACAGCAAGCAACCCGTCCCTGCAGCAGAAAAGCAGACTGCAGGCAGTATCAGCAGACTATAGCCAAGCCCACAACAAAGGAAGTGATTAATCCACAATACCTGGCATTTGCCAAGCCACTTCAAGAATGTTGCATCCAGTTTTCGTCCTCTGAGTTCAAAGACATGTTAAAATTAGACAGTGCCCACCAAAGTGGTCAGAAGATTGGAGCTCTTAACTTACAAATAAAAAAATTTATAGAAATGTTATTCCTAGAATGGAAAGCTTACAGAGAATCTAATCACCTTCTTCCATTACCTAAAGAGAGTGTTAGAGACAAGCTGAAGGTACTGTCTTCATTAGCATGTGTGGCGACAGCATAAGAGGTGACAGTCAGCACTGTTAATGGGAAATTCTCTGAGAATATAAGTAAAAAATCCCTCTCCATGAGAAATACTATGTATTGGAACATGTAGCTCAGAGTGTTGCAGAGTCATCTCACTGGAAATATTTGAGACAGCCGCAAATAAATTAATCTAGCACCATGCACCCTGAATAAATTAATCTCAGACCATGCTTTCAATTAAAAAAACAAATCTCCTCTAACAAGAGTAAGTGACCTCTAGAACCTTCCAACTTTAAGTTTTCATTGATTTCTTTGATTCTTTATCATTGTGAACTTATGCACAGTAATTAATGAGTTTCTGGAGACCCTTCAAATTTTGACCTTGAGTAATTTCAAGAAAACAAAGCAAAATATATAATTTCCTGGTTTGGGAAGAAAAAGAACATAAAACAAAACCAACCAAACAAGTGAAAACAAAAGAAACAAAATAAAAAAACCTCAAAATCACTGTGAATTTATGCGGTTCATACATCAAGCCAAAGTCAAGCACATCATTATCCAAAGGAGAGCATTCTCCTGTCTTTCTCTCCCTTTCATTCCTCTGAAACTCGAGTAGACTCATCCCAATTGTTTAATACATGACCATTTGAAAATCCTGAACATGAGTATAGGAATCCAATCTTAACTGTTCATGCAGTAAATTATTTTATTCATTCCTTATTCTTTTTTGTAAGTTTGGCATTTTGTTTTGACATATGACCTAAATCTACATGGTTGTGAAGTAAACTAGAAAATAAATTTCTGGTGTTCTTAGTAATGGTAAAAGTACTAAAGTATCTCAAGACTTTTTCCTAAACATAAGAAGGCTAGATGTCAAGTTTAGGTGAAACAAATATTATACTCAATCCTCTTACTGCTTGTAGATGCTCTAAAACATCTGGGATGTGTCTCCAGTATTTTAGGTCACAGAGGATTAGTACCATAAATAAAGAAATCAAAGTTAATTAATGAAATACATTTCAAATCATAGTGTGACCAGCTTAAAACTGTGAGAACAAACAGCCTAAGGTAAAGAATGTTTTAGGAATCCTGTAATTCTCCTGGAGTATTATAAGTATAGCAAAACTCAAAGATAAGGCTATCCAAAAGAATTGGAACAGTAGAATAAATAAAAATAAATTGTACAGAAACATAAATACACTGTTGTAGTCTCACCAAATGGAGATTTGTAAAGGCTCCTTGCTGCTGTTCAAATACCTATCAATGACCCATGATATGTTTTCTCTGTTGTGTACTTCATATACTTTATTCTGTATATATATATATATACTTTATTTCTGTAATGTATATCTGTGTATGCTGATCCACCTCTCCCAGTTTTTAATATGAAACCAAACTCTCTGGAATAGGTACTTTTTTCTCCAAACAACTCAATGTTTCTGAAGGGGACAACAATGATCCATTACTAGGACATCTGAATTTAACAATAATATAAGGATATAAGTAATATAAGGAAATAATGATAAATACAGGAATCAGAATAAAAGATTATACTTATTACTTTTTTAGCTTTGCACACTTAATTTTTAGCTTTCACAAATCATTACGCATCTTGTTGATGTTTTGTTTTAAATAGTACATTTAAATTTGTTTTAATGACCAAAACCATTTCTAGTTTCTAATAAGTCTTAGTTAATTCTACACTCCAAAAGTAAGTGCTGTTTTTGAGGCAGCTAAAGCACTATAATTACTGATTTTGACATAGCTGAGCACATTATGTGTAAAACACAATTTGGTCTTAATTGCATATCTGCACCTGATGCCTCCACAGGATAAAACAATGCCATGCACAATCCAGACCTAAATAAGCTTAGCTGTCCTCTATCACCCAACAGATAAATTTAATTCAAGTGGGCTTCTGAGTATCATCTAATTTTTTGAACAGTTTAGCAAGTACTTATAAATACCAATCTCTTTAATACACTATTTTCTTTATTATTTCCTAAAACTTATTAGACTAGCTTCTTCTCAGTCATCACAGAAATGAAAAGGACACTCTCTTTTTTCATCTTGGTCTCATTCACTATAACCCTCTGACCTAAGAGAATTATTTTTCTATTTTTTTTTCTTTTTTTCCCCCCTATTTTTTCAGAACCGCTGAGGCCTGAAAACTCCTAAGTGAACCAGACAATTTAGATTTTGTTGTGTCAGCATAAAAACAATAAAAGTAATGCATACAGCATTCTCTCCTCCATAACGGCAGTTTTTATGGTCCATAGAGCACAAATGAAAAGAGGAAAGGTGTTTCTGCCAAGAATAGAGCTACAAGGAATGAAAAATGCAGTGCTCAGAGAAAGACATTTTCACTCTTGCCCTGATTGTGCTGACTTTTTGTTTTAAAACCCAAAGATTTTGAACAAATGTTAAATATTTCAGGTAACTTATGGTTAAAAACCCCAAACCCTAATGCTCTTGAAATAAGCTTTTTCTATCAACTTTGACCTGGAAGTAGGTAAGGACTTCATAGCTCCAAAATCCCTAATGGATTTCAGAAAATTTTCTTGTCTTTTATACAAGAATGATATATAGTCCTCCACTGAATAATAACTAATATCACAATAGTTCTTCTTGTAAAATATGGAGGAAGATGACAAGTGTCATATATCTCACACTTCTACAGGTTTTTTCCTTTATAAATAGGAATAAGAATTTAATCAAACCTAGTCTGTTTCTAAAGTATATCCTATATTCTGGATGTTTGTAAAGATAAACCTGTTCACTCTGTCTATTCTGAGATACAAACTGCACATACAGAACTCCACACTTCATTTGCACTGTATCTGAAAACAATCTCATTTTCCAAAAGCACTGATTGCATAGTTTTATCATTGGAACTGAGCGTGAAGGTCACAAATATTACTTTAAATATTACCTCTAATAGAGCAAGAATTTGTCACAATGCCACAATTTTAACAAATGCATTCTCACAGCATCAATGTCTATATGAGAGATGTTTGTGCAATATTTAAATCACAATTAATGTGTGCTATGCTTAAAACACTGTTGTTGTTGAGATTTGATATAAACTTATTTGGCAATATTAGAAGCCAAACTCAGCATTTGGTCAAAGATCTTTGAATGAGCAGAAGAGATAGAAAGCCCATCAATTATTTTTGGTCTTTTTTTTTCCCCAAAAGTATATAGTTAAAAATAACTGCTGTTTCACTGTCTTCACAGGTTTCAAAAACTTATTGGAATTTCCATTGTCATTTTTTTCCTAATGGCACCACTCAAGCAGCAGAAGCAGCATTAACTATTGCTTGTAATGATAATCATCAAAATGAGACTTGTTGCACAGACAGATTGTTGTGTTTTCTCTCCCAATAAATTCACCTCTCAGTTCTGTCTACAGACATAAAAAAACCTCTTTACATCTAAAACGGCCAATAATTTTCAGTATTTCTTTGCAAAATAGTTCATGTAAAATATTTGCTTCTATACGTTAAGATAAGTCACCACTGAGTTGTTTTGCAGTGGGATTTGGGTTTAACATTCTGTACTTTTTTATTATACAAAGTAAATTACCAACCACATTGGACCATATGTGCTAACAGCTGAGTCTTTCTCTGTACTTTTCTGACCTTGGTGACTAGAAAATTTGAGTTAATTCAGGCAAACAGGATTGATGCCATATGTAGTTTTTATCAAAGGTGTAGAGGAGTAGTGGGATATTGATCAGAAGAATTTTTTGCTAGCAAATCTGTCAGATCTTGGAATAATTCTGGCAGCTTTATCTTTAAACACCTTTAGTTTCCTAAACAACGTATTAAGAAGATAAGCATTTAAGGAGCTGCTTCCCTCCAATAATAGGAGGAATAAAAGAATATTCTAAAAGATCTGAAATTTCAAGTTACAAGGGAAACTTTTCAACCAGACTGGTTCCTGATGAATACACCATGAAGAATTCATTTACACACCTAAATGAATTTACATGTTTTCAGTTAATGATCCATACAGAAAATAGACAACAGCAAAGTTATAAGATGTAGTTTTGAGTACTTTTCAGTACTGATATATAGAGCCCCTACCAAACAGAAATTGATGGAGAAAACTGCATTACTGACAAAACGTAAAACATGTCAAAAGTTACAGTATGTAACAATAATGTGTTTATTTGCATCCTGCAATTTGGACATCCGTAGTGAGTCCAGGCAGTGTAAATATAGTTCAACAGAGATAGGCATATGGTATAGCTTTTGAAGACTAAGTTCTACAAAGGATCTGCTTTATTTATAACTGGGAACAGGCAGAACAAGTGTATGGCAGAACAGGGGGAAACAATTCACTTTCCAGCATTATTAGCTGGTCTATTTCAATTGTTTTCAGAAGAATTGCTCAAAATTAGCAGCAATAAAGTAAATGAAAATTTCTAATGAATGAAAATGGCAAAACAAATTACCAGCTTGTTTGACCACCCAGTGATTTAAATCTGTCATGTTAATGTTAAATAATACACCAACACTCGGTTATAGATTGTTCTAAGACTTCTTGGCTAATCCTGTGCCAATTACTTAATTATTACTCATACAAATGCCTTAATATATAACTGGAATGTGCAGAACCAGTCTTGGGGGAAAAAAAAGATCATATTGAGCAGCATTATCACGTGTGATCTTCTGAAAATATTGAATCAAAATTCCCCTGTTCCGGATATTTATGTGGAGGAACATCAAAAGCAAAATCAGTGAAAAGTTTGCACAGTGTATTTTCACTACCCTTTATAAACTGAAGAAGCTTGTGCTGCCCAAAATCAGATTATAAATATGTAGCCTGCAGTTTCAGTAGAACCCTGGTACTATATTTTCTTTAAGTTACATTGAACTTTAAATTGCAAAAACTGTTTTAATTTGAACACCTTAGCATTGGATATAGGAACAGATACTTTTTTCCTGTGACAACAGTGAAGTGCTCTCTCATGTTAGCACTAGGAAGGGTCTGTCATATGGTAAGGCCTCAACATTGCAGCCTTAACTTTATAGATGTTCTGTTCACATTAGTTGCCCTGCATTCCTGGAAAGATCAGGGTGAAAAGCACTGTCACCTATTATTTCTTTCCATTTTCAGCATTTTCTCTGAGTACTTTGCAATGCAAACAGGTCCAACTGTAGTCTTATTAAAGATCATCTTCAATTATAAAAATATAGTTAAAATTATACTAAGATTTAGCTATATCAGCCAGAACATGGAAATAAGTAGCTGGGTTGGGATGACCTCCCCTCAGTCTTCACTTTTATTTTTTTTAATAAGTGAGCAATAACATGAAATTTCAGTGATAAACCTAACTTTCAAAATATGTTTCAAAAATTTTAGACAAGAATATATTAGGAAAAAAAATGAAACAGAATGATGTAAAAGATAGGGGAGAGCAATATTTCATGTTGATTTCAGTTGACAGAACAATTAAGACAATAATAAGAATCAAAACTTAAACACTGAAATTTTTTAGGAAAAAGAAAATATTTAATAGATAATTCCTTAGCTGCCATAAAAACTCTCTTTTACTCAGTAAGATCATGTCATGTAAGATGTAGCCAGAGATATTTCAGTGACATATGAAGCTTTCTAAGTAAAAATTTTTACTGATTGTCACAGTAAACGACTTCTAATATTAACTAAAATATTATTGAAAACTGATACATTTAAAATTGCACATGGCAAAATCAATTACACTTCATAATCAATGAATTTTGGGGGCAGAGCAGAATTTTTTTGTCAATAATGAAGCATTTCAAACATAGCTTGAATTAATTACTCTGTGGCCTCTGATATTCAAGTTCTGCAATACAATCAAGAGAAGGAACAGATATTTGAAATGTACTGATGTGGTCTATGGAAATCTATGTGCCATCAGAAATATATTGTGTGGGCTAGTATGTGATAACTCCTAGAAAATTTACTGTTAATAATTATAAGGAAGTTGGAACTAGATGAGTTTTAATGTTCTTCTAGCCCAAATCATGCAATAATTCTGTGATTTTCTAACTGCCAAGAATTCTAGACACTTCCTTCATAGAATCACTGGGTGTAGCTGTGCATCCTTTTGCTTCCCCTGTCAAACTGTCAGGAAATTGATCAGTTGGACAGAAAAGTAATTCTGATATTCATCTAGTACGCAGCTAATGGGAAACACAATTTCTGATGTAGTTTGAGAATCCATTAAGTTGAATTTAGCTAAATTTATATTATTATATCTGCTAATCTGCTTATAAAAACAAGCCAGCCTTTTCAGGGTGCTACCAAATTATTTTGTTGAGCAGTTTCCAATAACAACAACTGGGACTACAGTGTTTGACTTAGTTCCTTATTTTGTTTTAATTGAAATATTTGAGAAAATTCCATTCTGGGGAATTTTATGGAAACCAAATTATGAGCAACCATTTTATAAACCTCCAGTAAACAATAAGTAAACATGTATTACATTTCAATTTAAAAGCCAACAACATTACTGCCAACTTTGCTGCTAATGCCTTGCTGTTCACATGAATTATATAAGACTTTAAAAAATGGCAATGAAAACAGAAATAGAGTGAAAGCACAGAAAACTAGTTTAATTCATTCTGCATTGTATACCATACTACTTATCCCACTACATCTAGTTCCCACATAGTTTGAGAAAAACTAACAGTTGCACTGTTAGTGTTTGCAATTGTATTTTAGCACATAATTGATTCCACAGTCAGAGTGTTATCATGACTACATTATTTTGTGTGACCCTTTGGTTGACCCCTTCACTATTCACAGATGGGGTTAAAGAGATTACCTATGAGTTTGAAAGCTATTGTGTTGGAAAATGTGTTTTAACAACACCACAAACATGACTTCCCTGCATATGCCAAGAAGAAAAACAACCAAAGCAGTGACAGTATGAACAATTTCAAATATGACAAAGTAGATGAAACTGCTTGGACAAGTAAGGAAATAGTTTCATACTTATTTTGAGTATCAGTCATCTGCTGAGTTTGCTAAAATGTGCTAATTAACATGAAAGGTTTTCCTAATAAGCACCTGGATCAGCAGTTGGACAGATACAGCCTTAGTTCATTTTAAAATAAATAGCCGCAGATAAGTGAAAGACATTTTCTGTCAACAAGTAAATTAATAAGGAAAAAATGACCTGCTTTAAGGTGTATAGCTCCATAAACAATTTTTAGCTTGTTGTAAGACCCAAATCAACTTTTACGGTTTCATCTTAGCAATAGCTATCTTCAGTAGTGTGTATCAACACTGAGCAATCAATGTCATTTCTCAAGGGGACAGGTATTTTAATCTTATTAATTTCCATGTATATTCTTATAATTTGATTCTGGTTTATGTTTATATGGCAAAGTTGCACTGAACCTTTTTGGAAAGTGACAATTTACTGAAGAGCTCTTGGAAAAATATATTCATGTTCGTCATGACAGATGTGATAGCATCTGTCAAGTAACCCACGCTTCCATTCAGATCATGACAATGTTTGCTATAATTCTATGATTGGTCTTTTTCTAGCAAATATATTCTATAGCTAACTTTATCCCTTGCAGCATTTTTACTTTAAATATAAAAATATAATTGGGCAATTACTATGTCTAAAGAAACACTAAACAAAAATTTATATAAAAACCACAGTCACATAATTATATTTTCTTTACATTTTAATTACTCTCTATTTGATTCCCTCATTTTGAGCTAAATATAAGAATAAAGAAAATCCCGGTAACTTGCTTATTTGCTTTACTTACTCTGAGGTTGCCAAACCATACCTTATGATATTTCTGGATTTGTTTGCTATCAACTTTTATTCTTTTGGGACTTATAAGTAGGAGTGAGAAAATTCATGAGTTGAGACAAAGACAGTTTAGCAGGTAAAGCAAAAGCTGTGTCCACAAGCAAATCACAAGGATCTCATTCACCACGTCCCATGGGCAGGCAGATACTCAGCCATCCCCAGGAAATCAGGGTTCCATTATGTGTACCCATTACTTGGGAAGACAAACACCATCACTCCAAACATCCTGACCCTGCATCCTTCTTCTCCCCCCAGCTTCTTATGCTGAGCATGATGCTATATGGTGTGGAATATCCCTTTAGTCTGTTGGCATCAGCTGTCCTTGCTCTGCCCCCTCCTAGTTGTTTCTGCACCCCCAGCCTATTCACTGGTGGCATAGGATGAAAAGCAGAAAAGGCCTTTGCTCTGGGCAAACGCTGCTCAGCAGTAACAAAAATGTTCCTGTGTTATCAACACTATTTTCAGCTCAAATCCAAAACACAGTCCCATACCAGCTACTGCAAAGAAAATTAACACTATCCCAACCAAAACCTTTTAAAAAAATGTCTAGCATGAGTTAAAGAGAGCTAAAAATTTGAAATGGCTCATCTATTCCAGGAGGAAGAGTGCTGGCACTGAAGCTGATAAGGGGAGACCCAAATTGTTATGTTTTATTAATGCAATCACTGTTCCCTTCCCTAATACAGTTTTGGTAAATTTCTTCCAAGCAAGGTCATTAGTTCAAATGGACATAGAACATGCAAGGAAAATAAAACTATGGAGGATCATTCCTGTTCTGTGAGAGAATGGTCCATGTATCTGTGTCCCAGATTACCACAGTGGTCCTGGAATCACAGAACTGTTGAGGTTGGAAGAAACTTCTGGAGATAATTTATCCCAAAATCCAGTTCCAAGGAAAGACTAGTAGAGCAGGTTATCTAGGACATTGCCTAGGGTTTGAAAATTTCCAAGGATGGAGGCCCCACTGTCCCTCTGAATAATATGCTCCAGTGCTTGACTCTCACAGTAAACTGCTTAAACGTAAATGGTCGTAGTTCAATTTTTGCCCACTGGCTCGTCTTCTTTCATGGAAATCACCAAGTGAAGTCTGGTTCCATCTTTTTTACATCCTCCTGTCACATGTTTATAAATATCAGTCTATATTCCCCACACACAACTTTTTTTTGTTCCAGGCTAAACAAACCCTGCTCTCTCAGCCTCTCTTCTAATGATGGATAATTTAATCCAGAGGGGATTGGCATTTTCTTTTTCTTTGACCCACATGAGATTCCTGCCCACCCATTTCCCTGGCCTATTGAGTTCCTCTAAAAGGCAGCACACCCATCTGGTCTGTCAACTACTTGTTTCACTTTTGTATCATCTGCAAACTTGCTGGGATATTGCCATCCAGATCATAAATGAATCTCCATGGGACCTGAAACACCCATGAGAGCATAACTGTGTATAATTGATCTCCAGTTGGTCTTCAAGCTGTTTATAACAACCCTTTGAGCTTGCCAGTTCAAACAGATTTTAGTCCTACTTACTCTCCACTTTATATGGTCCATAATAAATTAGATAGATAATTTTAGCTAATGATACACGACAAAACTTGTCCTGGTGTTGTGTTGGTGCTGAATTCTCCTCCTGGTCCTAATCTGCCTTTTAAAGCCCAGTAAAGGTATTCAAATAGCCTGTAAGAGTCTCTTTATTCTACTTACACAGTGTTTTGTAGACAAAGTGTATTTCTGCTATACCAAAGATTCATAGAATAATAAATCATAGAATATGTTACATTGGAAGGGACCACAAAGATTATTCAAGTCCAGCTCCAGGTCTTGCTCAAGATTGTCCCAAGAGTCACAAAAGTGCCTAAGACACCAAAACATGTCTTGAACTCTGTCAGGCTTGGTGCTGTGACCACTCTCTTGGGAAACCACTTCCAGCGTCCAACCATCCACTGGGTGAAGATTTACCTAATATCCAACCTAAACCTCCCCTCACACAACTTCAGGCCATCTGTTCGTGTTCTGTCACTGGTAACCAAATAGGAGAAATCAATGCCTGCCTCTAAACATCCCTTCATGAGAAAGTTGTAGACTGCAGTGAAGTCTCCCCTCAGTCTCCTCTTTTCCAGGCTTAGCAAGCCAAGAGACCTCAGCCCCTCCTCATCCCATTTTTTATTTAACCAATTTGTCTATATCTTAAAGTACAAAAAGTTAACACTTATCTCCATTTCTCTCTATTACTCCACTATTTTCTTTGCTAGATCCAATTACTTGGATTTAGACTCTATTTCTTATTTTAATTCCACCTCCTCTGTTGTTTACAGACATCAGATTGCTAACATTTTGAAAAGACAAAACAGCATCCTTGCTGCCCCCAACACATGATTAAAAGTAAATAATTTAAAAAACTTTTTTTTTGTAGTATTTAGTAAAGTCAATCTTATCTCAGTTCTTTTGTTCAAAACCAAGTTTTCATAATTCTATTTGATCCTTTGCTAGAATTTTTCTTAACTCTCTTTCAATTGATAAAACAAAAAACCCCATTGTTATCTCAATACTCAAGTCTGGAGTGCTTGTCTTAAAAACATTTACTGAGAATTCATTAAAATTTTCCCACTATGCCTTATCAATCTGAACCTGATTTTGTGACCTTTATGCTTCACTTTAAAAATTCCAATCTGTTTTAAATCACTAGCTTAGCTAGCTTTTTTTCCATTTGCCTGCACCAAAATGCTCCTTGTTCACCTCAACTCTTTTGACCCTCACTTCTGTATAGTATGATTAATGCCCAGAGAAGAGATATGTTAAACGTTTGCTTTGACCAGCTTATTTTTCCACTCTCAGTTTTTTTATTTCCTTTGAGTCTTTTTTTGTTATGTATGAATTTTCTTCAGACTGGAAGCTGACAAGAGGCTTAAGGCAATCTTATTTTCTCCCCCTTTAAACAGGCTTTATCTAAGCAATACCAAATACCATAGAAGCAGTGCAGTACCTTTTCTTCTTGATTGCAAGCAGCCCATTTACTTGAAATTTCAAATCACGGAGAAGGAACTAATATAAGCTCATGCATACACTTACTTGTCTTTTGGATCAGCCTTTTGAACTCCTTAAAGACAATGATTAAGCTATTTCTTATTGTCTACACTGCTCTCCTAGACTGATTCATAGATTGTAACTTAGTTTATTTTTTCATTTTGATCAGCCGTTAGAACAAATACGCAATTCTTGAAAAGATAATAAAGCTACCAAAGCACACACATTAATGGGTGTAAAATATACCAGCTCACTGAAGCCATCTTAATTCTTAAAAAATCCTGTCTAAGCATTGTGCAAGCTTGTATTTCAGTTTTATTTACTTCTCTGGATTCTAATAATCCCTCAGAAACTGAAACGAAATCTACTGTCCTTTTAATACCTGTGTCTAAACAAATTAATTTATACTTGCTTTTCTAATCAAGATCTTGATTTTCTGAGAGAAAATTAAACTTCCAGATATTTCCAGAAATGTTTTCTCTTTAAAATTACCATTTTAAAAAAATCGAATACATTGCTACATATTTCTAACATTGCATATAATGCATGGAATGTGTACAGTTTGTGCATGCACTCAAAAATGAAATTTCCATAAGTATTCTAAATCAGTAATGAACTGTTTATGGCAGACAACTTTATTTTCCAGTTTTGCTATATGAAAAACTTACATCTAGGTCAGAGATCCTTAAAAAAAGACTGAGCTGACTAGTTTACAAAGAAGTTCAAACAATGGTCACAAATAAACACCAGTGAGAAATAAAAGATATATTTTTTGTGAACACTCAAATATAAATATTATGAAGCCTATGATGTAACATGCAAAGGTAAAATTTGTTCTAGTTTTTCTTGAATATGCTTACCCCACTTGACATGGCATTCAGTAAATTTCTATATTATACTAAATGTTTCAGTAATTAATTAATAAGGCTTATTCAATAATGAAAGTAAAAATTAGCATTAGCAAATTTATATTAGCTAATTATGTCATAGAATCGGAGAATTATAGGATCATTTATGTTGAAAAATATATGTTTTCTAAGGTACATCTAGTTCAAATATTATCACAACACTCCCAGGTCTACAACTAAACTATATGGCTAGCCCAAAATTCATGACTCCATGGTGCAAATTGGTTGAAACTTTATAATGGATTGATAGAAAAGTTCATATTGATTCATGGAGGGGTTTAGGTAGGAAGGGACCTTCTAAGAATATCCAGTACAGCCTTCCTGCCCTGCATAGGGACTTCTTTCTCTAGATCAGGTTGCTCAAAAATCTATCCAATCTGACCTTGAGCTCACTCTCTTCTAATCAGCATAATAACTTATGTTATCTGCAGTCAAAGAAGGACTATGCTGCAGTAGTGGTGTCCATCTGCCTAAGTTCAAACAGATTTGGATGATTCTTAAAGAATCATCTACCACAATTTTTCTGAGGCACCCTTACTGTTAATGTCTACAAATGGAAAACACTTTCCAAATTATCAAGTCGAAGCCTTCATCTTGGATAGTACTTAATAGATTTCTTTTTTTCTGCAGAGTTTTTGAACTCTCAAAAGTTCTTAGAGAAAAATCAATATGGTAAACCTTTCTATTAAAAAACCCCTGAACTGAAAAATATATTACTCTTCTAAAGTATTAATGATATTTTTCTTGTTTACTTGTTTGATTTGAAAGGTGAGAGGTATTTCAGTAATTTATTTTTAATTAATTTAAGCATAATTTTTTAAGCCAAAATTTATTTATTTAAATAAATAAATAAATAAGTGCTATGAAGTTATGTTTGTGTCATGTTTCAATTCACCTAAACAGAATATTTTGTTTGGTTTGCATTTTCTCCTAAATAGTCTATCCATGACAAATAAGTTTTTACCTCTGTCAGAAATCCAGAGGGAGAAGCATGTTTTGGAATCTAAAATATTTCTTCAGGGGAAAAAAAAAAAACTGATTAAAGTGACAATCAATATGATGTTGTCATACATAGTGCCTAAAACCTTTCTAATGATCCAGAACAAAGCCTTACTCCTGTCTTTAAAACATTACTTATTTTCAGAATGTCATTGACATTAAGTGAAACTCCTCATTTTCCCTTTATTTATATCTCCCTGCCAACAGCCCCACTTTCTAGTCACTAGTAACATTCATGTAAAGAGACCTTTGACCCTCATAATCACTATTTCTTCTTATTAAATAAGAGGTAAAGTCTAAAAATAGTTTTAAATAGAGCATAAAATCATAGACGAACTCACTGAATTTGGATATTAAGCACTTTTTCTTATGATGATATTCTTTCTTTCATTGCATTACTCCTACAGGCTCTCAAATCCCTGATTTAGCCAATCCTTAGCCCTTTGGAACAGTATACCATTCCATATATCTTTATACACAGGTGTAGATATACTCCTTGCTCTGTGTTTTTGTGTGTTTATACATTAAAAAAATATTTTTGTGTAGCTTTATTTTTATAATGTATTTCTCACAGATCTTAGATGGAACACTGAATTTAAGTAGACTAGATAACTAGGTTTAACAAATAATCTTTCTATGTCTCAGCTTCTCTAGCACCTTCTATATTTTTTATATTTTTGAGACAGGTCAAATATGAAAGAAAAGCAGAGAGACATCAAGATAGAACCTTACAATACCCTAATCTTGAGATACTAATAATTTCAATAGAGTTATTTCATGCTCTTAAGATCAGATGAGGATAAGAAGCTGCAACTTTGTACCTGTATGACTAAAATTCTGATCCTGAGGAATGTCAAATGACTTGGTTTATACTATTCTATCATTCTCAAAATAATAATTTTTATTAAGTAAATAATTTTATTCACCATTCTCACTTTGGTTTTTTCCACATCCTGTAAAGGAGAATATATAGGAAACAGAAGCAGTAACTATTTCTGGTATCTGAAGAAATTTTTTCATTAGATCTATTATTGCTGTACAACTTTGTTGCTAATAGCAGAAAAGTATATATGGTAGACATTTCATGACTACCCAAAAATGAGAAGATGCCTAGTGTACAGTGTGATCTTGAGTAGCTAGGAAAGAGACTTACAGCTAGAAATATGCCTGACAAGTCTGCTTACCAACACCAAGCTTTGTGGAGCAAAAGATGAAAGAGGAAAGACAGCTCAGTGATTTGATAGAACAAATATTCAAGAAGGTACACTTTAAACAGTTTCCAAGGTAACTAACTCTGTGGCTGGAATCTATAAATAGGGGTACAGACAGGGTTTCAAATATGATACTGAAGACAATCAAATATGCAAAGGAAAATAAATAATTAAAAGAGTGGAAGGCTGAATGAAAGAACATGGAAATTATGTTTAATGAAAAAACATGGTAAAAGAATAGTATCAAAAAAATTACTGCATGTTAGTGGTGTCAGTTAGCATACTCACAGTGGCCTGAAAAGCATTGACAAAGAATACAAAATTGTCTACCAGAGGAAAATTATTCCACTTTATAAGCAATTTGGATGCACATGTATGTGCATGTCTGATTTATACAGACTGTATATACATACATGTACACATACAAATATCCTACTTAGGTTATCTGATATTGCTTTAAATTCAAATTAATTAAGATCAAATTAATCGTATAATTGATATACTAGGTTAATTAAGAAAATATATTTAATCTGGGCTATAAATTTATTAAATAAATATTCCCTTAAACTGTGATTATTGTTAATGATTCTTTATTTTAAAATATGCCTTTCCAAAGACCAGATTAGTTTTTTCCCTCATGGTTTGACTGAAATGCAGCTTGCTGGTTATAGGCCTATATCTACTTCAACCCCAGTACTTTTGATGTTACAGCAAAAGGATTTTTCCCAAAGGTAGTAAAAAGAAGACAAAGAGCAACAGTTGGAGTGTCATGTCAATACAAGCACATTTGAGCCAAAACAGATTTGACAAACTTCCCAAAATGATAAAATGGAGAGATGATTCAGAAGATAAAAAATTATTGAGGATTTTGTCTTTGTGTGTATTATCCACATGAACCTAATGTGTGCATGCATGTTGATGAAACTAAAAGCAACTTGAAAAATTGTTACTTGATATAATTTAAAGATTTCAGTATTCAAGAATGACAGTTCTTTACATTTTTCTTATGTATTTAGCAGAATAGAGAGGAAAGTATAGAAGGAAAGGAAAAGGAGAAGAAATAAGTTCTAAAATCCAAATCTCCTTTCAGACACTTCTGATTTTAACACCAAATGCTGTTGCAAAAAATTAGACGAACCAGCTCAAGTGAGCTCTATGAAAAAAAAATTACTAGAATAATGTATGTTGTGGACGAAACCTGTGGGTTTTCCTAGATCTAACATTTATAGAATAAGACTAATTCTCTTTTCTTGTGTTCTGAAAAAAAAAAAAAACAGCTGAGAATATATTTGCCATCTTAGGCCAAATGTACAGGTTTATCATCCAAATATATTTGTTCCTAACAACAGGATAAACTTTTTTTCCTTAAAACCAAATTCATCCCTTTAAAGAGACATGGCATAAGGCTGACTTTCATCGAAGTACTTCAAACTGCTGGAATCTGGCTGCCTGAAATCCTGAACTCCTGACAGATTATGAGGTCATTCCATGGTGAAGGCCAGTAAATGAGTATAGATAATAACGTGGGCATGAATCTATGAAGATATGAAAACTCATTCAGAACAAATGGTGCAGTACTTGGAAAATCTTCCTGGAAGTTCATCTTAATAAAAGAATTTTTTTAAAAATTAAGCGTATAACAGAATTACTCAAATAAGCCAAGAGACTTTTCTCATCTCAAAAAGCCAAAATTTATCTCTTTACTAACAATATACCTATGAGTATTTCGGAATTTTTAAAGATTAATCTTTGACAGAGGTCTCTTTGATAAGTTTTACAGCCCTTAGTTTGTTTTGGGTAAGGGATGCTTTGCTTCTATTATTGTTTAGATATATTCTAAACTTTCAAGTATACTCGTTCAAAGTGAACATGGAAGAGAGGAACTCCCTCTTGCTGTAAGAGTGAAGACAATGCACAAAAGAAAATCAAAAGGCAAAAGTAAATAATCAACTTCCTGACCACTCAACAATAGATTTCCATGACAATTTTTTACTTCTCTTTTTTATGTTCAAAAATTTTAAAGCAAAGAAGGGAAACTTCTGTCACTTGATGACATGCACACACAGGTAAGATTTTGCAGAAAGTTCAGGAGCACAACGTATTTAGTGCTGGAATACACAACACCTGCAGGCAGTTCAGATATTAAGGTATTTTCTAAGCAGATATTGTGCTAAAGTTCACTGCTCTTCCTAGAAAGTTTAGAAGAGAAGTTTAGACATGTACTATAACGTAGACAATATATTTATACCTATGAATTTCTGCCTACTGAAATTGATGTAACAGGGGTCTCTGTGAAGAAAGCTGTTGTGTTATGCTAAATCCAGCCAGTAGATCAGCAGGTGTTAACACGTAGTGAGAAAAGCAAACAGTTCAAGCAGATTTTATGCATTCCATTCCAGGACACAGAATCTAACATAGAAACCAAACACATTGTTTTGTCATAATAACTAACTCTCCTCATATGTAAATGGGACAGAAAACTGGAAGCTGGTATGGACAACCTATCACTAGAAAGTCTTAGAAGTCTTAATCTAATATCCTTCAGGAATATTAGTAGCCCAATTCATGTATGATCATTTTCAAAACACTTGTTTTTTTTCAATTAAAATCACATTAGCATTATTTTTTTGTGTACTCTTTCATAAGGCCAGAGAATTTAGTTGCATGAACTTTTTCCTACTATGCCTCTCCATACTAGCAGAAAGTAACATATCAAGGAAAACATGATTCTTGGCAGAAGATTAATTGCAAACATCCAAAAAGTTAGGGGGACATAAATCAAGAGCATAATGTATGCATATTTTTATTGTTATTGACTGTTCTCCCATCTTACTCAGTCTCTAAGATTTATACAGGAAATAAAGATGAAATATAGCAGCTTAATCAGTTTCAGCTTTCACTGTTTTTACCATGAACTTAATGCAGTGAAAAGAAATGAATTTTAGAGAGTTATTCAAGCAAGGGGTTTGTCACTGCAAATTTTCTCCTATTGCATGGCTTGAATCTTGGAAAACAAATTGACAAATCTTTGATACGGTATTAATTCTGTCATTGGGCAACCAGTGAACACTTACAGCCTACAAAATAATAACTTTTTGTCTTTTAGAAAAAACACATTTAATAGAATTTCAACCTCTGAGGACTTAATCATCCACAATTTTCATTCTGTGACAAACAGACTTTAAAACAAAGTAACCTCCTTAAAATCTTAGCTTCTATTGCATTTTAATACCAGCTCCTCTCTAAAGACCACAACGAGACACATAGTCCCAACTGTTGCATCAGATCTTGCATGGTGAAATCAGGACCATTGTGCAGGGTATCCTGAGGATTTTCCTGCTTGGTCTCTTTACAGCTATCAAACAATAACCCTCCTATTACTCCTGACATAGTGTTTATCAGAAGCTGACTGGGGGCTGAGGTGGACGGCAAGGACAGGAGGAGAGAGAGAAGTGGAGAAGTATAAGAAATACACTTGCAATGGTAAATACAGGCAGCTGTCAAGAAGCCTCTAAAAGCTATTGTAATTTGTCTGCCATGCAGGGCCAAGCACACATAAGGTGCCTAATCAAAATAAATGAGACCCACGACAATGGGAAAACAAAATTCATGTGTTGAAAGCAAAGCAAATGTTCACAACTCATTTAGGGAGAGAGAAACTTTATCTAATGAGATATTAGTTGCTAATGATAGGTCAAACACTTCTGATAGAAGTCTTTGTGATCAAAACTCATTCCAAACTTTGAATAGGAGCTCTAGTAGCAGGAGCAGCGCGAGAGCAAGAAAGATTGAGTGAAGACATTCTCTGCAGGCTACCAATTTTCCAGCTTCCTTCTGTCAGACACTGCCAGACTGCCTTAGCAGTACAAAGATAAAGAGAGTATGGAGAGATAATAAGCTGAAAGTGAGTAATTTTCTAAGGGAAGAAATGAGATGAGCTGAACTCCTAACAGCTGCCAATCAGAATTAAATGATACTATGAGGATGCCTGCCAGACAGTTGATGAATGAAAATTTAGCAGGTCTGTACAACTTCTCAATCTGCACCTTTGTGTATAAATTGCATTAAAAAATACTGTCCAAAATACAAAAATTAAAATATGATTACTGAAGACTCCTTTTTCTCCAAATCCCTTATTATTTGATAATATTAAGATAATGATGTGATGGGGTTTTCACATTCTCATTCATTGTTAAACTTGCTATTTCAATTTAATAAGTTTCTAAAGATCATCAAGTATTTTTTATGTTGTGTCTGGTGGTTTTTCCCCACTGAAAACTGGAAGAAAATCTTGACTGGAGACAAATAACACACACTATTAACGTAGAATCAGGTAAATTCCAGGAAATCAACAGCAATAAGTGCCCTCATGATCCATCTTAAAACAACTTTTTCATCTCTGCTAGAATTGTGATAATTTCTGACAAAAATCGACCATGGTTTTTAATTTTTTCTCTGTAATATAATTCTGCATTATTTCCAATTTCTAAAGTAATCCTTTCGAGTCAGCCTATTGTAGGAGGTATTGAATTTTAATGTTAATGACTTTACACTATAGGGAGGAATAAAAAAATTTTGTGGAGATGTAAGTGAAAAGAGGAGCTATGATATGTGATTTCTTTATGATAACATTTCTAGGATTTCTTAAGATGAGTTTCTACTACTGTGGGAGGATTCCACTTTTCACTGCCTAATCTAATTTTACAGTAGTTGGAAATAATATATTTCCATATATGTCCATGTGGGTTTTCCCCTCTCTCTTGTAATTTGGTGTCATGTGATTTCTATTAAAATGATGCAGAAACTTAAGGCATTATGAACTGTTCTTTACAATGGCACGAATTACACCCTAGCATGACTATGGTCCTTGTTTTAAAAAATATTATTTCACCTCATTTTTTTGGGTTTTAATTTTACTGATGAGTAAATTAAGTGACCAACCAATAGATGGAGAAAAATCTGTAAACTCTCCCCAGTTCACAGATTTGTCGGATGCAAAATGACGTATTTTGTTCCTGGTTTTTCTAAAAAGAAGTGGCTTCTGTATATGACAATGCACATGATATTACCCTCTCAGCCTAAAGATCAGACACATATTTTTATTTCCTTGAGACTGTAAGAACTGGAGATAACTCTTGGCTTAGAATTCTCCAGTGAAAATTTCCTTATATCCTTAAGCCTTTTCTCCTCCTGAACATATACGGAAAAAGAGTAGGATTCCAGCTTCTCTCTCTTTGGTCTAAGACAGTTCCTTGGAGGCTTTCACAGATAAATTATAGTCTCATAGTCTTGGATGAGAGGGTTTCTCAGACAAAGGAAGAAAACAATGCAGATTCAAACTTTTCATTTTCAAAGTGCTAATCAAATAAACCATTTCTAATATCAGGTATCACTGACACTCTCACTTCTTAGAAGGCAGGAAATGTGCACCAAAGCCAAGCGAACCTAAACCTATTATGTCCTCTCACCATAAAGTAAGTCTAAAGATCAGCACATGACAGCTATATATGTATGAAAGTTACAGGATATTTTCAAGAATCTATATAGAGTTATATTTTTTAAGTAGAATCCACAAATAACTTCATAAAAGAGTCCTTAATGAAGTACATGATAAACAGTTTATATATTCAGTCTATCAGTAGGTTGTGATTACAGGATAAAATATAAAAATGCAGTTAAATATACAGTATGTGGTGGTGCTTTTCTCTTTTAAGCTTCACACATTATAGGTACTTTTGCTGCAATGCATATTGTTTTTTCTTTTACTTTACACATTTTTTAACATCATAGTTTTTATAACAGGACAGATGAGCAAATCCCTTTGCTTAGAACCAAAACTCTCCAAGCCAGATGTGGGGGAAAATAGAGATTTAACCTCTGACATAATGAAATCAGCTTGATAGTGTATATTTGATTGGATCTATGAACATTTGGAGAAAGCTGAAAGAAGTGATGAGACACAGCTGCATTCCTGGAGCCTTTTACAAAGCCATGGACAGGGCTAGCTGCAGAATGATGACTAGGATAGATACTGTGCAGCATTTGCAGAGTAAAGGCAGCAGGTAAGCAATGTCCAAAGGCTGACCTTATCTGAAAGCCATCCAGTTCCCTTTCATGTTAGGAATGATCATATTCCCTTTGCCAAGTCTTCACTGGAGGAACAATCTGTCTGACCCTTCATAATTCATTCAGATCTTAGCTTCACTGTCAACTAGCCTCCCAGCCTTTATTCCACTATCAAATTTTCTTGTCTTTTTGCATCTGAAAATAGAGAACTGAAAGTCCATTAAGTGTTTCATAGACCTGTTTCTACTATCCCTGAAACATTGGAAAAATCGTGACTGACAAGCATTTCTACTACGAAAAAAATAAAAGTAGACTCAGGTGATTTGCAAGACAGTTTGGAAGACAAGTAATGTCACTGTAAAGCAGCAATCTTCACATCTGCCTTTTATTTTGGCAATGTAGTTACTAAACATAAATGGTGCTACTTTTGTCTCAAGAAGGATACGAGCTACAAATCACTGCCAGTTCAGACAAGTATCACTATGTGCATTTCACTTTCTCATATTGCAGAGTGAAGACCGACTGCTGTCATAAACAACATGCTGGGCTAAGAGATTTAATGGTAGCCATGCTCGTATTCTCATATTTTAAACACATGATATGATTTGTTTAAATTAGAGGTGTCCTTATAGAGGCAATTTTTCTTGTTCTACTTTCTAGTTCCCACAGCTACAAAAGCATAGACCATATTCCTATATTATTTCGGCGCAGTTGGCAGATATTTTCCTGCCTTTCTAGACAAAGTTAAAAGATACATGTGTTTTAGAAAACATGTCTAAAGAGTCAATATAGACTCCCATAGATTTCATTTAGCTAGAAATAGCCCTAAACTAACATCAGTCCATATTCTCCTAAGCAATGAGATAATCATAGATTTAAAAAACCTTATAATCTGTTAAAATCCCATGAAATAATTATAGTGGATCTACAGCATTGGAGTAAAATTTACAAGTGGCATACCATGATGGTGATAGTGACCACAGGCCAAACTCTAAACTTCCATATGGTCACTCAATGTGGAAATTTCTTGCCAACAAAGTGCTTTTGGGAACCATAACCAACCAGCTGTAGTTATTTAGACTATGTTTGAAAAAGGATCAACCACAGGGACTCACTGTTCCTTTGTGCAACTTCTTTGTGTGTCTACAGAACTAAACTGTATCATAAACCAAAATCAAAGAACAGCTCATATATAAATTAAAACCAGTGCCTCACCTGCTTATAGGAAGTAGATGGTTTTTACAACGCATTTTTTAAAAATGCTTCAACATATCTATCTCATGTATGTTATTTCCCTTACAAAGTACTTCAAATTATATATATGGTGAATCATCAAAAATACTGAAAATTGCATTTTCCTCAAAATCACAATGGCACCAGGTGAGTTCTAATGTCTCAGAAGCTTAAGATATTGTAGGTAGAAATTAGTTTGAGGGGAAAAAAAGTACTTTTGCGGGGATTTATTCTTTATTTTAAAATTTAAAATACTAAAAGACTTTTTTTTTTTTTTTTGACAGTAATTTCTAACTGATCATGTTCATCCTTGTCATTTGGCTGTGTTTTCAGTCACATACAGCTCCACTCTGGAGTTTACCTGTGACCCCTGCAAATACTTGCTGATGTGTGTGCTTTCCACAGAGAGGCAAAAGGCTCTCTCACTTGATTAGTTTATTGTGCACAAAGAAAGTGATCCAAACAAGGTTATTTTGTCATCTGGGATACAGAATTCAGAGACATCTCAAAGAATGCACAGGCATCAAGCTGTGTATCTACCTGAAAAGGCATGTAACTGGGGATAAGCTCCCATATGTCACCATGATCATTCAGGCAGGGAGGCAGAAGGAGACTGCACCAAACATTGTACATTTCTCTATATTAAGATCTGGGGAATTAGAAGCTCTTTTCCCCTAAAGTATTCCCCTCATAACCCGATTGTAATTATATAATCTATCTTCATCTTTTGTACTAATAGATTATATATATATATATATATATAAAAATACACACAATATTTACATAAAACATATATACGTGTGTGTAATATGTGTGTGTATATTCTGTGTATATATATTACATACACACACACACATATATATCTGACAGTTTGTCATGATTGACTTTATTTTCAAAATACTCTTTATGGACAGACCATACCATGTTACAGAGAAAACAGCCATAAAGCAGAAATTTAAGATTCATGAGGAACAGACTGTAGCTTGACAGTAATTAACGGTAAATAGAAAGTAGCACAGACTTAAATTCTAAGGATTTGTTTATCACAATTTATAATAAATTATTGCTACAATTTTTATTGGCATTTCCATTTTGTCATTAAATGTCACAGGGATTACGCAGCTCATTTTTCTGGGATCATATTAATGAGAAAGCTTATGAATGGCAATAAGAAACACTGTGAACATAAGGGAGAGTAAAATAAAAACCCAGTGCTCAGAAAACATACTCTACTGATTAACACTATCCAACAACCTGGATATCTGAACAATTAGAACATCAACAGAGAGGTAACAAGTGAGATATAGTCATAAGGACTGTTGGTGGCCTTTAATGTCATGCATAAGAAGTGCAGATCAAGTTTTGGGGTGTAAAAGGAATTCCTCATCTCTGAAGTATAAATGACAAGTTGAGAAGGATCTAACCAGGAACAGAAGTGCTATATGTGCTATCTATGTGCTATACTTTAGAAAGACCAAAAAAAATTCCAAAGAAACCCTAGGGAAGCACTATTTTATAGCTAACACCAAAATGTGTTCACGAGCCACTCACCATGGAAATGACAGTTGCTTGGCTAAGTTTATTTCTTATTATTAGAAGAGCTAAGCAAAACTGTTTTAGCTACATTGTACAATCAAATTTTAACACCGCAGAATATGCTTCCTTCAGACCATAATAATTAAATCAATTATTAATTGATTTAATTGATCAAGTAATATATTCCCTGAGAATGTAGAAGACCAGAAAGAATCTCTCTGGCAGAGGTCAGATTAGTTTCTACCAATAGGGTATTTTCCCTGACTTTACTTCATTTTTAGGGATACAATTGATGGAGGCAATAATCAACTCCAGCTGGGAGACTTCCTAATTGTTTTGCTTTAACTAACTGAGTACTTATACTACATAGTGATGTGAGCACTTCAGCATTATCACAATAATATGCCAAATAAGTCCCAGCAATAAGCAAAATTACTGTTTTGTATTTTAATATATACATTTTAATTGCTTTTTTGACTTTTATTTTTTGTTTTAATGTTTACTTTTTACTAAATTGAAGATTAAAAATTATATTCAGAAAATATACTCTGTTTTGCAGATATTAAGGCAAGGAAATTAGATTCTTTGCAGATGTGCTGTAGCAATTATTGAACATGAATACTCAAGTAATTACTATGTTAAATACCTTATTCAAATAGACAGACTACAAATTAAAGCTATCCTAGTTTGTCTGAAATCCATAGCTTGCTAGGAAGCAGCATTTTTTTTCTTCTTTCTTCCCCCCATTTTCTTTCTGCTTTTTTTTTTTTTTTAAAGCAACAACAAACACAGTGTTCTAAGTGTCTAACAAACACACTCAGTGTTCTAAGTAGAATAGCCTCAGTTTTCTGCAGCTTTGTGTCTTTAACATCATACCAAGAAGGAAACTAAATATGTTTACGGAAGTTGCCAAATAGAAATAATCTAAATTAAAACAGAATTTCTAGAAACAAAATGTACACTTTAAACAGCATAAATAAAATGGAAATACTAGTTATACAGATTTTTCATCCATCCTGTATGCATACCATTGGCAAAAGGGCAGAAAACTTAAGAGTCCTTCTGAGTAAACTAAGTAGCAAAAAGTTGTTTGGTATGAGACACATTAGCATTCCAGTGAAGTAAACCCTGAATTTTCAGATGTGTTAAATGCCTTCTTTCCCTTCTTTTATCTTAGAATGTTAATCTATTTAATTATTTGCTCTTCTGTCCATAATAATTAATAAAATCAGGATATGTTAAATGGTATGGACACAGAGAGTTCTCCCCCCCAAGCGTCTTAGCATTAAAAAATCCAGCTACTCTTTCTAATGTATTTTCTAGAAACTGAATCACCAGTTAAAACCAAATTATAACAACACTGCTGTCACTGCTGGAATCAAGGAAGATCCAGTTATCCTGTTTCCACACCTGTCCCTGGAGGATTGCTAGGTTCCCAGTGAGACTTAGAAGTAGGCACTTAGCTGCTCAGAGCAGTCAGACTTCATCTTTTCTGCATAACATCAGAAGCAAACTTTCTTAGAAACTAATGAAATTGCTGACTGCAGGAACAGGTGGCAATTGAGGATTTAAATGTTGTACTTTGACTAAAGCAGCAATTAGTTACCTAAGTTATCTGTGGAACAGATGGCATCTTAGGAGAAGAAATGATGGATGTACAGTTTAATTTGAGTAATTTAGATAGGTAAACTTGGGAGGAGTACTACAAAAATTTAATGCAATAATAGTACTCTAATCAATATATCAACACTGCACTTTATTTTAAAATAAGGACACATTAAATTCATTATTACTTTCTTCACCACTTTGTATTATAAGAAAACATGTATGGCTATGATTAGCACTTGGACAGTATATTTTAAAACGAGATTAACATGACATAGTATTTTTTTAATTATTTAGTAAAAGGAGCTTTTACCCATCAAAACTAAAAATACAGTTTAAATCAATTAGAAGAAATAACCAGAATACCCAATTTCTTAAAGTAAATGGGTGAGCTATCCAACTTGCATGTAACCCAAAGGTCAAAAGATTGTTTATAAAATTATTGTTTATAAAATTTCAGCACTTAAATAATGTGGCTACATTCATTCCCGAATGAAAATAACACAGAAAATGGAATAAAAATAAAGTTAGAGAGTAAATTATAGTGCTTTCTTTAGACCTTCAAAAGTAATTCACTTGTTACAAGCTAAGATATTGGTAGAGGTTCACGCTTTAGTTAACAGAAAAGGGAAAAGAGGATATCTCCACAGAAAAATTCTCTAGCTGTCCCAATCTTACATTACCCACAGAAGTGAAATGAAAAAACTCAATCAGGTTATGCTCTGAAGCTAGGGAAGACAAATGACTTGGTTTAAGCCTGAGATAAGTGAATTCAGGTAAATTTATCCAGAGAAATTTGATAGCAATACCTATTAAACTGATGAAATTTTTACAATATTTTTCATTTTTCTATTGGAAACTGCTTTTTTCCATGTATAAAATTTTTGAAAGGCCTTTTAATTGCAAGGACAAGATACTTTCATTAGGTAGCTTGACTGAAACAGGATGATAAAATTAGGAACCCTGCCCAAGGACTTTCCTTTCCCTACACCTCCAAACTTTAGATGGGCCCAGACAATGAAGACAGAAGTGAGGAAAAACATCCACCGTCCAGTTTTGCTTGACCTTCTGGAAAATCCTGTGGAAGGTGTGTCATTGGGCCAGAAAAGATTTTTGTGGGATCCATGCTCTCTACTGAGAAAGGAGAGACTAAAAATAAATTTCTTTTATTTTTCACCTCAATTTACAGCAACCTTTTCTTGTTGCTTGAGTTTTAGATATTGTCAACCATTTTCAACGGATGGATTGAAATGAAGTCACCTAAGAGCTAAAGCACAGCACGTTGTGGAACTGGCTATATGTTATTTATCAGGATCTAAAGGAGAGCAACAACCTGCCATTCTGTTGTCTGGAAGCAAAGGAAACACCAGATTAAGCTACAAGAGTGTTGGACAGCCAGAGTACATGCCAAGCTAAGTATCAGTGTCTTGTGAAATTCATGTCATGAAATTAATCCAAATAATTGCCTTCAGCTATGTCTTTAAACTATAATAATAGAACTTAAAAGGACCATAAGACTAATGCCAGAGGACTTAGATCTAGCTGTATTTAACAATGCCATTATTGTGAAGAATTGACAAAAAGGCATCACAGAGATTAGAGATACAATGAGGAAAAAAAAAGCATTGCACATACTTTCATAGAACTTACTTTAAAACTAAATTTTCTGAGGAATATAAAACCCTACTCCTAAATCTCAGACTCGCAACCAAATAATCACAGATTTTTTCATCCTTTCTGAACTTTAAAAGGGATTTTAGTGTTCTGATCTCAAGCCACATAATAAGCACTTATTTCTCTGCTGTCTGTGCTAAATATCAATGCTAGGCAGATAGAAAGATATAGAATAGATGTTACATCTTCACAATAATGTCCAATGACAGAAGACTCCTGCTGTTGGGGAGGAATCAACACTAAAAGTTCTGTTGTGTCTAAATCACCAGCTGTGGTTTAAAAGTGATAGGCTTATTTTTCACAAACTTGTATAATCAGCTATATCCATGCATTAAAATATGAGAAAATATTAAATTATAAAGATTCGAGGAAGTAATATTTCTTTATGCACAATAATCTGAATAAAACTTCCAAAGCCACATTATTATTAATATTTACATACCCAGATTATGTTAAATATATAGTGAGAGTAAGCCTCCATAAAACTATTGTAGATAGATCTTGTATTATGAACTTCAAAGCTAAGATCCAAATTTTAGACTTTTTTGGTCACAGTTGGGTTTAATTAAGTGACTGGATAAATGGTTACAGGTTCAGAGTCCCACACAACAATTAAGTGTTAATCTTAGTTTACTTTGTGTTCCTTTTTTGTTTGTTTGAGGGGGCTTTTTGTGTTTGTTTGTTTGTTTTTTGTTGTTGGCTTTTTTTTCTCTGTAATAAAACAGCTCTGTACTTCGAGTATACTGAGCATGTATAAACTTCACTGCATAAATACAAATACTGAGGGCTGAGGAAGTACCAGGAGAGCTGGAGGCAAGCAAGCTGTTAAGATTCCAGATGGCCAATGCAGGGGAAAATCTTTCCATGACTAGAAGATGTTTGGACATGTGAAAGCTGAATCACTTTGTTTACTGCACAGAGTGGCAACCACATCATCACATTAATGCAAGGGATTCTGCAAAGGGAAATCGTCACCACTACATGAAAATTAAATCACTGGTGTGAATCCATTCAGGGATTTGTGCCTTTTATGAATTACACTACACCTCTAATTTCACTCAGATTTTAACTATTTGAATTCACACAAGGGCATTAATGTAAATCTGTAGTAATACAGTGCCTAGGATATTGTAGACAAACAAAAGACAGAAATGCCTATAAAACAAAACAAACCAACAAACAGAAAACACCAAAAAACCAACCCACAACAGGAGCCTTTAGCACTAACAATTAGCTGATAATTGAGTTGCAAGTCTCTGAAGTTAACATATGAATAAGCATGGCATAATTGTCTTGTAAAAACAAGAGAGAAAAAGTATTTTCATGAGAAAGTGCATAGACGTATGATTTCTTTTTTTTTTTTTTTTTTCTGATCTGGTATACTAGAGCTAAAATAATTTTCTATATAGGTAGAATTTAAAGTACAATCACTCAAAAGCATTAACTTTAATAATAAATAATTTTTCAGATTGTCCCAAGAGAACAAACTGGCCTGGAGCAACCAAGACCATGAAGACAACCAAAAACCAGAGATGAATGTTATCAATCTGCAAGGAGTGATATGATTCAGTAGTGGACACAAAGAAGATAGGGGAAGGATATTAGCAGATATTCTAACAATATTCTATGCTTCCTAAGTATAAATTAGCATTTTAAAAATCTATATATTTTTGAAGATCTTTCAAATCCCAGGTGCATCTGGTTCCTTGCTTCACTAAAACACAGTGAATTTAATAGTACCCCAAACTTGTTAATGTCATCAGTAACAGAATTGCTCCATTTATTCTGTACATTTCTGCCTCAGTAATCTGTGAACAACCTGCAGCAAATTTTCATGTATTTTCTGTTGACTAATTTAGTAGAACACATTCTGGCAAAGTGGATTTCTGTGTGTACTAGTTTAAGAAAAAAATTTTAGAAAGGAGCTTTTCATAACTATACATAGAAGGCTACAATTATCAAAATCAATTATCTGATCCAATACCCATTTATAGTAGTTCTTTCTATAAAAGAGATACATAAAAGCTGAGTTCTTTCTATAAAAGAGATATAGTGAAAGAACAAATATATGCAACAGGAATCATAACATTTCTAAAGCATTATCGATTAAAGCAACAGATAGACAAAAAGCCATCGGAATAGAAACTTACAGGTCATCTCACAGGTAAACTTGACCCTGAATCTCACTGCTAACAGCTGATATGGTTGGCTGAAACTCTGTGGTATTTGTTTCTGAGCAAGTATGGAAGCACTGTAATCCAGCAATAGAAAAAAGTTTTATCTATGTCCTCTCATATCACAAAAGACTGAAGATTTCAGTTTGGGGTGTTTTCTGTAACTTCAAGATACTGACATTTGACATTCTCAGCATAATTAAAGAAGGCTATTTTCTCCATTACTAATGTATATTTGACCTAAAACAAGAACCTAACTGCAAACTTCCAGGTTGCAAACTTTTATGCATTTTAGATACAGATCTAAATCTTGACTACTATCCCTGTTTTGCTTGCTTTGATAAATCATTGATGAAAGCAGCAAAATCACAAATTGGTGAGATTACTTATCAGTTTGTTGTGGTGCTTTTGTCCATGTTTATTGAGGAAAAAATATTGGTCTCGGCTAATGTATGACAGGAACACCTCAGCTTCATTTTAAATCCAAAGGCAAAATCATTTTCTCTTGTTGCCAAATGTATCTGTAAGTACTGAAGGCAGAACATCTTGCCTGTGAACATCATTACACAGCGCTCTAAGAAGGAAGACCACTCTCAACAGGTACCATGTGTGCATTTAAGCTCTTGATGTCAAAGTCCTCAGCTGTGGGCTTTGTTGTCAACTTTGTTGTTCCCCTGTTGTGAACTTTGGAGGTACAGGAATTTGAAGCACTTCAGAGAAGTCAGCAAATTAAATTCCATTCTGGCTCTCAATTCCTAAAGTGTCTGCAATCTTTGATTCAGTGTGTGTCATAGCACATTTATTTGTTTATGAGCCCAAGGACCAGAGACAATTGATTTTGAATCCATGCTGGATTTCAGTGAGAAAGGTGTTTTAGATAATTAATGCTGACTCCTTCTTCGTATTGCCAATAAATATAATTTCTCTAAATATTCATCAATCAAAATTAGAGGTATAACTTCCATTAAGCAGTATTTTGATTTAAAGATCAATGAGAAGAGAAAGTTGCTTCAATGTTTTATAAGAAATATGTATCCATCCCCCTAACTAGAGATATTCTTAGAGAAAGATATATGATTAGAAATTGAATTATTTTTTAATGGAAAAGACACCTGCATAATCAGTCTCAACTACACAAAATCTCTAATTCACCTTCTCAAAAACAATCTTACAAGTCTGCAAAGTGAATGAAAAAAACATCCATCAGTAAGTATTTTCCTGCAAGTACTCTATCCTCCCTAACACCTGCTCCTTTTTACAATTGCTCAGAAAATCATTCAACTGCTATCAAACTTCAAACTCTTACATTGACAAATACTGTGATTCTCTGACTCTCCAGTTTTACCATTCCTTGCAGGACAATCTCTTTAAAGAGAATGAACTTGATTAATGTATTGAAATTCAGTTTTTCTGCAGTAGTTCCTATGCAGACCAACATCTTTTATACTGTCCAGAAAAAGCAGCAAATATGAGTATCCAATGCAGTCCCAAAACAAGAAACTTTCTAAACCAAAGTTTTGACATATCTATACTCTAGAGAAATGATAACATGTTGTTTGTTTCCTATGAACAACTCTAGAAGTAACATTTATACTCATCTGCTACGATGTCCTAGGGAGGCAGTCCATGTACCAGAGCCATTGCACTGAAACTGCTTTCTTCAGAAAGAGGACAAGTTGCAGCATTTAAATCTAAAAACTAATAAAATCCTGTTCACTTGGTACAACTTCCCTGGTGGACAACTATCTAACTTTTTAATTGTTTTTAAAGGGACTCTTTCAGAGCTGGAGTCATGAAAGCCATCATACTCTAATTTTCTGAAAGCTTGATAGAACCAATATTCTGAGTCTAGATAAAGAGTAATGAAGCACTTTCTTTCCCATAGGAAAGCTTTCCCACTCATATTCTTTGATGCCAACTAACCTCCACATCTGCTATTTCTCTATTGATTGCTACAACTTGGCACTTTTGTAGAGTGTCTGATGAGGCAATTCTATTCAGTGACACCACTTCCTCTCCAACAAAAGAAGTGGAGTAAAATAACAGTGCATTTCCTATACCTTCAGGGGAAAGGCTGTTTGCAAATTATGCACACAAACATGTAGTCATCATTTATATGTGTGTATGTGGAGAAGAAGAGCATTTGTTCCTTTAGACTGAACTGTTGTCTATGTAAAATTATGCAAAGTAGATCAGGGTTTGAATTTTTTAAGCAAATGAGGAGCCATTCTGGGTCTCACTTAAAAAATCTATCTCAAAATACATCATGTTCACTATGGAAATAAGCTTGGAATTAGTCATCACTTAAAATACATTCCAAATATATGTTTACAAATCAGTAATGTGCATTAGACAACATCAAAACTAATGTGTTTGTTTTGCTGTCCTTGAATATGAAAAAATCAGATTCTATTTTCAAATTAAATGAAATAATTTCTTTTTGACACACATTCCAGTACTGAAATATTTGATTTAAAATTAAAATGGTAAGCAATATCGACTACATAACAGTTCCATTATAATGCTGTGGAAAACACCAGCATGACAAAAAGAAAAGCAGTTTTTAAATTCAAGTTCAAACATAACACTTTTGTTTCAAACAAAAGGAAATTAAATGATTGGTTGTTTAGTTGCATGTTATTTTGGTTTTCCTCTAGTCCCTGGACTCTGCTAATTTTTGTTTGTTTATTTATTTGTTTTGTGAAACTTCAGATTAATTAAATCTTAGTGGCTACAATTAATTCTGTGTTTAATCTTACTTGGAGTTAGGTCCTTTCTTTTCCTTTTTATTTTTGGTATGTCTTTAGACCTAGAGTCACAAAGTTATTGAAATGCCTAATAGTTACTGGAATCAATGGGAATTTATGTATAAGAAATAAACATAGAAGAATTAAAGATTTAGTTCCATCTTAGGATTTTCATGTTGTATTTATAACAAATAGCTCTCACAACAATTAATTTGTTCTAAGTTGAACCAGTACAACTGAATAACAAATCTTCTTTTCTGAGCAGGACAGAAACAAAAAACATATAACAGTTCCAGAGATGTCAAATACATACCAAAGACTATTCCTAATGGGATGTTTGTACATGATTGCCTAATTTTGATAAAAAAGAAAGTTTAGCCCAGTGACCATGACTTTAAAAATGATCCTGTCCTATTTTGCTAACTATTAAAAATATAGTCTGAATGTGTACAAGACAGAGATATAGAACACATTTTTAAAAATATATGTGAAACACCATGTAGAGGTTTCAGTATACATGCTACTTTAAACAATCCACTTCAGAATTCTTACTTCAAAATCGGGGTGAGAATCCATGATTTTTTAGCAATAATTTTTAAAACACCTTTAGGACACTGGAACAGGCATGTTACAGATGTGGTCAATGACCCAAGCCTGACAGTGCTTAAAAGGCCTTTGGTCAATAATTTGCTTTAACTTTTGGTCAGCCGTGGATTGCTCAGGCAGTTGGACTAGGTAATTAGTCTAGACCTCTCCCATCTGAAATATTCTATTCTAGCTATAATAATTTTCCTCTTCTTCTAGTTTCTAACTAAGAAATCTAAAAAATACAAAAATAAAATTTGCAAACCATAATTTATGATTCAGAATCTGGTAGAGAATGTAGTTTGTTCTGGATGTCAGCTAATTTTATTTTCCCTCTAAAACAAGATTATTAATTTTGCTGTGTCATCCTACTAATCTCCCATATGCAAGCTGAACTGTACCCTTCAATTCCACGTTTCCATGAAAATTCTGACACAGAATATGTCAATATTACCATGTACTTCCAATAAAATATGCAAACACTGGTGCACACATCAAAAGCCTGCACCTGTGTCTCTAATTTAATAAAAAAATTTGAGCTTATAAGTGTAACAAAAATGACAAGTTATACAGCAGATGACACAGCAACACCTGTGCTGCTGGTGGAAGACAAATGTACTGAACGTCTAATGTGATCAAAAACATGGAGCCATATAAACTAATGAAAATATTGCATGAGTGTTTATTCTTAATTTTACTTATTTTGTTTTCTTTTTTGAAATACAAGCCCTTGCAATCAGTGGATTACTCATTGTGACCAGTTCAATCTTTCTAAATGCAACGTTTACATACACAGACCACAGTTTTGGCCATATTTCAACTCAGACTGTAAGCCAAAGCATGAGCTTTTTCTATGATTTTCCATGAGAGATTATTCCTTTTTTTTGTTTTTTCTTTCTTTTTGTGTGTTCATTTCAGTGCCCACATATTAGAAAATCATTTATTTGCAGTTTTTAAACCATTAATCTAAAAGAAAACAAATATTCCCACTGTGATAGTTAAATCAGTCAGTTTTAGTACAAAACTGGAATTATGCGTATTATTCCTTGTAAAATTAATTAATTTGAGTACATAGATTTTTTAAATCATCGCCTCTCCCTATGGTCAAACTGTAGTTTATGCATATATCAAAAGTGTCTAGTGCTTAAAAAGTGAGCATAAATCTTATAAGATTCTTCTTAAATACCTTTAGCCAGCTACACATTAAGTATCTACACCCAGGTACTAACCTAAGTTTCTCTATGATCACAATACAGATTAATTTCTGTAACTCTGGAGGACGCTGTCCTTCTAGGACATTTGTTTAGTACAGAGGAATTACTTTCTGGTGCCTTTCAGTTTCTTTCATTGTCAGTCAGGGACATCCAGATGGCTACTGAAGAGGAAAGCACGTATCTACATTTTGGAGAGGAAAAGCCTGCCTTATATGTTTCAAGAGCTACATCTTTCCTAGTCAAACAAATCATGTGTGAGTGAGTATGTATGTACGTGTGTATTCTGGCTTTGAGACAAAACCACAGAGTATTATTATGCCTTCCTATTAAATTCTCTCAATCAATATTTGATATCCTTTCTATGCCAGTGTACCAATTCACCAATCTGCTTTTGGTACATCCTACCCTATACATTTGGAGAAACTTCAGGAATACAGGCTATTCCTGCTTTTATTCATTATTATTTTAGGGATGCCAAACTTTCTTTTACAATTCCTATATCTACAAAGAATAATAAATTACCTTTGCTAAACCTTTTACCCATGAGGCAAAATTAACTACAGTAGCAGTTGATAACATTAAAATAGGGTTTATGTAATGCAATACAGTGTAAGAAAAAAATAATAAGAATTTGAGTAACAAATACACAATAACTGGAGGTTTCTAATGACTTGATTTCATCACTAGAGTGAAGAAATGAAAAAAAATAATCACAAATCACAAGTTATTGCAACTGCTGCTTTTGAGAGTGCTGGTGGTTTTGCTGTTATATTTATTCCCTTAAAAGTTAGAGATTCAATTTACCGAAGTAATTTTTCATTTCGGAAATAAAAATTGAAGATTTAAAGATTAAGACCACAAGCCTCGATGTTTTTTTGTAAGTGTTAAGGCATTTATTTGAAGTATTTAGAACATCAAGTTCTAACTTGGAAAGAAATCTAGAAATTCTTTATGGGATTAATAAGAGTTTAAAAAATAATTGGCCTCAGTACTTCTGTGAAATGAACCCATGGTTCCCGTTCAACCCTCCTTTCATCTTTGATGATCTGATTTGAAAAGACAGTAACTGAAACTGCCAAATCTTCTTCATTATGAACACATTGTGACTGGAAGAGGAAGCTAAAAGATCAGTGTTTCCTCTGCTAATTTCTGATTGTAGGGGTAGCCAAACCCCTGACTAGAATGGCATTGTTGGATTGCACATCTCTAATGAACTATGATAAGCATCTCTCCTTTACTAGGAACAAAACCTGCATCAGGAATACAAAGGTGTAACCATAAAATAAATTAAGAAACCAAGCTGTTGTTTTTATTAGATTCAAGTAAGTTCCTTAGCAATTCAGCCTGAATAAAAATACACTTGAATGAAAACTACCAGGATAGGCTTAGATAAAAGTCTTAGAATCAAAAGAAACTATTCTCAAAGCTTCTTTCCAGATAAGGTAATAGGGTGAAGGAAGAGGTAGAGAGCATGCCTATGAAACCACAGAAAATTCTTGGTGCTAGTATTCGTTCCTTACAGGAAGTTCCTTTAGGGATGCATATTCCTTTTTCAGAAGGTGGAAATGTATGTAAGAGTACATGAAACTTCTATCAGAAATGTCAAATAGAAGCTTCTAAAAAGTTCTGGAAGAGACTTTGTAAGTCAAGGAAGGTATGACTAGTTTAATAAAAGCTAATACATGAAAGACACACAAACAGTGAGAGCTAAAGAAAGAGGAACAGAACTGTTTCTGTCTTAACACTGACATGCAGCAGAAAAGAAGAGTTCTTCAAAGAAAGACCAAGAAATTCAAGTCTTCAAAGGCCTCCATGGTATTTGCCATTTTTTAATAATTTTTTGAGAGGTAACAGATTTCAGTTTTCAAATGCAAAGATATACAAACAAATATTTTAAGGTAAGTTATATCCTTTGCTAGCAAATAATAGTTTACTAATAGTATGTATTAATATAGTAAAAGCTCTCATGCTTCCTTCAAACCATAAAAGTTCACATGATAATTTATCTGGATTTTGCTTGCAAATTGTTTTTCAATATCTCTTTCTGATCACTGACTGCTCATGGCTTGGAGGGGTACACTCTTTGCTGGGTAAAATAAGTGTCTGGATAGCCAAGCCCAAAGACTGGTGAATGGAGTTTTATATTATTCTGTTGGCAGCTGGTCACAACTCGTGTTCCCCAGGGCTCAGCACTGGCCCCAGTCCTGTTAAATATTTGCATCAGTTATCTGGATTAGAGATCAAATGCACCCTTCTCAGTCAGTTTGCAGATGAAACCAGCTTGTTTGGGAGTGTTGATATGATGGAGGATAGAAAGGTTCCAAAGAAGGACCAGAATAGTATGAATTGATGGGCTAAAGCCAAGTGTATGAGGCTCATCAAGGCAAATTTCTGGATCTTGCACTTGGGTCAAAGCAACTCCATGTAGAGCTACAGACTGTGGGAAGAGCAGCCACTATTCCCGAAAGCTGCTCAGAGGGAAAGGAGGGGGCTGTTGGTTGGCAGCTGACTGAATGAGACAGCAGTGGCTGGCCCAGGTGGCCAAGAAGGCCAATGGCATCCTGGCCTGCACCAGCAATAGTGTGGCCAGCAGGATCAGGGCAGCGATTGTCCTCCTGTAATTGGCACTGATGAGCACACACCTCGAAACCTGTGTACAGTTCTGAGCCCCTTTAATAGCAGAAAGAAACTGAGGTGCTGGAACATCCAGAGAAGGACAACAGAGTTGGTGGACGGTCTGGAGCACAGGTCTTATGAGGATCAGCAGAGGGAGAAGGGGGTATTCAGCCTGAAGGATAGGAGCCACAGGAGAGAATTTTGTGTAAAGTCACTACAACTACCTGAAAGTTGTAGCAAGGTAGGGATCAGTCTCTTCTCCAAAGTAACATGCAACAGGATGAGAGGAAATGACCTCAAATTTTGTCGGGGTAAGACTGGATATTAGTAAAAAATTTCTTGCCAGAAAGGACTGTCAAGAATTGGAACAGGCTGGCCAAGACAGTGATTATGTCACAGCCCCTGGAGGTATTTAAAACATGCAGATGAGGTGCCTGAGGATCTGGCTTAATGGTGGAGTTGGTAGTGTTAGGTTAATGGTTGGACTTGGAGCTCATTTCCAAACTTAAACAACTCTATGATTCTATGATTCTAAAGTGTTCTTTAGTCTATTTTGTAATAAACTAGTAAAGTATATTGTGCAGATTAAGGATCTTTAATATATTAAATACAAGTTCAATTAATACATGGATAAAGAAAAAATGCCTAAAAGGCAAAAAATGTTTGCATAATTACATGATTATTACCATAGACTCTATTGCCAAAAAAGATGGTTTAATCATTCTCAACAAGCACTCTGGAGAAATTAATAAATCTGGAGAAGAAATTCGTCAGCATAATAAGACTTTAGGTGATGTCTGGGGCAATTTTGGCACTGAAAATATTTCTGTACACAAAGCAATGATAATGTAGTTGGACAACACCTTGGTACTATGATATATCAATTGACAGGCAGAGCTAAGAATTCACCTCTGCTAATGAGTGGAAGATTTCAGGATGTTTTAGTGGGCAGAAGCTCAACACTGAAGGTTGTTCATATGACAGGATCTCACAAAAAAATGGCTGAACCCAGGGCCAGTTCACTCTGGACAATTGCTTCTGAATCACATTCCTGGGATAAGTCACAGATCAAATCCGACAAACTTTACATGGCTACTTGGTGACAGATCTATTTGCTTTGAAGAACAAGGTGGTTTTTTGTTTTTTTAGACTCTGATAGTCAAAAATGTTCAGATGTACTCCAAATTTTCTAAACAAACCCTATCTCTGAATGATGTCTTTCATACAGAATGCTGTTTGCAGTTAAAGGTTTCTCTATGATCTAGTTCAGTTCCCTCTCTCACCTTGCTCAAGATCTGAAGACAAACATAAAGGGAAAAAAAAGCTGAAAAGAGAAGAAAAAAGAGTAGTATTCTCACCCTGCCTCCTGGGGAAAACAGCAGGAGAGAAAGGTGATGAGAAGAGAGAGCAATTAGGTTATGCATTTCTGAAGGAAAAAGCCTTGCAACTAAACTTGTGATGAGAATCTAGAGATCAGTAATTCTCTTACATCTGATCCTGTCAGCAGGGTCATTACAGGCCCTGAGGAGGCCAGAAAGTGGATGGCATCAGGTAAGGGAAAGGAAGCAAAATGGGTCACCAGTTAAGAGAAAACCTACATTAGTACATAAAGAAAACACGCATTGTATCAGCAATTTCAGCTTTGTTGATTTTCTCATTGTCACAATTCCAAATGTCTAGGTGACGTAACTCACTTCCCAAAGGGCGTGGATTCCCAGTGGCCTTCACATTTAGCAGAGTGATATAAGACTGCCCTGCCATGTAGTGACACACTGCTCCACTCCCATCAGTTCTAACATTCTAGCAGCTAGAGCAGTTTGCTTCACAACTGAGAACTAAAGTGCAACAACAAAAATGTTCACTTGTAGCTGGATCAGAAATCTGGGTTGACTCTTGCCACAGGCCTAAGGCATGTGGAGCCAACAGCGCTTGAGGCTGAAGGTAGGAGAAGAGCTTGGACTACTTGGAGTTAGACTGGCTTAAAACAAAATAAAACACAATTTAAAAAAGCTATTGAGAATAGCAATTCACAGTGATTAGTGGAGATTAAACTCCATCTGACTTCAAGAGAAAGTAAATGGCATCTTGGGATGCATTAGGTAAAGCATTGCCAGCAGGTTGAAGGAGGTGATCCTGGCCCTCTACTCAGCCTTAGTGAGGCCACACCTGGAGTGCTGTGACCAGCTCTGGGCTCCTCAGTACAAGAGAGACATGATGCTGCTGGAAGAAATCCAGAGGGTTATGAAGATAAGCAAGGGCCTGGAGTATCTCTCTTATGAGGAGTGGCTGAGGGAGCTGGGCCTGCTCAGCCTCGTGAAGAGACAAATGACTCAGGACAACATCAATGTGAATAAGTGTCTGAAGGTGGATGTCAAGAGAATGGAGCCAGGCTTTGCTCAGTGATGCCCAGCATTAGCACAAGAGGCAATGGGCGCAAAGAGAGGCACAGAAAGTTCTGTTTGAATAGCAGGAAAAATTTCTTTACTGTCTCTCTATATAATAGTCATACCTTAAAATACTTATGGGACCATAGGGTAGCCCACCTGAGAGTTCAATGGGAAGATTAGCATAACACTTTTTCCCCTCTGAAGAATTTTGGTAAGGCAGAAACCGATACTGAGTTATGGAAAAGTTTAATTGATTCAAAGAGAGACTAGAATTTTCATAATGCCAATTTTCCTTTATTTTTGATGACTCGGTTTGACATCTCTTTCCTTTCAAAATTAACTTGTGGGGATCCAATTAATATCTAATGATTTGTTTCAATATTTTAATTATTGTGAATGTCTACTCTTGTTTTTACTGGAAAGTTATATTTTTTCCTTGAGAGGGTATCAAAATGTCTTACATGTTCCATCTATTTCTGAGAGCTGTAGCTTGAGACAAATGTAACTGATAAATATGAACCCTGTGATTTTTGAGTATAATCAAACTTTATCTAGCAGCTTATTAAGAGTACTTACTATCTGGATATATAGAACAGTCTTTATAGAAATGAAAATTTGACTAGTCGTGTTCATCTTTTTCCGTCCTCACTGAAGGGTATAAGAAATGAGGAACAGGGAAAGGAGAAAGGGAAGAAAAAAGGCATGGGCGGGGACAAACATGAGAGTGGAAAGGTAGTGGATTTCTGTTGCAATTCATCTATTTTTAGGTGAGTTTCATGCCTTGCCACTGAAATGCAACACAAAGCCAAACATCTGTTCTTATTAACTGCAGGAATAATAAGGACTCTAAGGGTCAAGACAGCATAAAACCATTGTCCTGATAACTAGACAGTTATTTGGAATGGAGCACTTTCTGTGAATTTGTTCTGCTTCCTGCCTTCAAATTCAAAGGAAAGACAGTTTCCCCCCAGAGAACTTAATGGTACCAAATTCATTGTAATTTCCTCTATATAGAATTCAAACACACTGCTCTTCTTGTTAGAGTCTGTGTTAATGTATCATATAACCTACCTACCATCGCCTATTTTCCCTGATCTTTTGCAAACATAAGTAGAACTCAGTGAGGCAGAGATGCTTTAACATCTCTGGGCAAAGCATATATCTCACTTTCACAGGTTCTGCTATTGCAGATTTAGTTCTTACAACTGTATGAAGTAAGCATGGACCTCTTGTTTTAGAGATTTACAACTATATCTGGGGTTTTTTGTTAGTTTGTTTGTTTGTTTGGGATTTTTAATGTTAAAAGAAGCAGTGGTTAACTAAGTGGCATTCTTGCAAAGAGGGAATCATGGCAAAGAGGAAATGATGCATTTCACCTGTAGGTGTTTCTAGCAGTTAGGTCTAAACCAGCATGATCAAAAAAAAAAAATTATATGGTATTTATATTCAATTCCCCTTTTTGTGAAATTTACAGCATGTTTTTTCATGCAAGAACAAGTCTATTTGTTACATCAAAATGCAAATTTTCTATAAAGTGAAATATTATTAAATCAAACTGAATATACATCTGTAGTATCTGCTACCAATTCTTTTTCATGCATTATCAAAATTAGTACATGGAAGCTGTGATCCAAAAGACTGTTTTCCATTAGTCACTGTCAGTCACTGGATATTTGAGAAACTCACAAGTGGTACCTTTCTCATTTTTGACTTGCAACAATTGCATCAAATAATTAATACAGTGCCAAACTTCTTGTTTTTTTATTTGAAGCATTAAAGTAAAGGTTCTCTGTGTGTATACACCCATGTGTTTGTACTGCATCTTTACTTGTTAAACAAATAAATATCATTTGTCCATTGCAGCGTTCAAATACAGGCTTCGAAATCCCACTGAACTATTGGCTTTGTGCACATCAATGCCAACCTCACACATGACAAATGAATGACATTAATACCTTTATTCTTCTACTGCTTCTGGTTATGTCACAGAATGTATCATTTGTACTCCAGATGAATCAGTGGGAAAATTCCCCTATAATGCTTTCCTTCAGCTTTAAGAGACTGTTTCTGAGACTTTGTAATGTATAGGTAGAGCTTAAGGCCATTTCTTTTAACAACAGGCTGAGAATGTGGAAGGAGAAGATAGACAAAGAGTGCTGAGTTGTTGCTTCTCTAAATTTCTGCAGAGAGGTGGCAACAAAATGGCTAGAGTAAAATGTGAGGGCATGGGGGAAAAGAAAATTACCAAAAAGGGTGAGCAGCATGTCTTTCTGTAGAGAGAAAGCAATGCAGGAAGAAATGAAATCTATTGTAGAAAAGTAGAGCTGGAGAACAAAACTTGATCCTAAAGAAGAAAAGGTAAGAAACTGGCAAATGTAAAGGGTAAACAGCATAGTCAGTCTACCAGATAATTCTAAGGTACAGGAGTCAGATTTCCTGAATTAGTCCCCAGTCTACCTTTCACCAGAATTAGTTCCCTACCTTTCACCAAGTGACCTTGAAAAAGATGCAATCCCGTTTAGTGCCTCTGCTTCCTTATCAACACAAGAATATAAAATACATGTCTCACAGGGAGTTGAAAAGACCTTTAATTTGTGATGCAGCAGTAATGGTACTAATTTACTGCTATTATATAATGAAAAAGTACTTTGGTTTTTACTATTTAGTATGCCGATGACTAGTAACCATAAGTAAGAAAAGTTCCATTGTACCTGGTACTGTACAAAAAACCTAGAGAGAAAGAAATTCTGACACTGAAAGTTATAGATATGAAAAATTATGGGAGAAACAACAGCATATGTCAGCTTCACGAGAAATATCTCAACACTGTAGGCCACATACATGCGTATGTGTTGAAGTAGGTTTTTTTGTGTGTGAGGCTGGAGAAGTGTGGTGAAAATAGAACCTGGGGAGAATTAATATTGTCCTTCTCAATTTCAGAATTATAATTCAGCAAGAAAACCACGTGAGAAACATAGACTGAGAGACCACAGAAATCAGAGACAATGAAAAATCTGAGGTTTCTTTCATCCAAGAACAGTTAATGTGACATCGCTACCTTTTATGAAAATAATAAATGTTTTTTATTTTATTCCAAACACGAAAAAGACAGGTTTCTGAAATTTGAAAGTGGTCAATAGTGACAAAAGTGACCAAGAGAAAGGAAGAGGATTTCATAACTATGAAAACATCCATAATCTGAGAAACATCAAAGCATGTATTAGGAACGGACACTCCAATCCTAAAAGCACATAAGGCTTAGAACTTACTTTCACATATCTTTCCTTCTAATTCTTGGACAATACTAAGATTTTCTTTATTATTCACAATGAATTAGCCTAGCAGACCCACCAGGCACATAATGGACTTGCAAAATTATTTCCTTTCCATGCTCAGACCAGATAACCAGATCTTAAGGGGAGAGAGTACTGAAATTTTCCTTTGCTTTCTGGCTTCTGAAAGAGTTGGAATTCATGTTTCTCAGACCTAGAGGAGGCATGAGATGAAGGACCTAGTAAAATCCTGAAGACAACATTCTCCTTTTACATCAAAGCTATTTCACAAGGATGCTTGACTCACAAGAGTAATAGCATTTTCAACATATATCCCAGGCGCCCTCCAATATTTTTACCTTCAGGAGGTTTAAATCCAGCAGCTAGCTTGTTTGTCTGATGCCCATTTATGTTCCCCTTCATAATTAGTTCTTTTGTTTCAGCACCACACAGCTTTGGCCACCCTCCAAAGGTTTTTTTTAATAAAATAATTCAATGGACTGCTATATAGGTAATTTATGCAGAAATTACTGTCAGTCTTGTGGGCAGCTACCAAGCCTTACTGTGGTTTGAACTAATAGTTATTACTAAGATATGATAATTTCATTTAACATTAGCAAACCATCTGGTGCCTTTATATCTTGTTATGACACAGCGCCACTGTTTTACTCAATCAACTCTCATTAAAACAAGACAAAAGTAGCTAAGGGTAAACATACACACAGATGATAAATTTATCCTCTCAATTGTCTTTGTACAACTTCTACCCCCAGAACTCATACCCTCTTAGAGTTTTGAAGTATAGGAGTACTACTAAAACCTATCTGACCTCCTGCATAATGGAAGCTATCTGTTTCATTGAGATACCTCTAAATCAAAAGAACATGCTTGGGCTATGCTGTGTGTATCTTCCTCATAATGGCTGCCTGTGATGGATGAATCCAGCCCACTCCTAGATAAGTTATACCAGCGGTTAATGACTCTCACTCTTAAAAATAAGCACCTTATTTCTAGCCTGAATTTGCCTAACTTCAGCTATGAAGCATTGGATCTCATTATGCTTTTTTCTGCTAGATTAGCGAGTCATCTACTGTCAAAAGTTTCATTCCCATTAAGGCACTTGCAAGCCATGATCAAGTCACCTCTTAACCTTCTCTTCAGCAGATTAAACAGACAGATTTTTAGCCTCTAACTACAATGCTTATTTTCAGACCTACAGTCATTCTTTCACCTTTAATGAACTCTTTCCAATTTTAAGCATATTTTCAAAGTGTGATCACCAGAACAAGACATAAAAGTTCATTAGTATTTTCCTTAATGCCATACAAAAAGGCACTTCCTACTTGATATTCAGTTATCTATATATTAGAGAATATAATATACACCATTTAAAACTATTTTATCAAAGTCTTGTGCTTAAGTGCTTTTTGTATTTTTTAGCACTCTCTATGAGATATTCAATTCTAGAAGTACCTTGTAATGCAATTCCACTTAAAGTCTTATTTTTAAATATTTTCTTATATTTTTACGTTATTTATGTAAAGCAATTACTTTCCTGAAGTAATTAGCTTTTGCAGAATAAAAGTATGTTCTGAAAGCATGCAAATGCAGATATACTATGTTGACAAAAAAATTATAGTACTTTATTTCCTGATAACTCCACATCATTAGGTAAAAATACCTAATTTTACCAGGAAGTTCACTATTAAAGACTGTATATATATGTTTTGGTTTATCTTTAATGGAATACATATGTAATTAACCTACACTCCTTTCACTGGTAGCTCTAGTGAATAGCATTTACATAGTTCAAATGTTTTCCTGGACACTGCTCCAGACACTGAAGGAATCAAATGGGATCATATAGTTTTCATTTACTTTTCTATTTGAGCATGATTTTCACTTATTTATAATCTGCAAGAACAGATGTACTGTAGCTACTGCCTGTAGCTATGTCTAATGCTTAAATTTAAATTAATTTCATTAGGTAAATAATATCCATCAATAATAAAAATATTAATAGTAGCAGCAAATAATAGAAATTAATTTACTAATAGATGAGATAGGAAATACCCGAAAAAATATTTCAAATCAGTTGGTTCAAAGTTGGAACTGTTCTTAATTATTAGTTCAGTTTCATGTCATAAAACACTTGCAAGTCATGATGTGTTCACACAAAAAGTCCAGAAAATATATGTGTTTGATAGAACAAACCTTAATTTGACCTAAAATTTATCAGCCAATTAAAGAAAACCTATGTTTTCTTATGATTTCTCTTTTTCAGTCATAGTGAAGGAGGAGAATTCATTAATGTGAAAAAAGTAATACTAAATTATGTGATCTGACATCCTAAATCTGTTGTGTTTATGTCTAGGTTATTTCAACGGCAAATAAAAACTTTGGATGTGAAGGATGTGAAAATGTTATTTTCATTAGATGCAAGGCTTCTCTAGTTTTTGGAAATAATATATTAGATAATCACAAAATATATCTAGATAAATGTAAACAGAAGAATAAAGAGAGCAGAAAGGAATAAGTGTGCAGAAAAGGAAGTACTATATTAATATGCAGAGGGAAAAAAGCCCACAGAAGGAGAATAGTCTCTGTGCACTTAGAAACTTAGAAAAACCCACATTCAGGGTATTACAAAAAATGCAAATAAGAAAATTAAGGATGAGAAGGAAAACTAAAATTTTAAAGTTGCTTTCTAGTATTTCAGTTTGAATCGGAAATAGAATTAGATCAACATTTTCTGCCATCCTAAAATTAAGTCAAATCCCTGTAGTGTTTTCTCTTAATTCAATAAATACCTTGTGTTATATCTTCATGTCTCAAGACAAAAATAATTTTGACTCTTCTAAAAAATCCTGACTTTAAACTTTCAATGTTGTTACTTTTAGCTGCTTCACATGTTTCCTGACATGAAGAGATCTCTAGTTGATTAGTTACTTCTATCAATTTCATCAGCTGCTTTTCCAATGTGTATTCTGAGGAGAATACTCAGAACATTTCCAATGCATGCTTTAAATTAAGCAGCCTGAAGCATTCTGAGATATTGGAGTTGAATGATTTTTATTTCCAAGCAGAAGCTGAAAGCCTTAGAAATTTTATTTTTTTTAATTAAAACTATTTGTACACTGTGATTGGGTGCAAGGCCTATGTTCATAAGATTGAGTAGAAATTATTCAGCCTTGATATATAAATAAATTTTTAGGTCTCTGAATTTCATGAGAGAACCTGAGCACACAGTCTTCAATTTCTGCACCAGTTTAAAAGCTACCTTGGTCCTCAGTTTAGTGATTACAAATGCCAATGCATTAGCCAATGTAGGGCTTTAGGTGACAGCATTATATCTCTTGAAACTACACTATCTTATCCAAAAGTTTTCAGAAATTATCAAAGATCAGGCAAATATTGTTAAACATCTCTGGAAGATCTGACACAATCTGTGCTATCCAGCATAAGGAGTTAGAGAAGAAAACATCTTCTCTCCCTTCATAAATACCCTTCATTAATTTAAGTCTGCTTAAATGCCTGATGAACTTAGACAAGAAATATTTTCCTTTAATTCAGTATTTCACTTTATTTCAAATTGAATTATCTTAGTAGCAGGTTAAAAGGAACAGAAGAACTGGGATAATCAGAGCTTTTTACATGGATCCAAAATTTCATTCAAAATTTCTCAAAATTATGAAGTCCAAAAAGTTTTCCTCAGTAGAGCCACTAATATCCTTAGTGCTTTTTGAGTAAAGACTGTAATTAGGTATTATGCTGCTGAACAAAAACTAACTTTTAACATGACAAAGTTTAATGCTGTACACTGCTATAGATCTGAGCAAAGCATTCAGGTGTCTTCATGTACTTCACTGCTATAAATTCAATTCTTTAGAAGAAAATAATCAAAGAAACTTCTTTCTGTGAGAGATTTTTCATTTGATTCGTTATCTTTTTAATTTAAAAAAATAGAGGTTTTCATTGGTTTTTGGCAGCATTAGGAATCCTACCAATTGCCCCTCAGTAAGGTGCAAAAACTTTCCTCCCCAAAATCAGGATATAACATCATCTCAAACAGAATATAAAACTTACCTTGAAAAAAGTCATGGTTGCTCCATCTTCAACTGCCCCATACTCTATCTTTGTCTGCTTGGCCAAATCATCAGCAGAATCAATAGGGGACTCCATCCGTTCCACTGTCAGAAAGGCGGCTAGGTTAGCAGTGTACGAGGAAATGATGATAAGTGTGAAAAACCACCAAATGCCTCCCACTATCCTGGTGGAGAGGGCCTTAGGCATGAGCTCAGAACCTAACAAAAACCAGGGGAGAAAGGTGAAACGGATGCACAGAAAACAATTAATAAGTGTTCAGCACTTTTTGCCACAGTGGGGAGATGGGATCATTGTGCAAAGAAATCTTTAAGCTACAGGTTTACATGTACTGCTTGTACAAACAGACACAACTGAAATGCAAAATAACTGGTTAAACTTATAAAGACAGGTCTTTTTGGAGAATCAAAACATAGCAATGGGAGATTCAATGATCAGTGCCATTTTAAAATTTCTAAACACACACACACATATATATATATATATATATATATGTATATAAATACCAATACAAAGAAAGCAGTTGCTTCAACTTGCATTCCAGAAAAACTAAGCAATTGATGAAGGCACCAAATGTGAAATAAAGGATTTCATATCTGAAAAATAAAATATTAAATCTGTTCTAAATGTGCTTTTGAGCTTTGTCATTTGCATTGCTGTAAAGGGTAGTTTATTAAATGTTTAGATATTAAAAAAAATTAAAATCTCCCATCTCTATGTTTAGCCCCACAATTTCATATAAATATGGGCGGCTATACTACACACTTCAATTTAATAGAATAGCAATAAAAATACCAGACTTCTATGCATAAACTAGATAAAGATAGATTATAATGCATTGCTGGAGTTGCCTGCTCATGGCACTAAAGAATGGAGGAGGGACAGACACTCTATAGTAATTTGCATAATTTTTAATGCTGATTTAGAGCCTAATGAGACAAATTGAAGCACATAAACTCCTCTTGTGTCTAATTACTAAAAATAGGAATAAATTAAATTACTCAAATATACAATTACAAATATTTGTTATAAATGAGCACATATGGAATTTTTTCCATAATGTTATAATCGAATGAAATGGAATTTCTAAGGATGTCAATAAACAATTTCTAGCTCCATTTTAAGAACTTTATGTACGATCTTTTGGAAGTATCTGGAAACTTGTTTTCAAGGAAACAGTTTCACCAGACTAGCCACACCATTGTAGCGAAACAACCCCTTTTTGTTAATTGGTTACTACTATGTTTGCTCTTAAATCTCCTGGGTAAAATGGAATGAAGGCAAGATGGACTATTTTATTCCTGTTAAATTTTAGTGCTTATATTGAATTAGTTAAGGAACTGGTCCAGCAAGGTAACACATCTTCATATAAGTGAAAGATTATGCCAAACTTTCAAACCCAATGCAGGGTAAAACAGGACTGGGGAGGGAGGGAGCAAGGAAGGAAACAAAAGAAAAGGAAAAAAGAAGTGGTATCATAACTGGACTACTGTATTCAAAAACAGCCCATCTTACCCTGCAGTTCATCTTACCCTTGCTGTTTCAAACAAAAAAGGCTGACAGACTTGGACATGACAGCCAACTCCAGCGCCAGACTCTGCCTAGAATTCTGCAAGGGAAAAAGTAGAAAAGTACCTGTCTGATGTAGTTGCTCCTAGGCCCTGTTAGTCAGACACCTAGACACCATAACACTAAGAGGTTTCCCAACAAGCCCACTATCATGAACTCTTTTCAATTGCCCTCATTTCATTTGAAAAGCCAACACCAGTAAAGTCAGATAGGACTGGAAAGAAAAGAAGGGTGGAGACATTCGCCGCAGTTCCCCCAGTTACCACAAGTTCATACCTTACCAAGGACTGAGACCAAGTGCCACCTGGGCCCATGAAACAGAGCCTGGTCAGGGGCTGACTGTCATGTACCCAAGGCAACGTCATGTCCAGCACTATGTCCCACAGTTTCCTGGGAGCGAGAGGTGCCAGCAAGACATGTATGAGTTTCCTCTATCATGTATCCTCCAGCACTAAGCAAATCTTTTATGAAGAAGCAGCACTTATTATGAGTATGGCCCAAGCATTTCTGCACTGTTTCCAGTGGAAAGTTATTGCTACTAGGTGAGAACTTGTATGCTTGTCTAAAAGCCTACTTTTAGATAACCTTAGGGTTTTGAGAATTTTTTTTAAAACAATCATCAAAATCGAGACTGATACTGCATTCTTAAAATAGTGCCTTTAAGGTTTATTAAAGGATGAACTAAATAAAGGTAAAAAAATATAAGGCAAGGACAGAGGGTCAGCCTTAATTCTGAAAAACTAGTTTTCCTTCAAGGAAAACTATTATCCTCCAAAGATATCTTTTAAAATGAAGGTTGGGGCTTTTTTTCTGATTTTGATTCTCAAAAACATTTAGATGTTACTAAAATAACTTTTTCTTGCAAAAAGAGGATGTGAAAATCTAAATTGCTTTTTCCATTCTCCAGAAATATGAAGAAGCATACAGCCACATAGGAAATAAAACTCATCATTGATAGAGATTCCAACAATTCTGAGAACTGTGAATGGAATTCAAAATACCTTCTTTCATTCAGCATCTCTTTTTTTGATAGCTTGCTTAAAAGCAATCATTATCTTACAAACATATATTTGGCAATTTTTTCTCAAGTATATAATTTCTTGAAATGTATAATGACAACCTATTTGATAGTAAACACTTAGCCAACTATAGATGTATTTTCATTTCTGATTTGAAATCCTGATTTCTTTTCACACATTAATTCATGTTTTTCTGAGCACAATACTCTTTTCGCTGAGGCATTAGAGACTTTTTAAGCCTACCAACCTGATATATGACAGAATATTTACTGCAGTTACAGGAAAGCTTCATGAAATCATTTGATGAGTTAAAACCAGGATTTATTTATAGCTGGTGTACTTATAATGGGAACTTTTAAAAATGATTGCTCAGGTATATCCATTAAAACAGCTCTACCAATATGCACTTTTTCCTGCCAACGTTTTCTATTATTTTTTTGTGGTTATTTTTCCAGAAAGGAAAGTCATTCCTTTTAATGGCTCTTTAACAGGACTAACAATCTTTTGTATTACACTGTACTACCCAGTGAAATGTCAGAGCAAAAACTGAATCTGTGTTATTCAAATATGTCTGATATTATATTGCTGTATTGAAATCCTTATGGATAAAAGGTAATAAAATGGTTGTATATTTTTATGGATCTATATATTTGGTATGCTTTCAAAATAAGAGGAATATGGCAAGGAAATTACAGATTTTTAAGAATGTGCTTAAGAACTTTACTCAGACAATTATAGTTAGAAACTGGTAGTTGGTTTATACTCTGAGCAGTATGACTACACAGCTGCAAATTTTATTGTAAACAATGGCATCAGTTTCTCAGTGCATGGATTGTTGAATACAGACTTTTTATTAAAATCTTTCAGGATGGTCATTTTGGTTTTAAAAATATAAAATATGGTTGGACAGGATTGAATCTTTTATATTATTTGACAGGTTCTAACTACTAGATAAAATCTGTAGTTGAAAGGTTTCTAGACCATAACTAAACAAATGATAGATTTTTACATTATACTCTTATCTGACGAAGATATACTCTTTTAAAGGTGATTAAATTGAGGGGTTTTTTAGGTAATGGACAAATTACCTCATTTAATTATGCAGTAAGGGTTTTCTGTTCAGGAAATAAATTCTATGACTATGCTGTTCTTTTTTAAGTCTTAAATTTTTAATAATCTTCAGTCTAATTCCTAAGGTGCTGGGAATGCCTGGATTATCATAAAAAGCTGGTTTGTGGCTACATGCACAGAGGCACCCATGCAAGTGGCTTGCGCCAGAGAGCTGTTGCCCCCAGCAAAAAGTGGGACATGGTGCACAAGAGAAAGAGCAGACTGAGTCGTATACCTTGCTGCATGAGAGCTCCAACTCCAAACCAGAAACTATTTAGCAAGGTAAAATTGTTTTCCACCACGTCTGAATCAGGGTTGCAAGGATGTGGATTATACCACTCATAGGGACTAAACCTGTGGTAATTGACAGAAAAAAAAAGAACAGATTTAAAATGCAGCCATCACAAAGTCTATCCAGCAAATCTGCTGCAAAAGAAAAAGAAAAACAAGAGAGGTTATAAAGAAAATAGTGATTGAAAGTTTTTACAGTGTGATTACATTATACTTAACAGCAATATTAAAAGAAAATATCTTGAAGATTAACATTCTTAACTATTGCTGAGACTAATACAGTTGCATACAAATAGGTTCTGAAAAGTTCCAAGTGCCACCTGAAAACATCAAAGCACTTATTCTTCCATTGACACGAGTAGAATTATAAACAATTGATCCCACTTTGGATTTGGTTCTTATAACCACTGTGTCAGTATTTTGCATCTTGAAAGAAAATTAATATGTGTTAAATCACAGAAATTAACTAGAAAAAAATACACCAGGCAAAATGTTTTTTCTCATCAAAATTACAAATAATGATTATAACAGAAAATAAATAGTTAGCAGTAAAAGTGGCATTGTTAATCACCAAACAAGGGTCATAAACACTACAAATCACAGAAAAAAAAATACTATAGCAAATTAAAAGAATTGCATCCTGTCCTGTGAGGTGCACAGTAGCATCCCTGGAAAGGTTTTCCAAAAGAAGCTGGGGACACTCACAAGCACCTTGCAGGGCCAGGCTCTGAGAAAAGAAAAAAAAAGAAAAAGAAAAAGATAAACATAAAGGAAAAGACAATTAAATTATTTATCTCAAAAATGGATAGAACAGAGGTAGTAGAGAGATACCTGAGTTTGGCAATAGATTACAAGCAGATCATATACAATCAATCTGTTTTAATTCATGGCTTTGCAATTGCTGTGCATTATGACAGGTTTATATCTAAATACTATTTTGTCAATGGTAACTAAAACAAGCAAACATGTCTAGATAAATTATTCTTTGTTACAATTCCTTTTGTAAAAATAGTTCTTTTTTCCTCATGATACTTTTATAGAACTTTAAATTTAAATTACAATGTGCAGGATTGTTCTAATAATTTAAAAGATTTAATCACCATGCCTGGACTTGGAGGCACACTGTTGAGAGGGACTTTTATTTTATGCTTAAATCATGTCTTCAAATCTTTGATAATTAATACAAGTTAATGCATGAGCACAATATATTTGAGTAAAAAAAATGAAAATCACTGCAAGACAGTAGAATGGAGCTAGCACAAGACACCAGCACAATAATTAAAAGTATTATAGATTTTAATTATAAAATCAATATTAATGTATTTTCATAGTTTCTCAAATCATTAAAGCCACTCTGTTTAAAAACCTCGGATAGGCAACCTTTACTAAAAAACTTGTTTGATGTATCCTATAATCAAAGCTATCTGAATAATTCATCTATCACTTTGAAAAACAGAATTTTTTTCACAATAATATCTCAAACACATTATAATACAGAAAATCAAATGCTCCACTTTGAAGTTCCTAATGCAATGTTAAAACACCTCTTGTTTTAAAAGTGTCTACTTGACAAAGAACTGTTTCATTTGGATCTCCAAATACTGATATGCTGTTCAAAAATGTTGATTGGGTTCTAATTAAACATTGTGACCTGTATTCCTCTACTACTTTACAGTAAAACTAGATCAGAAGTTTACTGTCTCATTAAAATTCCAAGTATCTTTCATGTCATGTTGTTGTCAATCCAACAAAACCTGGAAACCAAGCTTGGTGAAACTGAAGCAGATTTTTATACTCTTCTGCCTAGAGGTATTTGAAGATTGAATTGGAAAACACCTTGTGAGGACATGGTTTGCAAGACAAAGCAAAGATATTTTTATTTAAATATATATATTCAATTGTTATTTTTAGTGATTGCGACATTATTGAACAAGCTAGAGCATAACTTGGTAATTTTACCCTTCTACTCTGACGGCTTATTTAATTATTTTTATATTGTTTTGAAGCACAGAAAAGTTGTCTATAGTTGTAAAAAAAGGAGGAAATAACCTACCAGACATACAAGAAGGCTTTAGGAAAAAAAAAACCAATGCAGTCTGAGTCCTATAGTTTTAGAATTCTCTACTTATAAAGTAAGGAAAATTATTTATTATGGATACATGTTGTTCTTCCTTATTTTAAGGTGATCTGTGATATTAGATTGTCTAGTGTAAAAATTTAAAGATATGGGTCCTTTAATCAATTTTTGTATGTACTACATACGTGTATAAGTTTAAATTTGTTTAGCCTATTGCAATAAATATTCATAAATCACAGAGTCACAGGATTTATAAGCCAGGATCCTGCTCAGGGCAATGTCCATTGTTTTGTAATGAGGTCAGGTCTCAAAAATGCTCAAAGACAAGAATTCCATAACTTCTTGGGAAAAATGTTCCCATGTTTAGTTATTATAACAATGACTTTTTTCCTTTAATTCAGGCTCCAACCTCCTGTGTTTCCAAGTATAAAGAATGCCTTCTGCCTGATCCTAGAACTGCTAGCAGTATTTAAATGTGGTATTATAAATGACATTACCAAAATAATTATTTTCCTTGATCAATGGACTACATTCCTACTAATTTAAATGCAGAACAGTAGCTCAATCAAAAACAAGCATAAAGCAAAAAGAGAACTTCAGTGAATAGATGACAATTTTGAAGATTGATTTTTCTGACCATTGATAACAGGTACTCTTCCCATTTACCCATTTCTGTCAGTATTTATTCTAACATTTCAGATACAGTCTCAATCTCTAACACCTTCAGGTGTCTGAAATACTTTACAAGACCTGAGTTCCAGTTTTCCTAATTGCTGCTACTTACTGAAAAGTACAAGTACTCTCCAGAAATTATTGCCTAGTGCAAATAATGTTTAAAAGTCAGCTATCTCAGCAATCCACAGGAAGGAAAGATTAGTGTTAAATTTAATTCCACTTTAGGAATATACTATGATATTAGAAATTAAAATTAGTATGCCAAATGATCAGACAGACCTACTTCAGAACTGCAAATTATTTGAGACAGACTATAATTTATTATACTCTGTATTCACACAGCATTTGAAATAACAGTGTAGAGGTCCAGAAGACAAGAGATTTTATGTGTGTCTCAAACACCTATAGTTAAATAGCCATGGATCCAACCAAGGGTTATTGGTAAGAATTTGGTGTGGCAAAGAACGTGATGTGACTAGACAAGGGGTGCATTGGAGAAATGGCAGCATTTTCTGGGGCAAATATCCTTGTTCTGCCTCCTGGAAATAAGCACAGTACAGTACAGTTCAAGCACAGGACAGAGGTCAAAAGGTAAGCATGGACTATTGATCAAAGGCTGACCCAGTACAGATGGATCAAGGCCACCAAAGACCTCCAAAGCCCTCAAACCTATTTTCAGAAAGGTTTGGAAGAGCAATCTGCACCTGATAACTAATTTGTATGGAAACAAGAAACTTCTCTCCAGAGTGGTGAAACATAGCTGTAAAAAGGTACATCTATGAAGCCTAGGTGGTGCCCACAGGACCCTGGACACCCTGGATCAGTGCTAGAGACAGGACTGGTGTTCTTTTTAGGCTCCTTGAGCCTGCTTGATTTTCAGAACCTGTCATAATATTAACTGTGATCCACTGCTAGCATTTCTGCTTCTCTTTTGATTTGGGAGCTTGATTTTGTGCACAAGGGAGTCCTGTGATGATGTTACAGGATTCTGTTAATTCTTGACCTGCAGGCACCTACTCCTCCCATCCAGTGTCCAGTTTGAGACAAGCTCAGGAGGAAATGGCTTGTTCTAGATATACCAGAATACTTACTACAGTTTTGGTCTGAAAATAAAAACAGAGTCTTTCAGAGAGGGACTCAGTCTAGATGACCTTAGATGTGATTGTAGATACAGGATTTTGGACACCCACTACACTCAGAGCAGTACATCCTGTCACTGACTGCTGCTTTCAGTTCCTTTCATAAAAGCTGTGGTCTAGCATGCTCTTTACAAATCAACTCAATTCAAAGCTGCTAAGAATGTGTAAAGGGTACCCTCCACCAATTTCAATAGTTCTCAAATCAAAACCTATCAGTTTATCTCTGATGAGATTATGAAGATAGTATTATGTTTTGAATGCAAACTAACAGATATGCTTAATACAGACTGTAATATATGGAGTGAAAGACATTTTTAATTTAATCTGTATCTTCTGGATAGCAACACAACTTGTTAAAAAGAGCAGAAAACCCAAAACTGCAGTTTAGAGAGAAAATGGACTAGTGGAGTAATATTTGTAATTGCATTTTCATTATACCAAAACACAGCTCCCTAGTAATATTACACAGAACTGAATTTAAACCAGGAGGGATACTCCTTGTGAGATAAAGACTCCTTGGACCCATTATATAATATATACAGGCCATTCAAGTTTTGTGTGTTGCTTTCAGATATTTGCAAAACACGTATCAGGTACTGTCATTCAATCATATTCAGCATGCTACCTGTTAAATTCTTATAGAAAACTTTCATTTTCACTTTTTTTTTTTCCCCTAATTATTTTATTTTTATTTGTTATTTTACTTTTTTTTCTTCTCAGGATCAAAAAAGCAAAACACAAAGGATTTTAAAAACACAAGTTGGCACTGAATATTTAGCTAAAAATCCATGAGAGTTATCAGTTACCATTAGAGTGCCGGGACTTCAATTCTTATTTAAAGATCCATACTGACAAAATTTTTCATCCTTATCTCTGACATGATACTGCCTTCTGTTCTGACCCAAATAAGAGCTACACGACAACTATGGAAAGACTAAGAAAAGTCTGTGTTGTACAAGATAGTTTGAAATTACAAGACAACAATCAAATGCAATAAATTTAATTCTTGGTCTGATGCAGTCAGATAGAATGTTTCCCTATGCTCATAGAAATATGAATATAGGCCAGAGAAATAAAATAAAATTGCAAAGAAGTACGATGCAAGTATAACTAACGGACTAATGAGTTTATTTACTGATAACTGTGCTTAGTTTATTGTAATTAAATTATTTTCTATGATATTTCAAACACAATGTAACTATTATATAACTATTATATTTTTAATAATGAACATGCAAAAAAGTTAGGACCAAATGGTATTACAAAAATATTATCTAGAGCATGATGTGACCAACATATACAGCATAGCTCAGCAATATACACCACAGACACAGCACAAAATTGCACTGTGCATACTATTACAGCACTATTTCAAACCTGTCAAATTCCCTCATTTTTCTCTGCATCAGGTCTATGAAGAAAAGTAAATATGATTACCCACTTAAATGCACACAGACATCTTTTTGCACAATCAGACCTGAGCATACACTCAGGTTTCACTGCAAAACCATTAGCACAAAGATTTAACAAGCTGTAAGGCTTCATCTAACGACCAGAAACTGGTAAATCAAAATAATCTTACTCCATCTTCTTCATGAACTGATGAGCGCACAGTGCTGAGTATTGCTGAACACAACAAACTATCAGCTCTAATCTCAGCTCTAGCAAATTACACATTCTCTCATTCACCAGAGCAAAGTGTAAGAAGGATTCTTCTAGTCACTGTTTTACAGGGTTTCTGTGCAGCACTACATCCCTCAATTCGTAAACTTATTGCATAAGAGCTGACAAATTACAATATTTCAAAACTTTTCCAAGAATATCCAGGATATGAGATGGATGCTTTATTATAACATACTTAAGAATAAAACATGTTACCACTTCTCCTCATAAAAGCCTCCATTTATTTTTTTCCTAAATTATGGTTTTTAGAAAAACTGAGATTTTTGTTTGGCCCTTTCATTTTCTCACCTTGTGACATTCATTGCCACACCTGATGACTTCTGGGCTGTAAACAGAGATTGTTATTACCAACACCCTTGCCCTACTCAGATATATTTCTCAGTACAGTAATTGCCTTCTTTGCATTGTGGTCATCTTCCACATCATCTTCCCTCATATAGCTCTCATGCTTTTACTGCTTCCTGAAAACAACTAATCATCTAACACTTCTTTTATTTACAAAAAAAATCCCCATCTAAAGCAGTTGCATTGAATCATTATCACCGCTCCATGGACTAGAAATTCAACCTAATGTAAAGGACTTTTTACATCGATAAACGAATATCTATAAGTTTTCTAAATTTAGGTGATTCATTCAATCTAAAGTCTAGAAAGGCAAAAGATTCATATGCAAGTTCTATACAGACTTAGTTTACAGAATTTTGTTCTATATATTTACTTCTTATATCTTTCAATTGGTTATAGGCACTATTAATTTTAAACATAGATAATATCCTGTTAAATCCAATTGACTCAGAGATAAAATGCAAATATATAAGCTACTGCAGTATCAGAATCAAAATCTTCATTGTATGAATGAATATATCTCATCCCAATTTATACAACTTAAGCTTTCAGGTTAACATGGAAAGAAGAAAAAAAAAAGACAAAAACGACCAAACACAATTATCTTATAAGCAAATAGTATAAAAATTGTTTCATAAACTTCTACTATAAGTTACATAAGTCATACAGGAGTAATATAACCCAGCAACAGGGAATAATTGGTGATTTTTGGAGCTTGTCAATTTTTACTTCTGTATTATCTTCTAGTCCAGCTCTAAAAAGTCCAAATATAGGCTGGGGAGCTACAGAAATGCATAGATAAATCATAGCTCAAATCAGAACCAAAACTATAAATGCTGTTTTGTTTTATGAAAATTAATTAAGTAATTAATTAAATTTAAATATAATTAAATAAATCATATAAAAACTCTTTGCTATTACGCAATAATTATAATAACTTTGGGATAGCTGAAAGATTTGTTTTTACAGATGTGAATTAAGAGTGTATTAAAATCCATTATTATTCTGGATTAAAGACATAGTATATTACTGTCATAATTAAAGATTAATGTGTGATGGAAATAAGTATCAAAGATATACATACAACCTAATTTTTGAAGCACTAGTCAAGTTCCTATTGCATATTATATATGCTGATTTCAGCTCCTGCATAACTTTTCAATTTCCAGAACATTAGTCCATCCATTTCTTGAACAGAAGAAATGTCAATAGAGTTAAATATTAAATGACGGTGAAGAATCTGAAGAAAACTTATTTAAAATTACTATATTTTAATGCATGTGAATTTCACAAATATTGTAGACTTCTCCCACAATTAATGTATCCTCACTGCTGCTAAATACATTGAAGTATTGCAAGAAATATTCTAGGAGGTATTCTGAGATATCTCAATTATGGTACAGTAGGGGAGATGTTCAAAGAGTTGCTTCCTTTTTAGTTTTCGCAAGATTTACAACCTTCCCTGAGTTCTGTATCTGAGGGACAGCTCGGAAAACTTGAGTATTTGTTGTGTTAGATAACATTTTGCTCCCTTTTTGCAACATAAGTAAAATGATGTCTTCAACACGGTTTTCCCCTTTGTATGCTTTGCTCTTTAGGCTCTTAGCATACTCGAGAATCTTTGAATCTTCATTTGTATTCCTTTATTCCTCAGACTTGATAACAATAATTGGTGCTATTTCAAAAGCAAATTATTCACAATACTTCTAATATTTTTAATTTGCATTTTCCTTCTAAATAGCCTACATTTAGCTGTTCCATACATTCTTACATCTTTACGTGAGAACATTAATATTATTTACCCACACGTGTTCTCCCTAAATATATTGAAAAAAATGGAAGAAATAAAAAATGTACTACTTTGGAAAATTCTCATCCCTGTTTTTAGAAATACTTAAATTTCAAGCAATATGTAAATTCTTTTTCTCTCAGATAGAGACAGTTTTCTTCCTAGCAGCTGGTATAAGCTGGTATGATGTTGAGTTTTGGATGCAGTATGGTAGCAGTGTTGATAATACACTGATGTTTTTAGAGGTTGCTAAGTTGTATTTATACAACTTCATCTTTTTCTGCCTTCAGGTGTGCCCTGGTCTTGCACATAGTTTTGTCATTATTTTTAAGCTCATCTTGAGGTGTCACTGTCCCAGGCATGCAACCTTACAACAGAAAACATTTAGAGGCAGAGGCCTGAGCATCATAAGCACATTCCTTTTCCAGGGATGCACTGTGTGTGCCTCTGATTAACAGTCCTATGCCTAACAGAACGGAAATCCTCTTTTAAATACATATAGGGACTAAACCAGTTAGCTAAGAGATTTTCAGATTACAGGCCCTCCTCGGCCTGAGCGCTTTTGAACTTGGCTTCTGACATGGAGGGCACTTCTGTCAGAGGTTAAAATCTAGGATAAAAGTCCATCTAGTGAACTTTGGCCAGTAGTCATAAAAAGGGCAGCTAAGGAAGATTGAAAGGGGAAACTGGGGGAAATATATTGGATATAAATTGCAAGGATTTATATATGGGCCAGAATCAAGAGAGAAGCCACCATGTACTGAGTACAAACTGCTCCTCCAGCTCCCTTCTCTTTCTTGGTGTGGGCAGAGGAACCTGGAGTGAAGTAGTAAAGTAAAATTTGGAAAAGAGGGGAAGAAATGTCTTGTCTCATGTCTGAATTTTTTTCAGCCCATGACAACTGGTAAGCAACTCCCTGCCTGTATTTCAACCCATGAGCATGCTTATCTTATTTTCTCTCCTTATCCTGCCATGGAAGGGATTAAATTCCTAAGCAAACATTTGGATCTTAGTCAAAGTTAACCCCCAAAACAAAGTTGGCTTACTTCCTATAAAAAGAATCCTCCTTTTGGAGATGATATTTGAGTTCTGATCAACAGTTTGAGCACCTATCCTCACACAACACAAAGAACATGCCCATGCCCCATGCAGGAGCTACAATAAGGATTAAGGGTTAACTAACCATCATCCTGGAGTGATTCTACAAAGCTATATTTACATATCCAGCAAAAGAGAAAGTCTAAAATGTGCCTCCACATAGATAACACAGATTAGTTATTATCTGAATATCTTTTGATGGCTAGAAGGTCACAAAAGAAAAAGCAAAAGAGCATGCACGCAAATATAGACTCTTATTTTCTATACACAATTACTTCCCTTTATCACTTCTTTTATTTCTGCTAAATCTCAGACACACCCCTTCATCTTTCAGCTGCCTGTCAGATACTTCTGGAATACTTACAGAAGTTTAAAAAATGTCATATACAAATGGAACAGTCATACTATGAAGATAAGAATGAAATGAACCCAAGTAACCCTGTAATCTCACTGCGATCTCTACAGCTTCCATCCTTCCACATTATTTGTTGTGCTCACTTGTTTTGTCACATCTAAAATTAGAGTTGCCTGCTTCTCCAGGAAAAACACATGCCTTATTTGCTTTGTGAAGCCTTTACTGTTTCTAGTCCTGGGTGAGAAATAGCTTCTTCAGTTCATGGCATTTTTTTATGTTCTCAAATAAAACTTAATCTGAATAATGAAAAATAAAATCTTTCAGTTGAGAGCCACAAACTGTTGTGTTTGTGGGAGAGTACTCAAACGAAGCATTCATATAGACTTTCTTAGCATTTACCTCTTCTGTACAAATCTACTTCTGCCCACACTCAGAGATAAAGCACTTAGCTAAATGAATTAAATCTCTATTGCACCATTAGTATTTACCAGAGAATAAAGAAAGGCAAAATTCAAGTTATTTTTTTTCTTCAGTCAGTAACTGACACTAACAGGACGAAAGGTTTTACTCCCTTTCAAGGGGCACCTCTTTCTCATTCCACTGCCCTTTTATTTTTATTAGAATTTCTAGTAGGAATATAAAAGTTTAGAAAAACTATCACATTTTCTAGAAATTATTTGCTATGCCACATTTCCCACTTAAAAAATATACATAATTTATATTTCCTGGAAAAATTGGTTAAAAAAATTATGTCATGAACAATAGCATGCTTGATAAAAATTAAAATATAGTAATAACTTCTCCTATATACAAATCAAAGCTTACCAGCTCATGGTTGACATGTGAAGACAGCCATAAAGAGCAGAAGAAATTATTGCAGGAGGGTTTTCAGACAGCATTACTCCCTGTATTGCCTTTTAATTTATTCAAGCCACTTTTTGTTAAGTGTAGTTTCAGCTTTCTGTATTCTAGAAAGTGACTTTGCAGTCTTCCCTCTATACACACTTGCTTAATAGCTTAACACAAAAAGTGATAAATATTTCCTTTCTTATTCAATAGTCCTGCTGTACATCCTGTCATAGAACTGAAGCTTTGCATCAATATTTAGTTAAGGCTCTGTAAGATTATACAATTGTTATCTGTCTTATCCACTTCTCATAGAATGTAAACTAGATACAACACCATTCCTTGCTTGGCTCGCATTGCAATAAACTCAGAAGAATCTCTAAATATCGTTTGTGAAATATTCTTATTTACTTTTTGCTAAAAAGATGGAAGATATGCACCTGTATCACAGTGTCTTTATTGATCAATTCAAACTCTTAACAAAAGCATTAATGGTCACCCTAAACTATGCCTGCAGTACACGATTTTAGTACATGATTTTAGAGATCTTCTTGTCAAGTATTGACAAGTACACGTGGTTTCTTTTGATTGAAATACCTCTGATAGCTTTGCAGGCCCAAAGTGATGTTGCAGAGAGAAGTAATTTCCATTTTCCTAAAGGGTCACACTGGACAAAAAAATATACTTAGTTATCTTCAGAGATTATTGATGCTATACATCTTACAAGGCCCATTTTCTGGGCTCAGTAGCACTGTACAGTATCATTGCTACTGAAAGTAATTAGTAAAACATTTTAGAAGGTGTTTGCCAAAGGAAGAAAACATTTAAGGGTCTTTTTCCTTCTCAGAGAAAAAGAAGGCATTGTACAGTGTCCTGTGTGTAACTATGAAGACCAGACTCAAATTTACAGAAACTCAATTAAAAGAAAATGTGGTAATTGGTTTATTTGGCACTTTGAAATAAAGGTTAACCTCTGTTTAGGAGTGAGAGGGAGCAAAGAGGAGACCCTATTTCTCCCTGGAATTACCTGAAAGGAGGTTGCAGTGAGGTGGGGTCAGTCTCTTCTGTAACAGAACAAGAGGGAAGGACCTCAAGTGGAGGTTCAGGTTAGATATTAGAAATTGCTTTTCTCTCTAAAAGTGCTTAGCCGTTGAAATAAGTTGTCCTGGGATGTGGTGGAATCACGATCCCTGGAAGTGGAAGTCTTTAAGAGACGCCTAGATGTGCCACGTGGAGATAGGGTTTTGGGGTGATTATGGTAGTTCTGGTTTGATGGTTGGATGAGATGATCTTGCAAGATGATCAAGATGATCTCTTCCAATCTTGATGATTCTGAGTACTGGATATTTTGGTATTTTTAGAAGAAACATAAATTACTCTGTTTAAATATGAAACTGAAAATCAGTAGTAAAATTAAATCAGTCTTTTTCATAACTGCATGGTTAAATCATAAAGCTAATCATATATTGTTCTGCTTGTGACCTGAATATGCTTAAAAGATGATGATTTTATCACAAGACTGATCTCAAGAGGAGTGAGGGGATAAGGCAGTGTAGCTAAGAACATTCTTCTGCATCATATGTCTAAAAACATGCACCAAATGAAGGGCTCTTAATGCAGGAGTTAATAAATCTTCCTGCAACGTACCTGTGCTTATATACAGGTACAATATAGTACACTAAGGTACAATTTATGCTCTGTCAATAATCACCAGTGAAGAATACTGTGTAAATTTTTTTTCTTCTTTAACTCTTTCTAGTTGGGCAAGAGAGATTAAATTTCAGGTATGCTATATTCTTGTGTGAAACATTTTAAAACCTCATTTTTCTATTTATATCAATAACAATATGTATCAGCCAGAAAACTGTCATCTCTTATGATAGGATTTTACTCTAATCTCACAATTTGTCTACACTGCTTCTTATATTATAACACTTAACTACTCTACTTAATTATTTTATGGGTTAGTTTTATAACTTTCAAATTAATTTACCTACTATAATGTCAAAATTATAATAGACAATCTGCCAGTAGAAGACCTATTTTCAAAAAGACCTTAATTTAAAAAAAAATTATTTTAAAGTTGATGGATTTCTTAAACATGTTATCTCTGGAAAACTACTCAAATATCTCTAAGTGGGTCTGAGCAACTTCAGGAAAGCCACTGAGAATAAGTTCCTGCATACAGTGTGAGGAACTTCTTGGGAACTGTAAAAAGAATCAAAATTCCTGTTTTCTTATTTTTTGAGATATTGCAAGGTACAGCTGTCCTAAAGATAAGCTTGAATATTCAGACAGTATAGTCATTCTTAAAAATTGTAGTTCAAATTTTCCAATTGATATCCTTCTACAAAATAAGAATCAATCACATCAGAATTGGAAGGATCACACTTTTCCACGATTTTCCCTTGAAAAAGAATAATTATCTTTGATAAAATTATTGCTATTTTGAGAAGTAAGAAAAAAATGACAAAAGTATAACATTAACATTTAAAGTTGAAAAATTCACATCCCTGTTAACACTAGTGGCTCTTTTTTTTATTTCTTTGTCTACAGTACAGATAAAAAATTAGGATCTGATCTACATAGATTTTACATCCATTAAAGCTATGTGCATTGAACTACTGAAATATGTAGACTTTGCACTCTCCTGACTAATAAACCCATAGTAATTAATACAGGAACCCTGTCAAATATGAATAAACTCAAAGTTACACAGGTACAAACATACTCAGTTGAGTCCTGTCAAGGTAATATGTCTTTAACAGTCATTAGAAAACACAGTTAATCTTTGCCAAGGTACATTTCCTTTACACTTACAAAGAGGCAATTGTATGAAAAAGAACTATGCCAAAGGTATGATTTCTTCATCTGTGATGGTACAGACTACAAAGGAAAATGAGAGTGTTGAATTTTCTAGCTATATCTTTATATCCTTATCCTGCTCACATTATCACTCTATCCCCAAACAAACTGAGTAAATAATTCACTGAGTTGTAGTGCTCCAACTGTTTGAGCAGAAATGGATATAGTTTTTCAGTTTATTGTAAAACAAGAAAACAATTGAAAATATTTTGCATTCTCACAGCTATATCTGATGGAATTACTAAGCAAATCATCAACATTTTTTAAAAGTTAGATATTAAATATTAAACCAGAAGTTACAATACAATTTAAAACCAGTTCTGACCACATTTGAATGAACTCCAACTGTTTAGGTTACCTGACAGGATAACTAGTAGTCTTTAGGCCCCTTTTAATATGGAACGAATACTAACAAGACAAACTCCTGCAAACCAGTGTCTCTATGAGTCTTGCATACAAGAATTGCTAAAGATGCTGTTGTATGCTGAAAGGAATTCAAATTATGTCACGGATTAGACCAACTACAGAGATAAGTCTGCAAGCTACAGAAATTTACAAGATGATATGTAGATAAATAAACAAGACAGTCATTTGATGGACTGTAGAATTAACTTGAAAACAAACAAAGTGGGCAAGGAAATCAAAATTAGAATGCAGACTGTAACGACAGCTGTTGGCAGATATAAAAAAGGAAAAATTATCAGAGGATGTGGGATACAGTTGTGCATCCCTAACTGATTTATCTGACACAAAAATTTGATCAAAACAGATAAAGAGGACAATCTTAATTCATTCAGTCTTCATTCTATCTTTAAAAGTAGCATACATCTAAGAGTAACTGTTCCTACACCTGATAAAATTCATAATAACTTTTAAAGTTTATCCATTTTTCACAGTAAAGAAATCCATACTTAAACCAGAAATAGTTAAGACTACCAGAATTCTATTTTTCCAGTTAAACATAACCAGGGAAAAGACAAGGGAAGAGTAAATTAACTCTTCCATGACCCTCTTCTGATAAATTTTAATTAATGTAAAAAAAATTTTAAAAAAAATAAAAAAAATAAAAAATATATACATTTTGCATATAAATTTTACAGCTGATAGGGTTAGCTCAGTTGGCAGGCAAGCATGCTAGGGTGTGCAATAGACCCAAAGACCACAACAGAGCTCTATTATTCTTGTCTCATCAGGGTTCTGAGATTCAAACAGAGAAACACCTGTCTGATCGAGATACAAAAACTTAATCAATGCTTGTAGGAGTCCAAAAAAGCTATCACCAAGTACTCTACATATTCCTGCAACTGACTCTATATAAAACCTCTGCATTATGTCTCTAAGCTTTGGTATGTGTTAATGAACTGTTTTCACTTAGGGTAGTATACTCATTTACAGAAGTCTGTTGCACTCTCTATCTGAAGTGAGGAGTGATTTTCAATGAATCAAGACTGACCTTTCTAATAAGACATTATAGATACTCATTCCTGCCTGGTACTTATCAATGAGATAAATTTAATGTTGACAGCCATCTTAGTTTGGCACATTAGAATTTATCCTCAGACATCCCAGGAATTTTTCTTTAAACAGGATAGGATAAACAATACTGTAATGTAAATATTAATGGACATGTCAATATTATTGCATGTAAGAGTGCCATCTCTCTCCACTTGGAGAATGCTACTCTTTATGGTATTGACTGTTGAATATTATTTGAGTGATGGTCATCTATCATAAACTAGGAGATTTATAGTAAGAGGGTCCATGAGGGCAAACTGATACTGACTAATTCTGAAAACTTTATTAAGCAATACTCTTCTCTATTCATTGTTTCCTTTAAAAAAAGGTCTACAGTAGTATAGTCAAAAGATAGGATACAATATTCAGGAATTCCTCCCAAAAAAGCAGTGTCTCATTCTAAAATTTGTTTTAGTAAATGGGAAGAGAAAATCTGTAGACAGATCTCTTCACTAGGCCACATTCAAAGGAAATCCTTGGTGACTAGAAAAGGAAAATGTCACATCTATCTCCAAAGAAGGTCAGGGAGAAAGATCCATAGAATTCCAGACCACTAAATCCCACCTCAGACCCTGGGAAGATGATGAGGGGGGAAATCCTCCTTGAAGCCACTACCAAATAGAAAAGACCAAGCTGCTTTGGAACAGCAAAACAAGGTTTACAAGGACAATCAAATCTAATCAGCTCAAGTATTTTCAGTGATAAAAAGATTAACTCTGTGGTTAAAGAAAGCAGGAGATGTAAACTTGATTTTAATGACTGTTTATCAGAGTGGCCTATAGCAACTCTGAAGCCAAATTGGGAAGGTAGTGCCTGGCACCAGTAGATTGCAAGGTGAAGAAAAAAATTTATTGTATTTCCATTCTTGGAGTAGAATGGAAATACTTCAAATAGCTGACAGCCATTAATGGACATCATCTTTTCACTGAGCTGATATAGGAGCCAAAGCTGTCAAAAAGCTTCATTAGCAACCTGGATAGTGGAATGGAATATACACCTCAGCAACTTTCAGCCTGTCAAGAGAAGTGATTGTTCCTGCCCATTGGACAGCCATGAGGCTACATCTGGAGTACTGTGTCCAGTTCTGGGCCACCTGTGGCATAAAAATAAAATCTCGGAGTCCAGCAAAATGCGAGATCTGCAAAAATAATAATAGGATAATATCTACTTTCTGTGTTCAGCTATCTGAAGAGTAGATGGACTCATATCCTTCCCGAGGGTGTACAGAGAAAAGATAAAAGGCAGAAAAAATTAGTTCTCTTTGGACATGAGAATTTTTCACAGTGAAAATGCTTAAGCACTGAAACACATTACAGAGAAATTATGCCATTTGCCTCCTTGGCGATCTCAAAAAATTGACTTGGGCACAGCACTGGGAAACTTTCAAAGTCCTGCTTTCAGTACTGGAGATTCATGTGGATAACAGCAAAATGTCTCTTCCAACTCTGTCTCTTCTATAGTTCTATCATATTATCTTTAGGAGAAATACATTTACTCAAGAGGACAAGACCTAGGTGAGCAGCTAGGACTTCTCTAGTGTGACTAAATGTTGCTGTTCAACCAGTCTGAAGGAGTTAATACACATGTCATCCTTGTGTACAAGGGTGTAGAATACAATATACATATATACACTATATTTATATTCTTGTTTTAAGCATGAGCTGTAATTATGGGCTTTGTAATGGAATAGACATAGCCAAGAAATCTGTAAGAGCATGGACTCCTTGACATGTTTGACCCCTAAAGTATTAAAATATTTACAGCTTGCATTTTCTAAAAGCTTGATATGAGATACTTCCAAAGTATCAGGCAATAATTTTAAGGTTTTTAATATAGGATTGTTATGCATCTGAAGGCAGACATCTTAGAAATCAGGAACATACAATAATTAGTGTATAGAAATATATATTACTCAGTATCTAAATACATATAAGAATATTTATTGTTTAGCGCATGTAAAATATTATAAAAAAATTACATTTACTAAGAAAAATTTTTGCAAGTTTATACATGAGAAACTAATCTTTTATTATGTGTGTATGAGAGGGAAAAACGAAGCTTATTGTTCATTCAACCAGACAATTATTGCTAATATTTACCTACATAGAAACTAATCTCTCAGGAGCACATTCTGTTTTGAGCAAAACAGGTCATGTGCAAGATAAAAACAATATTTATGATGAAAAGTCTCCGAGTTTGTAAGACATCTGAGTTTGTAAAGGTAACAAGTCTCAGTAATAAACATTAGGCCCATTCACAGATTATCCAATAACCAAAGTATCTGTCAGCAATTTGAATGAAAGAAGTCCTTTCTTCCTCTATCTATTTCAAAGTATTTCCAGCATTAACCTTTAATGCCTACTAAATACACAGTCCCAAAGATGAAATTATTTCTTGCTTAAGACTATCTATTCTACTTTTTTTTTACTTTTTTGTTTTGAATTCTATTTTTTTTCAGTAGTCTCTAACAAGCAGCCACTTTTCCACTAAGAATTTTGAAGCAAGGTAATGATTTTTAGAAGGCTAGAAGGCAATAAAACACAACATTTCAATCTGTGACACAGCAAGCAGATACTAAACATCCCAAGGCAGCTTTTATTTAGGCTAAATGGGTTGTGTTGCAAGTGTGCATTGCAAGCAGTCTAGCAATTACTACAGGTCCTGATACAGTTTTCCTTTTTGAGTAGTAATTATTGTAATGTCAAGAATACTTGCCTAGTGCACCTCTGGACTCTCTGACTTGGTTTAATTTACCATCTGTACAGAGACTCTGCTCCTGTATTCTCAAGAATACAGGCCCCAGTCAAACAAAATTAAGTAATCATTTCTTAATGCCAGGCTGATCACTACAGTCAATTGTATACCATCCTTTTGTCTGTCTAGTTGACTGTAAGGTCAAATCCATCTATTTAAACTACCTTCACTGAATTTAAGCTAACACATAATACTCTGTCATAAGGATAATTTAAGAATATTCATAATTATGTTAATATTGGCTGCAAAAGACAACTTAAGAAACAAACAAGCATTTTTTAAAAAGTGTAATCACATAAAAGAGTATGCCCTTATTCTTGATCTGGAGTACATGATGTGAATTTTGCCATTGATATCAGCAGTTCTTTTAACTTTTCAAGTGGCTGTATTTTGGGAGAGTTATTCTTCTTGCTGTGAGCTTGCTATTCTCTGTGAATTGAATGATACAGTGTATAAATGTAACATAGATAAGCCACTGATCCAATTTAGATACCAAATAAAGATATTCTGAGTTAATCTAGGTTTATTCATAGTGTGTCTTAGTAAAAAAATATGCAAAAATTCTCTACCTCAGATTTATGAAAAATCATGAAAGGTATTTAAACTTGCTTCTGTGTTATATTTCTTCTACAACCATAAAATTTTGCTTGCTTTGTCCAATCCATTCTATTAAAATAAACTTGCACTATTTTCATTTTCTGTTTAGAATAGTCCAAATTCACCAAGTTTACCACTCATCTCAATAAACAATCACAACCTGAAAAAAGATAGCTTTCTTATGAACTGCTGATTTAGCTTTCCATCCATATCCACCTCTAAAATAAGAGAAACATTTCCCATCAGGAAAAAAATGGTTGATTATCAAAGAAGCAAGTTGCTGCTTTACAATAAGAGCTATATTTTTATTTATATTGTACTTGTTTGCAAATAATTCCTGCTGGGCTCTGGGCTATAGGAGGCTGTAAACTAATTATGACATGCAAAGAGATTTTGTCTGCCATATGTAGCTGCAGGGAAGCACTTGCTAATTCACTACTCTACCAAGGGGAAAACAGACTACAGTGGTACCTATCCTATTTCTTAAACAACAATGCTGTTTGCATTTTTTCACACACTGTAATCTTCTAAGCAAGCTAATACTATGTCTTTGCTTCAAAAAGACACAGTTTGGGTTGGTTTTGTCCATTCAGGTTTTCTTGGTAGCGTGTATTAAGCAGTAATGAAAATCCCAAAGCAAATTAGAATACCCTTATGATTCAAGAAATCATCTTACAATTATATGATTTTTATATCAGCAAGCTCTCCAACATTTCTTGAGCATCCTTTCCCTCTTTCCTTCCTGATATAATACAAAGTTTACAATAATTATGGTCAATTTCTTTACTACATAAACTGATATCAACATACTCCACTAAAACTGAATTATAAATCAGGAATCTTTTCCGTAATTAAGAAAGTGAGTTGTTTTCAAAAAGTGAGTTGTTTCAGAAATACAAAAAGAGTATTATTTTATTTTTCTAATCCTTACAGAATCCTTTCAAGCTCTTTTTTCAAAAGTTAAGTATAACTGAGACATAAATGTCATTACTGTAATGAGCATTATTATTTTATTGTAGCAGTAAGGATAGAGTTATTGGGATAGAAGAATTAGCTATAATATAAAAAATCAGCAATTAAAAAAAATCAGCCATTCTTTTGTTACAAAATTGCACACCTTCATATATCAGGCGGCAGTCTTACAGTGTAAAAATTAGCCTAATCCTTTTTAAAACAAATAATAATAAATAAATAATGCAATTGAAATTGCATTCTTAAGAATCATTCATTTTATAATTGACGTGGAGGCTAAATATCCTGAACAGTAATGGCTGAACAGAATGGCAGCAGTTACTCACACTTGTGTTTCATCAGATTTTATTAAGGTAGAGTTTATACATACAAAGTATCTCTTTATGTAAAACCACAAGGATAGATTTTTAGAGTAATTTACTGAACACTTGGAGGCTATTGGGGGATGTTGTGTCCATAAAAATTATTATAATTTGAGTCACATAATTTATCCTCAGAAAAGTGGGTTTCAGTATAGGGTGATAGGATATTTTGTACCAAACAACATTACATTATTATATTCTTTGGGGATAAAAATAATCCAAGTTTTCTATTCCTGATATGACAATTGGTGGCTTTCCAGCCATATTTAGAAATATTTTAGCTAGTTCCACTAAGTCAAAAGCTTGATTCTTTCCCTAACAATAATGACATTTCTCCTCATGATTCTACTTTGAGTACATTTCACCAATTTACAATGAAAATTTCCTGGCCTATTTTATGTTTTACAGAATCCTCTAACTTTTTTTTAATCAACAAATAAAATGATAAAATACTACATGATGTGATATAATTTTAAATGCATTTCTAAGAGTGTAGAAGGAAAAGACCATACAGCTTCAGTGAACATTTGAACTGCTAAGCTGAATCTCAAATTATTTTCAGCTTTATTCATCACTAATTAACTCCTAAAGTTTGAACAAATGATTTTAAGAGATGACAGTACAGAAACTACTGTTAGTAAAATAAATACTAAGGACGATTAGATGTCTCTGATGTACTGTAACAATGAGCATAAATTTACAGCCTATATAGGAAATTATTTGCCTAAGAGGCTCATAAAGAATATCATGCCTTAATGTGGAAATAAGAAATAAGGAGAGAGGGATATTTCACTGGCAATTTGGAACAGGGAGATAGGAGTAGGGAGACAGATATTCACGTCCACATAAACCTTTAAAAATGCCTTCCAAAGGGTAAACTGATTTTTTAAATATATAAGGCACTTCTTTTTGAAGAAACACAAGGACTGATTTTGAGGTTAATTTACCTTTGAAGTAAATTGCTTTGAGGTCAATGGAAGCTGTAGTTCATTCCATAGAGCCTGGCTTCAGTCATTCCCTGTACAATGCTTACCATGGGAACAGTAATAGTAGTCATCTTAACACTGGCAAGAGATCCCAGAGGATCTTCTCTGTCCATGTAAATAGGAATGGTAACAAGGAAATTTAAGTTGACCCTGTAAACTGCTCTGTCCTCCTTAGATTTTAGATCAGCTGCCATGTGTATAGAGTATTCAGACTTAACCACCACTACACCTGTGGAAAAAACCACAATCCTTGAGGCCTCAAGAAAAAGCCATCTGACAATACGATTGTAAAAAAAAATCCAGATACTTGAATACAAATCACACACACAGCCATCACCTACATATATACACAAATGTAGATATAAATACACAAGAATAGATTGCATAAGAACTTAAACTAGTAGCTGGAATGCTGGAAATGAATTACAATTGTTACCTGGGCAAATGTTTCCTAAGCTGGTTCAGGTTAATAACTCTACAAATGCCCAGTGCACAATTTTAATTCCATTATGACAAAAAGAGTATATATTGTCTCAAACCCAGACCCCAATTTAGAGCTTCTATACTTCAGCTAAAAATTCATTTTCTACCACATGACATGAACACAGTGAGAAATATTCAAAGCTGCACAGGAAAAACTACTAATATAAACAAATCTAAGCTACAATTATAATTAAAAAGTGTTGACTGGAAGCAAACAGAAAGAAAACCTGAAAGAGTTTTTAAATAGACCCAGAAGAAGAACATGCTTCAAGCAAAGGTAAGTTATCAAAAATTCTATATTCTCTTCTCAAACACAGCACTCTGTACCTCAATATTATGAGTACTATAAAAACGGATGAAAATGTAAAGTTCTAGAAGTACCAAAATAGTTTTCTTTGGAAGGGGCAGTGCAGCAAAGCAAAATACTACTTTTATAGAAGTTTAAATATTGAGTTTTGGCACATGTTGCACAGTGAATAAATTTTCTCTATATTTTAAATTGTTTTATGTATATGAATGCAAATGCAAAACATCTTCCAAGAAACCATGCTGCATTCAGTTGATCCCTTTTATTTTTATTTCATAACAGGCTACTAATTCAGGCAAGAAATAGTCTGATTTCTTATTATTTGCTTCTTTGCTCTTGATCTCTTGCCTGGAGTGCAAATGAAAGTGTAAGAAGAAGGCCTCTTACTATTGTTAGGTGGCTCACAGGGGCACTCGGTGTAGCTGGCAGAAATAGGAGAATGAGTTATTTGCAGGCTGAGCTGCCTTCTTGAAGTCTATCAGCTACATCAGAACTTCCCTCCCATTATTCTGTCTGCAACACTTCCTGTAAATATGTTAAAAAATTATTGGGGAGCCCTGTCTTACTTATTGAAGACCTCTACATCTTTTTGTTTGTTTGGTTTGTTTTCTTGTTTTTGTTTTTGTTGCTGTGATTGTTTTTCTTTGTCTAATTTTTAAATTTTATGAAATAAAGAAACTAATGCTAACCAAAAATAGTGTACTGCTATCTAAATGGAAGATAAACAATACTTGATAAGAAGACCATGAAAACAACAGAGAAAAGTGCACTTCACTTACATATTTTGTGCATTATGTGGTCTATGTTGTGTGTAAGGAAGAACCTGGTCCTACTTGCTTTCCGATTTCTAAAGTCACAGAAGACACCACAGACCCTTTCAGTAAGGGAAAGTAATCAATAGTGATAAGCTTACTGCAAAACACAAATATAAAGGCTGGATATTCTCATTATCATGCTGAAGAATTTTTTTTTTTTTTTTAGATACAATAAGTATTTAAGAATTGTAACTGCTGTGGTTGTTTTTGTAGACAATAATTTCCTAATGCATATTTCTGGGGAAAGAAAGGGGGAAAACGCAGTGCCATGCATCTGGAAAAATGGCTCTTAAACTTCTCAGATTTGTGTAGGTTACAGCTTCATACCTTGTATGAGTCTGAGCCTATCAAAGAAGCTGCTCCTAGTCAGGCGAAGCTGGATTTGAGTTCTAGTCCAGACTGTATCATTTCGCTTTTTCATCATTCCCTAATGACTTTTTTGTGTCTGACAGTAAGTTAATTTCATCATATCTTTTCATAAGGATATACTTCCTGAAAGTAAACTAGAAGACAAAAATGTCAGGTGTTCTATATCTACCGGGTTCTCTCTTTACACTGCCATCAGTTAAGAGATATTGGATCCCCATGAATTGCTGTGTAAAGCTTTTAGAGAACTTAATTTCACTGGTTGGAACATATTTTTTCAATTAATGACAATGTAAGCCACTAAACAATGAAAAATGCAGAGATGCACTTAAACTCATACTCTATCACTTTAATGAATGCATTTTCATAAATATCTCCCTCTCAAAATTAAGCATTTGGTAGCAATCTCTCAGAATTGTGTGTATAAATGACACTTGATCAATTCATTACACAGTTTAGTAAGACTGTCGTTTTCAAAGCTCTTACTTAACTGCTTATTTATCCTGAATAGGCTAAGACCTGCACTCTCCATTAGCATTCAACAGGAAAGCATGAGAAGTGCTAGGTATCTGTAAACAAAAGATTAAAATGCATGGATGCCTTACGTGGTAGACTAAATGGATGCAATTATCACAGGATTATAGAGAAAGATGAGGCATTCAAAATCATCAGCACTTGCTGATGAAAAAGCAAATGAGAGCTGTTTCAATGGAAGACTGTGATCTGTCCTTCAAAGAGATTTCTAATAAAAGTCTGGGGTTCAGTTTTAGTCCCTTTGGGATGAGAGACATGGTAAGTTAACCCATTTTCCTCAGAAAAAGTAGAGTGTTTACTGATTGCATATTTCACATTAGTGGCTATTATTTAAATATTCTATATGGGTTTCTTTAGTATATAAATATGTTTAACAACTATTACTATCAAACTGACCCCTACATAATATAGTTACACACAAAATATAAAAAATGCTTCTGAAAGAACATGATAAGAAAACCAAATATAATAATAAATTTGGAACAAAGACAATAAAATATTATCTGCATCATGGAAGAGCTCTAAAAAAAATAAAATAAAAATAAAATAAAATAAAGTAAAATAAAATAAAATAAAATAATAAAATAAAAAAATGCATCTTAGGTCTTCCTGTAATGGGAAAAGAATAATGGGGGCATGGGTGTGGGTATGTTTGTTGTTACTTTTCAAAGCAGACTCACTGTATTTTCTGGCAATGTATAGATTCCTTACAATAAGTGTTTTTTGTTATTGACACATCTTAGAGTGCAGAAGTACTCTTGCTGGATGGACTTTGTAATGGATTGTTACTCCAGAAACCAACAAAATGAAGAACAAATATCAAGTCAGTTGTAAGAAAAAGGAAACACTATCAGGAATATGCTGGAACTTAGGAATTATTGCTGTAGGTTCTCTCTGGGTGGCTCAATTATGTGGAAATAAGTTTTTCAATTAAAATTGCAACAAACTTGGAAGAGCCAAAGATTGTGCATATATCTATTCAGAACATTCCGTTTTCATATTATTGGAATTGTTAGCATAATTTTTTTCAATTTAATTCAATTTCTGAAGTTGGAAAAATCATTAGCAATATCATTTTTATCATGCCAAACTCATATTACCTTCATTTTACTAGTAGTTGTGCTTACAATGTTCACTAGTGTTGTTCACGATGCAAAAAATAAAAGAAAATTACAGTGCCGTTCATGCAGCCACTCATCCTGAAGAGGTGAACATATTTGTAATTTGTTCTGACCCAGCTACATTTATTCAACTGGGGTGATCTAACCTCAAGCTACTACAAATGGCAATGATCCATTCCAGTTTTGAAAAGCAGACAGAAAATGAAACAGGACATAATCAGTTCTATTATTAAGTCAAGCAACAATCAATATCAGTAATGCATAATCACTAGATCTCTTGAGTAAACAGAAAAAATGAATCACTTCAGTTTCACACTCTTAAGAATCCTGTTTAGTCATATCTAAACAGTCATTCAACTAGGAAATTCCTCATTCTCAGGCAATGCAAGATTTTACTGTTATATCTATCTAATAATATCAGTGAAATCAAGCAGTTCAAGAAATTGCCTAGTCCTTTCAAATTTGCCTGAGCAATTATTGTCTAACTACATGAAACAGTACTAGTTTTCCATATTTTACAATCCAGTAAGAGGAAGCTGGCAACTAAAAAAGTATATGCTTTCAAATACTTGCTTAAAAAAATTTTTAGTTTGACTCTGCACCCTAAAACTTCAAACAAACATTTTATTTTCACTACAAACAAGGATAAACTGTTCAGAATGATAAAACATAAAGAGCACTATATTGTCATAAGCACTTCTCAAAAGATTCAACCTGATTTTGAATTTTAAATACAAAAAATTAAAGAAAAGATAAATGAGATGGAGAATAATTCTTCCTTATTCATTTTCTTATGCAAAATATCCCTGCTTCTGATATTTAAAGAAAAAGACCAAAAATCAAATAGTTGCTCTTTTGATTTGAATACAATACCAAAGAGCACATCTTCCTAAAAATCTCATAATGTAGAGTTCAACACAGTACAGTTTCAGCCAAGTTCAAGTCCAATAACTCAATTTTCAAGTTATATTCTCCCTGTAGAAATACACATGCAATTAATTCTGGCTTATCCTTAAAAAAAATTAAAACAAACTAAAACCCCTCAAATATTCATTAAGAATAAAACAGAGAACAAAATAATTATGGAGAAACTTCTATTATTTTATCCATGCTTCTTTGATTAAGGACTGACAGAATGGACCCAAAACTTGCTTTAACTCATTTGGATATAAGAGTAAAATTAATCCATCCAAGTTAAAATTGCTTTATATTATGACTGAATATTTTTTCCCCTGTTATAAGGCAATTTTTTATACATACATCATTGATGGCAGAGTGGCTTTAAATTTGAGAATGAAGAGGGAAAAAGTCATGCAATTCGTGCAAAAGAGCAATAGTTTTCTGTAAATGAAACAGTAGTAACACATTAGGCAATTCAGCAAAAATATTTTCACCAGACCACAAATCCTCTTGCTACTATTTAAAACAAAACCAAAAATCAGTGGCTAAAGTATTGTACTGATTTTTTTGACCTGAAAAAAAGGTTGAGTTTTAATCAATTGAAAAAATACATTAAAAAGTGATGCAAAAACCTAAATATTCCAGTGGATGTTCTTGGGTTAATTAGGTGAAAATGCAGGCAGAATTATTTTAAGCATCAAACAACTAAGCCACATGTTGATTTTTTGAAGTATTCTCAAAGGAAAGGATGTCACTAACAATTTAACTAAACATATTTGCTTTTGTGTAATGATTTAATATAATGTAAGACTGCATGAGACACAGCAAATTCATATCTGGATTGCCCTTACCAGTATTTCAAATTAATATACAATATTTTTACGGAGTCTATGTTATCAAATACAATATATGGATAAATATATTCTTAATTTACTGAAAAATACTAGTTATCATTATAAAATACATACATTCACATTACATTTTATGATTAGTTATATGCACAAATTATTTGTGTGCATTTTCATGCCTTTTAAAAATGGATATCAAAATTACATGCAATAAATAAAATTGAAATAATATTTATCTGTGAGGTTTTTAATAATGACAGCACAGTAAACAGGTAGAACACTTTCAAAGATACCTATGTACAAAATTTTTCCTAGCCTCTGACTTTAAATACAAAAGGTAACATTTATTATTACAGGTAAAACTGCTTAAACATCAGCAGTTATTAAACATGTCTGGAAAAACCTCCAAACAACAATCTTTATCTAAATCAAAAATTATCTGTAGATCATTAAGAACCAAATTTTGTCTTTATTTTTTTTCTTCCCACATCATTTTCTTCAACTGAAAAATGCGTTAACTCATATTTTCACGATTCTTAAAATTTTTTTTCACAAGAATAAAAGCCTACCTGTTTACCACTCTGTCATGATTTATAGATATTTTTATCAACCACAACTTTCAGTCTCAACAAATCATTTAACCTAATCAAACTTGTAGACAGAAATTAATAAATCAGGAATTATTAACAGGGAAGTAGGGAAAAACTTACCTAATTGTCACTTACTATAGTAAAATAAATATTCAGGTGCATATTCTGAACCAACTTAGATGACAGTTGCAGCTTTTGTTTCATAATGGTCATGATGCCAGTAACATTCATAGAGGCCCAAATTCAAGGCCATATTTTTCACCATTGCTTCAAATACTAACTCAAGAAACTCATGAGAACATTCTATCCTATGTCTGTTCACCTCATTGAAATATCTTTTTCTACTTCATTGCATTCCATGTTGTTTGCTGGTTTATATATTCAAATGGACCTTAACTAATGTCTGCAGAAGTTGATGGAAATATTTCCCATGATCTTTGGGGATGCTGAAATAGACCTACAGTCTAGAGTAAAATTTTCCAAATTTATGCATTGACCGTGGATTTATCTGATGCACAAAGAATTTCCACAACAAACAGTGTAAACAGGTTAATGATATGCACAGAAAATGACAAAATGACATTACACAGAACCATCTATGATGTAGATTTAGTATTTTACTAAAATATTCACAATACTTGCAACTGTTATTGTAGTAAATATTAACATGAGAAAATCAGAATGCCTGCTATTTACCACAATGATGATTTTATTCCTCAACACTACTGCTCTCTGAAACAAGATAATGGAAGGTTGCTACAAAAATATATTCTGTTCCTGAGTAGTATTTATACTAGCATTTCATATGAAGACAAAAGTAATGTAAAGTTGAAAAGTATGAGAAAATTGAAATTGCCCACGTTACTGAGAAAGTTTCTTTATAATGTCTACCACTTACTTCACACATGAAGCATTACCTCAGGTGCATTTGTATATCTAATCACTACACTTTTATTGCAAAGCACTCATTTTTTATTTTAGCCTAAGAAAAGTTTCAGAGGTTAATTAACAATCTACAAGGATAAAAGTAATTAAGAATCTCTTTTCTGTTTTAATATTTGTTATTTTCAATTTGATTAAGCATTTTTTCCTTTTCTGTATTCTGAAAAAGGGCAAATAGCAAAGTATAATTTATCTTCTCCACATAATTCTCTCTTTGCTATGATTCCATCATTTCTCCTCTATGTCTCAGTTTTCTAATTGAAAACTTTTGCTATTTTAAAATTACTTATTCTATATGGCATAAATTACTATTTTTTTTAGCCCAGACTAAGGAATAAATGTATTTCTTAATTCTAGTAAAACTGCACACATTTGGAATGAAGTAATCTCTCTGCCATGTGGCAACCAATAAATAATGCTATTGTGTGTTATCTTTTAAAAATGCCATGCCTATGAATAACTAGTAAACACTTTGATATCCTGAAACTGTAAAACAATATTCTCATTTTTTTAAAAATAAAATGCACCTGCTTTTTCTTAAATTTTAAATTTTTTAATGTATGCAAAATATTTGAATAGCACATTGCTTGTATTTGTACCAAGAAATATCTAGTATATTCATTGCCTTTAAATTATTCCTGAATTAAGAATGACTCATTAAACAACCCTAAAATGATAGCAAAATAATACAATTTTGCTAAGTTTAATATGTAAAATAACTTAACTCCTTCCACATAAGTTCATTGATCAGCTCCTGGAGCTTAGACTGTCAAATCTAAAGAAAAGTAATTTTGTCATGGATTCTCCTTTATATTCCCCAAAACAAACATTCAAGAAGGTTTTAGTCAATCACAGAAACTGAAGTCCTGATCAGGAACTCAGAAGTTAATGTCAAAGAAAATCAGCAAATCTGGTCTGTTAACATTTAAAGAATATTCAAAGAATATGCACAGCGTGCATTAACAAAATGTTAGCAATATCTTTGATCAACTTTTTGAAATACCACACATTGATATTTAGCCCATGCTCTAACAAAAGGGGGAAAATGTTTTCATGCTTCCAGGAAAGAAATCATAGATGCTACACAAGAAATAACAGATCTATATAAACCGTAATGATTACATACATCTTTACAAATTATTACTTCTTTTTCTCTGGAGAATGTAACTCTTTGTATTTGTGATTGTCTAAACCTATCATGTACTATCACTGTCATGGACTTCACTAGGTTTTGCAATGTTCCTAAACTGAAAGGGTGGGCTGAGTTCTCAGGAACTATTTTATATAAATACTTATCAAGCTGACCCATCTTCAAAGATTATATTTAACCAGTTTTCCTATCTTAAGAAATCTAGATATTCTACATAAATTATAGGAGCCGCATTGCATTCAGTCTCCACTTAATAATTTTTTAAATAAAAGCACATACCAACCTGTATGATTACCTGTAATTCTTAAACTTCATGATATCCTATATTTGTCCTTACCTTGAAATATGTTGTATTAGGAAGCCCAGTCTGCAAGTGTTTGGTGCAATTTAATCCAACAGTGTGTAACTCTCTATTTAAAGTTAAGTATGAGTCTTGCAAAGTTGCTCATACTGTGGACTGGCATGTTTATAATAAGAAGGAATTCATACTGTTTAGAACATCTTTGTTTATCAAAAATAAAATTTTTATTATGATTATTCAGTATCTATGAATAAGACTGTAAATTTGTAATAAAAAACAGTGATAGTCTATTCTATACTAGTAACATAAATTAATAATTACTCCTCTTTAAGAGAATAAAATACAGTATAAGAAAAAGGGATTTGAGAAATTCAAATACTCCCTCTTTTAAAAGTGAAGTACTTATTGATTTCTTGGAGTTTTTTCAAGAGTTTGTCACAAGTTGCAGGGAAGAGTTGGATACTGCAGAGGACCCCTAAAGGCACATAATGAAGTGTGAACATCCTTTAAATAAAAGCCATAAAATAACAACTTTAATTGTGACATATTGGAGTCATGTGGAGCATTTTGGTGTATTTATTTACAGTGAGTATTTTTTGTACTTATATGTCACTCTGAGATTATTAAAGTTTTGTCATCACAAATTAAGACCTGGAAAATTGTTGTTTTATGGCTTGATTTAGAGGGTTTTGGTTGCCTTTTTTTGGTATGTTGCTCTTTAGTTTTCGACCCACTCCAAAAAAAAGAGAGCATAATATTTTTGTTTAATATTTGTACATAATATAAATATATAAATAATTGTTCATTTAAAGTACTCGATTAATTTCTCATAAAAATTTACAATAAATAAGAATACATATATTCTATAAACTGCCACGGTTATATCTGTAACAGTCAGTGAAGGGAAGAACTCAGACTCCAGCAGTGGCATGTGGTCACCCATACAATTTACTGTTAGGGCATTCCTGTTCAGAGTTTTGGCCTATGCTACACTCAGAGAATGCCCAGATGTGGTTTCAAGAGACAGGAAATGCTGGTAAGACCTGTGGGTGGGCATAGCTGGGATGATGGAGCATCTAATCATGTGGAACTTTCTGGCCCTCTGTGGCAGAAAGCAAGTCCTGAGCTCCAGCCCTTGCAATGTGTGTATATATATATATATATATGTCTTTAGAATTCATTGTGACACTAACAAACCAGTGAGAGCTTGAATGCTACAGGAACATGATAGGACAATCATGTACTGGTGACAGCTGATTGCAAAATGTTTCCTCCTTTCTCATAATACCATTATAATTTTCAACTGTATTAATAATTGTATCAATACATGTTACTGCTAATAGAACAAAGGCTTTCTTCAGGAACGACCATAGTTAAAGGAATTCAAACATATTACACATTTGAAATTTGATAATAACTACAACTGAACTATGAGGGTTTTCTTCAAGGACCTTGCTGAATTGCAGATCCATATCCTGATCATGGAGAAATACTTGAAATTGTTTTGGGTTTGGATTTTTTTGGGGCTTTTTCATTTTCCAGAAATCTTCCTCTCACCTTCAAATAACACCCTGAGGCCTGGATATGGGCTACCTATAATATATTCAGCTCAATATTAATGAAATACCAGTGCTTCTTTGATTGACAGCATGATAATCAGAAGCTCACATGCTCACATGACCACTGCCTCCTTCACAGAGCTACCAGTTAGCTGGAATTCACCCCTCCAGCGCTCCAATTTAATAAAACTTTGTCAAGGTACTAAGTATTTCAAGTCTTGGCTCAGCAGAGTATTTCTTTTAGATTTTCTCCAATAAACTTTGATTCTAGAAGTAGTATTTCAACATCATAGAGACTGGATCCAAACTGCTTCTGGGCATATGCAGCAACATTCTTTCCAACAGAAACAGACTATGAATAGGTCTTTATCTTTTTTTTTTTCTGAGGAAGGTCAATCACACTAACTTTTTTTATTACCAAGAACCACTCGTGATTTCATTCTGTATATAGCCCTGTCATTAGACTCAAACATACTGCTTCTAGTACCACACTGTTATCTTCCCTCTGACCAAACTGCCAAAACAAACATATGTGAATTAAAGAACATTGGAGAGGATCAGCTGCTGGAGTACCAATGTATCAGAGATAAACATCCTAAAGGCAGCTTGTATGTTTCTGCAAAGGTAGCAAATGCACACTCCTGTCCCATATAACTGCAGATCTTTTCATCAAGTTTCAATATTTTCAAACACACTTCTTTTCACATAAACTAATCTGAAATGTAACTTTTCAGACTTTCTTTTTTTTCTGTTCCTAGGATCCACTGCACTTCCCCAGAAAAAGAGAAACTCGGAGGTGATTTTAATGTCACTGCCATAGGATAACCAGTGTAGCTATTCCACCGGTGCCAGTTGAATCTTATGCAGACTACATGTGAGAATAGCCTTAAGGTAAAAAATCAATACTTTTTTTTCAAAAATCCTTCTCAAATTTTTCTTGCTTTACAACACACTTGGCAAACTTAAATGTGCTCCTGCCTACATAGCTGAAAAACACTAACTGCTGAACTTAAACTGCTTAAGAAATTTACTCCTTTTTCACTTCATTTTCTTCATAACTCATAGAATTTTTGTTCCTATTTAACTATTTAAACACTCCTTCTGAATTGTGAATTGTTTAAAGTAATTATTTGGTGTTGACTATATAACAACATGACATGACCCTGCCCAGTGATGCTCTAAAAGCTATCCTGTGTTACAGGAAAACCCAATTAAACTTCCCCTACCACCCAGAAATTTTCACTGCTTTCACTTGAGGAGTCATTTAGATTTGTGCATAGAGGCACAACACCATCATTCTTACTAATGCTGACATTTGCTTTTGTTCAGGCACAAATGACTATGCAGTATAAAGGCAGGATGATGAGGAAGGTGTTACAAACATTAAAAATCCCCATCGGCCTTTAGGCTGAAGTCAGAACTGAGCTTCTTGCAGCAGCTGAGAAGAAAGTTATGATGAGCTTCTGGTATGAATCTACCTAGTAATTTTATCCAATTACAGTTACATTTGAAGCAAGGTGAAAATTCCTTTCATTGCAGTAAATGAAGGGCACACTGACCAGATTTTGACAAGATTAAGTACAGACTCTCCTCTAACATGCCTGTTTAGAAAAAGAGGAGAGCAAGAGAGAGAAAGAGAGAGAAGTGTGTGGAGGATAAATATGACAAATTTGAAGCCTTTTTCAGGTATTTTTGCAATGCTCCATAAGAACAGCTAAGCAGTGCAAGCAAAAAATCCTGCAGCCTGCTTCAATTTTTCTTCAGGACAGGGCTCATTGGTTACATTGTGTCAGCCACAAAACCAGAGAATTTTCTAAGCAGTGGAATTCCTTCCAAGAGACTTCTCTGAAGCTTCATTTCACTACTAGCCTTTTGATTTTCCCTCCAAAATATCTACTGAGAAAACTTCTCCAGAATATGAACTAATTGCTGTACTACCTGTTAGCTGAAAATTGTATGATATCCCTGGTGATGGTTCTCTAGTACAGAACACTTTAACTTTACTTCTACAAATGAAATAAGTTAAAAGCAAATAGGTATATCCTGTTCTGTGTAAAGCTAAAACCATTTCTCCTATGAAAGGACAAGAATATTTAGGAGAATGGAAAGAAATAGTATAACCTTCTTTTTCTATCTACCCCTTCACTATTCACCCCATAAAAAGTTTTCCATGCAGCATTTCGGCCCCACATAGTTGAGGAAAGAAGAAAACAAAATGGAAAGAGGCAGTAGATCTGGGTGGTTTTCTATCTTTAGTCTTCTGAAATTCTATGAATTATCTCATCAAGCTGAAATAACATTTTCTTCATGTTTCTTTCTCACAGCTAGTGCCTATCTGTTGTAGAGTTTAAGAAAATCCTAAATAGCAAGTGAAGGTGCCACATGGCTAATGGTCACACAAAACAAAACAGTATAATGAGGCTAATGTGCCAGAATAACCCTATTTAATAAAAATGACTTATGTTTGAACTTGTCTCTGACGTGCTGTAAGAATTGTTAGTGATAAAGTTTTTGATATTTTACACTGCTATAATTTTCATAATAAAATAATATATATCCCTTAGCTGATGTGGCATTTTTAACCATAGTGCTCAAAATTTTTAATATTGTTAAATAATTTTCCTGTAAGAGAGGTACCTTTGTTGCCTAAGACAAAAATTTTGATAATATAATAAATTACAAAAAGCAAACAAACAAACAAACAAAACAACTCAACAAAAAGGCACCCACTATTCTTAAGTCTGAAAATGCATGACTGGATGATTGCACAAAAGCAATTTTACCATCATTTGAGTGAACATTGAGCGATATCCATAGACATAAAACAGAAATGCTTGAAGGACACACTACAGATTTCATTTCAGTATCAAAACAAGTTATCATAGTTATTTTTTTCAGACTAATTTCTGATCAAGACTTATCAGTGCTTAAATGACAAATACTCTCTAATGAGTTAGAGGTGGAAGTCTTGCATAAGAGTGACAAACTGAAAACAGCTAAACCAGAAAGATCCTGAGAAAAATAATTCCCATAAGTCAGGAACTTGGACAGAACATTCTTATTTTTCTCTAGATAGTGGATAATGCTTAAAGTCAAGAAATATTCACTTTTTATTTCCTTACTTCTTTTAAGGATATGCTTCTGGTTTCAAGTACAGTGTTTAACTCTGACCTAAGTCTAATATTTTTTTCTTCTAAGAAATAAAAGCTTTATCTTTCAAAGACATAAAATTTTGTTAAGTTTATTATAGTTTGGGAGTTTTCCTTTTCTGTTTGTTTTCCCTTCAATTTTGCTATATTTAAAAATCTACTTCGATCTATTTCTCAGAATATAATGGATCAGGATGATTGAGAGAAAATAGATTTTGAATATTTGTGTTTATTAAATTTGCAAAAACAAAATTGCCTCTGGTTCTGAAGTCAGAAACCTATGCTTATTGAAAAAAAAAAAAAACAAAAAACCAAAAAACACAAAAAAAAAAAACCACAAAAAAACCCCCCAAAAACACAAAAAAACCACCTTAGATTCTAACAGGCAAGTTCTACTATCCAAATAATTGGAAAATTGGCTATTCAGTTATAAATATCTGAAAGTACTTGAGAATTGTATCTGCTTTTTAACATTATGTAACAGCATAAGGTCTATTTTAGAGAATAAAGGAGTAAAAGTCATAAAATACTTCGTTACCCAAGTTTTCCTATCCTTCAAGTGATCCTGAAATACTATCCTACATAAACTGCTATTTCATTCCACTTCAGCCATTTTTGGTCAATATTATTTTACTTTTCTGGGTTCTCCAGAAGAAGGATAAATAGAAACCATGACTCCTAACAAAATTAACAAATCACTGCCCATGGTAGATATGAAATATTATTTTGTCTGATGCCATAGAACTCCTGAAAAAACAGTCTTCAGGTATTGACTCACTTATGGGAATTGTTTATCCAAGACTTTTGAAAACACAAAATTAGGTAGATGACATCTACTTTGCTTTCAGTTAAACACAATTATCTAAAGACAGTTGAAGTCTTTTATGAGAAATATCACTGTTTTGACTACAGAGATACTTTCAAAAACAGTTTTCAGTGTATGTGTGGTTATAACATTTTGACTTGGCCATAGAGTGTGCAAAAATAGTCACAGGAAACTGGGCATGTAAACTCAATTATGAATGTGTAAAGACAGAATTATGTGTGTCTGAAAAGAAATGACAATACAGTGGGGCATAATATCTTCCAGCATCTCCAAGCTTGTTCTAAAGATTAAGGGAATGTGAATGTAATTATTAAACTGTCATAGGCAATTAGAAATAATGATTTAGATAAAAAGTGAATGGCATTCAGACAGATGTCTAGCAATGAACTCTGTGAAACACAATGAACTCAAACAGAACAATTCTAGTAAGTTAAAAACAAAATAGAAGGCCACCAAGTACACATAATTTCATCAGCTATTCACCAATGAAAAAATTAGATTTTGCTAGTAGTAAAGATGGTTTATCCAACTGAATCCACTCCAAGAGCTTTAGTGAAGCTAAAGGGCTTGAGATCTTAAGATTCAAGATACTGTTGAGATTCAAAAGTATATCTAGGATCCTGACATATTTGGGCAGCGAAATACTCAGTGAAATATGTAAATGAATAACTGGAACAAAGAAGAGATCACAGAATGAAAAGTAGAGCAACATGACTGTTGAAACAACTTTGCATAAATACCCTCAGATTTCTATGCAAAACTGCATAGCAATGGTCCATCGATATGGAGAGGAAATATATGTTTCAAAATATGCAACATCTGTATGTAGGAGATCATAAAAGTAAAGTCAGAATGGGTTCCTAAGTAAGTGAGAATCAAGAGATTGAGTTTCTGGTAGTAAGAGATACAAAATTCCTTATGGATGAACAGTTAATATTCAGCACAGCCGTTTAAAATACTTAGGTTCTTGGATAATTAGTAATGCAGTAGAGCCTTGCAATGTCTTCCAAAGCAATGAGAAAAAAAATAACAGAAAGGATGGAGTTTCTAAGGCCATCTTCAATTGTAGAAATCATTATTAAGATACTCCTATACACTCTTCAATAACAAACAAAATCTGATCAGGGTAATCTACAAAGGAACAAGAATTAACATAAAACATATTGGTGAAGCAGCTGGACAAAAAATGCATATTACAAGATGATTTCCTTGAGGCAGAAGTCACCATATCTACTCTTTTCCTAAAATACCTATATCATGAGAGTTGGAAAAAGAAAATCAATTTCTTGACATAGGAATCCAGAACTGACCCTCTTCAAGTGAATATATTTTACTTCTTCAACATGCATATAGAGATTTAGCCAATGGGGAATACTGTACTTTCTGTTGGACTGTTAAAGTAGGTTATGATTTTTTTCAGACAGTCCCAGTAATTTTAGTTATTTTGCTGGCAGCAGTTTCTTCATCATTTTGATGCACGGCAAGTAGTATCTGGGATTTCAGATTGATCTACCACCAATATAGCAAGGATTTAGAGAACTGGGGATTTTTAACCTCAAAATGTACAGAGGATATATATGTTAAGAAGTTTAAAAGATGAGTTTTCTCTTACTGTAATCTCTAGCAGTACTATAATAGAGGTTATTATGTAGATATTGTGCTTATAGGTAGACTCGTAGACCTGTGTGGAAGTCTTGTCTCTTCTTGAACAGCTGAAGGAGATTGGAATCATTCAAAAGTGGTTCAAGCAAACCTTGAGGGGTTAGGATGGGGAGTCCATACTGAGCTGCTTATTTATAAACTATAAATTTCATAAACTAGCATTAAATTTGTTCTGAAGGATTCAGAGAGATCAAAGCAGTCTTCCAAGTGTCAAAATGCAAGGTGAGAGATTGTTGCTCAACTCATTGCTATACATGTCCTTCTTTAAGCCATATATCCTCATCCAAAACATTTAGATTTTATGGCGCTGATTGTGATCTAAATAATAATTTCTCATAATAATTCCACAGCCTAGATGATGACTATGAGAAGGAATTATGATTCCAGGTGTTTTTGAATTTTTATATAGAAAAGAGACGGATCATCAGATCTGTGTGATAGCCACATAAAATTACTTAATTACTCAAATACTGTTACTAATTTAGTTCAGCAAGTAAGTTTTCTAGAACATTCTCCCAAAGGAGAGCTACACAAATATATCAATAAATAAAAAAAAGCTTTAAAAGCCACCAAAGAGAGAGAAAAATTCTTGTCATGCAATCTGCCAAGTACACTTGACAAAAAACCTCACTGCTCTGTTTCAGAGGCTGGCACAGTTAGTTTCTTTTTTCACAGTAAGGATGATCTCTAGCAATAGCAAGGATTTGCTTTTCAACCATAAAAAAAAAATATTTGAAAAGAAACTGACTATACAGAGTCTTTTGGAAGCAATCAGCTAAGTGTCATAAATTGCAATTTGATTTCAAAGAAAAGATTTTCTGATTTTGAAAAAATTGTAATGGAATAATTTTGGTAAGTGTGTAATTTTTGGCACGCTTTTAGCCTTGTCTACTTGCACAACATTTTATCGGAGAGTGACAACTGCATTAAAATAGAGGAAAAAACTAATACTTTTCATTACAATTGAGCTAAAACTCTCTTAAAACTCTAAGATTATAAGAGAAGCAGATTACACTGTTGATATCAGGATTGCTCTATAGGATAATGAATCTATTCCTGAAAACACCTTATAGTATATGCTGTAGTTCTCCAGGGAGGCTTCAGAAGATAAAATTCCCATAAAAAGAATGCTTGTTTAAAATAAAGGGCAAATCTGCTAACATCCACCAGGTTAATTATCAACATAGCAATTTAGGAATCAGAGCTCCATAGTAACTGGAAAAGTAGCTTCCTCTCATTCTCTCATTCATTCCTTCCCATCAAGGTAGTTTTCAAGAAGTAGTTTCAAAGTCAATCAGACAAGGTTGAGGACAGAAATCAGCTGATCAAAAATATAAAATAAAAACTAAGATAGATGAGATGTAAAAGGCAATGCATGCATTCTAGAGAGACTTAATGCCCAGGCATCTATCACAGTCTGAAGCAAAGGGCTATTCCTAAGATCCTTCACAGAGAAAAGGTTAAGATAAATGTGTGGAGAATTTTTAAAACCTATCTTATTCAATTATGTTTTATTCCAGCTGGTAAGAAAAAAATATAGTTTGTTGATGAGGCAATGTTCATTGAGCTCTAATCAGTGCTTATGAGGAAAAGAAAAAATTGGTGATAACAAATGCTTTGGCAGCTGGAAGCAGCACACGGGCTTGACTTATAAGATGTAGAAAAGCATAATTCCAAAGAGAGAATAAGGCAGGAAGTCCTAGCATAAAAAATGTCTTACATGTAAAGGGAAGTAAGCCCTTTAAAATGACAACTCATGATTCAAAAATAGCAATAATAGCAGTGAGCACAGTTTGATGTATATTTGAACAATATTCACTGATACTTCAGACAGCTCAGTGTAAGAAGCACAAGAGCTCAATAGTGGACAATTTTATCCAGGATAGGTTATCTGCTGCACATCTGATCTGTAATAGTGAAGCACCTTACTAAGGCAGCTGTATCTCTTCCAGTTTTGAAGATAGGTCACTTAAGAGTAAACTTCTTTATGACAGACAGATAAGTCCATAGCAAAAGAAGACCTTACTACACAGAGAAATCCATCAATGTTCAGTGAGTAACTTGAAATCTGGCAAATTAGGCATAAAATTATTTGATACAAAATATTTAAGAAATTTAGTCTCCAATCTGTGTTTTCAGAAAAGATACAAAAAGGCATGGATGTTTAAAATTATGCATAAGAGGCTCAAAAATACAATGTAATCATAGGAAAATCCAGCTGAAGATTAATTTTGAAAGTAATTTATAGGAAGACCTGTGTAAATAAAACACATTAAGCATTTTTCAAAGCATAAAACTTGTTTTCTTCATACTGTCAACATAGAAAGGAAGGATTCTCCAGTTACCTACATATTAGATTTTTGCAAGCCAAAAATAAGAAGCATTTTTTCTTATATGCACACTCATGGAAAGGAATTGACAATATGTGTCTATGAAGTTGATATACAACACTGTAAGAAGACAGCATGTTGCTTAGAAATGGAGTAATAGTTTGCAGCAACAAGCAGAAATAAAAAGAAATTCCACTAATTGAGATTTTTGATCCGAAAATGTTGTGTAATTGACAGAAGTCCAAAACACAGTTGGTGTGCTTTACTGAGGTCTTTGTTTTCCTTTTAATCATATCTAAACTGTGAATTTGACTGGCATTCTAAATCAAAGAAACTAGTAAAGGCAGAGGCATAAAAGTATTGTATTGGAATGCAACAGGATTTCAGATGACAGAAGACACTGCTAGCAGACACAAAAAGGTCTATGCAATGCTATCTAGCCCCAGAAAGATCTATTACTGTTGCCACAAGAGGAAAAAATATTATATGAATTTCTCAGTTCACAGAAAATGAATAGGCTTCGTGCTAAGCAGAGTGGGTTCATATATCAGTCATCAGTCTGTACAACAAAGCAAGGAACTTCCAGAGACTAACCCCCCTAACTACTGAGATTCAACAACAGCAACAAACAAGATTAAGAGGTTCTTGTATCTATAGAGAAAGCACAGTCAAAGAATGACAATTAAAGAAAACACTTTGTACAATACATAGAGGTTCATCCCACCCACAATGTATTATCTGTCTGTTCAAAACTAGAATTGTCTTTTGGGGCGTGGGGGGGACTACAAGAGGAAAATGAAATAGAAAAGCCCTCCAGTTAATACATAAATCTTTCCTAGTTTGCTATCTTGTTGAGTGTGCAAACTTTACAGCTCTTTATATATGATTTTCAAATTGGAAGGAAAATCCAATGCTCTTGCCAATTAAGAAAAGGACTGATATAGATTTATGTTATATTTCCCTTTCTATGGAAGTATTTTCAGCAATTCATTCTTAAAGATTCTTGAACTTTTTACTGATTTGTTCATCTTTCCTTAAATATTACCACACGACTAATTAATGAGTGAGATCCAAGTAGTAAGATAGAATGGTATTTTCCATTTTCAATGTACCAAGCTCTTACATGCCAACATTGTTTGGAAGACGTGGAAACAATAACAGCACAAAAAACTTAACACAAAAATGGGAGGTATCAATTTTAAAATAAATATTCTATACTGAACACTCTGATGAGCTGTAATTACAAAACATTATATCATAAAAGACATGTTAAGCACTGCTCCAAACAAAGGCACACCTTATTATGAAACACAAAGTAATTATTATGAAACATTTGTAGTTAAACATCCGTTATGGAAAGATTGTTACGGAATAGAAATCTCCTTAATAAGAAACTCTGGGTAGAGCCTATTAAAATAGAGGCATACAGTCCAGGAGTTTCACAACACCAGGACTGAAAAATCCATCAGCTGTGCAATGCCTAACCCATAATCTGTACTGAAAATACATACCATACTGCAAAGACCTCTTCACTTCCACACTTTAAAATATCTCTCTTTACATGACAGATATATTTTTTGTATTGTATTTGCAAACAGGTCTTTAACTTCAATAGTTCTTTTTTCTTTTCTGCTTAGTATTCAGCAGGAAATTCAATTTTTAATTTAGACCTGTTTCCTTTTATGAGCAATAGTGTTAGAAAACGCTATCACATACTATTAAGTCATTCTGCATAATGAATAAAATCTGTAGATTGTCTTACATAACCCTACATCTTTTATTTCTAAATATGTTTTATATATATGTTATATACCAGTTAAGAAATATTGAAAATCTCTAGTTATGAAGGCTGGTATAAATGTATGTGTAAAAAAGATATTCTATAAAATTCTACAAAAACAAAACTTTTCTGCTCACTTTAAAGCATATTCCATATTGCTTTACAATGAAGATAATGCTTCCAATTACATAAAGAATTTATGGTACTCTTCACAAAAACAGACAAGTGAAAAAAAAGTCAGCATTATTGGTCTATTATCTAGTGCTTCTATATAAAAATAAATATTCCTTCCTGTTCTGCTAGTGAGCTCAATTGGCCAAAGAGATTAATTAAAAAAATAAAAAAAAAGGCTTCAAGAAAATCTATCTTTCCTAAAAAACATGTCAAGGCACATTTTCAAAGCATAACTGGGAGCTCAGCCATACAAGTCCTACTAACATTAGTGGGAGTTACCTGTCAAAAGCACTGTGCATCACGCTGAATATGTCCTTCAGTGATAACAGTAGGGTTAAAACTTTTGGACATATGCATAAATATTTTATGTGAGGCATTTCACAAGATAGCAGTTGTGATTTATTCTCAGCTCTGCTTTCAAAGGTATCTGTATGGCAGGAACACCTCAGAAACAATTGCACTCTCTGGTTATATAGTCCACTAAAATATAGGGGTCTTTCAATAAACTTCCAACATAACTTTGGCTCTTCAAAGCAGACTTTTCAAAAAGGCACACAAAAGTAAAGGATTTCATTACAAAATATGTTTCGGTGTTATCTATATGACTTCAATATCACATGTACTTAATCCACAGGTGTCAAATTACTTTTAGACTGGTTTCTAAAAATATTGCTTCTCCCCAATATAGGAATGATACAACTCCTGCAAAATGAAACAGAGAGTATCAAAGATAGATGGAGAATCCTGATACTAAATACTGCAAGATAGAAAAAGAAATATATGAAGATTCTACTGTGAACCACAGCATGAAATCACGGAAATCTCAGGACTAAAGTGAGATTTCATTATCAACTCAAACAAAAAGACCCCATCTTATTAAAGAGATAAAAGCCAATATAATTTATATACATTTGATTAAAAAAAGTTGCAAGTGACTACAAGGGGAAAAAAGATTACATACACTCTTCTGAGTTTTTTCTTTTGCTGTCATGACAAAAGACAGAGTTACATTCAAGTCTGTATTTATGTAAGCATCTGAACTCAGCCCTAATGAGTGAAGAAGGAGAAGGTAAAAATACTGGGATTTTTTGACAAAAGATGTTTTTCTGCTCATTTGGATTGAAAAGAGCAGATAAAAAAGTGAGCACTATATATCAAATCAATTTATAATTCAACAATTTGATGTATTGAGTTCCTTAGTTCCAAAAGCTTAGCTAAGCTTCCAAGAGCATTCCACTCAGAGACTTTAAATTCTTTGAAGTATCTCAAGGATTTCAACTAGCACAAAATTTAAAAATAAATATTATTACTCTACTTCAAAGATACCGATCTACACAAACTTTTTCAACTGGTAGAGGCCCAGTTTGGACATCTAGAATTAGTGTGGGCAGCTAAGTACTCAAATAGAGATTGAGCACCACAGCATAAAAACAAACCAGGGTAACAAAATAAAACATGCAAACCCCGTGTTTCTAAATGCAGACTTAATGAGAAAAGCTGTCCTAAAAACTTTGTAGTGTCTATATTTTTAAATAAAAAAGAAATCTAACTAGCATATTCAAGACTTAAGGGAAAAGTCCAGCAACAAACTGGAGACTTAGCATGGCAGTGGAGAATATTAATAGTGAGAACTCTCATAATTATTCTTCTGTAAATCATGAAGCTTAAATATAAGAGTATGAAAGTAAGAAAAGTTTTGTGACTTTTGACAATTATTAGTAAGAATAAAATGGTAACAATTGCCAAAAAAATCACAAAAGTTGACATGTTACCTGGCTATGACAAAGAGCACACAACTGACACCCAAGTAAGCCAGCAGAATATACATCCAGATATCAGGGGAGAGAGGATTCAGGAAGGAGAAGACGCCCGGGTTTGTACCATTGGGCTTGCGGTACAAAATACTTATTCCAAGAGTCATAAAGGGCTTGGAAAAGTCGATGACCTTCTCACGAACATACGTAATTGCCAATGGTGCAACTGCAAGGTCAGCTTTCTGTTAACAAAAATATAAAAAGAGAAAAAAGGCCATAAGTCAGAAGAAACAGGCTGAAGCAGACAAACAGATTATGCAAAACACAAACTTTGTATGGAGGATGTTTTGTACTAAGTTGCCTGAAATTTAACACGCTCTTCTTCCTATAAGTAAGGTATCAGATTTACTCTACTTCCTCTTTGTTAAACTGGCATAGCATATAGAAAAAAATAAAAGCTCTAGAACAGAGATACAACTGAAGAAAAATATTACATCTTGCAGAAAATGTGACTACTCATTATCACGTATTTTAAAATTTTATTAATTGCACATTTCAGCATATGTCTTCTTGTTGCCACTCCTTCACTGTGTTCTTTAGAAGCAAATATATTTGGGAAGCAGATGTGAATACACTAGTACAAGTGCAGGACAGTTCTCCATATTTTAATATAAAAAGTGCAAGGCAGTTCTTCATATTTTAGGGTAAAAATGGTACAAAATGAAGACCAGTTTAAAATTGAAAGTGCTACACCTGCAAGGTTGGTGAGGATGTTCTAACAAAGCACAACTGTTCTTACTCATTCATGGGAATCACTACAAAGCTTGCATATATTTATTAATCAATAGCACTATTTAAAACAATCATCAATTGAATGCATTTTGTCAATTAACATTTAGTTTTAGTTATTATAGAAATAATTAATGGGAGATTAGTAAATGGTCTAGGCTATCATTTTAATCAAAACTTAATGGAAATTGGAGTGACAAAAAATCTACAGTACCTACATCTTTATCTCTGTCAACAGCTTTTGAACACTCCTGTCCATGTATGTATGTCTATGTGCATGTGCATGAGCACATAAGAAAGAGGAACTTCAGAGCAAGAAAGTTTACAGTACAAGACCTGGAAAGCTGTAAACTAAAAATTCCTTATAAACCATACATAAATGTAGGTATGTAATGACAGAAATGGTATGGCTATCATGGAATCCTGTTACTCAAGTGATATATCTAAGTAACATAGCTACAAATGATACCATTTTCAGAATCCCTGTTGTAAGATAGAGAGATATGATTCCAAATAAAATAAATTCATACATTTATGTACTTTTTTGCTCATTTAGTATTGTGTATACTGCGTAACACTCAAAATCCCAGGCAATGTAGCATTTCAGTGTTCCCTTTAATTTTTATTTTCTCACCTTACACAAAGTTATTCTATGGTCTATTCTTGTTATAAGCATTCAAATAATTAGTTCTACTGTAGTCAGCTATAATGTAAAAATCTGTTGTCACAGGTAATTTTATTTGGTAAGGGTTTATTGGTCAAAAAAATAACATGCACTTAATTTCCATTGGTATTCAGAACTTCTAGATATTAATCAAAACAGCAAGGTTTAATTCCACAGTGGATGACTTTTTATGGATTGCATATTATTGATGATATTCCAGCTCATGTAGAAAGAAAATGGTAAAGTAAGAAACTAAAACTAATTTGCATTAAAAGTTATAGGTCAACAGGTAGAAGTTTGCAAAACATAACAATCCCAGCTATTAGTTTGTGAGGCAAGTTGCAGACCTTAACCTAAGAGTCTGAAGACAACTGACTAGAAAATGTCAGAAGAGGCAGCTTCCAGATAAGATAAATTCGATCTTTTGGAAGGCTATTGGTAGATGTGAATTTTGGTCTTATTATATTAACAGAACCTTAATGAGAAATAAATAGTTCATTTTAATAAATACCATAGAAAATCCAACCCTTGGTCATTAGATGGAAATAAAACTATATACAAATGAATATAGGTTGTAATTATCTCTAGTGGAGCCAAGTTGCAGATGAAATTAGAAAAAAAACTGATCAAGAAATAATATGTCTCACAGAATAGGACAGACATCCCAACCTGAGAGGACAGATACAAAATTTATGTACATAACTTGATATCTCAAGGTTCTCTTCAGAGCTGAGTAACTCTGTTTCAATATTCTTGAACTAGAATATTACCATAAGAAAAAATTAGGCACCTAATAAAAAACAAACAAACAAACAAATCCAGACTATTTAACAACTGAGGAAATTACTAACTTAAAAATGTAATACTACCACACACAACTTTTGTTAATATCTTTTATCTCCAAAATACTCAATTCTCCTGGCAATTCTTTCATCCTGAAAAGAGCACTATTTGTAAGTATGAGAAAGTAGGGGTCAAGTTTCCAGAAGTGCAGTACTAATTTCTTGTACCCTTAGCTATAATGAAGTTATACAAGAAAGAGAATCCTCTGTTGTTTAATTGGAGGGACAAATAGGGGAGGAATGGTGTAAAATTAGTATTTTATCAGTCAACATTTGACAACATTAACAAATTAGTATGTCCTAAAATGGCTTTTTGATAAGTTCCATTATAAAGAATATTTGTCTCACTTGGCAGTGATTGATGATTCCAGTTTTTATAATGAATGTATGCACGCTTCTATTCTTTAAATATCTCTATCTGGAAACACAATCCATAATAACACTTTTTCTTGAGAATTAAGAATTTTTATGACGGCATCTAAGGACTGGTGAGGTAAGTAGGGTAGTTGCTACAAAGAAAACTTCTGCACCAACTAAAGGTTACAGTAGTGATTAGAAACAATCTGACAAGGACATTCCAACACAAGGAACGGTCCGGAGCAAAAACGGAGGAATTGCACAGCCTACTGAACTATGTGCTATAGAGGACTGCACTGCAGACAAAAAGGTGTGGTTGTGCATCCTCTCCCTTCCTGCCCAACACGACCCATCTTAACCCAGGAGCTCCCAAGAAACGTGGACCAAACCAGTGAGCAGTGAAACAAGTGACACCTGCTTGATCGTAACAGTAAGGCAGTAAAGCCCCTTAAATGTACCAGAAGAGCACCCATGATACAGGGAGGAACAACCCTGACCATGATACCCACCTGACCAAGGTGGGGACAAAGGATAAGCATGCACACATGTATAAAGCTTCCCTGTCTTGCTACCATGTGCAGTTGTAGGATGCTCATTCACCAACAGCTCAAAGTCTCTCTGGTTTACTTCAGAAGTGCCTAAGGCAGGCTGGTCATCGTCCTTTGCTTCTTCACTTACATTTTACTTCCAAGCAGCTTGTCCTCTGACTATTTTACATAAAGCAGTATTCAAAGAAAAAAAAGGAATGACATTTTTTTCATTTGTACGGGGCTGAAATTTGGTACATAACCTCTAAGAAGAGAGGTTGTAAAATTTTACTGAATTTTGCTTGCAGCTACAAATAACTTCAGCAAGAAATCTGCACATTGATGTTGAGTAGCATATGTCCATAGTATGCACAGAAAGTTGGTATTTGCAGAAATTGATGCTTTTTCTGTGAAAATTAACTCTATAAAACCCAGAGAAACAATCACAATTATTTTGGGCGAAATAGAATTTTGAGAGGGTTTCATAGCTTCTACTAATAATACCAGGCAAAGGAAAAACAAACATGTATTTAATTTTCTTTTGCTGATAATTTTCTGATTTTGTCTCATCTATTTTGGTCAAAAGAATTTAAATACACTCTAGACACAGAAACAATGAAATGGCTAATAGCTATTTTTAATTAGGCTAACATTACACAATATTCCACCATAATAATTGAGTTTTTTAACCAATGTAGATAGAGTCTTCTGGTAAGAATTTTGGTCCTAACATTGATTTAGCAACCATTAATGTTTATACTAAAATTGCAAAGGGAATCATACACTATCGATTTTCAGTTGTTTATCCAGACAATCAGTACAGTCATATTGTAATTGCATAATATGAACAAAACTACACATACACTGAAAAAACATTTAATTAATTTTACTTCTCTATATGTAGCAATGCACTTATTGCCTGTAACCATTCTTGAAAATAAAGGAACTTGCCTTTTTTAAAAGAAAAACTTTATAAAGCTTTTGTTTAATCCACTATGTTTTATCAGCCTAAGACCCTAAGTCAATATGTAAACTTCTTCAGCTACCCCGATTTTTTGAGACTGTTAATCTGAGCTGAATTTTAGTAATATTCCCTCTGGAGAAAATGCATCCCCAAGACAAAAAAGGAAGGTTAAAGCACAGCTTCAATTCTTTAATCCTGCCTAACACACTCTTAATGCACAGAGACCTTATGCATTATTCCTGTTCACAGAAGTGCTTTTCCCTGCCACTAGTTTGAAAAGATAAGATCTGTAATTTGCTTTTAAGCTTACAGTCTATCCTAAACTGCCTTGTTCATGCTGCTACATTATAGAAAATTTTATACCCCGCAAGAAATTTTTGGTCTTGTCGCAAGATCTTAATTTCCTTTGAAATCACTAGGAACTTATTAAGGCTTTATTGCTATTTTTATTTTAACTAGACACTTATATTACTTTGACAGAAATTGTTTCTCTACTGCCTTTCACAGGATCATAGTACAATTCAAGTGGAGAGAAATCAGTAAGTCTCTAGTGCAATTTTCTGTTCAAAGCATCTGCCTGGATGAGACCAGTTTGCTTTGCATTTTACCCAGCCAGTGTTGAAAAGCTCCAAGGAAGGTGACTACATGACATTTCTGGATAAGCTGGTCCACTGCTTGTCTCCACATAGCGAAAAAGTTTCTGCAGACTAGCAGTGGAGCAGGCTGTTTAGAGAGGCTATGTAATTTCCAGCCTTGGAGGTTTTCAGTTTATGCTTGTTGCCTTTTTTCTTCCTTCCAGGCTCCACTGTAAAAGCCCAGATAAGACTTCTTGATAACCTCCTCACAGGTCCTGGAAAGCTTCTACTAGAAATTATTGCCTTTGCCAAATGTGAATAATATACTGTAAAGTAGAAAAAAAAATAAAAATTTGATAGCTGAATTTAGATGTCATACCTTCTTATTTGCTAGATCCCGCTATAATTTAAACTTAATTTCTAACAATATCCCATATAGATTGAACAGTAGCAGTTGCTACTTTATTAACATAATAAAGTACTTTAACATAAGAAAGTGACATACTATGACAGTTTCAATAGATACTGGCTCACCTAACATGGATGTTTGTAACTGTTGAAATGCTTCTCAACATTTGTTGGGCAACAAAAGGTCACTGGAAGACAGGTGGTTTACTCAGATTCATTTCAATGATTGTAATATTACACAGTGGTTGCATTTCTTTAGATCCTCTTGTGTCAGCATGGCTAATTCTTTTCTTGGCAGTCTTGAACAGCAGTGGTAATTAATGTTTTTTTCATGCATTCTCCCTTTAGAGAGGATCCTGATCTAGAAATCAACAAGATCATTTACCTAGAGGTCGATTCTTTTTAAAGACAAAAGTTTTATTTTAAAGGCAAAAGGTTTTGTAGAGGAAATTTGCATTTTGTCGACTACCATAGAAACAACTTTTTACATGAATTCAACTAGAAAAAATTGGAATGTATAGAATGCGTGGAATCTTTCCTTCAGTGGCTTTTAAATTGGAAAATATTTTGATCAACACAGCATTGTCTAAAACTGACTTTTGGTATTGTTTTCTGTTTGCTCCTTTGTTATTTGTTATTACATGAGTGTATAATCAAGGAAAAATGACAGTACTAAACCAGTGGGTAGCTCATTAAAAATAGATATAGCTTCTATCTGTTGATTTATAATATACTTTCACCAAAGTATTTTGCACCAACTTCAGTCTAATCAACGGGTAAGCAAATTGTATGTCAAAGGACTAGAGGAAGTAGACCATGAAATATGTAGCAGGAAGGTGGGTGATTATTCATTTCAACAGTAAAAAAAACCTCTTATCACTTCATATCAGGAAAATTGTCCAAAGGTTTCTACTAATTGTTAGAAGAGTGGGATTCATATATCCCCTAGAAAGAGGAAATTGTCAAAGACATTTACAAGACTGTGTGATACTGTGGCTCAGAATTCAGGAAAATTTTTTCTTAATTTTTCATTAAGAAAAAAAAATAGAATGACAGTAGTAACATTAAACTGTTTCAGTTCTTCTTTGGTGTTTTATATACTCTTTCTAACATTGTATTTTTGTACTAGAGATGTTAAACAAACATTAAAATTATTAGACACCATGCTGAAGCACACCTTCTTGAAATAAAGGCACAGGTAACATTGATTCCTTCTTTTGTAGCTAACATTTTTATTGTTATACTTTCCAGATGTACTGCAGCTTCCTGGAAGTGTCAAGTTTTTTTTTCCAGTTGCTAACCAGCTGTCACCTAGAAATTCAGTTACTGCAATCAGGACAAAAAAAAAATCCTACATCTTTTAATTTTGACATACTTTCTGCTCTCAGATTGATGGGGTTCTATCAAATTGTTTCAGTGAACTCATTTCATCACACAATAAAGTTTGACTTGTGTCAAATTTGACTTAATCCCATTTTTCTGTATTACTTTGTCATTTGCAATTTTTCACAATGGATTCAAAATGATTAATAACATTTTTGCATATCATTTGGATGGAAGCACACCACTGCAGTATATGCCACCTCTTATTGCCTAACAATACTCATTTAAGATTTTTTTGAAATCTATAATTCCATCATCTTAATTAATTAACGGAGTAAAACTTATTTATATGGACAAAATCCACCTCCTATGCACTCATCCCCTCACCTGCATTTTTATGCAGGCATCACACTGCACATTCTGGAATTCTCAATTAATCATTAGATCCCAGGGTATTAGACTTAACTAAAATTGATCATTATTATAAACAATAATAAAAAAGGTCCTTTTAGAAAAGTCTACCAAATAAAAAACAGAAGTGGTGTATATTCTCAAAACCTTATATCATACAAGGTTTTACATTCCCCATAATTATTTTTTAAAATGGCCAATGTAGTAAAGACTATATTTCAAAAAATATTGTTACAAATCTAAAGAAAAAGAAATGGTTAGCAGTATTTTTATGCATTAGATGCTAATTTTTCTGTTCTGCAGAGAGCATATATAAGCTAGGTCATTTGGAAAACTTGTTACATTTATGTAAATTAACTAAAGCTTATCCAAGCTCTAGGCATTATTTAAGTACTACAGATAACAGGACAAATCTATTGACAATAAGCTTTAATGAAAATAAAACATGAGTCCTAAGGATGAAATCTGTAGTGACTGAGATACAATGTTTCTGATGTTTATAAAATTAAATCTGTGAAACACTTTAAGATGTCATTACAGTTATAATTTATTCTTTAAGTCAAGTTTTGCTTCATTCTAGAAGCAAGGGTGAACAGAGGAGTACAAATACTTAATGAATAAGAACACACAACGTAACAAGAAAAAAAATTGATCTGCAAGACAGACAAATGTAGATGTAGACAAATTCCAGTCCAACTACTGCCCAGTTAGAAAGTGGGTGGAGAGTTCACTGACATTATTCATGAAGTTCAACAAGGTCAAGCACGAGGTCCTGCATCTTGTCAGGGCAATGCCAAGCGCAAGTACAGGCTGGGCAGAGTGGGTCACAACCAGCCCTGATGAGAAGGGCTTTGGAGGTGTTTGTGGACCAAAAGCTCAATGCAATGTGTCTTTGAAAGTAACCCACAAGGCCAACTGCATCCTGAGCTGCATCTGTAGGAGTGTGACCGGCAGGAGTTTGAGGATTCTGCTCCTCTACTCTGCTCTTGTGAGTACCCCAGCTGGAGAATTGCATCCAGCTCTGGGGCCCCCAGACTGGTCAAAAAAGACCTGTTGGAACCAGTCAAGTGGAAAGCCAGTAAATTGATCAGAGAGCTGAAGTAGCTCACCTATGGAGAGAGGCTGAGAGAGCGGGGCTGCTCAGACTGGGGAGGGCTTTGGGGAGACCTTAGAGAACCTTCCAGTACCTCAAGGAGGCCTACAAGAAGGCTAGGAGAAGAGCTCTTACAATGGCTTGTGGTGATAGGACAAGGGGGAATGACCTTAAGATGTAGGATGGTAGGTGAAGATTAGATATTAGGAAGAAATTTTTTACTATGAGGTTGATGAGGCACTGGAACAAGTTGCTCAGAGAAGCTGTGGACTCTCTGTCCATGGAGGTGTTCTAGGCTAGGTTGGATGGGGCTCTGAGAAACCTGGTCTAGTGGAAGATTCCCTGCCTTTGGCAGAGAGTTTGGAACTTGATGGTCACTAAGGTTTCCTTCCAGCCTTCATCTTCCACAACTACTTGATCTTTACTGGCTTTTTAAATTAGTAATCCTGGATGTCTGCTCAGCTCTTGATGAGACAAGTGGACAGGTGGGTTGAAGGGTTCAGGCCCAAGCTGGTACAAGAGAAACAGAGACATATTGGAATGAATACAGCAAAGAGCTATGGAGATTACTAAAATATTGTAGCACCTGCTGTATGAGGACAGACTTGAGAGGACTATGACCAGTCAGCTTGGAGAAAGCACAGTGAGATCTGCTGAATGAATACAAATAACTGAAGAGAAAGGGGAAGCAAAGAGAATTGACCCAGAATCTTCTCAGTGGTACCTAGTGAAAGAGCTAACATGCAGAAACTGATATGCAGGAAAAAATGATTTAAAGATATAAACTCCACCTTTTTATTTTAGGAATATTCAGACACTGGAGTAAGTTGCCCAAAGAAATTATGAAGTCTCCTTCCCTAGGAACAGTCAGAACTTAAAAGAAAATGGCCCTTGGCAACCTGCTGTAGCTGACCATGCTTTGATCAGGCATTTGGATGAGGTGATATCTAGCGACAGTTTCAAACTCAACAATTCTTTAATTTTGTAGTGTAAGTAAGTAATTTCTCTTTCCAATTCTTTAAACTCATCTCTGTAACAAAATTCCAGTTTTATTTCTATTCTGGCTGCAAACAAAATTTGCAACTAGTGAAACCAGGTTTGGCATATAGTCTCCTGGTTTCCCAACAATATTAGTGTTCCCATGTTAAGCTACAAGTAACAGATAGAAAAGATAAATTCCCTTTTACAGTTATGAAGACAACTAGAAACTGCTGAAATATTAAAACTTCTACTGCTCCTTCAGAAAAACTCTAATAGCAACAGGATTACTCCAGAAAAGAGCAATGATGTATTTCTGTGGTGGCTTTTACTAACTGAACCATCTTTTCTTTGTTATTACACTGTAGCAATAAGTGTAAATCACACTCTAGTTTTTTTTGCTTTTACATTTTGGAATTATGAAATATTACAGTATTTCAGTAGACCTTTTGAGGGTCAGAAGGATCACTTTCAGCTTAACCTGAAGATTATAAGACATGGGAGTGGCAGGGCTGAATGCTGCAGGTGATATTTGAAATAGCTCAATTATTTTTCTATCTAGAAAAACTAAGTTTAAATACTAATAAAGAAAATCTTAGCCATGAAATTCAACAGTGCCTTCTGATACATTTTTGCCAAGACACTTATTTTAGTGTAGCATTCCTTACAATACAGATCCACATAGCAACAAGAAAAAATCTATCAAAATACAAATATTTTTTCGAGTAACAATCCATTTTCCATTTTTTCCATTCTATAAATGAATCTTCCAGTAACAGATTATTTTATACATTTCTAAAGCAGAGGAAAAACCCTTCAAGTTTAATACTTTTTGTTTTTTGAAGCTTGTCCTTATAACATTAAAATGAAACTTTTAATCATATATGCTACATTATATGGTTTTTATAAATAAAAAATGATCTCAGTATGTCTTTCTTAATGCAATATCCTGAGTTTAAAAACTCTAACAGGTATGTATACTGTTTCACAGTTTCTTCCAGCATTTTATGAGTACCCTGCCCAGCAGGTTCACATAAAATTATACATACATTCTTAACAAGCACCTATATACACCCACTGACACACATATGTATGTGTGTACATGTATTTGTTTCACACTAACCTATTTTATCAGGAAGAAATTTTACTTATCTTTGGAAGTTACCACACATTACTGGCTCTCATATTTGGGCCCTCAGAGGTCAGGAAATAGCAAAATAAAAATTGACTGCACAGATTAATTTCAACATATGGTGACAAAGTAACAGGTGTCTTCTTCCTAAGACATACGCAATCAGTTTCATTTCATGTGTTTTGGACTTATGTAAGGCTGCACCTATTGTCTTTTTTTTAACTCTATTTGATATTTGTATAATTTTCTTAAACAACAGAATTATTTTTGAAGCCCTGAGAATAACAGATCAGACTTGATAGTTTCCAGTTCCCCAAACAGTATGGATGACACGTTTTGGTCATCATTTCCAGAGACACATGTCCCACAAGCACATCCTGAAACTCTTTTACCTAAATGATGTTTCTATGAAAATTGACATACTCAAGGTTTCCATAGTCTCTCCTCCCTATCTTCCATGAAACGTTCACTTTGAGATATGTTGAAATAATTTGGAGATGGATAAAAGACAAATTGCAGCATTATTAATAATCCCTAATAAAAGGGTTAAGCCTCAATGAAAATTAACTCTGCTATTATTCTATTTTTCTCATCCACTTCAGCAGGCATACGCATAGAAACCAAAATCCCTATGTTATTTTCTACCATTCTTTACTATCATTATAGCAACAAAAGTAAAAGATCAGATAAAGGTATGAGGATATGAAAAATGTAATACTTTTATGAATACAGCCCCTAATCCTGGATCAAATCTGTTCCTAGTCATTACTGTAAGCATAGATGATGCTTGAGCTAAAGCATTATTGTTTGGAATTTCATTTGAAAAACTTAATGCCACTGCCTTGTCTGGCTATGATTCACTTAGCTGGCAGCACAGTGGAAGTTAATTACAACTATTCAGTGTACAATATTTCCCTGCAACTGAAAACTAATAATTTTATAAACCCAAATGCATTAGCCAGGGATGTCTATAAAACCCTAAATGTAGAAAAACAATACATAGGCATATTGCAGCTAAACAAACAAGAAAGCAATATTCACTTCGTTTTACTGTCAAGAAATTTCAAATAAACTACCCCTGGAGTACAGATCTCCAGAAAAAAAATCCACACATCTCAAAGCACTTGAAAGACCCTACTGTCAAAGTTCCCCTGCCACTTTTGGTGTCAAATCGCTGAAAATGTAGCTAAAAGTTTTCATCCAGTCTCTTTGAGAAACATAGGACATGATTAACTCAAAAATTAATGAATTAACATTTATAACCCTTTAAGAAAAAAATGGTATAATTTATTATTCTCTATGCCTTACTGAAATATTAGAAATTTTGCTGGACCTTGCTTTACTAAATGCAGACTGTTTGGAAATTCCTTGTTCTTTGGAAAACAAATTATTCACTTCAAACTTATATTGGAAACTGAATCTTGATCTGTCCCATACTTGAAATCAGAAACAGTTTAATAGGAAATTTGTATATGAATATGTATATTAATTAATAGTTAGTTTTGCAAACTTGGTCTAAACTTCTGGATTAGGATTTCTTTGACATATTAGATTACTGACTTTTTCTTTTCCGCTTTTTTTGCTTTTTTTATGGTTTTATGCATCTCTACCTGAAGTTCACTTTCGGCATAACTTTTGCTGAGTTAGGATCTGTTTGCACATTTTTCCATAGAATATTGTATATAACCTTTATTAGAAAGTGACAAAGTGGCATGAAAACTGTCTTCTTGTGAGTTTAGAAATGAATGCTTTAGCTGTTAGTTTGAAATGAAATAGTATTGTCATATAGAAGACAGTGTCTTTGATCTCTTACTTTAAAACAAACAAACAAAACAGGAACAGAAGGTGCATAGTATGGCATATTTGAGTGAATTACATTTATAAATTCAGACATGAAAAATATTTGAAGAGAGGTTTTGTGAGTCTATGAATATATACAGTTTGCTTTAAGTGAAAAACAAGATCTCAAGCGACAAGAGATATGACTAGTTACTTGTCAGGGACACACTGATGTTTATTCAGATTGGAACAAATTACTTTGGAAATAAAAGGTCAGAACACTTGAAATTGTGGATTAATGAATCAGCAATTAGACTGAAAAGCACTAAAAGGACAAGTGATATTTTCTGGCATATTACAAATTATCATAAGAAATTATCCTATGACCCCAGGACATGTTTCACACAAAAATGAAATGCTACTTTAATGAGGAAAGAAAACATGCAAATAATAAAAACTGGAAGCCAATGTGAGTACTTTAAACAATAAAAACACACATGAAATGTATGTTACAGGCACTTAACAGTTAAAGAGTCATGGATGTCCTATCATAACACAGAATAACTGGAAGAAGTTGGAACGTATTTTTAAATATTAAATAATGCAAACCAGTAACTTTATTTAAAGAGACAGTTGTGATGGACATCCAACATAGCTTAATAAATTCAATTAATAATGATTACTGGAAATTCAGAGAAGAGAGTTTCAGCATAGAATAGTAATGCTTTATCTGCAAGGTAAATAAATAAATATCAAAGATAGAAATGCACTCAAAAGAGATGGCTTTCAAATAGCTAAACAGAAAAATGGGAAAAGATAAATTATAAACAAAACATTCAAAAGCTGAAAATACAAACAGATAAGGAAAATAAAACAGTAATACAACAGTAGCATTTATTTTATGTTCTTTTATCTTATTTTACAGAGAGAACAGGAAAAAGTGAATTGTGTCTTGTATTTTTAGGAGACTAAATAAAAAAAATTGCCAAGATACTAGAAAAACAACATTAAAGCAGAGTTAGTGAAAATCAGTAGTCATTCAGCTTACCATCTACCTATATTCACCAGAATTGCTGGTTCAAGCAACAATAGGTGAACTGCAGACATACCAGGACACTATGTTGTTATGGTTTATTAATCCTCAAAACATCACTTTCCCAAAGCATCAGAGATAAAATTTATTATTTAGCATGAGTGAAATTTTCATCGTATGACACCTGAGATGCAGGTGCAGATTCTAGTTCTACTAATAAAATGAGGAAGCCATGAAGCAGACATGGTGCTTTAAAGAGCACTGATAGTCCACAAATGTCATTATTGAGCCCATTTAATGATGATGAAAAGAGAAATATTGCACTTGCTGCCTTCCTGCCTTCCTTCTTTCCTTTCCGTCCTTTCTTCCTTCCAAGATTCTCTAATTGCCTATTAACACCAAGACTTCTGAAATTTGCACTAATAAAGGAGCCGTGGTTAAATTATCTTGCATTGTATCAAAAATCTCAACTGTCTGATCTTTTCCATGAAAATTACAAGGATAAAGAGGGAAGAGATGTTCTGTAGCCTTTCCTTATGAGTCTCTATATGGTAGGGTTTCCTATAAGTATGAAGGAGAAAGAGTCCAAAGAGAGTCCAAACAATGTGAAGAAATGGCAGTTGAAATGGAAGAAAGAAAAAAGAAAAAGGAGGAAGAAAATAAAATTTCACTGTCTCAAAAAAGGGAGGAACCAAGCATCTACACAATCAGTTATTAGAAGGTTTTTGTCACTTCTACATAATAATATAAAGGGTTTGGATATAGATGTTCAAGATCATAAGGACCTTAATTTAAAATAAGAGAAAGAAACCAACATGTTATTGGAGAAAAAATCACTAAAAATATTTAAACCAATATACAAACATCTACTCTGTTATTAAAAGCTACTACTATTATTTTTATAAATCTATTTTACATGTATTTATTTCATAAAAATTGATATTGATTTTGAAAAATTATAAATATGCTGAAGTAAAAGCCATTATGCCTAAAATTAACTCAAACTAAGTAATTCTTTCTAAATGCTAAACGCTGTAAAATTCCTCCAAGCTGAAAATTCTATTCTGAGAGACAAAGTTCTGATTTTCATATGATCAAAGAGCAATCACGATCTAAAAATTGGACATTTCTGTAATTATTTATGAATCATAAAAGACCTGCAAGCCTTGAAGTCTATTTGTAATGCATAAATTTTGTGCTGTACAAGAACCACTCAAAGAACCCCTCAAAATTTATTTTTACTCAGGTATATATAATAACAAATTATTTCCCAGTGGATTTTTCATTCATAGCTCTGTTAAAGTATAAAACAGAATTTTTTTTCCAGTTTTGGAACACAACTTTAAGAATTATTTTAGCCAATTTTTGATCTGTAAAGTAGGATGTCTAATTTTCTAAAAATAAAATTGTATCTTTTCATTCTATCTGTCTGTGCTAGCTATACTGGACTAGAACTTACATGCTTAAACTATATATCACATGCAATATAATACAGTTACACTTAGTACTTAAGAAGAAACTGAAATTCTCCACAACTTTTGATTCAGTTCAAAACACATTCAATAAATCTGTGCTTTCATAAATTTTTTTCAACCAAAGGCAGCAAGTCAGTTTAAAGAATACTTTTTTAGTGAAGAATTTATCCATAAAGAATGGAGATACCTGGAACTTATCTTCTCCTCTCTCAAATGTCTAACACTCATATCTTGAACTAACCTGAGAAGAGTCTAAAATACTCAAGAAAAAATTGTGGCAGAGAAATCAGAGCTCTTAAGTGGAGAAATTAAATTCAAAAATTTATTCATAGAGAAATGCCATCTGTATTTGTTGCCCTAGGAAATATTTGTCTTACATGTGCAACTCTAGAGACCAGTGTCTTTCTTGTAACAAAAATTCATTGACAGCTGTCAAAGGGAAGGAATCATTGTGCTAATTTTCACTGTCAGTATTTACCACAAATTCAAAAAGGAGCTACTTGCTGCTTGGAGACTGACATAAGAATACAGATGTGAGCTCTAAGTAAAACAATCAAAGAAAGAAGAAACACAAGCAAACTATGGGAAAGGAGACTGAAAGTAAACAGAGCCTGATGAAAATACTTCAGTCTCAGGTCATATTATAAAATTTAAATCCTGAGGCTGACCTTATAATCCAAGCTCAACTCAGATAGTATTATCATTACTTCATTTAAAATCTTCAGCCCCAGCAATCATGCAAAGTGACTAGTACTGATTCAAAAGGTTTATTTAAATCTTATATTTTATTCGTTACTTTTAATCTTTTTGTAAATGGTGCATTTTCCTTTCTACACATATAACAAAATCATCAATTTCCTTTATTCTTGGATTATGCATATTACATATTACCCATGCTAACACCTATACAACAGCACAGTGACCTCTCTCTCTGAACTTAACTGACTGACAGATAAAACAAAATGATAAAAATAATTTCTAAAACTATTTTTCAGTAGATTTAAGAGCTATGGCAACTTTAAGAACCATCTTTATTCTGTAGTCTATTTTAATTAGAAGCTCTAGTTGCAAAAAATAGAATAATTTCACCTTTCAAAAATAAGGAAATTGAATTTTTTTAAATTACTTTGATAGGAAAGAAAACCTTTATGACAATTTTAAAATATTCACTGAGAGAAAGACTGTAAAGCAAATGAAGCATGTGAAGTACTAACCATATAGAAACACCCAATGTGGTGTCTATCTTGAGTTCTTCACTAAATTCTTGTGTCTCACTTTTGAGATCTGAAGTGTTGCTTGCTAGTAAAATGCACCAATGACATGCATATAAATAAAGGGCACAGGTGTATAAATAAATGGTTTGTATCCAAATAGATTGTAAAGTAAGAAATGATAAAACCAGAGAAAAATGTAAAGCAAACATTTTAACAAGTGAAAAACTGAGAGACTGTTTAAAGTCTGGATTAGGAAGCTGGACTGCATCTTCCATGTGTTCTAATAGGCTCCAAACTTTTCTGACTCCTAAGTAAAAATAATTTGGATCGAGTGAAAATAAAGAAAGATAAATTTTAATCTATGTTCTACATTACTTATGGGAAAAAATAATACCTGTTTCATTCAGTGTTATCAAGAAGAAAGATGTAGAAAGCTACTGTTTCACACACATTACTTCTGCAACTTGTTCAAATGCATTTTGTTTCAAGATAATCTTAATGTAAAGCTTAGGAGGCCATACTAGTGCTTTTTTAAGAATGCTTTAAGGCTGAATAATAAAAGGTGTCTAAAAATGTGATTTATATTTGCTTCTGAATAAATACTTCCACAACATCTACCTTAATCATGGAAAATTAGTTCCAGATGAGGATGTAACCTAACAAGCATCAAATCTAATAGTTGAACAGGCCTATGCACTTATTCATGTGTAAAAGTGCACATTTATAGAGATGGACACGGAGTCCAGCTCTAAATAACTTTGCTTTCCATGTGTGTGTACTAGGTATAATAAATACACACATTTAAGGATAACATAACTATAATACTCCCACACATTCTTAAAAGTGTGAAGCCAGGCATAATCAACATCTGTTGCAACACCAATACCAGATTATCATTTACTAGAAAAACATGAAGAACAACCCTCCTAGTAAATATGAATATTTTGATTAGCACATGTTCTGCCCATCTGCTGAAATCTTAAGGCAAATTGAAACAAGATAAGTAAATATTTTTCAAGCTATTCATGAAGTTTTTGCCATCATTAAGAGGTTCCACTTGAATTAACTACTGTCTTCTATTTTAAATTACAGTGATGTGCAGAATATGTTTCATCTCAATCTTTGACCTCATGTATATAGAAAAACTGCCATCAAGAAATTCACCCAAATAAATGCAGAAAGGAACAATGACATAATTCTTAAATTTATGAAATTATTTCTAAGTGACTGAATTCATCTGGCATGAGAAACTGAGAAAGCACATTTTGAACAACTAGAAGTAATGCCTCCCTTAATCACTTACAGTTGATTGTAATTGTATCTGGTGTGACACTGTGTTGTTCCATCAGTATATGTTGACGCTTTTGTCTTACTGCTTGCACTTCATTGTTAAAATTACAAGAAAGATGAAAAATAAATGATATGTGTTTACACTACACACACAGAAATTTCTCTAAGACAAAGTCTCAGATCCACTAACAGAATAGGATGCCTGACTTGTATTGCGGATATAAAACAAAATTTTGTTATAAAACCACATACATTTGTTCTCAGAAATAAATTCTGAATACTATTTATTTCATATTTTGACTTAACATATGCTATGGAGGAACTAAACCAAAAGAAACACTGCCTATGGGCAAAACAGACATGCCTTATTTCACAAATTCTAGACTAAAGAAATAATGAATACCAATCTACTTGCATTAGTTGGTAAAACATCTGCATTTTAAAAACAGTAGCATTCAAATGAATTTATCATGCAAAGTTTTACAATTTTTATAGAAAGATTTGAAATCTAAATGAAGAGTTGAAAGCTTTTAAAAGTTAACTTACATGATCAATTAGTTCACGAACCATTCCATTCCACTGTCCGCTGGCATCTTCTTGGGCTCCATATTTTCCATCTTCCACCAGCCTAATCTCATAGGAAAATCCAAGGATAGTAGACAGCTCCCTGAGGAGGTCAATGCAATAACCTTCAAAACGATCATTTCCATACAAGGGTTTGTCAGACTTCTTGAACATAACATATGGTTCTTCCTGCAAGAATTAAGAAGACAAAATAGATAATGAGTGCCCCCTCACCTCTCTTCTCATTTTAGCCTTAAGTAATAGAAAGTCAGGTGCACATATATACATATGTGTATATATATAAATATATGTGTGTATATATATATACACCCCTGACATCACTCCCTTTACAAAGGAATACTATGAAAATGTGAATCCTTTTAGCTTTGGCTATGTGTGTCTAAAGTCTTCATGTATTTTCAAAGATTGTCTTAGTCATTTTTTTTCTAAACACTGTAGACATGTCTTCAAGGAACGCTTATACATACTAAATATGAATGTGCCCCTTAACTGACTGCATAATACAGTCATATAAAATGTTTTGTTTGGGTGGACAATGCAAGCTTTTTGAAATGCAGAAACAGTGTGCTTTGGCAACTGAAAAAATACTCATTTAAACTCCAAACAGCAATCAAATATTTTAAGTATTAAATTTTACACTTTTATTCATTTAAGTATTTAAACTGTTTTCTCAATGTTTTATTAGGCAAAATGTAAAAAACCTACAAGGGAAGGAAAAAGTCAGTGAAAGCACCTACTTGTCTATTGCCTCAAGTCATTTTGCAAGACTGCAGCAAAACCTGAAAACTTTTACTCAAAAAGTAAATTCTATGATAGATATTCCATGCAAATGGAATTAAATTTCTTGAAGCATTTATCTTCAAGTGTTTAAATCCAATTACAATGTTTTTTGTTTTTTGTTTTTTTGCATTAAGGGGTGTGCAAACAGACAGCAGACAAATTAAAATGATTAGAATAGTAATAATTATAGGAAGAAAATTTATATTTAGCAAAACAGTATTTTTTACATCTGTTTCACAGTATAGGATGGACTTTCTCAAATAGAAAATTTAAGAGAAAAAAAGGTAATTTTCCACTACAATATGGAACCAATATTCAAGCTGTGTTTGATAGGTTCAGTATTCAACTCGGTCTTGGCTCACTTTTGGGAGAGATTTTTTTCATTTTTTCATAATTAAAAAGAAAAAGAACCAAGTAAGGTAAGACAAATAATAGTATATTCAATCATTGCAACAAACACAAGACTCAGTGAATAATCAGATAAACTCTTCAGGGCAACTTAAAAAAATTCTTTCATTCCTAAATCCCCACATCAGCACTCAGCAGGGTTAAAGGCACCTTGTTTCACAGGCACTTGGTAGCTTTAATAAGTCAACACTCCTAATAAAATCATCTGCCTTGAGTTTTCCCATGAGGTAAGCATTATATCCACATAAAACCAAAAATAAAAATAAAAAGGAGAATGCAGGGAAGAATCTTGTTGTTAAAGGAAATGTTATATACTCCTATTGAAATTAGTAAGGTTGCAGCTATATTTTGAAAAAATTCATCACTGATTTTCATACAATTAGCAAGGAGCAAACATGAAATAAATTGTCCAGCCAAACTGCTAGGTTGTTTTGACATAAATTTCTCAAACAACAGATAAACAAATGACTCCAGAAGAGCTCTTCAAGATGTCGTACTGACAAGTATAAAGACCTAGCAGAAAATATGAAAGTTGAAAGCAATTTAAATGACAAGGATCACTGAATAAAGCTTGAGAAGTAGAGATGGTATCAGAGCAAAAAGTGCGTGAAAATGGTTGTTAATAAACTTTGGAAATTGATATTAAATATCTCCAAGAAAACAGCTGCAAGGAAAACAATCTTTTCAGGAAAAATGAGAATTCCTTAATGAAAGCACACCATAGGCCAAGCAGAAGCTCTGCTAAGACAAAACACAGTGTGCTTTTTTTGTTCTGAGGTAACAGCCATTTTCTTCACATAGTATTGTTAGGATTTTTGCTCAAATCAGTGTTATAACACAGAAATATTTTCACTACTGCTGAGCAGAGATTACACAGTGTCATAGCCTGTTCTGTAGGCATGAATGAATTCCAGTGCAGCTTGGAATGCTCATGCACACAGATCCAAGACATTTGCTCAAGAGTTGTTCAGATATTTACAGTCTCACAAATCTCCCAATCTCTGGAATTTTTTCAAGACTCTTGACAACATTTTTGTCTCTATCTTCCATTCCAAACAATCTTGAGTTATCTGGGATAGAATTTAAATATGTGCAGTATCAGGAGAATGTATAATCCTTAATTTATGCTTTCAATTCTCTTTTACTTGATCAGTACAGTAGGATTTTCTTCACTGAACAATTCAGCTCATTGATACATATTTTTCTATGAGATCATTATAGAAATCCTCAGACATTTTATCTGTTTTGCTGATGCTTTTTTATAATTTATTAAAGAAAAGTAAAAAATCTTACAACCCTTTCTGAAATTCTTAGCTCCAGCTCCATACTCCTTTATATTCTTTACTCTGGTCAGTTTGGATAATGGCTAAAATATTATCTCTATTATTATTTAATGATTCTCAACTTTTGCTGAGAAGACGGATCAATAAGTTATTAATACTCTCTTAATGCTCTTCCAATACTACATCAATTAATTTCTTACTAATATATGTTACTTCTTCTTATAATCTTCTACTGTACAAAACATCTGTTTTTTTCTCTTCAGACCTTTTCCTTGCTATGTAAAGTGATTGTTAACTTAACTTAAGCAGGATTGGTGTTGGCAGCTTCATATGTGATAGCTCTTATTAATCCAAATGTTTTCTCTAGTTTGCTTTTTCCTCAAGTAATACACATTCTAAATATTGAACATGGCATTCAAGTAGTCTGGACAAGTGCATGCAAAGGGTTCTACAGGCTTTATTTGCTCAAGCTTTAAATTTGTAGAATAGGTTGATGTAAAACTGATTGCTATACATGCTCTCAGGAAAGTCTCTATGTGTTAAATGTGCAACCACCTTTGCTTCTTGGCAGATTACCACTTGAACCAAAATCTTTCACTAGGACAATTATCACTGGTTAGGTAGACAGAGTTTTTAAACTGATTGATATGTAGATTGGCAGCTGGTTTATACTTTCTTTAACACTGTTCACAATTTTTTTTCCTTCAGTTCCTGAAAACATGACCCTAAAATATTACTAGACCACATCACAAAATGATTATTTAAAATCTTCTAAACAGTTTCAGTTGAAATTAAATCTTTCAACTGGACGCATATCCCCAGGAAAACACCTTCCATTAGCAGTTCTATTATTGCTTGGAGTAACATGAGTAGCTTGAAACAAAAAGCCACTGAATAAACACTGACTACAGACTCCAGAATGAATGCTCAGGAAGACACAGCTTTTCCAGAAAACATTGCTATTCTAAATTAACAATAGGTCAGCTTGTTTCACACTTTTAGGATCAAAGTCATAATTTAATGTCTCATAAGATAAAAATATCTTCAGTGAAGAGAGATACAGAGGAGCCCCATCCCAAGCCAGGTAAGTACTAAAAGTGAGAATGTGGATAAACTTGTAAACACAAAAAATCATTTTTCTGAGAAAATTTACAGAAAAGTAAACTTAGGTAAAATACTGCAAATAAAGGTATGTCTACAAGGAACAGTGGAATCACAGGTTAAAAACTATAAAAATTATATCTGCAAATAGAAGATAAAACTTTGAAAAGTAATTAATATTGTAACTTTACAGACTGGTTTTAGTTTTAAACATGTACAGCTAATTCTTGAATGAAAGTACATTTACTCTACAAAATAATTTTCTGCAACTTTCTCTTTTTCTTTTCAGATCTGAACAATAAATATTTACTTGAATTATTCCCATGAGTTATATTTCAACTACAAAGATATACTAGAAATTACAAGTTTTATTTTCAAGTTCTTTCATTTTTATTAATATTAATCAAACATATAAATTTTTCCTTCATAATTTCAACATAGAATAACATGTTTTTTAAAGAATCTAGAATTTATTACTATCAGTATTGAGAAAAGCAAAACAAACTACCAAAAAAAAAAAAATTATGAAAAGAGCAAAATTATTTGAAAATTTGGCACTGTTAAAACCAAGAGTTTACTTATCAGCTTCGGTTCACCAGAAGGTGGAATACTGGAGTATTCAAAGACTGACATATCTTCTTAACATCTACATCAGATATTAAGAATACACAATAGGTTTTCACAGTCAGCAGTCAAAATTCTAGTGGGAGAGGTGAAGCAATCCACTAATTACTATCAAAACAATTAATGGGTGACCCATCTTAATAAAAATGACAGGTAAATTTTTTCTTTTAATTTTAATATTTTTTTAATATATAAAAATTTTAAATTTGGCCATTGAAAACTCATACTTGGGTATCCAAGAGAAGAGGGAGAGAAATTATGCACTACTCATTTGAGAAAGGAGCATATATCAAAATCCAATGTGGGAATACTATACTTTGAACTAAGTAAATTGTTTTAAAAATTATAAAAATTATTACTCCTAATTCCTTCTAATTCTATTCCGATTTGAAACCATTTTTTTAAAGGGAAGTACGATAAAAATGGTAATATCACTTTTCAAATGTAGACTAACAAAAAAACTACTAAATACGAGAACATCACACACACCTTTCATAACTTTCACACATTCCTTGGAAAAATTTAACTTGACAACTGCGAACTTTTCAGAGCTTTCTTGTGAGCAGACACAGAAAAGTAGATAAAAGCTACGCAGGAAAGGACACAAGCATCATTTCAGCAGAACAGGGTAAAGAACTAGTATGATAATATGTCCAGGCTGGTATGAAATTAGCATGAAAAGAGCCTAAGTACCATGAACATAGCTTTATAAACATGGAAATTTAATTCCAAAGCTAAAACTCTTTCAAATTGAAAGCAGAATATAGACAAGAACAAAAATGTTTTGATACTTATATTGAAAGTCTAAAGAGAAGAAATGTTTCAGAGTTCTGGTAGGAGTCAATTTAGGAGGCTCAAGTAATAAGACATCCTGACTGCTGAATTTGAAAATTTGTTTTTTGTAGGGTTTTTGTTTGGTTTGTTTTTCCTAAATTCAGAATATTCATGAAGTAGACTTTTTAATTTAAAAAGAAATTCTGAGGTTTCAATGCAGATGGTTTTAAAGTAAAACAAAGCAATCAAAAAAGTATGAAAAAGATTGATATATCCAAAGCTATGGTCATAAAATATAAAAACAGCATACTTATTATTTTTCAAATGTTTCTCCCCCTTCCCTGACTGTCCTCAGGGACAATCTATCTATCAGGTCTAAAAAGACCTGACTATGTCTCCAGTGGACATGTCCAGTTGGTATTTGGGCTGCTATGGGATCAGAACTTGGAAACCAGACGTTTCTTCACAAAAACTGCATGTAGGTGGGCTTCAAAGACAGGATGAAGTCCTGACAACCCCTGTCCCTTTCCAGAACAGAGCACCAAATTGTTGGGAAACCAAGGAATAAGCTTTTAACTCACTACCTGTAAAATACATTCTGAAGAATTCAATAGACAAAGGAGCATGTAGTTCTGTCCTTACTTAAAGTAGATTTATTAATGAATCACAGTTTATATTTTATTGTTTTTCCCATCAATATATTTTCTTCTCCTAGAGACAGCCACCATTGAAAATGCAGGGTATATTCACAGCTGTAAAGATCTTAATGACTGCAAAATATAGAAAGGGAAAAGATATTGCTCTGAATTTCAGAAACAGAATTTAAAATAAAAGAAAGACTGGGATATTTAAATGAAAAGTGAACACCAAAGCAAACTACAGAGAAAAATGATTAAGGCTCCACAGCTGGCAGTATACTATAGACTATTGTAGGGAATTCTTAAAGTGAAAAATACATCATAGAAAAACTATATGAACAGCTTAAATGATAGAATTGCCTTTTCTTTTTTTTCATTTAAGCAAGATTTTGCAGACTCAAGAAAGAAGAGAAAAGGAAGCTGATGATGAAGTAGGTATATTTCTAGGAGCTTTAGCATTTTATATTGTTTTCTTGCAGTGCTACACAATGAATATTCAGTAATATGCTTTCTGTCCAACAGAAATGTATTCTTAAACATAAAGGAGATAGAACTACCAAATTAAGCTAGTACATGTGTTTCTGTACCAAAAATGCTTTGGGTCCTTTTTACTAATCCAAGTAAAACTCTTCCAATTTGTCCCTCTTCTTCTGAGCACCATTCTTCATAGCTGAAAAGAGTAACTGCAATTACCAAAACTTTTACTACACAATAACTGAAGTGAAAAAGGCAGCTAAGTAAGCAACTTGTAACATCAATTTAAAGTTATTTTTTATAATTGCATTATTTAGATACCTGCAAAGAAGATGGATATTTATAATGACCACTAACCAAAAGCTAACTCTTAAGAGAAAGGCTATAATTGATTACAGAAAGCAGCTTTTCTCTTAAATCTTAGAAGTCTTCTTTTGCAAGCTTTAGCAGATTAAAATCAGTGCTCATTGGCAGCACTGCTCTTTACATTCATGCAATTTACCATTTCTTGAGATAACTATTTCAACCAAAATCATGCTAGTATCACTATATAAAAGCAATATGACACTTAGAATAAACCTCATCAACTGGCAGAGGTTTAAACACAAACAAACTTGAAACACCCTAAGTTATTGAGTGTTTCTTATGCAATCTTGCAGAGATTGATCCTTGTTGCAGTATCGTTGCCACTGATCTGGAATCAAGCATACAATGATGACTATTGAAGAGTGCAGATACAAAGGCTGGTTCTTTACTGAGTAAGAAAGGGAACGGGTCATTTGCAGAGACAGGACCATATTCTGTAAAGCAGTAATTCTAGCAGATATTAGGTTTACATGAATTAAAGTTAGATATCAGTGAAAAGCGTCAAGAAAAATCCTAGGCAGGATATATGGGTACAAAGCAACAGCAGTATAGATAGTATGGGAGGTCAACTGGAATTAATAGTAAAATGTACTTGATAATGCAGTAGTTTTTACATGTAGGAAACTTGTGAAAGTCAGTGGGAAGAAAATTGACAGATTAATAATCTAGAATATATTCTTTTACTGTAAGAGAATGCACGACATTCATTTACATTTCATTTAAAAAAGAAAAAAGCAATCATAAATTTATAAACTAAATTATATATATACACTATAACTATAGTGTACCATTACTATAATCAACGGTACAAGAGAAAGTTGTGGTAAATCTGTACTGGTCTTAGCATAACAAGAAATGATGTCTGAAAGTGAGTCAGACTTGTTTCATTTTAAATATCTGGTATGTTTTTTTCAATTAGTGAAATAAATGAAACAAAGGATTTCAGAAGATTTTCTATCACTTGAAAACAGACATAAGCAATGAGAAAGTTACACACTGGATGAAATTATATTACTTATAATAGGTTAAATAAAAGGTTAAAAGCACACTGGCATTTGTGTCTATGCACCTGTAAAAGCTCATTCCAGTTTAAAATGTCATGTTAGTAGGTAAAAGCTTCTTGATAAAGTATACAACTACCAGGAAGCAGATTCTTTTTAATATCTGCAAATTCATGATAATGGTGGCAGCAGACAAGCACAGCAGACAAACTTCTAGAAAGTGTTAAATTTTCATTGAAATCTAAATGACTATTTAAAAATTATTGCAAGGAAATAAATGAATACTTATTTTTACATAAATAAATGTATTTAATTATAAGTAAAAAATATCTCATTCCCTGCTGTAAATTGCCAACAGTGAAAATAAAGAAGATGTTACGCAAGTTGTTTCTTCTGGTGTAGTTCAAAGGACAAATCAATTAAAAATCTGTATGACTAAAAATTTAATCTTAACAATTGAGTAATAACAATGCTAAATAAATGCTAAATACTTTGTACTTTCCTTTGAGATGTTAGAATAGCAAACAAAAACAATAAATTTTTTGCTGGCTAAAATCATCAGTCTAACCGACAAAACACATTTTAAAACCAATTATTTGTGTCCTCTCATATGGCACTGAAAAAAGCGTCTTTGTACAGAAGAAAGCATTTTAGTCAACAATAAGAAAAGTTAAATTACTAATCAATTAGCCTAACTCTAAAATTGGGATAACTTGCTCACAATTAAAGAGTAAACATCCATGACTAGCTTATCAACTGGAGTTCATTCATGACACCATAAATTCCAAGTAATTTTAAGTAAATTCTAATGGTAATGCACACTGCAGACTGTTCACTGCTATTACAATTAGTGTGTCACATTCTATCAGTTTTTCTGTATAGCTGCATTTCAGGAAAAATAAATACAATTGCTCACCAAGATGGTAGTGACAATTAAAGAGCGATTGGACAGGGAATCTGTGATGTTTGCTGGTTTTCCTTTTTGGTTCTCTGTCATGTTAAGGCCGCTCAACGGATCCCAAGTTCCAACCTATAAAACAGTAAATTACTGTGTAAATTGTCCATTGGTTGCATTTCCGCATCTAGAAAAGAACACTTCAAGGAAAAACAGATTGCTACAGGGGAAAGAAAATAATTGCTAAGAGTTATTATTAAATTTTGTTCTGTTTTACTCTGTCATTATATTTAAAGTTGGCTTATTTAAAACATAATTAACCCCCCATGATTAATACCTCAAATTATGTTTTGTGAAGTGTGACATTAGGTGTTACAATTAAAGAATAAAAAATAAAAAGTATCTAAAGCTACTTTTAATACTTAATTTTCCATTTCTCAACATAAACCACATCAGAAGATAATTTAACAGGCAGAAACTCATTTGCAGAGCAGAGAGCATTGTCTCTACAAAAGAATTTACCCTTTTCTGTGATCAGAGAGAACAGCAGGACAAAACATGTTTTTGGGAAAAAGTAATGGAGAAGACAGAAACGTGCTAAGTACAATAACTTAATTCATTTACAGATTATAGGATTTTTAACTAAGTAGGAACATCCAAGGTTATACTTCAAGGTTCAGGTCAAGGACAGACTTACATACTAAGTAGTAAGAAATGAGGCTTTTCTGTAATTTATCTGCATTTTCACCCCTATACTGTTAAAATGGTTGATATAACAATCAGTTTTAGAAATGAGAGTGTTTGTATTACTCCATTGTCTAAAAAACCCCACAAATATGTCTTATTTTGGTTTTAGATGGGATTTTAAACATAATTGCAAACAGTAAGTAATATCTATAATACGTGGTAAAGATATTTTAAAACTAAAACTAGAAAAAAACTAAAAATTTCTGTAAGGATTCATTTTAAATATCTATATCTATGTCTATAAACACATACAAATTTTAAAAATTATATTTTCAACTGAGTCCTGAGAGACTGTTTGTATACTTTTAAATGATTGGTTGCCACAGAGTTGTAAAGTAAATTTCGGATGCAATGTGGTGTGGATGAAAAGAGTTCCATTTCTAAAACTGAGACTACAGCAGAGCATGAATCATTGGATACTGTAATAAAGAAAAGACAAATTTGATCTCTTTTTCTACAATTCTCCACTGGAATCAATATTTTGTCTGTCTTCCTTGCTTAACACTCAGTTCCAAGAAGTCACTCTTTTGAACTTGGCCATTCAATACCTCATAAACTGATCAAAGAATCATGAAGGGAAAAAAGAATATGCGTGTCTCAGAAATACAACTGGAAAATAACATCTAACACAACATTTCAAAGTACTGAAATTAAGCCCTGCTACCAAAAAACCTCTCCTTCATTTACTGTTTTAATACAATTTGATTTGGTGAATTGAAAGGCTTTCAGAAAACACAAAATGTTCAGCCTTGCAGCTTGGCCACAATCAAGAAATTTTAAAAGGGTTGCTAAAATTTAATTGCAGTGTTCTGCTAATTATGACAATCACAGTGTTTGCTTTACTTCAAAGACCAAACTGGAGTAGAATAACAAGGAATGACAATAACCAGAACTTGAGCCCGTCGCTGCAAAACTGAAGCTGAACTAATCTCCTCTATGAGATATAACTCCAGGTACAGAAGTAGCACAAAAAATTTCTGAGGAAACACTATCATCTTATATGATGAGTTTCAAATCCTAAATTCATTAAATCATTTGCTTTGGTCAAATTCGTATTTATAATTCAAATTTATATTGGCAAAAGATAAGACATTGCTGACTAAAATACTTCTCCTACTTTTTAATCATAGTCACAACAACAAGCAAAAGAATATCAACTGTTAGAATTTGGATGTTTTCTAACTACAGACTTAATCTACTGCAAACATGTAATTATCAACAGCATTTCTTAAAATCGTTAAAATGCAACAGTTTCTTTGAAAGAAACTTCTGTCTTGATCAAGTGATGCATTATTTTTCTAAATTAGGTTCATTGTACTTTTACTGCTCCTTTTGTTAACCAAAAATCTAAGAAATGGACCAGAAGTCAGAGGTTCAAAATTTGACTTTCTTTGGATTATCTCTGTTGATGAGTTCAAATACAACAATTTTCACCACAACTTCTTATATATTAGTGATATGTTTAGCTCCCAAGTCACACAAATGTGTTTTCAAAGCTGGTCCTTACAGAAAATTTGTGGAAAAACCATGCAGCAAAATAATTATTTTCTATTTGTTTCGGCACAGTGTTTTAGTTTTTAAGTAGCTTTTTGAACTGAATAAAATTGCCAATGTGTTTTTACTAGAAAAGCTTAAATGCCAAAAATGTAGAAAAAGTGCATCAAGGTAGTCTATAACTGAAATTCAAGCAAGCTACAATTTAATTTATTGCATGACATTTATTTTAAAGTTACAAATTTTCCTAAAAAGTGAAACAGGTATTCATATAGAGAATAGAGAATATTTTAGAGAGAATATTCACCCAGTAAATATATTGTAAATACTGACTATATTGTCAAGCCCTCAATCTCTATTAGTCTTTCCAATTCCCCTAAATGACTAAATTATTCTGAAGCAATCTGAATATTTTAACACCTACTATCTAAAGAATAGGATCCAAACTAGTTGTACCCATGAGCATGCAGTGAGACAAAGAAAAATGATAGAAAGAACTGGTTTAGGCAAGAATCAGCTTATTTAAGTTGAAACAATTCCAAGAGCTACATTCATCATTGAAGATCATAGAGTATTCAACAACACGGTAATTGCCATGGTCCTCAAGGACATGGAATACAATTTTCCAAATTCATGTGAATGGTTAAAAACTTGCATCCAAGCTTCCACATATTTGACTTCCAGGTTGTATTTTGACTACCAGGTTACTGAAATCCCTCAAAGTCAGATATTCCCAACTAGCTGGACATCCCCACCCAGATTCACTTTGTAGCTCTGCAGGCTAAGGAGATCTTGACTCTGCATAAGATCTGCTTAGCAATTGCTGAAACATTCCTGTGTCATCAAAGCTGTTTTCAGCCCAGATCCAAATCACAGCCCCATACAAGCTTATACAGAGGATTTAACTGTCCTAGCCAAAATCATAAAAATATTTCACCATTCCCCTGAAAAAAGCAGCACTGTACCACACGAAACTTAAAACTTGCTGAGTTTACATACGGTCTAGAGCATTTTACTGAGATTCAGTCTCATGAGATGCTAGTCACAAAAATTCAGTGGCTTTCTTACTTCAGCATGTTTGAAAAGTAATTTATCTTCATGAATAGATAAGTATACTTTCAAGTATTATTCTTTTTGATTTTTCTTCAAAATTCTCCTGAGAAAATTACCATTATTTTTCCTCTTAGTCAATCAAAACTGTGAATATGACTCACAGTGAAGTGCCACAAGCATTGTATTAGGAAGGATCATCGCCTTTCTGCAGTGCTACCCACTGACTAAGCAGCCAGAACCAGAGCCATGTTCAACTCTCAAAGAGTTATCAAATCCATCTATACCTCCTTTATTTACTTTTATGGAGCAGTTAGCAGTAGGGATGATTATGTGAAGGAAATAATTATGCTCCATTAGGAATAATAATGTTTTTTCATATTTCTGTATTTCCCATTTGCAAATTGCTTAATTAATTTTACTTTCTTCAGTAATATTAATATTTATTCTTTCTCTGCCAAATATAACATTAATAACAGTATTTCAATACTTCTGGATCTCACAGATTTACTGTCTTTCTTCTTTTTTTCCTCTCTTGCAAAACCCGCTGCTTATGCTATTCACATTTTTTTTTATCCAGCTCATTATTAAAGATGCAAAATAAAACAAGATCTTACACTGATATGTTAGACAATGAATTATAACTATTTTTGGGTCATTTATGTTCATCTTATATGAAGGTTTCTGAGCAAGGCTTCAAGCTAGTTGTAACATCTCTTATTCAGGATATGTGATTCTTCTTCAGTCACAAATTTTCATATCAAAAGTGGCATTAAATTCAGGTATTTTTTATCTCCTTGAAGTATAAAATAATTTTCTTCAAAATGCAGACTCAGTGTAAAGACTGATTGACTGCAATTTAAATTATAATTTATTATGCTGGAGTGTCACAATTTTGGATTTTCACTGTGCTTAATCATGAATTGTTTCTGTCTGTCCAAAGTGACTGTAATAAATTTTTTTGGTATATTATATTAGCAGCACTCCAATCATCTCTTAATCTTGTCATTTTCATCTTACAAGGAGCTATCACTTTTGGCAGACATGAAATTTTATTTGGAAACACATACTTCTTATTGACTGATGTCTGATTATCACCTCTCATTCTAGAGTTTCAGGAACAAGTATTTTATGTAAAATCTGGTACTGCACATAGCCTTTTTTTAAATCTGTGAGGAGTCATTCTGTGGTCACTGACTTCAGCAGTCATTGAACTTATAACATGTGATTTAGGTCATTTCCCAGTTACACTGATTATACTAACCAAGTAATTTCTCTAGGACGTATTTTTACAAAATTGGAGTTTAAAAAATGCATCTTCTAGCAATTCTTCACTATAAATCTTTTTTTCCTCCTTCTATTAATATTTTTCTCTTTATGGATTGCAGCTGAAATTGTTGAGTTAAACTGTTGTGCTTGACAAAAGAAATATTTCCCCCTAATTTGGAAAGGTTAGAAGAAATAATAACAGTTTACAGTATGGATACATGACATATATTCTGGTGCACAGAATTATTATATCCCCACCTCTTCTCATCCCACAAGTGGGAGGATGTACAGAAGAAAGGGAAAAAAAAGTGATCAGGAACACTTACAAATAGACTGAGATGTCTGACAATATGGTTTGGGAAGAACATTGAAAACATACCAGATAAGGACAAAGGTTAAAAAAAAGGCTCCTGAAGGAAAAAGAAAATAATGAGAAAGGACATGGGAAGAGATTAATAGGTACAAGGGAGAGGGATTAGATGGAAAGGGAAACAGGCAGGGAGGATTGGGAGGAAGAGACTAAGGAACAGGAGAGGAAGGAAGGAAGGCAGGAAGGCAGGAAGGCAGGAAGGCAGGAAGGCAGGCAGGCAGGAAGGAAGGAAGGAAGGAAGGAAGGAAGGAAGGAAGGAAGGAAGGAAGGAAGGAAGGAAGGAAGGAAGGAAGGAAGGAAGGAAGGAAGGAAGGAAGGAAGGAAGGAAGGAAGGAAGGAAGGAAGGAAGGAAGGAAGGAAGGAAGGAAGGAAGGAAGGAAGGAAGGAAGGAAGGAAGGAAGGAAGGAAGGAAGGAAGGAAGGAAGGAAGGAAGGAAGGAAGGAAGGAAGGAAGGAAGGAAGGAAGGAAGGAAGGAAGGAAGGAAGGAAGGAAGGAAGGAAGGAAGGAAGGAAGGAAGGAAGGAAGGAAGGAAGGAAGGAAGGAAGGAACAATATGATGTAGAGAGATGGAGTGCACATGTGGAGGGAGGTAAGGGACTGAGAGAAGGGTGACTCATCACAGCTTTAACAGAATTAAATCTTGGAGGAATAAAATCCCAAATTTGAGGCAGCTTTTGATAGAAGAACTAGCTAAAATGTACTCTTTCTACTAAGAAGTGTCCTGCTCCAAAAATTTAATCATGTGCTCTGGATTCAAGAATAAGGTTTGTGATCTTTCAGAATAATGAAATTCAAAGAGAAGTATTTCTCTGTGGGCATTGATTTATCTTTCTCAGTAAAATATACCATATGTTTCATAGGTTTAGTGACCAATTCAGTCAAATGTGCACACACTTGAATTTTCCTTTTCCTAATCTCATCTCCTTATACCCTAGTGAAACTGCTCTGGTTTTGCTCATATGCAGTAGCTGATTCTTTCTGCTCCTTCCAAAGATTGTCTACGCTTTTTGGTGAAAAAATAATATTACCACTTCCACTTACCACATGACCAAAATAAGCCATTAACAAAGCAGAAGTATCTTCCTTTTCTATGAAAATCATTATATACAACTCAAGCACATACTATTTTTTTTTTTAAATATACATATGCTTCAACAATTACTTTGGGTATTGTCTCTTACTTAACTTTCAATATAACTGTTTCCCAAGTTCCTTTTTTTCTGTTACTTGTTTTAGAGAACTACTCTATTTCCTGTTGAATTTTATTGTCTTCTATATTTCTCTATAGACCTTTTTTGCTCTATGTATTTTCACTGATGTATATATCTCCTAGTGTATTGTCAACTGAAATTTTATTTTCCAGAAATCTCGTGTTGCTTTGTGGTTCCCAAATGCCACCTAAAGTTCTTAAAGCCATTCTAAATTACAAAGACTTTCTTCCCTCATTTTCCACAGTTGTCACTTACATGCAAACTCTTCAGTCACTACTGACTTATTTGACTATAACCATGTCATCAATTCTTCCATTTCTGTTTCCAGTAAGAAGAACAGTGCACTATACATATACTTGCACACAATACTAATTTACTTTTCAAGTCTAATCATTATTATATACTTTTCCCCCCCTAATTTGCCAGAGGTCACTTAATGGGAAACTTCTTAGGAGAAATCTAATGTCAGTGTATTGCTGAACATTTTAAAATATTGTTTAGTTCTTGAATCACACATTTTCCACTGGACAACAAAAATGTTATTACCTATGTAACTATTTCAAGACAAGCTCATAGTTTCTGAGCTTTTACAAATCTTCCCAATAGAGAAAATTAATATTCCCCAGCTAGTCTTGTGAGACAAAATTTTGGGAAAATATGTTGTTTATGCTAGCTTTTACATTCAATTATTTACAGAAGAAAGGAAATACAACCCTGCAGTATGGTTCCTTCCCTTAATTTCTGTTTTTAGTTGTGCATACAATCATCACCTTGGCACAATAATTTATAAAATTTTATCTGAAGATGAAGGAAAACATAGATCTTACAGAACACTGAACACCAGATTTAAATACAAACTACAAGACAGATGCCAGCTGCAAAACCTTTTCCTGCTGATCACAACATGAGACACTGAAGCTTCCTGCAATTGTCTCTTCATGGCAGGGTGGCTGGTGGGAAGATGATCTGATTTCAGATCATGATGGTGTCATATAGGCAGGCCAAACGTCTGTACATGCTTCCTGAGCTTTTAAGTTCAAATATAGGCAATATTAAGCTACATGGAAGGAGCATTCCTCACTTCTTTGGTCTCTCCCTCCACCTCTCAACAAGAAATATTGATGTCGGAGGACAGCTAAACCAGCCAGGATACCAATTCTTAAATTTTTGGTACCATTTATAGAGATATTGAGTTGAGAACAGGTATACTCTTTTACATAACACATGTAATTCTATTGTAAATGCTTTAGGGGGTGAGTTTTGTTTTGTTTTGTTTCCCGTTTCCTTGGAGGCAAATGTCTTACACACCTTTTCAAGACCTTCTTCCTTGAGGCTGATGACATCCAAATCAAAATCTGTCCTTAAGCCATTAGTTTTGTTGAAAGTTATCCTGCCTGTGAGGCCTTCCCAGTGGGCCTATGGAGAAAGAAAAAACAATTTCTAGAAATAAATACTTCTTCCTCTTTTTTTCACAGAAAGGACAAACTATTCCTGCCAAAATGGGAACATTAGTTATTCATTTTATGTAAATAATTTACCTTATGGCTGATTTATGTTTTTAAATATTTTGTATTTATTTTTTGCTAATGAAATCAAACTTTCTTTCAGTCTTCATAGACAATTTTTTAAACTCATATGTCAGGCAATAGACTCTTCTACTGAGCAAGATAAAAGGCTGTTTTGTTTTCATTCCTCCATCATTCTTGCATGCATTTTCCCTTCTGCTTCCCTACATACCTCCCCCTCCCTGGTCCCCAAGCTTCAATGCTGGACTTTATTAGTTTTCTCAGGAAATTTCATTCAAATAAAGGCTTACTTTTATAAGATCCTGATTCCCCTGAAAACACTCTGAGACAGCAAAAATTGAGGTCAATGAGCCAGCCTTCCTGAGCTTATTCCTCATTTTTAATAAAGTGCAATGGCCTCTTTTTTTAATAACTTAAAATCTACCTTAGTTCTGAAACTATACAAAATAGGAGAGGAAATGTGGGAAATAAAATTATCATCCTGGAAGGAACCAATATTGAAAAAGAAACTACATTCCATTGCAAATAATTCTCCTCATCATAATACTTTGCATATCTAGATTGAGAAACACTGTATCAGGAGTTAGTGTATGAGAGATTTGAATAGTCTATGGTGTTCACCGTTAGCACCTTAAATCTCCTAGCTTTGCTATCACTCTGTCAGTATTTAAACAGTGTCTTGGAGGGTCAAGAAGACATATAGTAATTCACCATAGAAAATTAATAAAAAAGTTAATTTAAACTAGGAAGTAAAATTAATTACCGGCCCTCTTTAAATTTATGCCAGTATTTAGTAGTTGAATTTCTTATGATCAGTCTACAGTTTACTCTATGGTTTAGAGTTTCAGGAGTTTGGGCTTTTATGCCACAAATGCACCACACAGACTCAATTACCTACACACATAAGTTTTATTCAGACTGCAGTTATTTCAACTTTCCACATATTTTTTTTTGTTCAAAGTAATGCTTCAGCAAAACCCACTTTCAAATAAAAATGCTGTCTTGCTTGTTAAACTCCTTATAAATAACAAGATGAGAGATGACCATCTACCAAAAAAAAAGAAAAAAAAAAAAAAACAGGCAGAAGTCGAACAGAGTGAAAACAGGAATTGGGAGAAAGCAAAGCAGGGGGGAAGGACCCTTTATGAGAGACTTACCTCCTTGATGAGACTCATGAAGCGGGTCCCGAAGCGCCAGGGCTTGTGGCGGTTGCACTGCAGCGAGCTGACCGTCATCTGCGGGAACTGCTGGACAGCCACCGACACCACATGGACGGCATCGTACATCAGCGCCGCGTCCGTCTGCAACGAGAGAGGCAGCAGAGCCCTGAGCACGGAGCAAACACACGGGACAGGCCAGCACAGGCAGAAGGAAACTGCAAATTAGTGCTGCTCATCCTGCTGAAGGGAAAAAATGGTCCGACTCCCTGTGCGCAGCAGTGTAAAATGCAGCCGTGTTGCCAAGTCATACATGAGTTATGTCAGGGTCTTCAGTCAGTCTCAGCTTTTTAATGCTGTAAAAAGGGCTCAAATAGCTACTTTTCAGGATCATGGGAGTACACTAGCATCTGACAACTCATGTTAAAAGCAGTACATCAGGGAGTCGTATAAATCACTCTGCGCGTGTTTGATTCAAGTTGGTTATTTTCTTGAGTGATGCAAAAGGAAACAAGCTGACAAAACCTTTGCTATAATGGAAAGTGTACAGGTTCAGGAATGATTTTTGTTTTGAAATCACAGATAAGATTCCATCCCAACAGTACTCAATTGATTCATTAATAATTTTTAATGTGCATCAGTTCAAATCCCTATGGCAGAACTAATCAGTATCTTCAATAAATCAGAGGTAGATGAGAATTTAATCAAAATGCACATTAAATTTAATAGTTTTCATGTCCCATCCTAAATAAATAGACATAGTGTTTGCTATGTTGTGTTAGCAAAGGACACAGACAGTCTCTCAGCACACACTGTCAGGCTGTACAAGAAAGTGATATCTCTCTCATGTTTTCCTTGATAAGCAGAGGCCTGATAAGCCTCTGAACCAAAAGCACAAGAGGACCTGAGATTCAGCTGGTGGAAATGAGTGCCATGCCATCTGCTCAGCATACCTTAGAGAAAAAGGACCTATTTCCCCTTCCCATTCACATAATTAGTGAGCTGTGAAATTAGTTCTTTAATGGATAGGAAACCTGCAGATTATTGTTCTTGTCACAATACAATACAATACAATACAAAACGAGCTTATATAGTGGCTTTCATGCAAAGGCATCCCGAGGCTCTTTACAATAAAACTAAACATAAAAATGCAAAAATATTCTACCATTATAGTGCATAAGCTACTGTTAAAGAGAAAAATATACACTCACATTTAAATGCCTCTCCCAAAGAGAGATTTCTGAATTCAAACAGAAATAAATCCTAATTTTAAAATAGCCAATATACGAGGTTTCAATGATCTCAGGCTCCAAGCAGTTTATGCAGCGGCTCCAAATCAGTCAGAAAATAGTTTTGCTGCCAAATTGTTCATTATCTTCAAGGCATTAAAGTGCTTTTAAGGCAAGCTGATATTTGACAAGGAGGCAGTGAAACAACAAAAAGTTGGAAAGACATGCTGAGTAAGCGTCATGCAAAGTTTAATATTCTAGAAGCAAGACTTGGCAGTAGCTGAAGTCTAGACAACAGCTTTTTAAATAAACTACACAATAAGTACAACACATAAATTTGGCTCAGAAATGCAAACTGGTTTTTAAATCAGTTTGACTTTCAAATCTGTAGTCCTTCTACCGATGAAGGAAAATTGAAATTTCTATGAGACTTTAGCAAAATAACCCACAAAGAAGTTATCAGAAATTCAACACCAGCACCAACTGATTAATTAGATGCAAATTTGAAAGCAGAACTGTTAAGATCCATCAGTAGGAATCAAATGGACATTATACAAATGCAGAACAACATAGCTTTCTGTCAAATTCTCTAAGCCACTGAAGTAGAAATCTGTAGCATGACAAAAACACCCAAAGGTGTCAAAGGCACATGATAAGCTCTGGCAGATATACATTGTGAGGCACTGGAACAGGTTGCTCAGAGATTTTGTGGATGTTCCCATTGCTGCGAGTGTTCAAGGCTGGTTTGAATGGAGCTCTGAGCAATCTGGTCCATGGCAGGCAAGGCTAGGATTAGATGATCTTTAATGTCTATTCCAACCCCTTACCATTCTGATTCTGAAAACACATACTCTAAGTCTATTTATTAAACACCAAGCAGATGAGGTAGAAAATGCCATAGTGTCATATCCATAACTCTATTGACAGGCCCTGTCCTATCAGATGGATAAATCTGAATCTGTACCTACCATTAACTACTGTCTTTAATATAAAGTTACAAACATACAATAAATTAAGTATGTTTAGATTTTTATGCAAAGACAAATATGTTGCTAAAATTCTTTTCTAAAGTCTGAATAGTTCTTTAAATATTCTAGAAGAAAATGTCCTATTCAAACTAAAACAGAAGTAAAAAATTAACCTTGGTATATAGTATCCTTATTCTCTAATCAGTTCAGTATTAAACTGAACTGGCTCATTAAAAATTTCAATGGAAGATATTGTACAGTTCACTTAATGCATAGCATAAGCCAAGCTTATTCTGATGATTAGTAAAGTATGCATATACTCCATTACATTTTATTTCTTATGCTATCCTTACCTGCATATTATCTGAATAATACTGAATAATATATAATACCTGGATAATACTACTACAGCAAGTAGAACAGATTATAATTTTCATATACAGCTCATTATTCTCTTCAAGATCATCTTTGCCTTCCTATCTTTAGTCAGTAAACATTTTTTTCCTTGTGAAATAAATCCAACTACATTTAAAAGGTCAAACTGTTCATAGGATTTTGCTTAGTGTCTGATGGCCACTAATATATTCTGACAAATTTTGTGCAGTAATTAAAATAACTCTTATCTTCTTTCAAGTGTGACTTGCTTAGCTGCAACAAGAATGAAATGGAGCTGCAAATGCTCACAAATATATACCTGCATTTGTTTCCTAGGTGATCATGACAAAAGTATTCAATAAATGCATACAAGTGAAAGAGCACTTCGACATTTTATTGACATAGTCCTTGAAAAGGTGTGAACACATTAAAAAGCAATTAATATAAAATCTTTATTCCACTGTGAAATTTATTTCATCATATATAATAAGTAGTTCATTACTAACTGGATTTCAGATCATAGTATCATCTGAAACAAACTTAATTCAGACTGACTGTGGTCACTGGTTTAAGTGTTAACATGCCAATTTAATGCTGCAAGTTTTTCTTTCTGAGCTTGTACGTGTGGTGGCACTTGGTCTTCCAAGACTTTAGAACAGAATGAGAGTGTTGCATTCCCATTTGGCAAAAGGAGTGTAAGTACACGAGGTGGAGAATGCTCCATAAGGAATGAATTTTCCGTTGGCCTTTACAAATTGTATTTTATGTCTTACACAAGAGTAATGCCCTGGATAGAACACTGGATGCAAAGTCAGGTTGTTGGATTTGGGGTTTTTTGACGCCAATATATCCAGTCTACTCATAGTCAGGTTTATGAAGGACAGAAATGACATAGTACAATTTGGAGAGTGAGAACAGCAGCTGCTCCTCTTTAATCTAAGAGCCTGAGCAAGTAGTAGACACTGGAGACACAATGAACAAGACAGCTTAATCAAATGTCCCTCCTCCCTAGCATTTTTAGGAAAAAGGAGCATTACTTAGGCATCACTGCACAGTAAGGATTTGCAGTGGAATACTTACTCATTTCAAAATCATCAAAAATGTCCTATAATCACCTTAGCCAATGAAGCAGTACTTCTTTGAAAATTACTTACTCTTCTCTTTTATATTTACTGACAATTTAACACACAATGCATAATTATTAGTTAGAAAACCTTGAAAAAATAGCATATTTCATAAACAAACAAAACACTTTCATTTTTTTTTGCTTTACCACCTGCCTTTCATTTTTCCCAATATTACTCTTATATTTAAGGTTATTTCAATTGTGAGCACAGTGAAAAGATGTAGGCCTCCCTCCAAGGATTTTTATTATCATTATTTTCCTTTGAAGATTGATTTTCTTATAGAAGCTGCCTCTGCATACTTTCTTCTGAACAACTTTTAAAAAAATGATGTGTGAAAAGTCTGACTATACTTAGAAGTCAAGAAGCAAAGACTACCTGCAGTGCAGAAGGGGTCTCATTACTGGCAGTATTACCTTCCTTAAAGTTTGTCCTGTTTGATGAAAAATTAAAAGGTGGAGTTTAAAAATTACTGGATACAAACTAAAGAAACAATGATAGGTTTGCATTTAAAAATAAGATTATTTTTACTTATAAAAATCTATAGTTTCTTTATTATAGATTCTACTAATACTTTATCAGAAAATTTTAAGGGCTAGATCTAGAATTTTGTTAGGACAATGTGATTTTTAACACATGAAACAGAGTAACTGGTAACATAAGAATTTTCGCCCAAAATTCTTATAGAATCAAGTGGTGTCAATGGTGGTAACATCACTCTACCTAATTCACCATATATTCTTGATCAGATACCTCCAAACTCTACCTTCAGATCTGCCCTACTAAGACATTTTTCAGGAAGGTCCAGAACAAGAGATTAATATTGAGGAATTTGTCTTTGTTTTGGTGTGCTAAAGAACAAAGAAACCAAGCATGAATAAAAAATATTACAGAACAAAAAAGCCCTTATAAATTCAATAAGAGAGTCATCTTATCTTACTGGTAGAAGCTTAAGTTGTGTCAGATTTAAATGTCTTTAACAACCATTAGAACTTCTGCACAAGCCCATCAACAAAAGACATTTCAGATAGATGATGCCTGACAAATGCAGCATTATGCACACAAATTCCAGAGACCAGACCTACTACTACTACTACTCACAGAAAGCTCTCCCACACTCAAGGCAATTATACAAAATGAATGAAATTAAGAAGAAATGGTTTGCAAAACTCGTTCCTCCCCTCCTCAGCTAATAAAATCTATTGCCCCTGAAATCATTTCACTTAATTCTCACTTGCTAACACATCCTACAAAACCATTTTGCTAAGTGAGATTTAATAAATCTCTCAGCCTGGGATTAAATTTTACTGTTTTATGAACTGTTAAATTGCTTTGTATGCTTATTAATGCTCATGTTTTCTTACTTCTTGACACATTCCTAACTCCACACTGGAGTACAATTAAGAAAAGAGTACAAATATGTTTTTTCATCCCCAAAAATGCATTCCAATAGGGAATAAGGTATGAGCACCAGTAAGCAATAAACAATGTTCACCTAACTTTTAAGAATATCAGTTAGCTTTTTTTTTCAAAATACTCTACTATTTTAAATAATACATAACTGCTTAAATTATGTTTTTCACATTTGCTGATCTAATGAATTTTAACAGGGGATTGGTTTAAAGAGATGTGTATGTGATTTTAAGAAGAGACAAAACAGATGCAAATTATTTTCTCCATCACCAAAATACTTAACCTCCAAACAAAGCAAATTATTTCATAGATTACCAAATAAGACTTTACACTATCAAAAATTCTTTTTTTTTTTTTTTTTTATCTAGAAAAGGTGAACTGGTCAGGTAACTTTATGTTTTAAAGTGCAACTTTTTCTTTACACAAAAAGGCAAAAGAAAAGAAAGGATTTCTTCTGTTGCCTCAACACGTCCTAGTTTGTAGAGAAATTGTAAAGAGGAACATGAACAATGACAAATTTTTAGAAAATGCCAAGAGAAAAAAAAATAGGAAAATCATTCCAAATGATAGTGATATGTTTTCTACACTTCTTGACATTGCTTTGTTAACATATAGGAAAGAATATACATTCTTTTACTGGCAGAATAAATACATATTTCCTGGTGTAAAAGTCTGAAGTGGTAGAACTTTTTTCATGTCTCAAAACATTCAGAGGTAGCAATGTCATTTAATAGAATATTTAGATGTTAAGAACCTGGAACTATATTAAAATGGGTTAGGTGGGTAGATACTCATTGCAGCTTGGTTTTAACTTATTGCAGATGAAACTTCCAGACAACTTGAAATTTTGTCTTAAATAGACACAGAAAATCTGTTTAAAAAGTAGTTTAAACTTGTTTCACTGAAATAAGAACAACAGCAGCATTTCTCCCATTTGCTTGACCTTTGATTGAAGACCAGAATTTCATTTTAGCAAATAAAATGTCAATCTGAAGTGAAAAGGAATATTTAGTGTTATTTTTTCTGACAAGGACATCTTGCCATTCTTGTGAAACAAGAGCTTAAATCATAATTATGAGAGAAAATTCCATTTGAGGAAATAAGTAATGTTAAGGAAACTTCCCTGTCTGACCAGTCACTCATACCACCTGAGCTGGGACAGAAGCCCCTCTGCAGCCACACCATAAATCATTCAGCCTATAAGGTGATCTGCATTTATATGGAATAATGGATTAAATACAAACAGAGTGATGACTGGGGAAGGGGAAGGAAGAATTAAAAAAATATATTTCTAATTATATTTTTTAAATTTATTTCTTACATAGTCTAGTTTCTGCGGTTTCTCAAGATTCTGTAGATGTCTCATCATGTCATAAACTTTACTAATTCAAGAATAAAATTACCTATAGCTTGCCATAGCAATAGTCAATTGACTGCATAAACCTTTGCAGAATGTGCTTATAATATACAATTAAGAGCAAGATGTTATGATGTTTTTATTTAAGTTCTATAGTTTTATATATATAAGTTTCTACATATCCTTAAAAACGAATGCAACATTTCCAGGTGAAAGATATTCTGAAGTACTTTCTCAACCTTCCTTCTGAACTTTAGAAATTATGGTATCAGCTATAATTTGTTTTTGCAACAAAATGCCCCATCACACTCTTATATACCTTAGGGATAGATAGCAAAAAACTAATTACAAGGAACAATGGGTCATTATTTGGTCTTTGGTAGTCTATTCCCTTTCAACTGTTCTTGAGTTCAGAAAATCAATGATTGTGATCACTGCAACTCCATCAACCACATCCACAATAAAGACCTGAATGCTGCTATTATATTAGCTCAACATTCAAGACTTATCACACCACATGAATAGTCCTTCTGCATGAGCAATTCATAACTAATTACAGAAAGATCCTACTCAGCATACACAGTGAATACCTTTGTACCCACATGCAACAAGAAAGTACACCTGGCAATGTGTGTATATATATATATATATGTATATACTATTTTTGTATCCTGTAAAAAATTGAGGACTTAAGAGCATTCATATATATATATATATATACTATTTTTGTATCCTGTAAAAATTTGAGGACTTAAGAGCTTTCATATCTTTAAATTTGGTAGGCAAAATGAGAAAAATAAATGCATATTGATGATTTTTAATACAAATAAAAGAGTTGAGTATTCATAATAAATTTTCTTCTCCTGCTTTAAATTTCTCTTCTTTCAGAAACTACTAATTATACAGACTTTAATATTTTCAGAAAAAAAGATGATTATATGTACAGCACTGCCAAGTTCATGTTCGCAGGAGAAAACAAATTCTTAAGCAGTATAAAACAAAAGTAAGCCATGAAAGAGTATATATTTATTTCAAAATAGAATTCTGTTTTATGTCAGTCTTTTGTTTTTTTTATTAATTTATGTCCTATGGCTTTGTTCTAAATAAGCAATTTTTTTTTCTTTTGAACTAACCTCCCCTTAAAATCAGTAATATTAAAGAAAAAGGTATTAAAAGTCCTGCGACTTAGAAAATCAATCTTTTTTTAGATTTTAAAAGTAGATATTTTATGTGGGGATTTTTCAGTAGTTGAGATTATTTAGAGGCTTGAAATCTTTTGGTTTTGTTCAGTTTTGTTTGAGAAGCATATCTATTTTTGGATTCTTCATTGTTTTTTTCGTAAATCTTTGATCAACTTGTCTGCTATATGCAGATGATAGTCTAGACAGATTACAGGAAATCAAATCATCTTGGAATATTACTTTTATTTTCTTTGCCATTGACCCTCCACCAACTGCCTTTCACTGCATAATTACTTTTTCATTTCAATGAAATTCTCCATTAATTAATACGTATTTCAGAAAAAAAAAACCTTCTTATCATGTTATGATGCTAGTTCTAATAATCATATTCTCATGAATTGTTGATTCCAGCTTCACAGAGTAGACAAAGAATTAAATACATTGACATATTTGCATTAGACACATTTTGTTTCAATAAAATCTGCTTACAGTAAGGCAATTTATTCAGTGATTGAAAAGCTGCATTCTGATTTGTGACACTACTTTCCTGGGATATCTTCTAAAACATCCCTCATAAAAGCAGCTATCATTGAATATTATGATAACATATTAGCCCACAAAAATTTACTTGATTTAATACAGCTTTAAACTGTGTTGATTTGGGTAAAGCTGAGTAACTTTTAATGGGATCCTCTGTGTCTAGTAAGGACAGGTACCTTGACAATTAAAGCTTATTTGAAATTTTAGGTACTTAGATATTCTTGAATAGCAAAGCACACAGACAGTAAAAGTTCATTAAAAATAATGCTATACAAATAAACAAAGTAAGATAAAGAAAAGTTGTTTTATTTGGTTTATGTATATGAGCTTTTCAAAACTGACAATTCTCTTGCAGGAATTCAGTCCTAGAAGGAATATGAGCTTATTCATCAGAACTCAAACTGCTATTGTTATCATGTTAGACATAGATGCTCTTCTGGTGAATATAAGAACCAACTATAGTCTTCATAGTGATCAGATTTTTTTAATATATATTTGAAACTTAGTATGTTCAATATAATGTGTAGTAATATACAGAATTCAAACTCACATAGTGATCCATCCTGAAAATTTTGGAACTGCCACTAGGCCCAGTTCACTTTCAAAGGGATATTTATATCATAAAGCAAACTGATAGTATATAATTTTCATAATTGCTAAACCAAAAATAGGAACTGAATAGACTGAATATTCTTCCAGGGTTTTCAATACTCCATCAGGATTCCATACATCAGGGTAATAGTCAAATTACTTCACTGCATCTAAATCTACATTTAAAAATAAATATGTGTCCAAGATTATGCAGAAGTTTTAAGAATTTCTTTGCATGTCTCTGACTAATCTGGTGAGAATTTATTTTTCCTGAAATGTACATGTACCTCTTTACTATGCTTAAGCAAGATTTAAAAACATATTTTTCATACCATTTATCTTATTTTTCAGAACATCATCCGTGTCTAAAATTGCAGACTATAAGAAATAAGAAAGAAGAGAGAAGAGAAAGAAAATCAAGGAAATATAGAAGTGTTTAACCTCAGTATCACAAGGTAACCTGTTTTCTCATTCATTCACACAAACAACTCTCCCAGCCAGATGGTCTTTGACAGATAAGGCAATACATTAGTCTTGTCTCTAAAACTAAACTGAAGAGATTATTGATCAGGTGTGGAAAATTTTCAGGAAATAATATAATATTTTTATGCTCCCTGGATATGGAGCAAACTCAAAATATTTTGTCAAAAAATTAAAATCACGAAGGTTGACATTTCACCTAGATGCCTAATGTTATTATTGAATGTTATTATTGAAACAGGCTGTTTTGCAGAGGCTTCTACACAGAAAGAAACCAAATCAGGTTAAAAATTTTATCATCTTATTATCTTCATCTCCTATTTCCTATGAAAATTTTCATGGATTGTGGAATGATGCATATTCATAAAAGGAAAATTGTTTCTCCTGAAGCTGTTAATCTAAGACGTTAACTTCTGCCCTTGATAAAAAAATTCCAGATATCATAGAGTTCAGTAAATGTCATGGTTGTTTAGAAAAACCTTTCCTGACTGATTATGAATAGCTCAAGGCAGCAGGTAGCACACAAAGGATATCTGCAAGACAGTAGTTTCTTCATTTTAACATGATTATCTATTTCATATCCTATTCTAATGAAATTGGGAAGGCCTGAGTAATCTAAAGCTCAAAAAGGAGATATTTCAAAGTCTCAAAGTTATTAGCAGTTGATTTCTTTACAATTCTTAATCTAATATTTAATTAAAAGTGCAACAAAAATTATCCAGTTATAAAAATCACAAAAAAGTCTTTCAATTCCAAGAAGGTACAACTATTTCCAATTCGTCAGGAAGAAAGCAATGTAAGAGAATTATTTCTGTGTGAGTTCTTTATATTGAAATATTTGAGAAGAGCCAGTCTATCCACACAGCATTGTAATTTAAGAACCTCAATCTCACAGAACCCTAGTTCATAAAAACAATGACATGAGAACTGTGCAATTTGACACCAGAGCCATTAGTAGGACAAGACTGCCAAAGCATAGGTGGAAAACACCTTTTAATCACTTCTCAATTCTCATAACCACTTATTATATTTTCTATAGAGCTGCTGACTTTCTAAAACAGGTGGAAGAGTTATTCTCTTGCAAGAGTGCTTCCACAAAGAAGTTGATGTATAAGAGTCTGCTTCCATAAACATTTAGCTAAATTAATTTGATTGTATCCAAATGCTTTTAACAGGCTTGTTTTGATATTTTAAACAAGTATTAAATCTATATTATTCACTTCCCTTTCTCTATATGGCATTTTCTATGTCTATTTTTGCTTTATTCTGTCACCAAAACAAAAACAACACTTGCCCACTCATTTCCCTCTCATTAAGATTTGTTCTCACAATAATTTTTGAAGGCTTCATTACTGTGAAATTCTTGCCACAGATTTTACTTTTGAACAGCAGTAAGCTTTTGAAGTGACTCTCCTGATGTGCAGCACCACAGAGCAGTGCTCTGGTGCACTCCATGAAGAGGTCTCATAATGCATAGGCTCTCTTAAAATAAAATTCACTGAAAGATGTGATTCAGGGCTGCACTTTATGTGCTTCATCTGCTAATTGCCTTTGTCCAAAGGACTGGGCTAGCAAGAGTCTGAAGCAAAGTAGCTGAAAATAGAAGAGTATGAAATAAGAAATGTCAGGTTTTTGGCACCAACAACTTTGCCTCATGAGGCTGCCTCCAATGAGCCTCTTCACTTGCTATTACAGCCACATCATGACTAAATTCCAGCGATCGCTTGAGAAAATTTGGTGCCATCTTCAGGTTTATTCTCTTTGGTCGTATTCTGAAAATAGTCTTATCTTAGTCTTAGCTTCACAGTATATCTAATTCAAGTGTGCAAATTCTGACCCTGTTGACTCAAATTGAAAAAAGCAAACAAACAAAAAGCAACTCTGATTTGAAGCAAAGAAAAGCTTTCTGCCCTGAAAGGATAGTGGTTACTCATTTAAAGTAAGAGAAAATGAAAAATAATAAAGAATTCTTAGCTCTGCAAATTTGAAGAATGGAGAAGTAACGTGTATATGCAATTTATTTATAGAAGATAATAGCTTTTTATAGTAGTCAATAGAGGGTTGAAAGTCATTTGTCAGACTGCATGAATGCGTAAGAATTGAAGATGGGAATGGTTGCCTTTGGCTCTAACTGTTAAAAACCAGTTATCAATCTTCATCTAAGTCTTCAAGGAGCTTCTCTTGGTGAGCAATCGATACTGCATTTGCCACAATAGCTCATTTAATTATTTTCATCCTAAATATCCTGTCAGCAGGGGGAAGTCTTCCTGATTTTAATTAATTTTGAGATCATTGATTTTTTGCCTTTTCCTTTCCTGTGGTTACACAGGCAGACACAAAGGCACAGACACACACTTTTAGCCTGCAGGCTATGTAAGATGTATGACAAGTCCTTGGTGAAAACCCTGCCTAGGTAGTATACCTAGGTGACCTTCAGCTTTACTTTTAAATCTTTAACCTTCAACTGCTGCAAATGACCCTCTGGCATCTAAACCTGCTTGGGCAAAACAGTAAATTGAAAAGCATGTTTGCTGAGTAGTTTTCAATTAAAGAATCTTTAAATCAACAGGGAGTAATGATATCACAGCCACAAGCCTGCTCTAACTTACAGAGAAACACAAAGACAGAAAATGGATGTCAGAGAACTGAAAATAGTAGTGGAAATCGAGAACTTATATTATATTTGTAAATAAATAAATATATTGTGGTGATGGATATAATTAACACCCAAAATAAAAGTACTTTAGGCTCTAGAGTGCTATGTCACATTTCCCCTATCTTAAATAGTAGAAACAAACAGGATAGAATGCAAGTCACTCAGAAGAGAGTCTTAAAACTTGTAAAAGACAAGCTCATAACAGAAGTTAAAAGTTTAGTCTGTACACCTTAAGACAATAATGCATCTTCTATATGAGAGTCCTTGCTTCCCATTCTCAGAGAAAACTCTTAACCCTCTTAATCTCTGTATTGTAATTGGGTGAGATGACTGCTCTCCGGACTCCCAGCAAAAGCCTGGCAATTGGGAAATAGAGCTCAGACAGAAGTCCACTTTTCCCTTGGAATAGTATTAGTATTTCTGTACAAAAAGTGTTGACAATCAAGTATTAAATGCTTCTTGGACTGTATATAGATCTATTTGTATCAGGATACGTACTTTTCCAGCATAAGTAAACAGGTTCATTAATGGGCGGGGAAACAAAAAAATAAAAATAAATAAATAAATAAATAAATAAAATAAAATAAAATAAAAAATAAAATTTTATTTTAAAAAAACCTCAAAAAATGGAAAAAAATAAATTAAGAAAAAAGCTGAAAAAGTGCATATCTTGTGTTTAAAACATCGAATGGATTCATTTCAGTCATATGTGTAGCTTGTATTCTCATTTGCACCATTTCCACTTTTTTAGGAAAAGGAGAGGAAAAAAACCACCAATCTGTAATAAATAAATTGGCAACTGCACTAATGAAGAATAATTAAAATTTAAATGTGTCTAAATATATTCTAGAGTGGTTAAAAACCTCTTTATTCATAGCTCCACTGCCAGAGATGACATTTTATTTGTAGCTAATAATAAAGCAGTTACATGTGATTATTCTTATTTAACATGGCTTGGAATAATTGTGGACTTACTTTAATAAGAAATAATATAACTTCACAAGACACCAATACATCAGAAACAAGGCAAAATGACATGTTCCGTATTAATGCCGCTGTACAAGAGACAGAATTTTCTGGAAAAACAAATGTCAGAAAAGATATAGTATTATAGAAGAGAAATTGAAAAGGATACATAATATTAATTATTACCCTGCTTCTAGCTGCAGTCTTGAAAAAAGAGACTGCTCTTAAGTAGAGTAGCCAGTTAGAAATGTTTTGCTTCAACATTCTTAGCTTAGACCTTGGACAGTGATTCCATGTGCAGATTTTCATCACAAAATGGTTTTCTCCATTATCTTTCCCTGGAAATGATAAAAATTGCCTCTAGAATGAATCCAGTAATTTTTTTTTTTTCTCTAAATCCATGAAGTCCAAACACATTACATTTAAATCTTAGAAGAAAGTGACATTAATTTTTTTTCATTCCTAATTTAAAAAAAACAAATAAACAAAAATAAGAGCATTTAACACCATCTCAGTTTGTTAAAATCTGTTTTAATCTATCAGATTAAAATACTACTAAAATATCATTACTGTATTCTCCTTGGATGAGGTACTGTTGTATAAACAGCTATGTATTAAAATTCTGAGAAAGTCGCTCTCTCTGCCACAATCCATTAAGCACTGTATAGTATTAACACAACTGAAAGAATTCGGAAAGTAGATGTATGTTTGAAAAATGAAAGGTGGGAAAAACAAGACCAGGAAGCAGTTCTGTACTTCAGAGACAAATGCAGTTCCTCTCACAGATGTTCCTCAGGGAAATAAACAGCAGCAGCAAGGCCAAGTCAAGAAAGCTCTCTGAGAAGAAAAGCAAGATTGTAAAGTACTCCACCACATGCTCACATTCCTCTGGGAACTGTTATCTTGCTCAAACAAATCCAACTCACTAAAACTGACAGTTGTGCACTGCTCTTTATTCTTAAAGGATTAACATTAGAGAAAAAATATGAAGTGGAAGTATCTTTCAAGATGCAAACTACATGAGAGACTAACTAATCACTGCTGCTAAAGAAGGGTGTATGTGCTGAGACTCCAATCTTTTTTTCTTGTGCATGACTGGCACAAGAGATCTGCTGAGAGACTGCTTTTCAAGCTGGTTTGCATTCTTGGGAAGAAAAAAATATGTAACTGAGCCACCAAATTATCTTTAGAGAGCAGTAAATATATGAAAAATCCTTTTAGGGACTGAACACCTGTTTACATACACATTTATGAGCATTTCAGAGCTATTATTTGGATGTACATAATACACGTGGCTTTGTGTATGAATATTTTCCAAGTGTACTACATTTTAAAAATCACATCACAGTGAAATACAGCTTTACAGAACAAATTGCTATAGAATTAATTTCTAGAACTTCAGTAGTCTAAAAATTACCAGGACAGCCATGAATTAAAAACTATGATTCATCTAGTTATCCTGAGATTAGAGGAAGACTAGATTTATAGCTTAGGTTCTATACCCTACTTCAAGTAAAACTCTCTTGACAGATTTCAAGCACTTCATGTTTTAAAAACCCAAGATCTGAATGGAAACTGTCCTATGCAATTTTTATGAAACAAATAAAATATCATTATATAATTATAATAAACTCTAATCTGCCCAAATTAAGTCCAAGGGAGAAAACGTTTCATGGGATAATACTGTACTCATTTTAGAAGTTAGACAGGATGCTTCACAGCTGTGATGATCCACAAATATGGACTCCTGTCTCTGTTAAGCAAATGGCTCTCTAGGCAAGCTGCAGCAATTCTGTTTCTAAAAGGATTAAAAATATGTTGCTGCTTTATCTAAAGGGTGATTTCAGATCTACAAATGAAAAGCAACAGACCAAAAATTACAAAAATAGTATTGCAAACCAAGAATATCTGAACACAATTCTAGTTTTCTTAATCCCATTCATTCTTTACTGTGAGAGGTGGGAAAGGGAACAGGGGGTGTTCCACATTTAGCAACTGAAGTACTTGGATAGCAAGTAAAACACCTTATGTTAATTGTAACAGATCAGACAGGACAGAAAACACACTTGTGCTTAATACTTTAATTCAAGCAGTAGGAGCAAAATATTTTTGCCTCAAAACTTTGTGTTTTCCTGTTTAATTTAAGATTATGCAAAACAAAAAGAAGATGCAGGATATATCTTAAAAAATGCGGTGACTAATTAGACTTCTAAAACTGAAGATGCAAAGCCCATTGAGACCAGTCTATCTTTGCTTATGACCATTTTCATTTTTAACAGGACTTAGACAGCAGGTAGTATTTCACAGTTTTTGCATGCACATTGCCTGCTTCATCAACCGTAAACTCATAAACATTCCTTGCACCTACTCAAAGCATGTACAGAAGCAGGAAGGTTTTACACATTTCCTAAATGTATTTTGTTGTCCTGACCTCCCTTATTCTGGCAACCAGCAGTTCAGATTGTTCCACTCTGTAATTCAAAGCACTGCACAACAGTTTGCTGAGAAATTTTAGCAATATTTTGCAATTAGCATCTGTACAGAGGCTTGTTTCCTTAGACATCCTTTCACATGTTTATTTAAGCTCAACTTCTTAACCCTTACCATCTTGAAGGGACTTGCCAATAGGATCACACAGAAACCTGAAAGTGACAGGCAACTGCTTCAGGAAATGGATACTGAGCACATTCACTGGTGCTAGAGATCTTTGAAAAACTAGTTAAGATGCACAAAGGTCAAGTGCAAGAGAAAAAGCTTCTCTAGAAGGGGAGGATGGATTATGAGAGTCCATTATCTTCGCTTGTAGTGCAAATGCAAAAATGTATTTCTGTCCAACCTCAACAGTACCCACCCTGCTCTACCCTCAATTACTTTTACTTACTGAAACACTACTAAAATAGTTAACCACTAAGGATTATAAGAGTCATATGTGAAAATACAGAGAAGTAAGGTACTCTATCAATAATGCAATTTAAACGGGTTCAAACAATGCTAGGCAAAAATACACACACAAATGCACAATATATAAGATACAGAGCTCAAGAAAAACAAAAAAGAGTCAAGGAGATTATCTTTTCTATTTATACTGGAAGCCTTTCTCTCAACAGTATTAAAAGAAGACAAATTATCAGAAGGGTTAATCTAATCTTGCTACTTTACTAGTAGCTCCTCAGGGTGAGTGCAGTAGAGATGCTTATGTATCTAAACTTATTTCAGCTGCAGGTACAAATAAAGTGGCAGAACAAATTATTTTCAGATTTAGGAAATTTCAAACTGCAGCACAAACATGCAAGACTTGTGAAATGTATCCAATGTGTTTTTTCTATCTTATCAAGTTCACATATCAACAATACAGATATTAAACACTGAAAAAAAAAAAAAAAAGGATAAAAAATTAAGCAAATTTCAAGTTTTTCCAAAGCAGATTACATAGAAGAAATTTGGTAAATCCAGATTACAAAAGGGAAAACGCTTGCACTTTTTTAATTAAATGCATAATCATAGATGGAGATTCATGTTAGCAATGCTAAATGTCTTCTGTTTTAATGAGCCATTTGAAATGAAATGGTTGCCTGCAATTAGACATCTGCAGTCCAAGGACAGCAAGCCAACTGTGTAGTCTGTCTGCCAGAATTACAGTTGCATTCCTCAGCAGGACAATAAGGAGAATAGATAATTGTAATTATAACATATACATCCCTTAGTGTTCTGTGGTTAAAAGAGTGTGAACAACAAGGGCTCTTAATACACTTAATTGCTGGCTGCTAATAAAGGGTTGTCAAAAAAAGAACCATTTTTAAAATGCATCCCAATTCCACTACAAGTTACAAACCAAGGTCACTAACTATCCACCTGAGGACTAATCTCCCAGAAAACTCTCTCTGAGACCCTGTAAACATCTAGTAACACAGGCCTGGCGTTCAGAAAGTTGCAAGTTCATACGAAAGAAAGTTGAAGAGATGGGAGACAATGGAGATATTATTCTACAGGATTTAGCATGTTCCAAATTCTCTACTCACATTCACTTTGCAAGCTTTTTTCATGAAAATTTGTATGAAGATCCTAAATACTTTTTAGATGCATGTATTTCTGTCTCTTTCCTTATACACTTAATATATCTGAATATTTCACCTAATAAAATGTTTCAATCCCCTTATAAGACTAAGAGAAAAAAAGAAATTGAAAATATCTATTTAAACTCAGGGCAGAAATCATAGCTGCATTCCCTGAGAGAATGCTTCTCCCACTTTGCCAAATAGAATTTAATTACTTTTAGATTTTATCTTTCATTCAGTGCTGCTCAAATCTGCACCTTTACTGTGAGGATTCAAGTGTTATTATGCAAGAGTTATTACCTTATTATTTCTTCTGTCTTTACTATATATTCTGAACATGGATTAAAAATTCACTGTGATATTACTATAAGTTCTTCTATAGCAAGTAGCCACCTGAACCACTCTGTTCTGTGAAATCACACTTATTTTTAAAAATATAATTCATTAATAGTATTGACAAAATAAGTGAGAGCATCATACAGAAACAGGAGTTTTTCCAAGACTACACACAGGTTATGGTTAAGTTATTATGTAAGATGTCTTTAATGCAATTGCTTTCCCCCATTTTTATTTTCATCATTTCCTAGATGAAGTTGAAACTGAGATTTTACACTTCTTGAATTGAATAGATTCAATTTTCCAGACGTGACACTTGACTAATGCATTGTATCCTCTTAAATACTTCTCTCAGATCAACCAACTTGCTGAATTTCTAACGTTTTTTTGAAACGGTGAAAAAGATCTTTATTCTAGTACTCAGTATTGTTACACTGAACCTTTTAGGAACCCAGACCTCTGGAAAGCAGTCCACATGCCTTATGTAACTCCATATCCAGTGCACAGGACAATTCATCCAGCACTCTAATTCAGCTAGTCAATAGCAACTGCTCAGCACAAAATAAAATCTCTTTTTTTAAAACACTTGAGAAAGTATCAAACCTCCATAACACAGGCATCTAAAGGCTGCAAACCTCTCCTCCTAAGCAGGCCTCAGACACTAATTTGTAAAGAGATAGATAACTCATTCCTATTTTGAAAACTTTGTCTCCATTTAACCAGAATATAGAGAAAACTCACATTCTCCTTTGACTGGCAGATGGGAAGCCTGCTGGAGTATAATAAATTAGGGAATAAAATTACTAGATATGTAGTTGTGGATGAAAAAAAAGTTATTAGACTCTAATCTTCTAGAAGCATAAAACCAAAGTTTGGTTTCCAAGTGCTACCTAGGAATGGATGAGATAATCATCCTACCCTTCTCTGAGACAACTGTCTTCAAAGTAGAAGAAGACAAATAAAAGATAAAACAACATAGGACAAAAGGGATTTAGTATTACACGATTCTGAACAGAAACAACAAACATTTTCTAGATCTTGCAATTTCACCTTTTCTTCCTTTCAGTGAAGGGAAAAAAATATGAGGAGGACATCAAGTTGCAAGTCAAAATCTAACTTTAAAAATTCTTAATGTAGGACATTATGCTGGGATTAAAACACAAAAAATAATTAATAGTTGTGCAAATATAAGTTCTTATTAAACTTAAAGTTCAAAAAAGTTCTGCAGATTTCTATATACTATTTATTACCTTCAATGCCCTTGTCAATTTTTCCAGTTAAAAACTCTGGTCTTCTTCTATAGTCACCACCATAAACCACCTGTGATTCTCATGCTGTCTACACAAGCAATTACAGATGTTTACACTCTGTGCTGTCATACTTAATTCCATTTTTGTATGTTCCCACCAATTACATGGCTCCAAGCAATTCAGGAGGATATGATTCAGCTAGTTCTTTTTAAAACACAACCTCCCCCCTCCAAAACATTGCTTACAAAAGCCATTCCTGTTCGTCAACTTTCATTAAACTTCTGGATTATCACTGACATATTGCTACAAAGTCAACCAGCATTTTATTTCACACAGTTGTTCTCCATTTTCTATTAAAAGTACAGAGCAGCCAAGTAGAACTCTATTTAATGAGGACCGGATCTTTTCTTTGGACATTGTCATCATGAGCTGTTATTCAGCATACAAAAAGAAAAATTATTTCTTTAATCTGCCCATAGAGTAGAAAAGTGCTGCAATAAGTAAAGAGATTCTTTGCGTCATAGAATCACAAAATGGTTGGTGTTGGAAAAGACCATAAAAATACTCCATTTCCAAAACCACCTGCTGCAGACAGGACACCTTCCACTAGACCAGGTTTCTCAATCCCCCATCCAATCTGGCCTTGAACACTTCCAGGGATGGGGCAACTTCTCTGGGCATCCACAACTTCTCTGGACAAACTATCTCTGTGTTTCACACTCTCACAGCAAAGAATTTCTTGCTAATATCTAATCTGAACCTACTCAGTCTGAATCCATTCCCCCTTGTCCTATCACTACATGCCTTGTGAAAAGTCTCTCTCCAGCTTTCCTGTGGGCTCCCCTCAGGTACTGAAAGGCTGTTCAAAGGTCACCCCAAAGCCTTCTCTTCTCAATGCTGAATAGTCACAATTTTCTCTGATCATTTCTGTGGTCCTCCTCTGGACTTGGTCCAACAGGTCGATGTCCTTCTTGTTCTGGGGACACCAGAACTGGACTCCAGAGCTCTAGATGGGGTCTCAGAAAGGAGCATGGAGGGGGAAAATCACCTCCATCAACCTGTAGGTCACAATTCTTGTGATGCAGCTCAGGATACAATTGGCTTTCTGGGCTGCAAACACACATTTGATCTGGATTGCTTGGATCAATTGGGACAAGGCATATAGTATGAAAATCAACAAGGCAAAGGGCTGGCTCCCACACTTCAGTCACCACAGCCCCATGCAACAATGCAGACTGTGGAAACAGTGGCTGCCCAGACAGTATAGTGAAAGGATGTGGGGTTGCTGGATAACAGCTGTTGAACATGTGCCCAGGTGGGCAAGCAGGCAAACAGCATACTGTGCCAGTGGAAGTAGGGTAGAGATTGTCCCCCTGTACCTGTCACTTGTACCACAAGTACCATGTCCAGTTCTGGACCCCTCACCTTAAAAAAGTCATTCAGGTGTTGGACCATTTCCAGAGAAGGATGATGAAACTGGTGAAATTTCTAGAGAATAAGTCCTATGAGGAGCAGCAGAAGGAGCTGGGGTTGTTCAGTGTGAAGAAAAAGAAGGCTGAGGGAGACCTCTACAATTACTTAAAAATAAGTTGTAACCATATGGCTGTGGCCTCTTCTCCCAGGCAAGCAGAGACAAGAGGAAATGACCTCAAGCTGTGCCAGGTGAGGTTCAGGTGAGACCTCAGTAGGAACTTCATCACTGAAGGGGTGGTTTAAGCCTCAGAATGGGCTGCCCAGGGAGGTGGTGGAGTCACCTTGGACTTGGCATTTCGTGCTAGGATTTAGTTGGCATGATGGTGTTTGGTCAAAGGTTAGGCTCTGTATCTTGGAGGTTTTTACCATCCTTAATGATTCTATTGCAGTTCATCTACAGCCTGTAACCCAGCAGCACCCCAAGTCCTTCTCAGCAGGGCTGCTCTCGATCCCTTCATCCCCCAGCTATCTATTGATAGCAGAGTTGTCCATGCCCAGGTGCAGCACATTGCACTTGGTCTTGTTAAACCCCATGAAGTTCCCATGGGCCCATTTTGTCAGGATGTCAACATGTCCTTCAGGTGTGCCAACTGCACCACGCAGTTCAGTGTCATCTGTGAATTTGCTGAGGGTGTACCCAAGGACACCACTTGCCACTGATGTCCACTGGGGCTCTGAGTCATTGATCTTTACCCTCTGGATGTGACCACCAATCAACTCCTTATCCACCAAAACATTCACCATCAAATCCATCTCTCAATTTAGAGAGGAGGATGTTGTGGGGGAATGTGTCAAAGGCACTATAGAAGTCCAGACAGATGACATTTGTAGCCATTCTCATGTCCACTGCTGTATTTACTCCACTTCAGGAAGGCCACTAGCTTGGTCAGGCAGGACTTACCCTTGGTGAAGTTGTGCTGGTTGTCTTGAATCACATCCCTGTCCTTACCAGCTCAAAGTAAAATAGTTACCTCTGAGTGAAGCACAGTAAGAAAAATAATATCTTCAAAAATTAAAAGTTATACAGATATTGTACACTTCTTTTGTTTTTTCTTCATTTTTTTTCCCTCCAGTATTCATTAAACCTAATCAGAATGTGACACAGGAGAAAAATTAAATTTCTAATGCCCAATTGCAGTTTTGTCTGTAAAAGGTTTCTACTCTCCTAGCATTAATTAAAAATACTTTTCATCTATCAGAAGGAAGAATGTTACTCTAAATTTAGGTTTAACAATTTTTTTTGTTTTTTACTGAAATTCTTAATAAAACAATCCCAGCCAGACATATAAGATTTTACTCTCCTGTTAGCAAAGTTCAAATTAGTGGATAAATTTTCTAATTATATGCTAAAGATTCTTTAAATATATTTATATTTTTTGACATTAGAAGAAAATATTTGCTCCTCTCTGAACAGTATTAGCCTTTAGAGTAAATCTATATCTGATAGATATCTAAAAAGGCACCAAAAAGGTAAATAAAGAAATCGTTTAGTTATACAGAACTCTGGACCAACAGAGGGTGTTCTAATATCCTTTGCTGAAACACGGAAAATAATGTTTTATGCTAGATTGAAAGATATTCCATAGGAATCCATGAAATTAAAAGTTTAGCCTTTTGAAAAGGACATCCAGTGCAGAGCTTCAGTTATCTGCTTAATTTTTCAAAGCTCAGTCTGTGAAGACAAACCTACCAACTTATTAAAAAAAAGCTTTCATTCTATGAATCTGTTAGTTATCCACTCTACACTTAGACATAATTATTCATAGATTTGAATAACAGCTTTGTGCACTGTCTTTAGGGGGGTTGTGTCTACAGAGGATAGCTGACTTCTATTAGTAATTTCTAATTTAATTTCTATAATGAACTGAACAAATGAGAATTCCACACATGAATAATACATATTCCAAGTATAAACCTATCTCTCATAAAAGCAGCAGCCAATCGTTCTTTTCTTCTTCTTACTTCCCATTTCTTCCAGGTAAAATTACATCTGAATAATATATTATTTATGGCTGCAGCAAAATAATTTTTAAAAATGGAAAATTAATAAATAAAATACTAGTTTAGTTTCACAGCCTACAGCAAAAATGAAAGACAATCACAGGGTGGTTTATAAATGACTACCAAGAAAATATCATTTAAATTCAACTCTTGTTGACATTGACAGGCTTGTGCCTAAAGAACTAAGTACATATCTGGACCTTATACATAGCCATAAGCCATCTTTTAGGATACAGTTACCAGAGTAATACAGAACTGAATTTATAGAAAAAAAAATTTAAAAAAATAAAAGCTTACAAACTTAAGCTAACATGCAGTTTTAGCTTTCTCAGGTCTCAATATTTTTTACCACTCCCCAGAAATCCACCAGTTTTTAAACTTGTTTGTTCAAATTATGCTGTCAAATATCAATTCTGATTTTTAAACGTCCCTCAGAAATACAGAGTAAAAAATGCAAATATACATTCAACTTAATTTCACAAAAAATGGACCCAAATCCTAATATACCTTTAACATACAGGTGAATTCCTACAAATAAACCATTGTTGTGTTCCAAATGTTTCTTACTGCACATTTTAGGTCTTAAAATATGTATATATCAAAATAGGTAACATTTTTAAATTTTTCCAGACTTTACTCCTCTCTGTTTTCAGCTGCTGTCAGGTTCTTTAGGACAAAGTCATTAGTTTAGTGATCAAATGATTGAGAATTTATAGATATGCACTGTTCCTCTCTGAAAATAAAAAATCTGATCTTGCAAAGACAGCTTTCTTCAAATAATAGCATGCCAGAAAGCAGCCGAGTCCTATTCAAAGTCAGTTTCTCAAAACTCGAGTTTGAGACCGATTTTTGAGGTTACACCTATAAATCATGCCTGCATAGTCATGTCTATGCCACTTTTTTGTGCTCTGTGATTCAATTTCTTATTCATCAATCACATACTGAAGTTAACAGCAAGCAAGGAAGCTGGATAGCACATGTTATGAGTATGGAGGAAAACAGTTTCATAATCAGTGGGGATTAAACAGCAAGCACCTGTCCTAGGGTGACAACCCCATAAATCAAATGGAAAAAAATTTCACTAATTAAATTTTGTGTGTTGTGGTTCTGGGTTGCAAGTGGATGGTATTACCATTAATCAATAAACCCCAAATTTTAAAGGAAGGTATGGCTCTTCTGACCATTAACTGGTATATGAAACATTATAAATTAAGGCAGTGACAGTAACAGAAGAAGTAACAGAACTTACTTCTATGTTACAGAAATAGTATTTAACCCTCATTTCTAACTTTTTTTTAAATGTATATCATTTTTTTGAAATCTGTCTCATAGGCGAACAATTACAGAACGTTTACAGGATTACAGAACAGTTTGGGTCCAAAAGTACATTCAAGATACTCTGCTTCCAACACCCTGTTGAGGGGACACTCCTGGGAGACGTATCAGACCAGGTTTCTTAAAGCCCCATCCAACCTAGGTTTAAACACTGCCATGGGTGGAACATCCACAACTTCACTGGGCAACCTGTTCCAGTGCCTCACCAACCTCACTATTAATAAAGGAGTTCTCATCTATATGAAACAAATTTCCCCTCTCTCTGTTTAAATCTATTACTGTTTGTCCTACCAGCACAGTTCCTGATGAAGGGTCTTTGGCTTGCATGTAAGCCCCTATGAAGTACTGCATGGCTGTTCTGAGATGTCCTCTCAGTATCAGTTACAGCATATTTGCTAAGGACCAAAACTATAGTCAGTGTATGATAATGGTATTTATCATCTCTGAGAACATATTAGGCCATTTACAAGACTGGGTGAAGATATGAAGCACTAAGCATCTAGTAGCTGTTAGGAAATACACAATAGAATAAAAAATATGTTTTCAAGTCAGAAGAGACTAGAACAGATATTAGTATATGGAAAAGTATTGAAAACACCTGCAACAATTCTTAATTGAGCCTTTCATAATGTGCATCTATTCTTCTAAGGCTTAACATTTAATTTATTTGCTGTTAGTGATTTTACTGGTTCTGTTTCTTTGGTGGGTAAAACCTAAACAGCTATACAGCATAAACATTTAACATCTAAATAATTAATCTCTTTCTGAACTCCTACCCCACTTCTCTCTTCCAACAGTAATGGCAATGTTCAAGAAATATCTGTCAATGTAGACAGTGGGAAATAATTTTTTTATGGCTTTATAGATAACAAAAATATTTACCATCACTATTTAAAGCATACCAAAAAAAAAGCAAAAAAGAAGAAAACATGGATAAACACTCAGCATTAGCTCTTACATGATCAGCCTTCAAGAGCTGGATTGAAAAGAGAAAGAGCAACAGCAGTGGAGTGGCATGTGTTAGAAAAGAGGGCTCCACTTTCTTCCAGATGTCATATTAGGAAAAAGATTTCACACATATGAAAGTCCTAGATGAACAGAGGCAATAAGAGAAGTCTGGCAGAAGAACTCGCTGAGGCAATGGCTGACTCATCAGTCTTGACGTTACAGGAGAGATGCCGTAAGCCTGTTGTAAAAATTCACTGACTAATGTTACTGCTTCACATACTTAAAAGACACAAATCCATAAGAAACAAGCTTTTCTTGGAGCTAATTCTCAAGGTTCTACTTATACTGTTGCAACATTGAAATGAAGTAAAATCAATCAAGCAACCAGGGTCACACTACTGGCAGTAAAACAAGTACAGCCATTCTATTATTTCAGTGCCAGCTCATAATGATCTTAGCAGAACATAAGAAATACAGTCATTTTCTATGTTATTTTTAGAATTTGAAGCACATTTACGTATTACTAGAAGTACAATGGTTCATAAAATCTAAAATTTGCTCTAGGGCAAAGAAAGTTCAGTTCATGCAAAATTCAAGCTGTGAATATATATAGAGACAAATACACACTACTCAGTGTTTCTACCACTACAGGCAATTCCCTGTCTGAACTTCCACCAAGAATTATGTAAGCTCAATATAGTCATAAAACAGAATTATCTTTCAGTATAACAAACCTTTATAAAATACAGGTTATGTTTTCAGCTTTAGGATGGACAAATATGTAAGAAACCTTTTCTCCTGGTATTTTAATTACAGAAAACATCTTGTTCTCCAAGATGATTAAACCACTTTCGTATGCATTTCCAAGTATTTTTAAAATAGGATGATTTTATTTTACCTAAAATATTCCCAGTGAGAAGAAAATAACTCCTAAGTGAGAATGCATTTTAATGCTTCAAAAAACAAACCTTCCTCAGACTTTTTGAGTTGAAACTGCTTAGGATTTGATTCCTGTTATTAATGCCTAGATATGGATTTGCTGTGGCAATTTTTGCTCATTCAGATAATAGGGAGTCATTACAATCTTATTTCAATGACTAATGATCCTGGTGAAAACTCAGATCCTCTCTGGTGATTCATTAATTGCCATAGTTATATTTACTGTGGCAGTCAACGTAATATTGCTAAGAGGGCAGAGCATTATAGGTATTGCATACAACATAATTCTGACACTTAAAACTGCCACTCCACCAGGAGGAAGTGAAAAGTTAATTCTGAGTCTGCTTTATTCCTTTATTTTAAAAATCAATTTAAAAAAGTCATGATATATCTAAAACCAAATTATCAATCCCAAATCATCAATCCAAAACAAAAAGAACATTTTTTAATAAAGTAGTTCACTCTAATTAAATCTTTATTTGGGAATTTTCCCAAAGTTTCTTCAAGCCATTGTGAAAATATAAATTTCATTTCTGCATCCCTAATCCATACAAATGGGTGGTGAATTGATATCCATTAAAGTTCCATGAATGATTATTGTTTCATGCTCACTTAAGGACAAATTAATTTACTTCTCAGCACACTGTTTATATTTATCAGATAGACATATAAATAGTTTGTCTACTAATAAGGTATTCCCAAATTATTTCCATTTCTCCAAAGAACAATCTAGCTTTCACAACAACCAAAAAATTGTTCATACAGGCAACACTAATGTAACTGAAGATTTACTTCCAGTAAAAAGTCTATTACCTAGTGAGTATTTTTCTTTGTGAAAACAGTTAATCTCTACTACCTTTAGTGCTACAAGAAATCATTGAATCTCCACTGCCAAAGAGACAAATATTACTGTTCAAAAACCTACTCTGAGTATTTAAGTCACATTTTTTTGAAGTTGGTCTAAATTCTGGCATAAGAAACATTTTAGAGAAAGGGCATAGAACAATAATAATATATAGGTATTAAAGGAAATAAATATTTTAGTGGGTTTACAATCTCAAGATGGAGAAACACCCCAAATGAAGCACTGAAAATCAAAAAGAACTTATGGAGGTGATACTCTGTCAGGTTCAATGATACAGCTCTATGTTCCAAAGTACTTTTTCTCTAGTGAGAAGTCCAGTCAAAACGTGTTGTGCACCTGCTCTTTACTTCTTGTCCCATTTACAGTTCAGCAGGCACCAAAACGAAACACACCTGGTATGCCCAGGTACCAAAAATTAAAAGTGTATGGACTACAAACGGGTACACATCCCACATTTCTGGAAGTACTTTGCACTTTACAATTATTTCCATTCCAATCTTTACATATGACCTATTATATACACATATGACACATTTTGATTAGACTTTAGAATTTAGAATGCCTGTATATGTTTATAAAGGCGATTTCTCACAACAATTTTAAAGACAATTATTTAGACTGGATATAAGCAAGAATTTCTCTACAATGAAGTTGTTCTGAGTCTGGAATGGCTGCCTAGGGATGTTCTGGATGCCCCACCCCTGGAAGTGTTCAAGGGCAAATTAAATGGTGCTTTGAGCAACCCGCTCTAGTGAAAGATGTCTCTACCTATGGCAGCAGGGATGGAATAAATGGGCACTGAAAGTCCCTGCCAACACAAACCATTTGACCATTCTACAGATTTATGTTCACTAAAGTCTTGTTATTTACTTATTTTTTTACTCTACATACAATCCTTTCCTTATTATGCATACTTCTGAAAACTACAGAGTCTTAATCACAGTTTTTCCTACCTAAGAAACCAAGACAAAACTGAATTTACAATAAAATATCAGTGATGCTTGGGTAGGTTTTATAAAGAAACGGGCAGGAAGTTTAGCATGTGCAATAGACAGAATACCTACTCCACTCATTCTGGACAACATCTGCTTTCTGTATTATTTGATACATAGAGATTATTTATGCCTTTCACTCTAAGCATTTTTTATGGATTGATAGAATGAAAATTTTTTGCAGAATAAGGCTTTTTGGGAAAGGAGAGCTTTTGCCATTGTAGCTGAGAGAAAAATAGGGAAATTATTTTTCTGGTCAGAAATATCAGCAGAAGATTAAGAAAGCTAACATTACAAAGAAAATAACATCTTAATCAGATTTTATTTTCATTTTTGAAAATAGTATATCAGCTCACCTCAAACCACAAACAGTAATAATTTTATGCAGTTTCAGAAATTTATCCTTCCAAAAGCTCAATAATTAATCACAAAAAATAACGTATTTATGCCCTTATTGTAGAATTACATAATAGAACTATCTAGGGAATATTAACTGTTTGGAGACACAAATTGATACCAGAAGATACTGAAACTTATACAGAAGACAAGGTGAGGTTTATGGATGACCAAATAGAATAAAACAATTGCATGTATAATGCAATTATACAATAACCTTCCCAAGTCAGATTAAAACAGCATGAGCTTGATTAGGGAATGAAAATAAAGACCATAGTAGTCAGGCTGGGGACAATGGCTCTAGGAGGAAAGTCAATGGACTATTAAATAGGAAAGATACTGTTCTCAAATTTTACTTCACCAGTAATACATTCCTCCAGTGAGCCATCGTCTTGTACAGGGGACCTTAATTTTCTGGCAGAAAGTTCCCGTGCATCTAGCATACCTATTCATATCACAATGTGCAAATCACCTCTTCATAAGAAATTCCAAAGAAAATGTATGTTTTCCCAGCATGGTGCCTCCATTAGAGCATTCAACTACCTAGTGAACTCAGAAAACTTAATGCTGTTCCATTACTGGCTGCTGAAGGTCTCATATCTAATCTCAACCTATTTAATGGCTCACACTTACTCAGAAAAAAATTTTCTCCCTTGTATGCCTTCCCACAGGGCACTTGAATGGACAAAATCACAAATAGATGTATGTAAATAATATTATCTTGCTAGCTAGAGACCTTAAGGTCACATGAAGTTAATAGACTAGTACTAGAATATATATGTTTTTCCTTTTGTTGTATTTAGGTTTTATTTGGTTTGAGTTTGTTGTGGGTTTGTTTGACAAAAATAAACAAAGAACCAACTCTTGGATTTTTGTTGTTGTCCAGATAACGAAAAGACATGGTGAAAGACTAGCATCACAATAAATTGACCCTTGAAGATTCCGTTTACTACCCTCTGCAGAGCAGCCCCTGGCTAAATCTGAAAATCCTAGGGAACTTCATAAGTATTTTTAGTACTCTACACAATTAGGGACTTATATCAACCCAAAAGTTCTGGAAGTTTGTCTACTTTTCTGACATACAGCACTGCTATATCTATTTTAATAATTCAAACCTACTTTCTCCCTCTTTGCATCTCTATCAAGAACTAAACTGTCTAGGTTTACAGAATGCAACGTGAGAAGAGATAATTTCATCAAGTCTTTACAAAATATGCTCAGGTAGATCTGAACAGATAAGAAGAGGCAGTCTTCACTAAATGCTATCAGGAAGAAAGTAGTGTAGAGTGACATAGTTCTTGATATGGTTATTAACATTGCTACCTGAGACTATCCAAGCAGATGAATTGTTAAGAAGTTCCTTCAGGGGAGTAAAATCCATAGGAGTTCACAATAATGCAAACACACTCTTAGATAGGTTGAGACAGTTTTGACAACTGACATTCTGTGGCCAGACTTAAAAGCAGCAATATTCTCGTGCTTTAGGCACAAAACAAGAAATGCTATTTATTTACAGATTCTACTGCATTCTAGGTACATTTTTAGTTAGTTATCAAAATACATCACCACCTTGGTGTGCATATCTGATGTAATAACTGTGCATAACTTGTGTAATAACTCTGCATAACTAGTGTAATAACTGATTCAAGATAGGGCACTAAGGTAAATATAGTTTATGTTAAAGAATACATATCTGCTTACAGCTGCAGGCAAAGGAAAATTAGAATTGCAAACGTCAAAGAACAATAAAATAAAAACTGTGGAGAGATCTGTATGTGAAACACTCACATACATCAGAAAGAAATTATTTCTTCTAAGTTCAGTCATTTTAAATGGCCACATAGGCTCCCTATAGACTCCTCTTCAGTCATGAAGTCTATGCAGCTTTTTTAGGACAAATTTCTCTATTCTTCCTGTACTGACTGTAAAGGCAGTATAAGCAATTACTAGACATTTGAATTTTACATGTATCAAGTTAGGAGAGGCAAATTCCACACATACTGTTTAGGCATCTTCTTCATTAGGAGGTATGTAAGTACAGTTCACTCTGAAGCACAGGCAAAGGATATTAAACTTGCTCTCTGGGCAGTTTATCTGCAAACAGAAACAAATGAAGCCTAAGACATGGCCACCACCATGAAAGAATATGTCTCAATATGCCAAGTTACTGTTGGAAAACTTAGCAGACCACTAGTCATTCCTGGAAAGGTTCTACATGATTTGCCACCAAGTGTCCTGGAAGGTTGCTAATTCAGCAGCTTCAAAAAGGAGACAAGTATATTGACCACTACACCTAAGTCTGTACAGCATAGACCAGCTGAGTTCATGGTTCTCCTTACACTAAAACACAGCAAACCAGTTATGTTCTGCGAAGAACCTGAAAGTTTCTTATTTTTTTCTTTTAATGGTGTGCTCATCATTTTAAATGCTGGACCGTTTTAAATTCTCAGCACTTTAAAATTTATTTGTTTGGAACATAATCACGTTTGTGTGGGCTGATAGCTGTAATGGTCACCAGGTTTGAACTTATAAAGCTCACCAATATGCCTTGTAAACATCTAGCAAAAGCACATTTTAGGGGCTTCCAGGAGAACTATCACTGTGAATGGGTTCACTAAGTATTTAGGTATTTGGCATTAGTCTGATAATATCTTGATTGATATATTCTAACACACCTTCTGTGACTGTGTAAGCTTAAAAATTTATATTTGAGACACACTATATTAGATAGGGTTTTTTGGAATTTGAAAAATTCACATGCCTCTTAGGATTAAAATGAATAAAACCTGCAGGAAGCAGATACATCTCCCAAAATAGGAGGGTAATATCCAGAAGAAAATTAAGCACTGGTACTCTGGTTTACCAACTGTATTGTGTCTGTGTGATCAAGCTTCAATGAAGCTACAATTCTTCATGAATATGAGGATAGTTTTCAATTTCATGACTCTTAACTGCTGTTCTTTATGAAGAGGTTCCCTCAGACCTAACAGTACTCTTCTGAAATACTGGAGATTAATTTCTCAGAGGACAGCCACAGTTGTTGAGTATAAAATAAAGACCATAAGATAATTCAAGATGAAGAGACCACAGGACTTCCCTAGTCTAAAACCTTGCACCTTTTACTTGCTTTCAGTGTCACCTCTAGGAATAGACACGTTGTTGAGAACTTTACCAGTTTTGAAAACCTGCATGGATGGAGACTACAACAACCTCTCTGAGCAATCCTTTCCACCGCTTTACTTTTCTTACAGTCAAAACATTCTTTATTAATCCAGTCAAAATCTCTCACCTTTCAGTTTATGCCTTTGCTCTCATGCTGCTGGGAATAGCTTGTCTCTGTCTTCTTGATAATCTCTCTGCAGATGTTAGGGGGATGTTGTTAGGCCCTGAAGATGCCTTCCTTTACCCCAGACTTGTTCTCTCAACCTCTACTCATTGCACAAGTGGTCCAGCCTCTCAGTTCTGACAATCTTGGTTACTGATAATTTATATTCCCAGAAAAAGACCTTCAATATTTTTCTCAACAAATATGATACCTAGTGTTCAGATAGTAAAGAGTCTCTTCTGATGGTGCTTCATCTCCCACTGCTTTCCCGATGGATTTTCTCCCTTGATCTTACTTGAAAATCAATACAGGTCCCTGACATTTAGATTCTAAGTAACAGCACTGAATAAAGCTCAGTGTAGAACATACAATCATTTAACTCAGAAAATATCTTTAACACCAAAAAGTCCAGCCATTAATGTAGTGCTGCCAAGTCCAGCACTAAACTATGTCCCTTAGCACCAGATTTACATACCCCCAGGTATGGTCACTCAACCATTTCCCTTAGAAGTCTTTTCTATTGCTTGACAACCATTTTCTAACCAAATGTAAAAGGAACATGTGTTGGTATACACAAGATAAAGAAAACTTAACACATATATATAAAAAACTCACTGATTTTCAACCAATATGTTTTTCCTGATTTTTTTAATGTCCAAACTAAACTTCAGTGTGTATACACTTTATTATGCCATTCCACACTTTAACTATGTTCATCTTTCATTTCTATATTTGCAAATATATCCCATCTGAGTTTTGTTGAGCTTTTATTTTTAGGAATGAACTCTAAATGATAATCTGATTTTATCAAGTTCAAAGTAACTTCTATATAGTTAACAAATAATCCTACTTTTAAAGTAAAACAGCTGATTTTGTTAAATGAACAGATGCACAATTTTTGTGAGTGCAGACAATAATTCAGTTCTCACTTTTTCCTCCATCTTTCTCCAGAAAAATTGCATTCATAATTTACTTCTTTTCACATTAATTTAAAAATGTCCTTATAAATGCTAATAAATCTTTTCCCTAACAAAATTAAATATTTATTCCTAACTTAAGGTTTATGTTCAGCTTTGCAAATCTACCTCTAAGGCCTCTTATGCTCCTATTTATAAATAAATCAAATGAAAGTTTGTTTTATATGACACAGTTTCACTTTAGGTCTCATGACTTACTTTTCATCTAAAGAGAACTTCTTTCACGATCTTGACATTTAAATTGTTCCAAGGCAATTTTCTAACATTACTAGTGTCTGTCTCTAAATGATCTTTATTTAAGACATATATTTAATAAATGAATAGGCCAGATGTGGAACAGCAAAATCAAAAAAATCTAAGTATGTTCATTTCTAAAAGAAACAGAGACAACATTCTCTGATGCAACTTAACATAAATTTCAGTTTTTTCATGTAGAATATTGCATCAAAATTAAACCCAGCAAATCAAGGCAGAGAACCCTACTTGTATAAACATTTAAAGAATAATATTCAATTTTAATGAATAAGTTTGTGATATTATTTTCCCAGTTAATTTCAAAACTGTGACAAATCTAGGCTAAGCAAAATCATTAACCACATCTTTGCTTTGGATAATGATATGATGGCCTAACTGTGCCATAGAAAAAGAAACCTTTCTAATTGCTCCCAGATGTTGCTATAAATTCTTCAACTAAGACAGAAATACCTCCTTCCATGAATATTGGTTTTAATTTTGCAATCTGTGATCATACAACAAAACCTTAGGCTAAGGACCTTACAGGAATCACAGTGGTCTTTGAGCAGAAAGTGGTACATCTGTGTTTAAGTTTCTATATTCAATTAGATGTTGAAACAAATTTACTCAACTCTATTTACCATGCAATTTAAGAAATAGTGCAAAGATTACATAATTAAAGAAGCCAATACTGCTTACAATCTTCATGAATGGGGAGCAGCCTTGCTGAATGGGACTTGGAGGTCCATGTGGACAAGTAGCTGAAGATGAGCCAGCCACGAGATGTTGCAGTAGCAGAAGAAAATTGGAACCTGGTCTGCATTCACGGGATCTTTGCTAACAGAGATAGAGATGTGATCATCCCACTGTACTCAGCATCTGTCAGGCTGCATCTGAAGTCCAGTTACGATCCCCATAATTCAAAATTTAAAAAAAGATTCAAGCACACTGGATAGAGTCCAAAGGATCACCTCAAAAGTGATAACAGGACTGGAAACCTGTGCTCTGAGGAAAGACTGAAGGAGTTATGTTTTTTCTCCCTGGAGAAGGGAAGGCTTAGGAGCAACCTCATCACAGTTATTCAGTACTAAAGGGGCAACTACAATGAGGACAAAGGCTCTCTCTTGGCAAAGACCCACGTGAGGAGGACAAATGGCAATGGGTAGAAAGTACACTGGAAGAGGTTTCATCTTGAGAAAGAATTTGTTTACAGCAAGAACAACCATGGGAAAAACCTCCTCAGGGCCATGATGAAGGTCTCACCACTGAAGATTTTCAAGACAATTGGAGAGAGTGCGTCTTAGGTCCCTTTCCCATGAAAAGTTAGACAAAGATATTTCAAGGTCTCTTCAAACCTGGACTGCTTTGTGATTCTACAAAATTCATCATTTGTCAAAAGGTGTCTATAGGTTTCCAGTTTTCTCAAAGGGGTTTGGAAAAGATCAGTCAGGAAATATTGTGGACATCACCTTCTAAATTAGTCTATCAACTTCAAGAAATGACTAGCCAGCAATCCTCCAGCTGCAAAGCTGATGTTCCCTGACTTCAATTCTAGATGCACGTTACTGCAAAACTGTCCACTCAGGAAGACCTATTTCCAGTACTCATGGTAAGATGAATCCCACTCTGTAAATGACCCAAAGGGCTATAACAGAAATAATGGGCACTGTAACAACAACAACAACAAAAAAAAAAAAAAAGCAGGGGGGGTTTATTATAATTTGAAGATTAACAAGTGAAAAAACAGCATATTTTCAGTAATCTTGCAGATAAGATTATTCCTTTAAATACAGAGCTATTTTTATTTGGATTCTACTCACAATCTTACTCAAACTTTGGAATTCCATCACAAAGCCTGAATGTTAAGCAAATAGAAGGTGAAGAAATCCAAGATAGTCTAAAGCTACCTAAAGTCTAATGCTGTTTCTTTTATGTAGACACCACTGAGAACAATCATGACATCAAGCACCCATAATTTGAAAAATTATGTTTTCTGAACTATATCTGCTGTCCTGAAGACACTGAAAAGGAATTGCAGCTTGTGATCAGAAATACCTTGAAATTCTCTCTCATTCTTTCCTCAAGACACAAAAGTGAAGAGGTACGAAAAAATGACTTACATAAAACATATTCTGATGCAGATTTGGGTGGATTCTATTTAAAGCTTTACTATGTCAAATATATGGCATAATTTGAAATATGAAGAAGGGACAAACATTCACCTAAGGTGGGCAGACATGAATTTTAGGAGACCTTTGATCTTCTGAAGGGTCAGAAGGGTGGAGGCCAAATAATATATCCTGTGAATTTGTAAAGCTCTGAAATGGAGTTGACGATGTTCTGGACAAGAAATAATTATCCCTTAGGAAAATTAATTGAAGCAATAACTACATACCTGGTCTTTATAAAGTCCCCATGAAGTCAATACGTACTGTACGAACCCCTTTAAAAACAAAGTGTGCTGTGACTTAAGGAGATAAGCAAAAATTAGGGGAATTAGTATCTCTTATCAGAGATAAATCTATAAATAACTGGAAATGGGGAAAAAAAGAAAAAAGGCAAAAATTCAAGCAGATACACTTGCAGGTCTTCAGCAGAGAGTGTGGTATTCCCAGAAGCTTGTTTATTTCTACCAGCTATGTCAACTAGTCCAGTGATGAACAAATAGCAATTAGTAATAGACAGAAATAGAATATTCTTGGTTTTAATATAGGAGAAGCACATAATGAATGAAGACTATTCCAGCCTACCAAACAACATCCAAAATAACCACCTGAATATTCAGAGACAAATATTTACATGTGATTTTCACTCTTTTCCTCTCCACTGCAGTTTAAAGCGTTTAATACTCCACTTCAAAATTAAACAAAAATTTTAAAGTGGTAGTTCTTCATCTTCTTACCCTATCTGGGCCTGGAATGCATGTACAAACTAAAGGTTAGCCAAATTACCCATACACTGATTTCCAAAGGACCAGAATTTTACCCAGAACATACTTCTAAAGTGTCAGTATTAAGTGTAGTACATTGCCAGTCCAAAGAGATAGTGGCATTGTGAAGCTGATAAGCACATGATAAAGGCTAAATTGATGGTCCTCTTTCTCCACAAATTATTTACATTGCTGTTTAACCTTGCATGCTTACACTGTCACCATTCCACATCATACAATGGTAACCATAATGACTCTTAGAGTTGTTAATTACTGCAGATAAATCTACTGACTATCAGCTCTAGTCATGTTGCCCCTCAAGGCAAGTTCTAAAAATAACAGAAAAGAAGGAGAATGAAAGAAATCTTTCTTTGATTCACTTTTCCTGAAAATTTAAAGTAAACATAACATATATATATATACCATTACAATTAATTTCAGAATGCATGTACTAAGAAAAATGTCTTCATAGTATCATAAAATTGCTTAGGCTGGAAAAGACCTTTAACATCATCCAATCATTAATCCAGCACCGTCAATTCCACTACTAAAACAAGTATTTAAGTGCCACATTTACAAGACTTTTAAATGCCTCTAGAAATGGTGTCTCCACCACTTCTCTAAGCAGGCTGTTTCATTGCTTGATTACCCTTTCTGGGAAGAATTTTTTCCGAATATCCAATCTAAATCTCCCCTAGGATGACTTAAAGCCATTTCCTCTTGTTCTGTTGCTTGTTACTTGGCAGAAGAGACCAACACCCACCTGTCTACAACCTCTTTTCAGGCAGTTGTAGAGACAGTAAAGTCTCCCCTGAGTCTCTTTTCCTCCAGGCTAAACAACCCCAGCTCCCTCATACACTCCTTCATAAAACTTGTGCTCCATACCCTTCACCAGCTTCATTGCTCTTCTTTAGAAACATAATCTTTGACAGATTATGGTTTCTTAATTGCAGTCCTCAGACTAAATTTCATATAGATGCAGACACATTTCCTGAGAAAAGGCACTCAAGTTCCTATTTCAAAAAATAACCTATGCTTCAGCTACTTTTCTGCGCTGTGTAGGAGATCCTGCAGGTTGCACAAGCTCTGCCATTTCCCTACTTGCTGTTACACTGAGTTCCCTCAATTGCTTCATAAAGACAGAACAGTATCAGATTTCTAAAGCGTGATATAAATCAATAAAAATGTTAGTATCTTTATAAATATATATATATACATCCTCAAACCACATCTGGAAGAATTAAATGAAATCTTCCATAGAAGAGATACTGCAATTTCTGCTAAATGGTATGCAGCACTTGAACATAGCTTTCCTTTGGAATAGGATCATAGGTTTCTGATCTATCTTGTCTCTTAAACTTCTAAAAGTTACTGTATACAATACTCAAATATTTAATAATGCAATTAATTCCCAAAATAGCTGATAAATCACTTCTAAAATATCTTAAAGCATTAAATCCTGCATAGTCCCTAAACTCACAAAATTAACTGTGCCTAGGGGAGATTTTTAGCTTGTAATGCAGTAATGAGTAATTGTTTAGTATTTCCTTTGAAGTACACATTTGCTGCTACACTGTTACTAAACACATCTCATCAACAAATCCAGAAAATTCTTTTAGCTAAAGGGATAATTATAAAGCTGTCTACATAAGAAGATATCTTCTTTGAAGCTCTAAATCAGAATCCCAGACCGTATTTCTGTAATAAGTATTTATTTTTATTTTATTGCTCTTTTCACCCTCAGGAACCTTAACAGCACCTTCTTCTCATCAAATTCTCCTGTCCAGTCACAGCGTTTGATAGCAGTTACTAAATTATTATTTAAGTAGCTATTCTAAATACAACTGTTATTTCTGTATTTTCATGTACAAATAAGAGATTGAGGTTTCACAAATATCCTTTTACCATTAGGAAAACTAAATTGCTAATTTGTATCAAGTTATTCAACAGTTTGTACTGTCACTGAAAATACTGACATCAACATTAAATAAATTCAGACAAGCTCCAGAAAAAAATCCTGAATTACATCATAATTTTTTCTTCCTTTATGAGCTATGCTATATATATGTGTATATATATATATATATATATATATATATATATATATATAACTAAATATACCAAATAATATTAATGTTAATATAGTATATTTCCAGTTTGGCATCTCCCTGATTTCTTGAGTTAGTAATTAAGAGCATCATTTGAACTCTATTTGGTTAAATTTGAATATCTATAGTTATCAAAACTTCCCTTTTTTTTTTAAAGTCATGCTTTTCCATGGCTCATGCTGTTTACCTAAACCTTGATTAAAATGGATTAGCGACAGCTACATTAAATTACTGGAATGTGAGAAGGTGGAGTTCATTTTGTTTTGGATGGTTGGAGTGGGTTATTGTTTGGGGTTTTTATTGTTGTTTGCTTGGTTTTAAGTAGAGAAAAAAACTTGAGAAATACACAGTAAGCTTTCAGAGCATTTTAACTGTTCCCTCAGTATTATTTATGTTCAATTATCTGACAGGGAAGTTATTTATTTCTTTAATGAAAAACATCATTAAGCCTTGGTTATATCATGATAGAAGAACCAAATCACTTTTTGTAAATTTTGGATTTTTATGTTTCAGATAATTCTTTCAATTTCATTGTCCTGGTTTCAGTGCTATTATTCTCTTAATCTTTCCAAACTTGATAATATACAAAAAAGGGTACCCTTTCCAATATCAGTTGCTTAATCAAGCTATTTTAACATTGTTCAAAATCCTTTACCAAAAATAAACCAGGGTAATCTCTTGATTAATGTGCTTTTTCACCAGATTACAGGTGGCCATTTAACACGGTCTTTGTGCATTGGTCTAATTCCTCACAAGGCTTTAGGGTTTTTAAACATACTGAATTAATAGAACTGAAAATACATCATTATTGTCCATCTATACTCACTGTTTGACCATATTTTTTTAAACAATTCTTTGGCTTGACCTTGGAGTGAACCAAACTTCTGAGAATATTAGACTAGCATACCTACATAGCTAAGAAAGAAAACATTGAGATAAATTAGATTTTACAAAACAGTCATAAAGTTTAGATATAGAGAGGTTGCTTACTGGAAGCTTTTTTGCAATCAGGGGAAAAAGAGAACAAAGAGTATATTATACAAACCCATCCCACCAGTCCTCAGGTGTGCAAATATGGAGAGCTAATTAGGGAAAAATATCTATACATTTACAAGTCCAACGTTATTCTCTCTTTCATTTCCATTCTCAAATATCAAAGGAATCATAACATCAGGATTTTTACTGTATCCCTTAAAATGGCTAGTTTCAAAATTAATTTCCTAGGCAGCACTGTAAATGTATTTGTACATTCCTTCAACTAAGGACAATTTGTAGAGGTGCTAGAATTTCTCCTCATGATCTTTGCATCTTCTTTACAGTTACATACTTAGAGAAAATACCATTGCATCTATTTTCCTTATCTGAGGAAGTCTATACAACAGATTTAAAAATTTCAAAACTTTATTAATAAAATTTCATCTCCCTTTTTTGAAGAATATGAAAATCCCATGAACAGAAAAGAACCATAAATCCTTTCCATATGCACAAAAAATCACTAGAATTTTGCCAAAAATATTTAATATCATTCCAAATTTCAGGGGTTTTTTTTCAACTCTCATTTTCATTCACAGAGAAGCTAAAAAAAAAAAAAAAAAAAAAGGCAAAAATAATTACGAATGCAAACAGAAAATGCCCAACTAACTAATATATCAGCTGCAAACTGTGTTTTCTGGGATAAACACCTAAATATTGATCTTGTCTCTCACATTCTAGAAGTAACACAGTGCTTCTCTGCACCTCACATATATAGCTACTAAAGTGGCCATTAAAGAATAGAATTAATAGTCAAAATGGATAAAAAAAGAACATCCCTTTCTATATAAGAAGAAAGTAGAGAGCAGAATTGGATGATAGGCAAAAGCAATTAGTAAGGAAAACTTTATGTTAATTAAGCAGCAGGCCTTGTTAGGTCATCTTAATTATGCATGCTAAATTCTGACTCGAGGCGCAGAAAACTGTGAAGATTAATAGTTGAAGAGTAAGAATTCTGAACTCATAACACTTTATTTATGCTCTATTTTGCTTGGTGTGAATCATGGTTGTCATATATAAATGTGCAAGTGTATTTATGCTCAGGGTTTTGTGGGCTTTTTCTCCTTTCTGTGTAATACTTGTACAGACTCAGTAACTGAAGTATATCAAAGCAAAGTTTCTTTAAAATAGTATGTTGCCCCTCTGTTTTCCAGAGTATTTTTCTACTTATACAGTAGAGATGCCAATATTGTTAAAATTTACTTAATTATTATGATAATGTTTTTATTATCATTTTTCCATTTTGCAGGAAAGTTCCAAATTAATTTTTTTTACTCCAGGCTAAAATAAGGATAAACATCTGAAAATCTAAACTTTAAAAAAAAAACAGCTGAAGTTACATTAATTAAATATTGTCATTTCATTTTGGTATACTTGGGACCTATAAATAATTTTTTCCAGAAGAAATAATAATCTGGTTGAAAAATAGTGTGGTTTTATTAATGCCAAGTCATTCTGTTCAAGTGGTTGCTAGGTACCAATAACTTTCAAATTTCAGAATTCAGTATAAATTTAATGGAAAATAACAGTAATAAGTATATCACATATTAAAGAATTGTTTAAGGAGCTTCAATCAAGTTAGAAGTTGTTTAGTACGGGGATAATACAAGCTTCAAATGCTAACAACCCACCCTGTCTGGAGTCTAACTTTATAAAAGTGCTTTTTGAACTGATGTCAAGTAAGAATAGGTGATGAGAAACAGAGAAATGCATGAATGAATTGATGTTTGCCCACTTCATTTTGGCAGACTAGCCATCCTGGGTTTTACTCAGAAATATGTAAGAAGTCAAATTTTGAAAAATATCTCACTTGTATGTATTGTTGAATCAAATTAAGAAGTGCAGGATCAAGTAAGAATTAATTAGAACGTTTTCCAAGACTGAAAAGAACTCCTCAGATTTGGATTTAAAATGGACAAAAATGTATTTTTTGTTTCCTTTGAGCTTTTTCATCCAAGTAACAAGAAGAAAGAAGACAATGATAAATAGATATTGAAATGTTAGATACAGTTGATTCTACCAGCAAGAAAGACAAGATATTGTAAAAATTTGATCTTTGACTCCTCTTCTGCAAATTTATGAAGATATGGTTTATTACCTCAGGCAAAATTATTGTGGCTGTATAAATTCCTGTAATTTTATTATGAGAAATAACAGCCACAGCATATCCCAGTTTCATGTGATGTTTACTTTTATAAGCACAATATTTTCTTAATTTCTGTTTAGTAAGAGTTTGGTGGTACAAAAACACTGATCAAAGTAAATACAAGACTGCTGAGAATACTTAAAATAAAAATATTACAAATTTAAGAAATACATACAACTATTTAAGTAGCTTAGTAAGTGTTATCGTGTGTGCACATGCATATCTACACGAGTGTGTGACAGATTAAAGGATATAAATACACTTGAATAGCAACACACTTTGATTACTATTTCTATGTTAAGAGGACAAGTATCATTTTGATTATCCTCAGACAATAAGAAATATGAAAGAACCATCAAATGCATAAATTAGGTCTTATTAGTATGTGAATGATGATAGAAAAATGTCTTCAATCAGAGTAGACCAGAAAGACTTCCACAGGACTTGTGTGTATAATACTAAAAGTATATTCACATTTTTTCTTTAATAGAAATTAGTTTAGAGTCTAAAAGAAATCATTTCTTATAAACATTTACACAAACACAACTTTTATTTCAAGAAGACCATGCAAAGAGAAACAATACAGCAAGAGATTTTCAACATTTCTACAGATTTTTCTGGAGCCATGGAAAAAACTACAATTGTATTGTAGTTTCTCTCCTAAATCATAGAATGCATTTACTTTCTTTGTTGCATTGATAAGTAAACATTTATTACTAGACTTGTTCAATATGGCACCATTGATTAAATAGGTTAATTTTCTTTTCCAACATCTATGCAAAGAAATACTTAAGAAATTTTAAGAGGAGAGTGAAATGTGATTGAAAATTTTTTTGATTTTGATCCCTTTTCCCCTTAGATATGCTGAACTATCATCTTTTTTAGAGCTGTGCTGAGGAACAGCCTAGAAACAGAGAACAACCATAATTGAACTCAATAGGATTCGCACTTGCAAATTTGACTTGGAACATTCCAAGGAGATGAGATGAATCTTTTTACCAACTGTATATTCTATTAGGATAGTAAAAAGTAAAATAGTTATGAAAAAAATAATTTACTAGTTAGAGAGTTATACAAGGTTACAGAAAAGACCTTGAAACAACAATTAATACTGGGAACTCCATGGATCATAGATAAGAAAAAGTAATATTAGAATTATATTGATGGTTCTAACTGTCATAAGGGCAACATGGTGAAAACATCTGAGGAAGAAGCACCTTACAAACTTAACAAACTTACTTAAACACCACCACAGCTTAAAAACTTTGCAACTCATAACTGCCTGCTTTTACACAATCAGAAAAAAGTTAGTCTTCATTGAGGTCTCTAAATGCATTATACAAACTTCAGGGTTTTATTTGGAATGAGTTTTAGGTGTTTTAAACCTAATAAAATGGTATTTAGCTGTGTGGTTCAAACTGAATGAATTCCCATTAAGCAGTCTTCTTGCTATTTTTTTCTGGTTAAACTGTAGCCATTATCAAACATTGAAAATTAAACACATTTCCCATCCAGCCGATATCAGAGTACTCCATAGCATCAATATCTGTGAAGAGTCTTTGATTCCCAAGTCCATTTTTTATTTTAAATATACATGAAAAACTGTGACATGAAAGTCAAATTTTACACATTTAACTGATTTTACAACTTCCCTGATAATAAGTCAATAAAATGGCTTATTTTATTTTGAGCACAGAAAGAACATTGTGCAATGACATCATGATTTGACTCTCTTTCACACTGTGTAAATGGACACACTGTGCATGGTTTTTCTGTATCTATGTGCTAGATCAGAAAAACTCTAATCTCATAACCCTTTCCAGGATTATTGGAAATAATAATCTCAGGTATTTAAAACTCAGGTAATCAAAGCACATTTAAATACTTAATCAACAAAAAGAATGACCATAAAATATTCATCACTGTCTGCATGAACACTTCATTCCACTTGGGGAAAAGAGGGCTCTTAAGGGTCCAGAAGAGAAGCCACTATGTTTTTCATGCACTTTTTTTGTATTTTTCTTTCCTGAGGCGAAGTAATGATGTGAAGTATTATTCTTACAAGGTCATATCATAGCAATTATAGGGTTCTGCCTCACATCAGAAGGTTTTCTGAGAAAAGCACTTTCATTACAGCATTACAGGAGGTGGAAAACATGCAACTGCCCCACAGAACTCTATTCCAATATTATCACTCCATTATTTTTCACCATGGCCTTATGTACTCATAAAATAATGATCACTACTGATCTTGGTAAATATCCAAAGGTCTGAGAGCAGTTACATCTTCGATCAGTATATAAAATATACAACTACAATGAATGAGAAGAAGTGATGCAAATTTTAAATTCAAAGAGGTGGAAATAAAAGAATTTAAAGTATTAATGCAAACAAGGAAGCATGAAACATTGACTTGCAGTAATAAGTAGCAGATATATATAAACCAGATGTGTACTTCACAGTTTTCAGATTTTGTGGTGATTCATTTACTTGTTTGAAATCATTTAGAGAAATTAACAATATCATTTTTAAGCTACCATGTGATGCAATCTGTAAAATGCAGTGCAAGAAAATTAGTAAACAAATTTAATTTAAAATGTTTGAAATTATCATGTTCAAGACACTATATACAGTAAGCGCAAGAAAAAAATATTTTCTCTAAAAAAGGTAATTTTCTAGAAAAAATCTAAACTAACTTGTAAAAATATTGATTGTGATTTAATACCTAATATCTATAAGATCAGCAAATTTTATCAGTAGAAAAAAATTCTTGATTTGTTGTGTTATGTGGAATAATTAACTCAATGTAGGCATCTGCTAGATTACTAAAATACCTGTCTTCAAGAAATATAATTTTCTGTTTTTCAAACAGAAGATTAAAAGTCTAAAAAAGAAATAAAATTTTAAAAAAAAACCACAAAAAAACACCCAACAAGATCAGCAACACAAAACAATGAACCCCCAAAAACCAAAAAACAAAGCCAAACAAAACCCAACTACCTAAATTGTTAAGGTGCCAAAATGGAAAATCATTCAACAAATTTGAAGACTAAAGAAGAATTAATATAAGATGTCTTTTAAAATGATCCCTTCCTGGCATTATAATTCCAGATTGAATTCCAACTAATGAACAGAAACTCATGAAAACCTAGAAATGAAAGTTTGTTTACAGGAATATAATTGTGATTATTAGGAACTGAAGTAAGGCCAAAGACTAGTGGCAATAGAAGGAAAAAAAATGAAAATTAACAACCTTATTAATTAATCAGATTAATCTGAAAGCACAGACAATGGAAAAGATAGTAATGAGGTCATGTTCATAATATTAATAAAATATTTAAACACAAGATTTATGGAAAAGTACACATTATTAATGAATGAATCTTAAATGAAGAAGACACAAAATGCAGAGGAAGAGACAATTTTCATTAGCATGATTTTTGTCCCATAAAACATTTTCACCAGCAAATTAGGAAAATCAGGTGAATTTGACATTTAGAATACGGCATCATAATTTGAAGAAAAAATATAATACGTGTAATTTTGAAAGAAAGTTAATATAATCATGTATTCAATCTGCAAAATATTGACAGAAACATCACAGTTACTTTCTGACTCGTGTTTACAATAATATTCAGCTACATACCTCTAAACACTTTTAATAACAGCCAAAAAAGTTAAATTTTGTTTTATCTTCACAAACATATTAAAACAAAAGAACCAAATACTGGTATTCATACCGTCATAAATCCATCCAGCAAACCTGAATCAGGCTTTGGGGGTGCTTGCAAGCGCTCCATAGACCACTTCTCAATGATAGATGACACCTGGGTATTTTCTGTGTTTAGAATTCTGAATCCAGTCATATTGACACCACTGTACCGATAGGGCTCCACATCCAAGGCAAACAGGTCCTGAAAAAATCACCATTGCTTAAATTCTGTAATACAGCACAGTTGCTATTTCAATTGCCAGACCATCTCCCCAGATGAGAGCATGGTAATTTCTCAGTGCTATTTATGCTGGGAAGTGTGTTCTGCTTATCTGTGAGCAACTTGGCTGCCTTTATGGTGGGAGTAATCTGATTCTCAGAGGGAGAACAGACTTTCAGGAAATGTTAATGCGATTACAGAGCTAGGTAGGCTAAAATACTACAGTAAGCTTAAATTTTCAATTTTGAAATATCAATATTAATGGCTAGCTCTTGAACTTACCAGAAATCAAATAGACTTCAAATAATAAAATAAACTGGATAACAGTTTCCTTGAGCTTTCACTTTCAGTGAAACTTAAAAATGTTAATCTTAGGGGGATAAATTGGTGGAGGGAAGTAGGCAGAGAGTGGGGGTAATGGCGAGCAGAGACAAGGAGAAATGTACATGGCTTTAAATTTGATCAAAAGCATTTCTCACAGTCATCAACATACTTCCAAATATGGACATATCTTTGATTAGAAATTCATCTTTGTAAGATCAAAGATGATGTGTTTTCAGTATATCTGTATGTATGTGTGTGTACAGTTAGCTCTCAAACAGACACAGGGCAAATAAATTAATAAAAAGTAAAATAATTCACATTTTAGCTCAAGAAAGTCAATTGAAGGCTATCCTAGTGCTTTGATCAAATCCTAAGAAGCAATATAGAAACAGCAGTTGACTTCAGGAAACTCAGGTATAAAATCAAGTTTTGAACATGACAAAAAATGTATTCAAGGTTATACGTAATATATTATTTCCCTATAACAAAATTTTAATTTATTTAACATAGAAATTTAATCCCATAATTCACAGGTAGCATTAATCTAATTTTTAATTTAACTTTTGTTGTCAGTTAGCTTTAGGTACAACACTTGCTTCAATCCATTTTGTTTACTGGCTAGAGCTGAAGAAGATCAAATACTGTATTACAGAAAACCCAAATATAACACCCATTGTTAATATCACAAAGCCCACAAAATATCAATCAGTTATCAATCACTGTAATTCTGTAGCTAATAATAAGATATACTTTCCCATACACAATATTTAAGATATGCAGATTACAAAATTAATTTAAAATAGCCTAACTCACATCCTCTTTGCAAAGAAATAAAACATTCTATTGCAAAGGAAATGTTGTACATAACTAGAACTGTGTTACATCTTTCTCATTAAAAAAATTATCTCATATTTTACTGTGTCAGATTTTTAATCCAAACATATCCATGTTTACACTGGAATGTAATAAATATACACAATATTATTATGCATATATTACAAATGCACACAGGTCAGTGTATTAATGAGCCAGTGCATTACATCCTGAATCAATCAAGAGGAGATTACACAGAAGATTGTTGTAAACACTGTGACTGGAAAATTTATTTGACAAGACTTTCACCATGTCAGGTAAAAAGCAATTGATATATAAAAACAACTAAATTCTGATGTTGGTTCCAGAGCTACATTGCAAAATCAACATCTATTATATGTTCATGCACAGTAAATTATCTCTTGATAGTTGCAAGTCAATACAGTATTCTTGTCTCCATAAAAAATCTAATGTTTTAATAAGTAAACCAGAATGAAAGAAAATTCTGCTTTAAGAGTGCCCTTCCAAAGAACAGGATAGTACTCTAAGAAACAATTTTCATCAACATCAAAATAAAAATTTTAAAAATAAGAAAAAAACTTCAAAACATCCATAATCCATTTTTATGGAGGGAAATCTATTTATTGAAGAAAATTCCATTGCATGCAATCCTAAATCTATAAGTGACAGAAATTTTACCCTTCTAAAATAAGATAGGTATTTGTGCAGAATGTGCGTTTGACCTTGACAAATTATTTTGCTTTCTATCCAACTAGATATTTCATGTTAATACTTCACATGAACTTCTGTTTTGTGACTCTGAGGTGGACTCCTACCCTACCACAAAAGACTCATTTTTATAAGAACTTAAACATGTATGTGACTTAAAACATGGGTCATTTCAAGAATAGTTTTGCCAAGGCACATATGTCACGTGTTTGTCTCATACTTTTTTTTTAAAAACACAATGAACTGCAATCTAATTAGAGAAAATTGAACAAAAATTCAGGACAGAGAAATGTACACAACTCTGGAGACTCTGTCGTTTCTAGAACAATATTTTACCAACTTTAGAACTGCATCTTAGTCTGTGATCAGGAAAAAGGACTTCATACAAATGTTTGTTTTGTAAGAGCATTCACATTTTAAATGTTTGTTTATTGCAAATGATGGATCCAAGAATGATCAAATTCATTCTAAGTTACATTTACAGTGGACACCAAAGAATATTACATAATTCATGTGCCTAAAAGGCTCATACGAATTGTTAAATAAAATGCTGCTGAGATTCACACCAAATTATTCATGAATCATATGACAGAAGAACTACCTTGTAAAGTGCTGGATTAAAAATATGGAATATATGAGCACATTTTAAAATATCTTAATCTTCACATATAAACAACTAAAAGACAAAAAGGAGAAAACTGCGTAAAATAAACAATGAATTATGAATTAAACATTTAACCCTCCTTGAAAATTAAAAGCTGCAGTGCTATAGCCAGAGGCTTTGTTCAGGTCTATCAGTTTTCAGGGCATAGTGTTGAACAATAATTAAACCATCCTGATGAATTTTCACTGAAAGTAAGAAAACTTCAGCAAAGAAAACATCTTGCACTCACACCCCATTCCAGAGAGACCTTTTCCACTTTGTTAAATAATAGAATTAGGAAAGTAATATCTTTGTTGGATGTCATCACTATGATTTCACAAGTCACTTACCAGTGTGGTAAAGATATAGTGATAGTATTCTGTCATCATCCCCATAGCTAAAGCCTTGAAAAAAAATAAACAAAAGATTAATGTTAACACGTTTTTATCACACAAATGAAACACTGAAAAAGAACACTACTAAGATCAGACTATAGGGTTGGAATTATGCTAAAATTAGGTCAAGCAAGTCATTTCTTAGCAGTTAGAGAAGATAACTGACTATTAAAGGAATTTATGAACCAGATCTTCTGATAGAAAGAGTATTATTAGACTGTTTAGTGCAGTAAATGTGAAAGAGGCTTGTATTTTTACATACTAATGGATACATTAAGTTACAACACATTATTTGAGACGACAATATTTTCATTCATTATTGAAACTTTTCTTTAAAATGAATTACCTAATAGGATTTTTCTTTTTATTTTGATGGGCAATACCCATTTAAAAGAAGGACCCAAGCTTATATTAGACATGTGCACATTTTTCCAACCATGGAAGAAAATTCTCAAGTTAAATTTTGAACAGCAAGAGAGATGCTACTTAAATTAAAATGAAGAAAAATATCCACATAATTATTTTATATATTCAGGTATCTCTCAAGTGCCTTCATGGCTCTCGCTCACTATGTAGCACCAAGTAATTTTTGATAAACTGTGCATTTTAAAATTCTTTCCTTTCAACTGCATAAAAAAATGTAGATAAAAACCTATGTTTTATTATGTTTATTCATTAAGGGCATTTTCTCCTGAAAAGCGTGTATTTTCATGCTTTGCACAAAAGTTGCCTTAGTATGTTCTTCCTGTCCAGGAACTATCAAAGTAAATCTTTGCCAAGTTGCTACCAGATGGACTCCTTAAAGACACTGAAGGTCACAATTATACCACTGTGACAATATCAGAATTTGTATTCAAAAGAATTGACACCATTCTGGAGGCTGTGGTGGCCTTTTTACTTGTGACATTGTCCAAAAAAATCATGAAATTAATAGTCTGCATAATCTTTTCCAAAGAAAAAAATCTAAAACTAATCCAAATATCAGTTGCAAATCAGATTTTACTGTATTTGAAACAAGATTTTGAAAAAAACCCACACCATTTTTCCAGAGACGCCTATACATGTGTATTTAGAATTCCAAAATACTTAGAACTAGAGTATAATGTTCCAGTAGCAATTAAATTCCTTTATACACATGAAAACCACATTCTTGTAAGAAATGTTACAACTTCACTAGGAACTCTACAACTACAAGCAGTCTTAGTTTCTATAAGAACATTTTTTAAAATAAAACCAAAGTATTTTCCTCTATATATGTAACACATTTGCAGTCACCTATATCATAACTGCTCCAAATTCTTTCATACTCCAAAGGATCCCTACACAACATCCCACTCATGTTCCTTATTCTGCTATACAACGATGCTGTCTCTTTTCCAGGCCTTCCTTCTTTCACCTTCTCACTTCTCTAAAGATCTCACTTCTTTTCCTCTTCAAACAATATAAATTCTCTGTTCTCATTATTATAGTGCTTCTCTAACCTTTTAAATTATGTATGGTTTCCCTGGTTGCCTGGTGATGTAGATAACAATGAGATTTGCCTTAATTTAAGTAAGTTTGTTTGATGGATGGATTTTTTTTTTTTACTTTTCATTAGGTATTTTTGGCCAGCAAAGAGTAGTTGTCATTTCACTAGGTTCTCAAGGTACTTTGTTCTCTTTATTTTCAATTTGTGCTGTCTTCCACCATCTTCACCCTTAATCTTTCCAATCATCCTCTCAAATTGAAAGTCCTTGTCATGTCTCCCAAGATTTATCTCTCCATTATCAGGGAAAGAAAACTGATCAGTCAATAATTCAGAAATGGATATATAATTTTTTTTCAATAATCACAGATAAACACTATATTTGGAATATTAACATTAAATAATAAATATATTATCAACAACCCTTGTGTCAATTTTGACAGTAAGTGCTCACATTCAGCTTCAAAACTATGAACTTTGGGCATATTTAAAGAATTGCAGTATAGGTTCTGAATGGAAAGAAAAAAATCTACTGTATCTGTATAAAGATCTAAACCGTGATTAAATAATTTTTTCTGTATCTCTCCTCTGTAATCTTTAGGGTGAGCAGCTTACTTTGATGAAAGAGTTCACAATTGATTTAAAGATGCTGGTTGCTCACTCTTGGGTAGTGGGACATGATTAAAGACACAATGAATTTAATTTTGTTCACATTTCCCTCTGTTCTTCCATTTTTCACAATGTGGTATACTGTTTTTTCACCTAAAAATCTTCTAGGTACCATATCAGTAATGTATCTCATTGGAATTATTGTTAGTATTACAGCTTAATATTGCCATCAGTATATTTTCCATCTGCATTGTTTAGATTTTAAATATTTAAAATAATTAAATGTACATTCAATGATTTGGACTAAACAACTAGAATAACTAGGCTAGATTATGTTTAGAAAAAACCACCAGCAGAGGTTTAAAATTACTAGGAGCTAATAAAAGTTTTTCAATCAATGAACAAAAAAGAAAAGAAATTATGTTATGCACTTAAGCTTACTAGCAATTTTAATTATAGCTGCAATCATACCTGTAACCTAATCTAATGAGACACATGTTTCCAACTCTTAAATACATTTTATTTTCAATTTAGACCCTACAGTTTTCTAGCAAACCTAATATAAACCTGAATTCAAGTCACTAAAAGCTATGTTTTAGAAGTATTTCAGTTTAGTATTCTTCCTATCTTATTTACTGGAATTTATAAAATAAAAAAACATGGGGAAGATGGTCTCTGAGCCAGTTAAGTATTTGGAATTCTGCTGTATCTCACCTACTCATCTCACTTGAATGTAGTATTTTCAAAGCATCAACCTAAACGTACTTGGGTGTTTTGCAGTTCCATTATTAGTGCAAAGAGAAAATGGCTCTAAGATATCAATTGTTTTCAATGGAAGACATTAATGTGGTTTGTTGGTAACATAGTATTTAGATATCATTGTCTGATTAGGAACAGACATCTTAGAGGCCTCAAATAAAAACAAATACATAAATAAATATGTACATACATAAAGATTTGATATATAAAATAGCATTAAACAAGCATTTAAAACCATGCTTAAAGCATTAATTCTCCAAAGTACTGGTTCTTCTTAGCTGAAAGACTAATATACCTTCATGTTCCTCCTGGATATAAATTAATTAAACTCTTTCTTTGTAAAAGCATAATTAAAGCACCTACCATTTGTGTCACCAATGAAATTACCTTAAAATCCTTGGTTGATTTTCAGTTGGGCCTCAGTAAAACTGACATACAATTTCCCTCGCTTGCTAAATACCATTAGGTCTGGGTAATACTTTTATTTATTAGGGATGAAAAAGATTAAGACATGAGCAAAATGAGGATTACCTGTTTCAAGATGCCTGCTGCCATTTCGTGGCTGCAGTCAAAGATTACATGGAATTCTTTGCCTCTTTTCATCTCCTTTAGCAATGGCTTTGCATCTTTTGTGTCAGCTGGTAACTGACGGATTTTTAGCCTTAGGTTGTATCGTGACGGAGCCTTGATGAGCTCTTGTAATCGAATGAGACCTTAAAGAAAAAAGGAGTCAGGAGAAAAGAAAATTACCAAAACAAGACCTGAACTGCTAGCAGGAGAACATACCATAAGAACTCAAAGTTTCCTGATTTTTTTTTTTCTCTTCTCAGTTGGTTGGAACTGATACTCAAAAATGTTATTAAAAAGAAAAATTAAGTATCTGTATTCCCAACACTTTAGCACAAGTCTCTCCCTTAATATGAATGGAGAGTAGCAGCCTCATTTAGGATTACCTTAAAACAGACAAATCTTCCTCTAGCATTATCATGCAACTATGACATCCTCTTCGAAGAACATAGTACTCTAATTCAATTAAAGCCATATCCTAGATTAATAGTTTTTAATCAGACTAGACAATCTCCCAAATCATAAATCAAGTTTACATACAAAGTTGTGAATAATTTCAGCACTGTAAAACACTCTCACATGAATCTGTTCGCATATTTCTGTACTGAACCACTTTTCAAGAGCAGCAAGACACAAAAGTAGCTTTACACTACTCTGCCAGTTTTGGAATTAAAATCACTCCAGAACAAAACTTACCATGTTTGTGGAAGTGACTTTCAAATTAATTGATTGTATGAAACATTACAGTGATTCATGATGTTCAAGTTTTCTGCACAAGTACTGAGTATTTTAATATATCAAATGTTAAAGGGAAGACTGACTATTCTCTCTTGACTGCAAACTGTCCTTTAAAAGCATTCTTTACTCAAATGGCAGACTCCCTAATATTTTCAGGGGTTACACCAATCACATTTGTTACACTTTAGAGAGGGAATAGACAGTTAAGCTGTCGAGGAACTTTGAAATGGGACAGAAAGAAGGGGAAAAGGGATGTTGTTTTTTTTCTGTAACAAGTTTCAATTACAAAATTTTGGTAAGCAAATTTAAAAATACAAATTGACAGGTCCCTTTATCTATCACCATTGCTTGCACCAACTCAATACAATTCTGGTCTTTTACTATAGGTCCAAGATTTGTTAACAGAATGGCAAGAAGTGTTTTCTTGCCTACAGGGATTTTTGAAGTAATTGTTTTCCAATATCCTAATCAATTAAACACATAGTTTAATTAGTTTGAGTATCACAGATTATTCTAGGTTGGAAGTAACCCACAAACACCATCAAGTCCAGCTCTTAACTGAACAGCCCATACAGGGATTGAACCCACAACCTTGCTGCTATTAGCTCCATGCTCTGAGATAACCTCAAGAAACCGCGGTGGGTGAAACCCAAGAATTCCAAAACTTCCATGTTTTGTTCTATTCCAGAGCATTACCCAAGAACATCAGTCCTTAAAGGTCCTAACTGGGCTGTTCAAGAATTTAAAAAAAAATTAATCTTCATAAATCTTATCATTATTGTACTACCTCTGAGAAAAAAGAAATCACACCAACATTTGAAATAGAAGATTTACAGAAGCAGGAACAAGAGCAAGTAAAGGCTGACAAGGAGAATGCTAGGATAGTGTCTGCCTTCTGGGTTATCTATGTATCTGATAGAGAAGTGATGAGCAGCAAACAAAGTACTGCATTAGAAGGCAGTACAAAAGGTAGAAAGCTACCAAAGAAACCTGAGCATGACAATATGGGGAATAACACCTGTGAATGCATATCTCTTTAAAAACACTGACTGGACCTCAGTCCTGGGGCAGTACACACATGCAGGCAAGCACATGAAGTATCTGTGCTTTCAATTACTAATAGGAACCAGCGATATTTCTCAAAATATATTTTCAGATAAATTAAATCTGAGACATAAGCAAATTCCAGGGTTTTCAAAGCTGTTTTTTTCTCCTGTTCTCATCAACGTGAAATAAAAAGCAATCTTAAACCTTTAATGTGTAATATTGTTCATGGCTTCTACATGTAGCAGAATATTTAATTTTAGTAATAGTTACAGTGAGCACATACTTCCATTTTTAAGATTTTAACATATATATTTCCCCATGTTTCCAGCCACCAGTAAAGTTGTGATGGATTAAGACAGGGAATAAAACATGTTCCAGTCTACTAAATGACTCACTTCAGTGGTCCACTTGGCCACCCACTATAAGGAATAAATTCTTTACTGGCATATGTTCAAAGCTTCCAGCTTGCTGGGCTCTCAGCAGTATGATTTTGGAAAATAAAATCCCCTCACTTGCGAGCGGGTGAAGACGTGGGACTCTGTGGAGAGCGCATGGTGCAGGGTGCTGCTGAGAAAATGTGTCATGGGTGGCAAGTACCCCTGCCACAGTTACCCTACAGCCCCTTGTTGCAGAGAAATACCTCACAGAACAAAAAAATATCAGACAGTGCTGAGCACACCTTACTCTGGTATATTTTATTCCTTTGGTAAAATGTTGAGAAGCAGGATTTCCACATTCAGGCATCAGTGGGAACTGAGAACGAGTAAAGGCTTTCCAGTTCTGGATCAGACACAAAAGCTGGCTCTTTTAAATACTAATAAAAGGCTAGAGGTTTTCTGCTACACTATAGTATCTACTATTTGGGATGCGGCATTTGTGTTTTTTAAAGTGTGCAAAGAATAAATTAGTTTTACTGAAAAATAAAACCCATCAAAATAATTTTCTGAAGAAGAACAGAATAATTCATCTAAAAACAAACAAACAAAACCTTTTCTAGATTAAATATTCAACAATGGGTCATTATTTGTAACCAAATTAAAAATTAAGCACTGGAAAGATATAAACCTAAAGTACAAGGTCCTGCATATAAACTACAACACTCAAGTTCATCTATGGACAATAACTGCTTCCCAACTCCTGGCTGCCTGATTTTCTCTTCCCCAGAACACCCTAACTTCCCGGCTTCTGCAGGAATAGCTTCTGCAGTAGCAATGGCAAAAAAAGTTCCAGGGGATCAGAACATCACACAGTTTAGGACTAACCAGGCAATACACACAGGATATAAATAAATTGTGTCCATATCCTTCCAGTAGCAATCTGTTTAGAGTTCAGTTTTTCACAGCTATCAGATATCATATGTTAAAGGCATTTTTACAGTAAAGCTAATGCCTTGGAGTAACACAAAATGAGCTCTACCTTATTTAGTCTCCTTAACATTTAGTCCTGAATAGGTGAAGTCAGACAAGTTAATTGTTTGTTTTCATTTTTATATGTTACCAAAATTTGTTCTATTTTTTCACTTTTTCCATTTGGATGATTGGGATTCCTGAGACTCAAAAAAAGATTGCTTGTCCCTACTGTGTGCAGTTTCTCTGTGGGACTCAATTTCTACCCTTCTATCCTTTGTATATATCGGTCATTTTAGGTCAAACAAACATATTTACACATTGGCTAAGATTCTTGAGCTACTGTTAATACCAAAGTAAGTTTCATTGGTGTTGTCTAACATCAGAGGAAGCATCATAACAGGCTGGTTATGTAGGGTAAAAGTAGCAAGCTGTCATATACTAAGAAATAAAGGTTTCTAAATCAGCAAAGGACAGTTTCAAAAGGACACATATGTAGCTTATCAAAAGGAGAGCTATCAGAACCTTCAATGAAGGGAGGAATGTAATTCAAGAACTACAAGCACTATGAAGCTAAGAACAAAACAAGTCCTTTCTTCACCATGATTTTGAGATCTAGATTATTTTTATTGAACAAATGTCTAGAATAATTTAAAAATAATTTATTTAAAATACAATATGAATTTCAGGCCTGAGATGAAATCCTTATTTTATTAAGATTTACAAGATCCCCATGTAATGTAAACAAAATTACAAAAAAAAACCCCACCATAAAAGAAACCGACAAAAAAACCCCAAAGCAAACAGAACACAACCATTTATGTGTACAAGCCCCTAAAAAAACCAAAATCTATTTTACAACAGTTTAGAAATAATAGCGGCATTTTGGGAATGTACTTCCTGCATTTTCTTTCACCAGGGACACCTTTTTCCTGTCCCTTTAAACTCTCAATTCCTTCTTTTAGCAGCCACTGTGATAGAGCCCTACCTCTGAATGGCTGGGAAGAGTGCGGTGTGAGTAACTCTTTTCAGAAGCTGCCATCAATTCATCGTTAAGGAGAATCCTGAAGGAGCAGTTTGTGAGCTCTCCAGCTGGCATCTTCCTCCAAAGAGATCAATCACATTACCTCCTCGACATGTTCAACTTCAACCAGTCCAGGAAGCAAGAGCCCCAAGTTTGTTTTAAAACCTGTCTCCAGCTCAGCAGTCTTGCGGGCCATTGCTACGCCACCTGGCCTGCTCATCAAACTATTTATCATTTCCATTAATGCTGCCTTTGTGCTGCACAGGAAGAATGCAAGCAAATGCACTTTGCAATAGGCTTTCTGTAAGAAAACACTAATGCTCTTTTAAAGGCTACTCCTTATCTTTACCACATCAAAAATTTCAAAGTTAATAATATACTGATTTGCGGAACCTACAGGAAACAGTCTTTCTATTTTTAGCAAGTTGTTTCTTCTCACACCTCTTTGTACCCTCCTCCTACCATAACAACCCCCTGCCCAGTTTTTTTTGGTTGTGTCTCATAAAAATCACATTCTGTATTGGACTTTGAAAGGGATATGGGTAGAAGGAAGGAGAATGCTGGTTTATTGGCATTGACAGAATTTTTTGCATCAATAGGAACAGTTAATTGCTGCAAAATGACTCACAGAGATTACCCATGAACTCTAAAGTTTAGTTTTATCATCTTCAACAAAAAGAAAAAGCACCTCTAGTGAAAGTATTACAAAGAAATTGCACTAGCTAGTAGGGGTTCTTGAACAGTGGGTTGTTCTGTGCTCTTTGTGCTGTTCTATCTAATAGAGCAACACCATTAAGAAAAGCACAGAGGAAATAAAGACAAAGGAAAAAAACAGCTTGCATGTTTATTCATATTAAGCTTTTTTTTTACTACATTAAGATCATTTCACTCAATTCAGCAGTGTAAAGCATTCTTGAAACGATCAGCAGTTATATTTAATTCCATTTAGATATATTAGCAATGGTGGATTTAATGGAAAAATTCTAAGATATATAGTCCAGGAAAAAAAACTGTCTTTTCACTCTAAACATAATTAATACAGATTTTATTAATAGCTTTAGAGTCCAAAATTTTAGCAGGATTTTTCAGTCATATAGTTAAAGGGTTGGATAGCAATCAGAATAGTACAACTGTATGTATGCATTTATATATTTTACAAATATTAGCGCATTAGAGTCTGATGCCAGTTGCAGTTTGCAATATTTAAAATGTACTATGATTAGTGGCAGTGACATGAAGTGGAGTTCAAGGATATCTAGAATTATGTTGATTTATTTTGCTGTTAAACAGGACTTCTACAAGGGAAACCATAACACTGAATCAGTAAAAAGGAGGAAATGTGTCTGGTAACTGACTTCAAAAGAACTTTAGCCAAAGAAAACTCTATTTAACAAGCTCTTTGTCAAGAATATAGTTGCTCGGTTTCAAATATCTTTAGCTGAAAATTTAAAAATTAGATTCATGAGGGCAAGCCAATACACAAGAGTTGTCCATGACAACAATAATATTTGCTCAAATTAATTCTGGGGTGTATTTGTATGACACAATTTCCTTCTGGGGGAAAAAGTGCAGATGTATAAAGTGAGCACAATGTCCAACTACCTAAACCTATGTCCCTATCTCCTTATCAAACCATACAGTGTGACTCTTTGCCAAACTCTTCCTCAAAGATACAAAAGAACCACAGTTTATAAATCAGAACAACCTTAGACTATATTGACATGTTCTATCATATCTTAAGGAATCCATGCCAAGTGCCATATTGCCTATAAGTGGCCTTTCACCTGTATAAATACATTTAAAGTATTTACACTGGAGCAGTTTATGCTTGGGGAAAAAATAATTTGATCATCAATTTGGGATTCTTGAGAAGAGGGAAAGGAAAGATTGGAGGAGTAAACAATATAGTTCTTTTGAGTATATCAGTAACTACAAGTTTTAGTCACCCTGAAAAGCCAGTTCTGGAACAGTGAGTGTGAGAGGGCAAATAAAAGTTACATTATTTCCTACTGAAAACATTTTCTAGAACTATCTCTTGGATGATAGCCATGGCAGTAATCAGAGAAAATGCTTCAGTCTAGGCAGTTTCTTCTGACATTTTTTTTCCTAAACTGTAATAGAATAGAATCATAGAAACATTATCCAAGATCACAGAGCTCAACCTTTGACCAAAGACCACCATGTCAACTCGAGCACAGCCCTAAGTGCCAAGTCATTTCTTTGAAAACTTTCAGGAATGGTAACTCCACCACCTCCCTGGGCAGCCTGTTCTAATTCTCAATATCTGAGAAAATTCTCCCTTCTAAAACAAACAACAAAAAAAAGGAAGAACTATATTTTTAATTACACATATCTGTGCAGGTATGACATGCATTTGAAATATAAAACATTGAAACCATGCTTTGAAATATTGTGAAAATTTACGTGTCAAGACTAAGCCATAAAAAAACAAACAGCCCTAAATTCCAATCCCCCTTTCTTTTTGACCAAAATAAATAATAATTTCCATACAATTACCTAGTACAGGAAAGCAGAAGTGTTTAAAATTATATTCATGACTAATATTGATGTTGCAAATACTAAAATAACATATATAGAATAGACTAGCTTTAGGATCAAAACCAAAAATCACCAAACAAGAAAACCCTGGATCCAGGTTTAACTCCATAGAAAGTCAAGATTTCTATTCCAATACTGTTCATATTACTTAATTTTTCTGTGTCTTGGGTCTTAGCATCAGAATGCTAAATCCATTGTACTGCTGTTTCAGCATAACCAGCTGTAACTGAAGAGCAAGGCAATAATCAGCTTTATTGTTTTCCTTAAATGTGCTAAGCAAGCACAGCAGAGCTTGGGTGCGAGCATCTTTTATAGTTGCAAATAGCCAATCCAAATTCAGATTATTTCCAGTAACTATTCTTTTCTAATAAAGGCTTTGCAGTACTGCAGTGAAAAAAGCCCTCTACCCCATCTCACGCAGTTCCACAAGAGAGAATCAATGTGCTACTAAAGTTCAGAAAAGACCTGCAGTTCATGGAACAGTTTTGATCTAGAAGATCACCATACCAAGATGACAAAAACCTCTTTTCATGCCACCTAAGTATACTTATCAGATGCAGCCTACAGCAGCTAGAAGAAAAATAAAAATATAAAACTCAGAGTCCTGTCCATCCTTTCCTCACCTTTGCATCTAATGTGTGGAAATGTAAGAACAAATAGCATAATGGAAGGAAATGCTGAAAATTAAGACAACATTCTGCCCTATTAATATATTAGATTTGTCATCTTTTTCTGGTTTCTGGCTACATTTGACACTTATATATGTCAAATGCTCTATTATGATACACCTGATTTGAAATGCTGTTATAATTCTATTTTCTAAACATGCTTTTTTGAACATTTTTTTAAGTTTTATCATTAATTCAGTATTATGATGGTTACAGCAATAAGAAGTAACAGTTCTGGGCATTTCAAAGTAATTATCATAATTGTGTGGAATATGATCTCTCAAGTGGCTGATCTATGAGCAGTGCAGGTTAATGAGGGTGAAGAGTGAAAAAAAAAAAGATATGCTACAATCAAAGGATAAAAGATTTGTCAACAATGTCAGGATCAATGATAAAAGAAGCAGTAGAACAAGTTAACAATTCCTAGACATACAACAGAAGTATTACTATTGTATCAAACTATACAAAGCTGAATAAAAAAATTGCCCACTATAAATCAAAATGGACTTAGCTTGAAAAGATGCATAAACGAACATCCTCAGATGGAATTTAAACCAGCTTAGCACATTTATTCTTGGAAGCAAAAGCAACTTCATTTTTGCTTGAAAAAAAAGAAATTAGTAAGAGTGCAAGAGATAAGAAAAACTCAGCAATTGAAGCTGAAATGAATTAAGACAGTAATATTTTAACTGAGAGTGGCACAGAGCAATTCACAAATGGACTGGCATCACAAGTATATTTCAGAGTGTTCTCCCAGCCAGAGGGCAAAATATGTAATACTGAAATAAGAGTAAAATTTTACTTTAGTTTGGATAAATCTTAAATGTATGCCCCATACAAGAATGGGAAACTGATCTTGTCTCACATTTCCTCTTTTCATTTTTTATTTAGTTTTCCTGTCACATATTTTTGTATTTGGGCATAACAAAAAAATTTCCAGTCTTAATGAAAGGAGCAATTCTTTGGTTCAAAAGTTCCCTAGACATTTTTCTGTAAGATTAAATTCTTAAGTTTATTCAAATCCACAAAAGCAAAAAAAATTTAAAGCACTATCTGGAATATATTCATTGTTATAACCTCTGTAAATATTACCCCCACTTCTGTTCCTTAGAAAAACAGAAAATAGAAAAATACTACTTATTCTAGGAAAACACTATAAAGTACCTTATGGATTTTGAAAATTTATCTATTTTAAATCCATAGATTTATTTTTGTAATATTGAGTCTTGTTGCAGTAAGTCTAAATTCAATTATTGGCCAAAATATGGGTGAAAGTTGTATTAAATGTTTTCCTGAAAGATGGGCTAGAATCATGCATTTTGTTAACTTAACATTTACTTTGCTTTTCAAAAAATTAATTAAAGTCAAAGAACAATTACAGGCCCATTCACCAGAAAATAATAACAGAATTTAACTCTTTTTCTTCAGACAACTAGCTAAATTCATTGCCAACATATGCATAAAGACTAAAAGAGCTTGGAAGTGAAACTTTAACTTCACAACGTCCTCCATACTGCTGATATATTCATATAACAAATTCATATAACAAATATATCTGAACTTTACAGAATAAATGTCCAATAATTGCCTTAATAAAGGAGTACACCAACCAGCTACATCCAAATACCACAATTAGGTTTAGTACATAACTACTAATGGAGTCTTCACTTACAACTACTGTGCACAGCACTTGAAACACACTGCATTTAAGAGACACTATGGAATATGTCATCATTCAGGAGAATATTTTTCATTATCCAAATTTTTAGTGCTGTTATTCATTATAATTTTACCAAATTTGAATTTATTAAAAAAGGCTTAAAAGTCTATTTTCTTCAATGACATTATTCAATAAATGTGTTACAAATGCTGTAACATCTCTGAACTGGTGACTGAAAAGACGTTGAACAGAACTACATGCCATTCCAGTTTGTACTCATGGGAAGCTTCAAGTCTGGTTTGTTCACAGTGGAAAATATAACCCTTCTTTAGATCCTCTTAATTCACTCCACTAAAGCAACACAAAATAACTATTAAGTGATAATGCACAAATTAGAAATGAACAAGCACAGTTCCATTTAACATTCTGTGCTAAGCTATACCACCCCAGTCTCTATCTTTGATATGATTTACACCCAAATTTATTTATTTGCAGAAAAGGTACCCACCTAGCCCTTCATAAGCAACCAGTAGTCTGAATTCTGCATTTGCTTCATAGAACCAGAATAAATGCTAGCTAGAACTGCACAAGTCAAAACATTATAAATATACAAAAGTACAAACAGATGAAGTTTTCATCTATACATAATATAAATATAAATCAAATTTGAGAAATCAGTATCAATGACAGTTGAGCAACTTAATATTCATTTATAATTTAATGTTTCTGCACATTTGACAGAGACATTATCCAGAACCAGTGGCAGTTAATAGTCATGATAGAGACCTTTGAAGGTCACCCCTACCTGCCTTTTCTCTTTCTATTCTGTCTAGCAAGATTAAAATGAAAAGAATTATGTTTTAAAAAATTAGAATAAAAATTAATAATATTTTTAAAAAAAGAAAACACAAACCAACAACACCCAGAAAAAAAACCCCAACAAACCACCAAACTCATGTGGTGGATTTTCCATAGCTTTTCAAGGACACCAGTTATTTAGTTCTAACCTAAATATTCCTAGCTGAGGTCTTTCTGCTACAGTTTTAAACTAACTAATAGTGTCTAACTATTCTCTAACCTAGAGGATAGTTTATTTGTTTCCTTTTGCAAGACTTTTTTTGTCCACTTCCACTACAGAAAAGTAGCGCTCTTAGACTCTTCTCCTCCCAGAATATATTTTCCTTAACCTCTGATGTGGAGAGCCCTCATCTTTCCTGAGATATGCTGCAAAGAGCAATATAATAAAATGTGACACTGTTTTTTTATGCAGATGAAATTTTAATTACCTAGGAATTTCTTACACATGGAATTTCAGATCAGACACCTGAGTTCAATGTTATGTTTTCTTTCTCATAATGCCATTGTTGGTTTATTCACAATGTGACCAAGTCTTATGCTTGAGAGAGAACTATTAAAATACTTTAACACAAATTATATTTTCTAGAGTATTGTAACTTCTGAGACTGCCACCTGCATATGTAATTTATATGCTCTTCACATCAGAAAATTAACCTTGCAAGTCTATCTTTTCAGTAAGCTGCAACCAATCTATTTGTGTTTATTACTCTTACTTTGCATCCATTTGACAGTTTCATAAAGTACCTATGGTTCTAATTTGCATATATGAATGTCAACTTGAACAGTTTGGCTTTCTTAACTCAATATGCATCACATCAGCTGGGTTTTTTTCTTTCCCACAAGGCACACTGACCTGGCAAAGAAGGAAGTTTTACATTATTTGCTCCTGATAAAGGAAACCTCACAGTTTCAGCAAACTTAACACTTTTAGACTTTGTTAGAGCTTACAAGTAAATAGGATTCTTTTTTCCCAGGAATAGAAATTCAGTTTATTTAAAACAACAACAACCAAAACAAAACAAACCAACAAGAACAAAAAAACCCAACTTAACCAATCAACCAGAAAAACAAACAAAAAAACCTCCCAAACAAAACAAAGCAAAACACTCCAAACCAACAAGAACAAAAACAAACCAATAAAACTAAACCAAATTAACAAATTCATACTGCAACTTCACTTTATTCTACCCAATTATAAGCGGATTCCATGTCAGGAAGGAAGTTGTTTGGAATAGGTGGATGACTTAGATGTTAATTAAAGATAAGGAAAGAGGATAAGTGTATTTCAAAATCTGGACAAATATCAAAGTTGGGATGCACCTGAGCTTGCCTACTTTACCCAAACTTCTCAAACCTTGTCTACTATCCATATTCTCAAAGGTAATTATTAATTGAAGATCACCTCATTTAAAGTTTTTCAGAAGTCTCCTGCTCCAATGATTTGAAAACTTAGGCTCCTTGATAATTGTTGCTTCTTTTGAACCAATCTTAATGTTATTTACTCTTCATTTTAGAATCCAAATAATTCTATTGGGAGAAACTACAGTTTTAATAATATTCACTTAATCATCATAGAATCATAGAATACTCTTGGAAGGGACCCACAAGGATCACTGAAGTCCAACTCCAGGCCCTACACAGGACAACCTTAAAAATCTCACCACTTCCTTGAATTCTGTTTAGTACATTTTGCTGCTTTGCACTTTCCTAATTATAAACCATTATTTTTCGTTCCCAAGCCTTGAGTCAGTATCAGAAATATCACAAGTATTTTCAGTATTAAAAAAGTCAACACATACTATAACCTCTTTCTAAGACTGCTTTAGCAGCTGTGTCCTATATTTCCTTTCCCAGCAAACACCTAGTTTGAGATATTTGTTGATATTAAAATACTGCCTGTGGTTAATTTTGTTAGATGATTCTAGATGGATGGGAAGCAAAAGCCTTCTCTCCTTAATTTTGATAGCTTAGTGATTGTTTTGGATCTCGTTTCACAGTAATTCAAATCACAATAATAGTACTCCTTTATGCTTTTTTTTCATCTGCTCCCAGCAAATGTCTCCTACTGTACTGTGGACTGAGCACCCCAGATTATCTTCAAGAAATTTCATCTTGTTTCTTCCTGTCATCTATTCTTGACCAAACTTTGCCCTTCAAAAATATCAAAACTTCAAAACTGAAATATATACTTCATGCCAACCATGTCAGTTTATAAGTTTCTATTATAGATCACCAAATTTAAGTCCTGTCTTCTAAACTGGGGTGAAATGCACTGTTATTACAACAGTTTCAAACCCTCAAATATAGCATTCTCAACTCTCATTCCTTCTCTCTCAGAACAGACCACTGTTACATAGATATGTTTACAAAAGACAACAACTTTTCATGTAAATTGACATGTTGCTTAATTCATTCATCTAGATGCAGAGACACCCAGGCCTTTTCAGACCAACTCGTTTTCTTTGTCTTCTCAGATGCCAGTTATCTCAAGTATCTTAAAAACTTTTCCTCATTTTTATAGTACACTATGTATATTCTCCTTAAAGAGAAATTTTGTCCCTAGCCAAAACTCAGTTTGAATCACTTAGAAGCTTTTTCTCCTTAGCCCTTTAGCAATGTTGCCCACTTGCCATCATCCCACATCCGTGTCACTCGCAAGATATTTCATTCCCCTTAGTTTAAAATTATATCAACTACAAAAGAGGTTGTCCTTCAGCAATCCTTCAGTACAGGGTAAAAGAAAAAAACCCTGACCATAACAAACCACAAGATGTAATCAGGAAATAAGATAATATTTCTTATTTAGAAAAATAGAATAGAATAATTCATTTGGAAGGGACATACAACCATCATCTTGTCCAAATACCTAACCATTTAAGGGCTGAACAAGTAAAAGCAAGTTGAAGTCATTGTCCAAATACCTCTTAAACACAAACAGGCTTGGAGGCATCAACCTTCTCTCTGGGAAGTCTGTTACAGTGTTTGACCAACCTCTTAATAAATAAGTAAATATTTCCTAATTTCAAGTCTGTACCTCCCCTGATGAAACTTTGCACCATTCCACGTGTTCTGTCACTGGATACCAGGAGGAAGAGATTACAATTTCTCTCTCTCTTCTTCTCCTCCTCAGGAGGCTGGAGAGAGCAGTGAAGTCACCCTTCAATCTCTTTTTCTCTCAACTGCACAAGCCCACAGTCCCCATAGGACATCATGCCTCCCAGCCCTTTCACCAGCTTTGTTGGCCTACTCAGGACACATTCAAGTACCTTAATAATATTTTTAAATAGTGGGGGCAGAACTGTACACAAAATCAAGGTGAGGCCAAAATAACACCAAATACAGTGGGAACTGGATAATGGGAAATTTAATACTGGTCCCAAGAAATAAATTGTCATTTTATTTAAAATCAATGGGACCTGCATACTAGAGTGAATATATCAACAAAATGGCATTTTTCAACTTCCTTCATTTTAGTTAAAGCACCAGATTCAGTGCTAAAGACCAACACAAAACATTTTTATTTCTTAAATAATTTTTCAGCATTTACTTTGGCTTCTGTTCATAGATGTAACAGATTTTTGGTGTCTATACTCATTCACTCAAGACCAAAACAAAAGTTAATTAAGAAAAAAACATCCAGAACCCTGTTTATATCAACTTATTCTGTTGATATATAAAAGTATCAATATATTGATATCTATGCAAGTGCCACTATAATTTAAAAGCTCATCATCTAACTATTAATGTATTTTTTCTCTTTTTTTTTTAATTGTCTGAGATTTACAAACTTATTTACAGTTTGTCTGGTCTGTTTGCTTTAGCACAAAGATTAGAATATATACTTGAAATTGTTACTGCTTTGAAACCAATTAAATCCATTAGGACTACAACTGACGAACATATTGTCATTTTTTCACTTTTTCTTTCTTAAAGACAATTGACTGTAGCAAATCTGTAAATCTGAAAGGACTTAATTAGTGTCCAGGGACAGTTTAGTGGAATTTAATTAACAAAGAAACCAAAATTACTTTAAGGGGGGAGAAAAAGTAACCAGCCTCTCATTACATCTTGGAGGTTTTTTTGGATTTGGGGTTTTGGGTTTTTTGTTTTCTATTTGCAGAGGAAAGGTATTGCTGGGTTTTTGTTTTTTTTTCTTTCTGTATTTTTTTTAACATGAAATACTAGTTAAAAGGAATATACTTTTCCATTTAAAGTAATCAAAAGAAGTAATGTTTATCTTTTTTAGCAAGAAAAATGTTTTAGAGCTCCACTACAATATTTTTGCTTTTACAGCAGATGGGCTGTATTTAAAAAAAAAAAAAGTCTTGAGAGATAGAAAAAAAAGGAAATTAAATCATAGACGGTAGCAGAAAGTAGCTATTATTTAATGCAAAAAAAATTAAAACAATGAATTCAAGTACAGGACTATTAAAACAGAGATCCACATAAAAAAGACTCACACATTTCTAATTCTATGAAAGCAAAAACTCATCTGCATAGTGCCACAATACCTACTCCATAAAATACTACCAGGGCAGAGACCTTATTATAATATTAAAACCTTTGTCCCTTCTATGTTCATTTTTATTTCTATTACTATACTCCCACTGTAAAAAACAGCATCTCTTCTTACCAAGTCCAGGTAGAATTAACCTTTCTAGTTCATTTATCTACTTCATCTTATTTGTACAGTCTTGAGTGTCCCTTATTACACTGTACTCAATCTGACCTTTGCTCACTCCCCTGAAATTAACCATATCCCTCTAGAAGCTTCTCTGTACCTATTTCAGCATGGCACAACCTCTATTTTCTCCTGCAGCAAGCTGTCTTGCATTCCTCATCACAGACTCCTGAACACGAGGTGGGTCTGATCAGCATAGAACAAAACAGTATTCTGAGGATCAGTCTGACATGAGGAGCAATAGCTGGACTGTATATGATGAATATCTTCTCTGACTTAGCCACTTCTGCATCATAAAGCAGGCTCTGGTTGCTACCCATAAGTGCATTAGAAATAACTTATGTCTTTTTTCAAATTAGGAGTAAGATGTACAGCTATTCCTTCTCTGAGAATATAGGTAGAATGCTTCAATAAGGGACACAACAAACTAGTAATTTCTTAGATTATTACAAAGGGAAATTTGGATTCCAAATTTTCCCTTATTTTGAACTGGGCTCTAAACAAGCACTGACTTCCCCTGTACCACCTTCATACTGCCCAAGCTCAAATTAAATTATATCCAGACTAAATGCAAATATCTATTTTATACAGCTCATAGAATCATAAAATAACTGGGGTTGGAAGGAACCTTAAACATCATCTAGTTGCAATCCCATCCTCAGAGGCAGGGACACCTCGTTAATTTTTTGTAGGCAGCTACTCTGTGGATTGAAAGGCACAAAAAAAACAATATGGAAGAGTGCATCTACACTTCCATGGATCAGTCTCATAAATGGTTTTTCTCCATACAAGGTGGGAACATGGGGATTGGATAGAGTTGGACACGATGGTGCTGTCCAGGGGCAGCAGAACCGTGCACTTTAGCATAACTCTGGGAGTGACGCCAGAGTTAACATGGCCATTTACTGGCTACAGAGTGTCAAATAACCACACAGCTTTTACCATTTGTTTTTGCTCTAGAAGATATAGCCCACACTGAGGAGCTGAAGAGCATAGACACAATTTATATTTTTTTAACTCGGAAGCCGACGAGATGTCTCTCCTTTACTATTACAAAACTTTACCAATTAATTAGACTCCTAACATTTAAGGACATAAACACATTTTTAGAAATATAAATAGTTAACTAGATACATGAAATCATGCTCTCCCTCAGAGTCAACTTTGACAGGTACTTTGACATAGGGGAAAGCCCTCATAATTTATTGGAGAAATATTTACACTTACTTTATGCATGCTTTATACTTTTTCTTCCTCTCTATAATAAAAGTATTACTTCCTTCTGCACCCATGTTTACAATAATAATAATAAAAATATATAAAGCAAATATGAATCTCCTAAAAATATAAGTTTTAGCAATTAAATTAACACTGGAGTTGCTATACCAACATATTATTTTCTTGACCAGGATGTCCTTTGAGGAATTGCCAATTCAGATAAAGAAATCCATAGTTCTAAAATCATCATAAAAAAGGCATACATTATCATCCTAAACAACCATTCAATAAAGGGGTGTAAAATGTGGGTGATTAAAAGAGAAACAAAGGAGAAAGGAATTAAGAATTTTATCCATTTTACACTAAGGAATCACTAATCAAATGGAAGAAACAGACAAAAACAGTGATAAATATTTTGTCTTCATTGCCTTCATTATATTGATTTGAAATTAAGTCTTAAATGGCACAAGTCATACACCACAATTTCTAAATCTTAGTTGAAACATCATATTCAGCTCCAGTCCTAGACTCACAACTGAATATTTGTCTTATCCTATGATAGGATAATGATAGGAGAGAAACTCTTCCTGAGGTCAAGCAACCACTTCCTTCCAAAAGGTTCTTCTCCTCCTGCCTCAAAACCCACCAGTTTGCACTTGAATTCCAGCAGATATAAAATCTATTTCTTTAAGACTGATAGTTTCTCATAGCTAAGAGTTGTTCCTGTATGTACTTCAAAGGCAAGTGATGCTGTGGACTTCCCAGCAATGTCATTTGCTTTTGAAGTCCTGCAATTATCCATGGCAGTTGCTGCTAACAAAGAGAATTTGACAGTTTTAAAAAGTAGAATTTAAATTCACTTAAAGCAGACACCACAAAAAAAAAAAAAAAGAAAGAGGGTAATCTTTTTAAAACTGATTAATTTTTTTCTGCCTCTTCAGACAGAAATTAATTTCAAGGGAAAAGTAAAAAGGTGCTGTAGATGAAATTACTGCTCATCCACAGGAACAACCACTATCATAATATGAAGGGTCTGACCACTACAGAAAGAAATAAAATTTTAAAGAGATTATATCTTGGAATAATTCTTTATGCTTTCCAAATAGACTAAATAACTCAATCTAATAATTCATTGTGAAATTTATTTTAAAATTACTATAAAATATTTTATGTTTGGGGTTTTTTTTCTCTTTTAAATATTAAGAGTAATAATAAGTAGAACAAAAAGAACACAATATATACAAGAAAACTTTCTTTTTCATTTTCATGCCCACTTCTATTTATGTCCTGGCTTCAAAACATGCTTTATTGAGATCAGGTCTATCAAGGATATCTCTGAACATGGAGAGATCATTAAACATGAAATATCTTTTTTGTTAATTTTTTTTGGACAGAAGAGGATTACATGAAATCATTTAGCAAAGCAGTTTCTAAGCATTAAAACATGAATTTTCTAACTGAATTGACTGTTTTAAGAGGTAAGTTGCTTTTGAAAAAAATAGTAAGGCTCTAAATTATTTTAATCAAGGTGAAATATTTCCAATTTACACAAACCTAAATCAGTAACTCTGTCACCATAACCGAATTTTTTCTATCATCACATGGTTAAAATTTGAGGTTTTAACTTCCTTTCCTATTTCAGAAAAATAATAATTTAAAAATTTAGAAAAAACAGATGATAAAAAAGAAAAAAGCTACATATTGCTTGAGTTAAATCTATAATGTTAATATTTTATTTTAAAACTTAAATCAAAAATTTTATTTCCTGAAACTTTTGGTAACATCAGCCAACAAACTTGCTGTGATGCAGCCTCTAAATGTCACTGCCTTGAATTTTTTTAAAAGGCATGAAGAAAAATATCAGTTATAATGACTTTTACACTGTGTTTTCTGCTACCTCCTCACCTTTTGGTAGCTATACATGCATCTTACCTGGGCATGAACAGCAAGCAGGTGTTCTGTCCTGCTGCAGTAACTGCTGTTTATCTAGCAGAGTAAGCCTTCCCTACAGGTATCCTCAGTTTGTTCTTTGATCTTATTTTTTTTAATTTCAGATTTGGATAGAGAGGAGCATCAGGTAATGAGCACATCTACAGCCTTCCGGTTCAGTGAACCATGAGAAGAATTTGAGGCTCACTATGCTTTTTTCCTGACAATGACAGATCAACCAGCATGGAAGAACATAGCAGCATTTCAAAGAAGAATTAATACATCTTCTTTGGCCAAGTACCTTCCTCATATCTTCCATTACAGTGATATTTTCCTCTTAACCAAGGTCTTATTTCTGACCACCACTAGACCTCCAATGAAATGTAAAGTTCTACAGTATTTTTCAAAGGTGACACTGTCGAGATGAAACTGAAAGGCAAAACAAATTTTAGGGTGACTAATGGAAAGGTAGTAACCCAGTATACTTCAGCTGGAAAGTCAGGAGTTCATTTTTAACACTTTTAATTCAAACTTCCAAACTTCCTTTTGCTTCAATTGTTAGGAGCTGAAACCAGGGCTCCTTCTTCACTTCTATCTGAAAAAATAGATAATAAAATTCCAAACAAATATGGCATTGGTTTTCAAACTCAACGAACACCAGAAGCAGAACCAGAATGTAGGCTTTGTACTTCACCTGGCACACTACTGTATTTTTTAAATTACTGTGTATTTCTTCCAAGTTTAAGTAAAATCAAAAGAATAACTGTTAGCAACTGTTAAGACACTGCAGAAAACACAGAGTGTGACCAACTTATTGACAGCTATGAGCTCAAACAAACAGAATTCAGCAACTGAAACATACTTAGGAGAATTTTTATGCTAATAAGTCCACATTATTAGTTATACGCTGCCTCACCAGTAAAATTCTTGCAAATTATTACAGATTTCTTACATTATGAACTATGAGCAGCGACACCCTTCCTCCCTCTCTTTGTGTATGTGAATAGACGTGCATATAGTCTGATACTCTGGCCTTACCAGTGCTGTCATCGTAAACAACAGTAACTGTTTTCCACTTGAAGAACTGCACAAGGTCAAGGATGGCACGGCTGAGTGAGGAGAAATCCGGATAGAGGCTGACATAGAAGGAGTCCTTGTTGTCTGACACCTGATGTTTCCAGCGGGTCTGGATATGTGGAACTCCCAGGGCGTTGCAGATGGATTGCACGGCGTTAGCCGAGGAGCTGTGGGATGGTCCGAAGATGGCTGCCACCCCAAGGGACAGCTGATCGCAGGCTGAAGAGGAGACAGAAGTCTGTCAATGATGAGAGGAAAGAAGGCAGTGTGCCAGAAGGTATTGCACAATTCATATTAAACAAAAGGCACTCCATGAAACATGACAGTCTTACCGACAGAGCTCCCTTCTTGTGTGACACTTTCGCTTGCACATTTCAATTTCAGAATATATTTCCAAGCTTTCATTACAAACTGATGAATATTGACTCTTAACATCTGAGTAGTGCTCAGCTGTGTTTATTAAACATTTCTATGTCAGCAGAAGCGACAAAGGCCAGCAATTGTGCGTCTTTCTAAAAGTATTGACAGATAAACAGGTTTGTGCTTAGTTGCATCTTACCTTTGGAAAAGGTCAAATAGGACAGTATCCTAATCTAGGTTATTAAAGTGATAACTTCCTCCTCCATCAATCAACACTATTTCTACTGAGGTCCTAATTACTCAGAAATTTTACATGTGACGCAGCTCACAGTTAATTATCAGGCACAGAGTTAATTTCTTTAAAATGGACATTTGAATTTCTGTATCTGAAATAGGCATGTTGGCTAGTACAATTTAAGGACCTACATTTTCCCTAGAATTAAATTTCTGTCTGTTAATGGAAAAAAAAATTAAGTGTTCCTTTTGAAAAAACTAGAAACGCTCAGTTTTGCTATACTTGTATGAGTATATAAAACTGTCTCTGAGAGTCACTGGCATGGTACTGCTATATTCAGGTGGCTCAGCTTCCTGTTTACTGATACAAGGTGGCCCTACCTGTACTGTTCATTAGCAGTTTTGGTGTGTATCATCTCCCATAGCATGCTCCAGTATCATCTCGATGAATATTTGCTAGGACATGCCAAAACGAAGGCAGGAAAAAATAGTCAATACTGAAGACCAGAGTTTTGGCCAATGCCCTGCTCCTGACTCATTCACTACCCCAGGCATAACCTTTATGAGTATGCAGCTCTGTCTTCTAGGAAAACAACTCATTTGGTAGAGAGAAGTAATGAAAACCAAACTAGACATGAGTATTTATATGGGGTTTGATTAATTCTGTTACTCCACCATCAATGATCTTGACAGCTGAAGAAGTAAGCAGTAGAAACACATCTTGCTGCAATTGCTTTTCTCATCAATTCAAAATTAATTGTTGTGCACACTCTTTTCAACTTGATGAAAATACTGCCAAGTCTTTCAAGTGCATTCCAGAAACTATGCTGGCACACCTTTTTATTGCTGCAGAACACCAGTGGCTTAAATAAACTTGTCAGACACACAGGATCTTCATTGCTATTCGGTGTGTTGCCTAAATGACTAGCTCAATAAAAAAACATTTATGCTAATATTGCCCTTCCTAAGAGTAATCAACAAGCTTTATGCAAATGTCAGTAAATGGGATCACTAACAACAGCAATAGCTACCAGATGGCTTTTCAATGGACTTTTTTTTTTTCCCTCTTTCCGAAATTTGAATAATGCAATGCTCTCACACGTGATTTAATATGGCACTGGCTCTATCAGATGCATACCAAATTTCCTAGAACATTGAGGGATATTTTGTTGCATTTGCATTATTCTTCACTGAAAAACAGTAGCTTGGAAATATCATCTTGCCTTCAGGTTGCTTATCCCTATAGTACCTTTAAAAAGCCATTAATATTTCATCTATTTTCAACTTCAAAAGTATGTGTTAATAAGGGGTCTAAACAGGCTATTTTTGATTCAGTGCCTGCCTACTCACTAATGGACATGATAATGAACCACAAAAATGAGTCAAATGCTTTAACTCCATTGTTAAAATTCTGCTTGTATCCATCAAAGTAAAATGAACCATTTTGTGTTAACCTTTAGCCTTTGATTCTGAACTAAAACACTGTGAGCACAAATGCAGTTGTCTGTATTGTGAATTGATGATGCAAAAAGCTATTAGTACTAGAAGATTACACAGATTTTGATATAGCCTGAGCAGTTACGAATAGTGTTGTGTTCTCATCCAAGATGCAAGTGGGAAAAATGAATATATGCAATCTATTCAGGATACCTAATCAATAGCATGTTGCAATTCCAACTTCAGCTATTATAGGCTAACAAGAATTAGCAACATAATGTTCAGGCTAGCAAACCCCAGACTAGGGATAAAAGTAGTGTCTTTTTCTCATAGAAGAATTCAAGAATTAAAGATCTCAGGAGAAATTTCTCTCCTGTCTACATCTTCCCTCAGGAAGGAGGAGAAACTGTCCTATTAGATTTCACAGGTCAGAATGTGCAGGAGTCAGGAAGCAGTTGAATTTGGAAGGTGAGAAGGAAAGGTGAATGAAAGAAACAGAATTAAGATTCAGCCCCTTTATCCACTGTTGGCTCAGATGGAAAGGAAAGAGTAGTCTCTCTCGAAACCTGCTTCAGTCTACCATCCAAAACACTAGAATAACAACTCAAAGATACCCAATTAAAAGTGTATTTTTGCCTCTTTCTTCTCCCATACATGCTATTCTGTAAAGAAACCACCTTGTTAGGCATAAATATTTAGCCTATAATTTTTTATAAATGAAAAATGACCAATTTTCATGACAATTTTTCATAATTATCTTTTAATGACCAAACTATGTATATCTGTACAAATAAAGATACTTTCATATCATGCCTAACAATATTCTATATTTGAATTACATATTTTTCAAATAAAGAGATAAAACAGGTTAGCAAGATTAACTCTGTTGATCTTTAATAGTAAAAGTGGCAAAAATTTCCTCTCAGTTCTAAACTGAACATTTAATTAGTATTAAATTCTACTTTTAACATATCCTTCATGTACATTAATCATGACACAGGAGCTTTGCCTGACACATAATTTCTAATATTGTATCAAGTGTTTTCACTCTTCTTAGCCCACTCTAATGCCAAAATTCCCTTATTGCATAAAGCTTGTTGTCTTTAATGCTTGGGAGAGACATGATGGGACCAGATCACTTGGCAGATTTAGGCTAGAAACCTGCCATAAGAAACATGGGCTGACCTCTAATTCTTTCACCCTTATTATTGTTTTGTTACATATAGCATTCATATGAAATTTCCTCTTTAATTTATTAAAAAATGTTTTTAAAGAACATGTAATACAGTGCAAAATAGCCTTACTGAATTTTGACATGAGGCTTTGTACTTTCTTCTGTAAATACTTATTGAAATTTTTGGTGTTTGCACTTCCTAGGAAACAGCAGTGGTGCAGAAATTTGTGCCTGTTTTCCCTTGATTTTAGAACTTAGGGAAAATGTTCAAAATAAATTTTTACTCTTAATTCTTTTGTAAACATATAATTTCTAGTTATGAGAAAAGGGCTTAACTCACCCTGAGACATGTATCTAACTGTGATAGTCTCAAGCACAGACTTAATACATAGGCTTATTTTTATGTCATGCTGGTATAAGATGCACAAAATTACAACTACTATTTCCCTTTTGAAGTCCATGATTAACTATATAAAGGCATTTGTGAAAATGTGCTTTGAAGTGATTGGATGCTTAAAATTGAATCCCAGGATCAGTAGAATCTGGAGGAACTTGGCATTTTGCTGAATAAATTTTGGAGATGGTGAGATTTCTCACTCCAAAGGAACTGGTCTCAGAAACACCCTAGTCACAATGTTTAGCAAAATTTATTTCAGATTTTAAATATTTAAGGGAATAGCTTTTAGATAGGGTGAGTGGGGGCAAAGGTGGCAATGTAATTGTCAAGCAGTTACCATTATAACATTAAATAAAGCAGCTCTTTAATGTCAGTGACAAAAATGTCAGTCTCATTGCATAAGGCTTCACCAGATACACACTTTTTCAGGGAAGTAAACTAAGTGAGCCTTAGTTCTTACTTTAAAAAACTAAATATGCAAAAGGTTACCTTTTTTAGATGCTTCAAAACTGTCATAGAGATTTATCTTTTGTGTGTCATATGTTAATGTGGTGTTTGGCAGAAGAGTCCTGTTTCTGTTGATTGTGTTCACAGCAAATCTGAAGGCTAATTCTTCTGCTCCCATTGGACCAGATTCCACACACTCAAAAATGCCTCCTAGAAGAGGGAAAAGACAAAACAAAACAAAAACACGAGTAAGCAAAAAGGACATAAAATAACATCTTTAATCATCCTTTTGGGAAAGATTCATCAGCCTGAAATATTTAATTTCATAAACCTGATACAATGCAACTCTTGATTTTGATGAGCTTTGAGTCAGGCAATAAATAAACCAGCAACAATTAGAACTTACCTTAAGGAAAACCTGTTGGTATTTTCCATTCAATACTCATGAATAAAAAAAAAGTAAACCATTACATATTACCCACAAAATTTAGAAGGAAAATAGGAGAGGGGTGAAGTATATTTAATTATTACATAACTATTACCTCTACTGATACTATTTTATGCAGTTAAACTTGAAATTAATACATGTATCCATTCCAGATCTTCCACAACATATATGTGTCTGGCAGGTGGAAGGGACACTTACGGATTCTTGCTTTCTACTTATAATACGTTAGTAATGAACTCGGCAGTTCATTAAAAATACAACCGACAAAGGAGCAAAGAACTGGTTTGCCTCAAATTGCCTCCAGAAACTAAAATGTAGAGATATTTTAGCGGGACTGTTTGCCTGAATTGATAAATACATTGAGCAAAAAGTTCAGATTTTGCTCTTTTGCCCTGAACTGCATGTAGATGCTAACTTCTTTCTCAGTAAATAGAGGAATCCAAGAAACTACACCCTGCATAACCTCTATCCTGCAATGAAAGTATCCCCAAATAAAGCATGCTGCCAGAGTAGGACATGTCCCAAATAATAAACAATCTCTAGAACACATCTTGAACGAAGCAAATGTTTTTGTGAGACAGTGCTGTGCTGCAACTTTTCTCATTAATGAGATATCATTGTCCACAGAACGTAAATTTATACATACTTTGGGGTAATATAATTCATTCTTGGATGTGGAAAGGCCAAGGATACTGTGACAATAAAAGTAATTTGAGGATGTGCCTGTGGTGGCATGAAATTCTTCAGAAAAGTGGCCAACACCTTTACTGTCCCTTCAGCTCTCATTTTAGCAGAGACCTGCCAATACCAATGAACAGACAGTGGCCATCATCACAACATCACTAATTACAAGTCAGGTATTGTGTCTTTGAAAGAAATGCTACTCATTCACTCTCTCCTCACTTATATTTATCCATTTCCAATGTTGCTACTTGGACTTTTACTGTCTAAAAAAATTTATTCAACACTGCTACTTTCTCAGCAAGAAGCTCTCAGAATCTGAATATCCAATGACTGGATCAAACTAAACTTCAAAAACTACAGTCAGTTTGTAAACAGTCTACTCAGTAATCAAGCAGATGAACTGCTGGTAAAGCAAAAAAGTGTGTATTTACTATTTACAGATCGTATTAAATATAAATATTAAAAATTTGCAAGTCTTCTTCCTCTTGCAACCCATTTCTCACTACAAAATTGAGGTGTTAACCTTTTTTTCCTGCAGATCAGCCTTTTAATTTCTGGCAAGACCAATAGGAGCAGATGCTCATATAACATTACTTTAAAAGCACAAGCCTTAGCCACTGAGATAAGATGTGACTAATAATTATTTAAGCATTTTTCATTTCAAACTGGAAAATAGGTAATGATGGGAAAAGCAAACTCTTTAGAAAAAATTAAATATTTAGAGAAATCCAAAATGATTGAGCATAGAATATATATATATGCATATATGCAATCAGTAACAAATATTAACGAAATTGTAGAAGCTAAAGCTATAGAAACTTAGTATTCAGTAAATATATAAGCCTAATACACTTTAAGAGAAAAAAAAAAAGACCATGCTTATTTGCTCAAGAGCGGAATATGAACATGAAAGGCAACTTACTTTTGAAGATAATGGAGTGCTCTGTTCAGGGAAACAGATTCTAATAGACAAGGTTTTGTGCTGCTAAGACTTACAGAATCTAAATCTTGCAATTCAAATGATAACATATAGGAGGATAGTATTTTGATTTGGGGAAAGCATTTTTAAATTGTTGCAGAAATTGGAAAATTAGTTAAATGATAAGTATAGATATTCAGAGAAAATAAAAAGACATTTCCATAAACGAAATGAAAATTAAGATATATTTCATAGGCTTTCCTAAGGCATCTGGAGGGCAGTTATTCAAATATATTTGAATAAACCAGTATCACACAAGCAATTATGAAATCCTAATTATATCCTAAGCTAAATGGATTAATTAAAGAAATAAATATTACAGTTTCTTTGTTCTCCTGAAGTTTTTACATTGGAAGATTTCTTCTCTAATTTACATATGTCTGAAGCTCAGTACAACCTTCCTTCTTTATTCTTGCATTTTTCATTATGCTGATTTCTAAATCCTTGAGGCAGGGAATTCCCTGTCAAAGATTCAGCCACTACTCTCAACATTAAAAAAATAAAACAAAAACAGAGAGAGAGAGAAATTTTATTTTGACCTTGCCTATCTCCTCTGAGTGGCCATGATTTGTAATTACTCACATACACCATTCAGTGATTTCTTCCCTCACTCACTGACTTATTCTCTATCTCTGTGATAAAAAAAACCCAAACATGGGTCTGTCTGTTTCAGGGTATATTTCCACTCCTAAGAAAATGAGAAGTAGAATAACCTGCTTCTGTTGTTCTATGATTAGGATTTTTTGCTAGGAGGAAGGAAACCTTATTTTCTGCTCCTGAATATTTTCACATTTTGCACTAGGTAGACACTGAAATTAAAAATAAGAACCCTAGAGGAATATAAAGTACACCATGTATTTGAAGATTCCTAGCTATTTTCTGAGCCGTAGGCTGTCAAAAAATCCACTAGAGTCCTTTCATTTCAGTTTAGTAAAATATATAGCAAAGTATTTTGGATGCTGGCAGGTGTTCATTGTAACCTTCACATTAAGAAACCCAAATCATCAGGTTCTCAAAAGTGCTCCGTGTCCTACTAATATACAAAATGACTGAAAATGCCAGATTCCTCAGAATACAGCTTGGGCCAAGCTGATGGAGCACACAGGGCAACACCACTGTTTAATTCAACACCTAAATAGTTTAAATTGACCTCAAAGAAGACCAGAAGCTCAGACAGACACACATCTGAATTCTGAATATCAGAATATATTTAAAAGCAGATCCTCATTCTCCAGATGGAGAAACCTTGTCATTTGGCTTGAAAGTCCATGCATTAGATACTTCCAGGATGCTCAGCAAAGTCATATAAATGAGTTAAAATATTGACAAGAATGAGAAGTTTTAAATGGTGCTTCTCTATTGCTGTACCAGAAATAGAAACTTATTCTTAACTTTAAATCTACTACTATGTTCCTATATTTGTCACTGAGTATGTGAATAATAGCAAAAAAACAAACAAACAAAACTTTGAGTATTTTTAAAGACTATGTCATGCAAATCCACTGGCTTAATACTGGGAGACAAGCCATTAATTACATTGTATTTTTTATCAAATGGAAAGGAAAATACAATAATTTGCTTTCTAGTTCAGATATACTCAATAATGAAGGGATGGTGGTATCCAGAACTGTCATAGCATATTGTGTCATCTTGTTCCCTCCCAAGAAGGCTTTTCTTTACTGCTGCTTTACTTTGTATTCAGGATAGCCTTATTAATAATCAAATTGAAGAGTGCACTGCAAGTCTTCAGATAAGCAGACAGAAGAGTCATAAATCTTGCCATTCATATGTGGACAAGAAGCCAAACCAATGCCTATCTCTGTCTAACAACTCGAAAAATGCAGGTGTGAGGATTTGGGGGTTTTTTAAATAGAATTTATAGGCCCATGGTAGACAGAAATATTAGTTCTCAGATGCAACCAGCAGCACATCCTGGAGAAATAGCCCGAAATTCCACTACTACACCAAAATAGAGAGAGAAAACTTAAAAGTAGTAAAAACATGTGTATATTATTCTTAACTTCCTTCAGTGGTCTCACACGTGTCTTCTTAATTTCCAGTGTTAATGATAAGGCAGGTTGTCCCTGCCCTGCAATAGTGACTCCAGGGAATGTGGGATCACGTATCTACAGCTCAGTCTGTAGCCCATGAAGTTTTATAGGCTGTGTACAGTAGGTGATAGCTGCACAACTGAGTACTTCCAGTTTTTACTGTCACAGTATCCACTTAAACAAAACTCACAAGATTTTTAGGAGTGATCAACAAGGAAGAATCATAGTGATTCAGACATGCCAATCCAAGCCAGATAAACCAGAGCAATTAACAAATATTCTTTAAATACTCCATCTTCAAAGTGACATCTGGGGTAATTCAAATTTCTTTTTAAAGTTGTTATGAAAGAACCGATTTTAATGCACCTGAAATCCACTTGGATTTTTCATCAATTGTCTCTATTGAAAAAAACCCTTTATTGGACAAAGTTCTTTTACCAAATTAGTAAAAGAATTTGGTCAGATAATAGGAAAAAATAGGAAAAACCAATCATCAACGTAATACTGATGGAGTAACTTTTTCTTCAGAAACACAAACTATTGGGAAAAAAAGGATAACAATATTTTACCAAAAAGGATATAATGTAGGTGTCCTTACTATTTTCAAAGGAAAAAGAAAATCTAAAATAGTTTTTAATTATACAAGTCTAGAAAATTTTATCCTGAAATTGTTCGAATGAAAAAGCCTACACTTTCCATCAAAAAACTGTAGTAGAATGGACATTTATTGTTTACAAGTCATCCTGTTTTCCCCGTTTTTCAGATAATTTTCTTAAACACAAAATCCATAGGCAGGGAAAAAAAGTCAGCTTGCTACACATCTTGGCAAAAATTATCCCCCCAGAAAAATTTTCCTTCTCTAAAGTACCAAATTTCAAAAATAATAGATTAATCTTCTGAATTATTCAATTTTACATCACTGTTCCACAACAGAGTCCCCTTTGAAGATTACCATCTTTTGTGTTTTGTATTATCATCTCCATATAACACCTAGCAAAACCCAGCAGAAAGAACAAAGCTGCTTAACTGCATGAATCACTACATAACTGGAAGTTCCACAACAAGTTACTAGGAAATCTTTCCCTCTCTTACATGTAGAGAACATTTTGAAATAGCAGAATACCATGAAACCTGAAATACTATTACCTAGTTAAAAAAATCCTTATTCAAGCAAGCTTCAAAAGTATCCAAGTAGAACTCCAAACAAGCTAATAGCAAACCTGGCTAATATTAAATCAAAGAATTTCTTCTCTTGTTTCTAGTACAGTCACAGTCACCTGTTTGTTTCATGAGAAATGAATGCCATCTAATTACAGCTACAGGCTATTTTGCAATCTGTGCCCTCTGAAAAATTAAGCCCTTAAACATGTAACAGAAGGTCACATTACCTCAGATCAGAGCCTGTCAAATCAGTCAAAATGAAGCTTGTAGACTACTTGAAAATACCTAACCTAAAATAGCTGGTTCTAATGATATTGCAATTAGAGAACTACATACACAGTATTAAAAGTTCCATGGTTTTTAAAAGTGAAATCAGGATAGAAAAATTCAAAAATCATTCTCACAAAACATTTTTCACATTAACAAAGTTATGGAAAAGTAACTCCAATCTTAACTGTGCTTTCCTTGTTTGAAGATGTAAAATTAAGTTTCTTTTTTTTTAATATCAAACCAACTGGATAGAGGTCGTGCACATATACACAAACTAGTTTTTAATAGCTATACATTTTTTAATATTTCAGCCATATTATCAACGTGCACCAATCTGCACAAATTTACTGACCATTATGAAGGTCTTTATATGTTATAAAAACTAGCATCAGTCACATGTGACATGAACATTACCTTTTTAATGGTACAGTAACTCTTTAAATGTAGCAATGTAAGCCTCTTTCTTAAGTAACGTTAAAGATGGGACTGCCTGAAGAAAAATTTATTTTAAATCCTAGTAACATTTCTTCCCACCACTTTACTTGAAAGTATACAAATATATTTAAATTTTACTACTAAATTTGTATGAAGTTCCCTAGGAGTTATTTTTTTTTCTTTTTCCTTGCCTCAGGTCAATACTTTGAATCTAAGATAATTATGCTGCCCAGATCTAAGCCTGATGTGACAAATCAAAATCACTTTTTTTGATTCATAATTTCATGCTCAGAAAACATGAACTCTCAGACAGGCTTTGTTTAATTAGCTGAAAAATTTGGGAGAAAGGAGTAACTGGTATCCATATAAACAACTTTTCTAGGAGGAGTTTCAAGGCAGAATGCAAACAATTCTGTCAGGTATTGTACTATTAAAATATATGCTTATATCTGACATGTTCCAATTTCAAAATTGGCCATTTGGTAATTGAAGCCAATGATTGTGCAAGATAAAAAGTCAAAAGCAGATTATTGAGAGTTCACAAGATGATATATGCCACAGACATTTACAGAGACAGAAATGATGGCTTTTTGGAGGTGTGAATGGACTACACTTCTCCAGTAGAGGTATAGCTAGAAGGACTGAAGAGGCTCATCCCAAAAACCCAATATCACTGACATGGCATGTCTGGTACTGTGGGGAGGGGGCCTGGTAGGTGCTGAGCTACAGCAGCTGATAGAGGCTGCAGGCTGAAGGCATTCCAGGCTTAATCAAGTGTGCTATGCACTGTACTGATAATCCTCTTTCAGGCCCTGCTATGGATTTGAAATCTACGGAGGTGGTTCAAAGAACTCCTTAAAGGTTGACAGCTTAGACTTGTGCTTCTTACAAATACAGAGCAAAATTACATCTTAGCCATTTATTTCTGTCTGGAACAGGATTTAAGAAATTGAATCACTTTCAAACAAGATATTAAAAATGAATGAAAAATTTTCTTCCTTACAACATTTTCCATAAAGTAATGTAGTTTATGGAATTATGGATTTCAAATACAGTTGTGTGAATCTGAACAATACCACGTTTTTATTACTTCTTTTCAAAATTATATTGAAAGCTTTCTGAATCTCACAACAGGAAACTGTTGAAAAGGATTACTTGACAAAGAAAATGCTGGTTATTTGACTTTGAAGCTGGTTTTATGTGGATACAGCACTGCAGAAAAAGATAGCACGTTTCAGCAGAAACCTTCATCCATTCTGAGTGCACATATGGTTTGGAGGAAGGAAGCAGGATCTGGAATTTCAGGGGTTTACTTTCATTCCTACTGATTTCCTGAATAATATTGGACAAGAAAATTATCTTAAAAATAAATATTTCATCCCAAAACATCTCAACATTGCAACGCAAGTACAATTATTGGAAAATCTAATATGTTTTGAAATGAGATATAATTTCTGTTAAAGGCATCCATGGAATCAGGGTATGGGGGCATGATCACAGGATCCAGCAAATTTTGCTGTATAAAATGCATAGAATTATTAGCTTCAGGATCTAAGTTATATTTGGATTGACATTTTAGTGTAATTGCATGAAACTGACAACTTCTAGGCATTTTTAAATCCTAAAAGGATTTTAATTATCCACTGATTTAAGGAAATCAAACTTTGTATTTTCTGTTTGCACAATAGGGAACAGGCTAAATAGTCAGTCAATGTTATGTTTATATTGTAAATGTTAAATATCAAAAGAGAAAGAGTTTGGTTGGTTTTTCTTAAGTGTAGGGAAACAAAAAGGAATGTTATGAGGAAATAATATCTGTGAATCTCATTTGAAGAAAATTTTCCTTACCTTATAAAACTGATGAAAAAGGTTTTAAAATTTAAGTGCATACAAGTCATAAGTACCTTCAAAGTTGTTTTAAATGCAACTGGATAAATTCTAATATCTTTATGTCAGATGTGACAAACAACATGCATCAGAATCTTCCCTTTCATCAGCACATATATGCTTTGAAATTTAATAAATGAAATACAGCTTAAAAATATTACTAGGCTGAAATATGCAGTGTGCATATAAAACACTGCTTTTGATAGCATCTCTACAAATATTACTCCTTTCAGTCAGAATATCAATAGAACACGAGTAAAGATGACAGATAAAATAACAATAGCTGAACACATTCACCTACAGTGCTAGAATGTACTATCCATAAGATCTCTTCCCATTTTAAGGGATGTACATTACCTTTCTCTGACATGCTAAGCAATGTATTACACAATACACTTGATAATATCAATGCAATTATCACACTCACACAATAATTAGCCTCTCATGATTCACAGTAACAAAAGGAAACAAAGTAATAAATTAAGTCTGACTACAAAAACGGTCTCAGGAGATTTTATTATTAAATGCTTTTCCTTCCTTTGGGTCACAAAATGTTTTGAAACATTAAAACAACGTTTGTTTCTTTCCCTTGTTTTTTTCTAGAGACAGTCAATATCCACGTAAAAAGCTTCTCAATAACCATGAAGAAATTTTTTTTCTCCAAAACTTCTTTAAAGAACGTGATATGCAAATTTAAATGCCTAAATTTTATAGAAATAGTCTTACACTGTTCCTCATGAAAGTTTCGTGTCTGTTTATTGGGTACTTACTGGGCAGTTACCATTTTCTAGATTCCTTACTTATAGGTCTAAGGATATACAAACCATAAACCATTTAATTTCATTGTAGAAAGAGTCATAAAATGTGTTAGAACACTGACACAACCAGTTCCTTAACCCCATCATAAAGACAATAGAAAAATGCTAATATTATTGCATCCAGGCCAGAATTTTTGTTTTCCATTATGCTACATGCTATTTGTCATCATAAATGTTAGTTTGTGTCTGGAATCTCATTTGAGAGGCCAAACCATACACAGACAACAAAGAAAATTTTATCCAAGTTTTCACTTGCTTTTAAAATAAAAATGACTCACTTATAAGAAATAAGTCAACACTTAAAAAGTAAATGTATTTTGAACTTAACTCCTACTATATTATACTATATAATACTAACATGTCCATATGCAAAAACTGGAGAAAAATATGGGGATTTGTTGGTTTGGGTTAGGTTTTTATGTTTTCTGGAGTTAGGGTTTTTTTGTTTTAACAAGGTAAAGAAGAGTCAGGAAAAAATGCCAGATTTTACCACTTTCAAGCAGAGCTTAGAAAAGTGCACATCTAATTTCTCAGAAGAAATTCACAGAGATCATGACTCAACAATTACCAGAAATCACTTCAAAATTTCTGGAAAACAGAAAGGTTTTCCAGGAACTAAAGACATCCAAGCAGGTAGAGATTGTACTTCTTATACTGCATTATTAGAAGCTCATGCTTAGGTCTCTCAGCATCTAAAGACAAAAAAGAAAAGGGCTTAAACTTCAAAGTCAGAAGACAATTAGTAAAAGCTAAATGAGCAGCTTACATACAAAGTCAACTTCAAGAAAATATACTGCTTGTGATTATGTGAGTATTCTTTTTTTTTCAAGCAAACTTGTTAAAGCATTTACCAATAAAGAAGGAAAAAAATCCATTATATAGTATTCATTATGTCCATCTGAATCATGTCCTAACCAGCAGACAGCACACTTACATATAAGGCAATTTTTCAATTTTGACTGAAGATAGGCTACAACATAGGAATTTTATTTTTGCAAGAACAAAAAAACAAGGGCAACCCTAAAATTATCATAAATTTCTATATGCCTCTGCTAGTTATAAAAGGAGAGCCAGCCCACAACTTCTAGATTATTTGCTTCTTATACAAAAAATTTCTTGCTTAAATGGGTGAGGAATTCAGGGCCAGGACCCAGGCTTTCTTCCTGAGTAATCAACAGTCCCAGCCTGTAGCTTCCAACTTGTCTTCTTGCTTAATTCTTTGATTACTGTCACAGTACCAGTGCACCTCAACAGACTGGTGTCATATTGTCAGGTCTCCTTCTGCTTGCCCTTTCTGCTTAGGTAATTTCTAATGCATCTTCAAACATCAAATATCAGCATGTGCTAGCCAGAAGTACCTTCAGGGTCAAAGCCCTGTTATCCAGATAGTTTGACTCATCCTGTTAAGACCAAGTAGGTAATTTAAAAGCAACAAACCAAACATTGCAGGATCCAGCAAATGAGAATCACAAAACTTGCAATTTTTTCAGTAGAAAAGAAAAAAAAACAAAATCCAAATTCTCACACTTAAGCCTATCTAAAACCTCAAAATAAATAAGGTCCATTTCCTCTTTCCAAACACATCAAGAAACAAAAACTTTTTTAAAGTATTACAAAAGCTTAGAATTGGAAAACGCCATTTTAAAAAATCCATTTCTTTCTTAAACTAAATTTTAAGAATATTCATTGCCATGACTTTGGTCATCAAAGAAAACCAATTAAAATTCATTTGCAGTCCCAAAAGACTAAAACTTGAGTCTTGCAAATGGATAAACAAAAAAAGTCCGACCTAAGGCCTGTCAGAAGCTGTGACATTAAAGTAGGAGAAATTTTAGTAACTAGACCCCTGTGTAGAATCGCCTTCAGAAACTAAATGTTTACATGGTTATTGCCACATTTAGAATGATTTTATTTCTTTTAATGTTTAATATTTAAATATTCAAGAGTTTGTAGTTATTTGAGTGATTTAAGCCAGTTCAGAAACTGCATTTTCATATTTTTCTTCCTTCTCTCAAGACTTCCATGCATAGAATCCTTCAGTAACCCAAAGCAATTCTTATCTAATTTAATCAAGGGGAAAAGGAAAAGGACAAAAGGCATACATAGACTGCATACATATATATGTATATATGCACATACATACATCTGTGTAACAGATGCAGAGCACCAATGTAACTGAGTGGTATGAACTTTAAATATGAGCAATCCCTGGTTTTTAGTACTTTTATGAAGGGAGTGAAAATTTTTTTGAATTATTTTTATATTTCAGGAAAATAATTTCCAATTCTTAGTTTGCTGCATCATGTTTCCCTTAGTTAATAGTAATTCATTACTACTTCCTGCTGCTGCTGTATTACAATGCATTTACTGGAACTGTTTATTGTTTCCATTTCACCCTCAAAGCCACAGAAACATAGGTTTTCTTCAGTACTGTTTGAGGCATTTTTGCTTCTTTCCAAAGTGTTCTCTAAATGTACTACAACTGAACAGTTTGAAATCCTTGCTATAGAAATGCTGTGAGATACCAGGAAAATTTATAATAGTTTTCAAAGATTAAGAAAATCCAAACAAAAACAAAAGAAAACCCTTCAAAATCACTGATGGATGAGTTTTAAATGGGACAAACACTATTAAAATTAATAATGTTTCACTTCAGCACTCAAATGTTCAGTTTCCAAAAATGTTTACCTTAGAGAGTTGCTTAGAAATTAAATCATTATCTTTTCATTTTATCAGCAATCTCATCAAAAACCACTTTTTTCAACAGTACTGCTACTCTGGTTAAAATATGGCTGTGCTACCATGAGCGTAAGGTTCTAGATAATTAGAAGCAATTTTCAGAACACCAACATGGGTTATTGAATGTTATTCAGAAAAATCTTCACTATTTCTGCCCCTGATGTATGAGCTTGGACAACAAAAAATTGGGTATTGTATTCTGTCAATGATTACTTTTTTGATTATTCAGCTGTGGAAGGAAAAAAAAAGGGGGGGTGGGGGCGGAGGGAATTTCTCTGAATGCAGAAACAAGCAAGTATTACGACCAAACAAATATTAGGTGCTGATGATAAAAATGCCAAGAAGTAAGAAAGAAATGAATCTTCAGTGTTGTTGTTAATGTTACTGTTGATAAAAGAGAAAGTTGAAAAAGAAAGTCTCTTTTCAAAAGCAGAGATATTAGGTGCTTCTTCTGCTGAATTGAGAGGACTTAATTTTAAAATTTTAAAAATATGCTGGTTCACATTTCTTGAACTTGCCTATTTCATAAGTTACAGCAATAGTGAAGCTTACACATTTTGTACTATGAACGAAGATAAATAAATCTTGATATGACTTATGCAAACACACCTAGCAAAAGAAATTTAGATATGACTCTTCAAAAAAAGGAAATTTACTATATATATATATACACCATAAATAAAATAAATACAAATTTAAATTCTCTTCTAAATCTTAACAGTGAATGCACAAATTTTCCACAGATTCTTATTTCTAAATTTAGTTAATGTGACACATATCAATAAAAGCATGCCAATGTGTATGAAATTTGAGTGCTTCAGAAACTAATAATTTATGGCACTCTCCTGTGAAGAACAGATTAGAGTGGGCCCCTGAAGTAAAGATGCAAAAATGTTTAATGAGGCACAAGAGGGTCTGTTTCAGTATGCTGCAGATCACAGATACTGATTCTCATCTCTAGTGATAAATCAGCAGCATTTAATGCACAGCCTGCATTATTATTATTATTATTATTATTATTATTATTATTATTATTATTATTATTATTATTATTATTATTATTGGAGGGTCTGGGGGAATGTGTCATACACCAGCAGAAAGTAAAAACATTTGATGTGAACAGAGAGATACTGAATGCCTTAAACTCCTCTCTAATTTGCAATAAACTTGACTACCACTTGTATTTCTTCGTAATTACCCAATTAATCTTTTCCATGAGAGGGAAGGTGTTTATATTCCTGATGACTGAAATGCAATCTAGATGTGCAAATGATTCTTCCACAGTATATACTTTCACTCTGTTTCATTTATATGTTGAAATTCAGCACTGCAGGAATCCAGAGTTTGGGTTTAGCTTGATCTTCAATTATACACAGATATTTTGTTTTCTTAAGAGTCTAGATGCTAAGAAGTTATTAGGTAATATGATAATTATGCTCTGAAATGTTCGCTAATTTGATAATTACATTTTAATTACTGAATTAGAAACCTTTTGAGAAAAATGAAAAGTTGTTTTGGTAGAAAACAAGAGTTGTGCACCCTACCTTATCTGAACTTTGTATTTGGATTAAATGTTATCCTATACAAAGAAACTCTTCCTTTTTATTACCTCTTCTATATATTTTTCTACTACGTGGCCAAACAGATACATCTTTAACCTAGGATACCATAATCCATGACAAGAATATTCGCTTTTCTTTTTTATTTGCAATGATATCCTTTAAAAAAAAATCTAAAAAGCTTTAAAAACTACTTTGACTACAGTGAAGGCTTTTATTTGTAACAGAAGACTAGGCAGAATCACAGAATTACACAGAATATTCTGAGTTGAAAGGACCCACAATGATCATTAAGTCCAACTTTTAAGTTAATGGCCTATAGAGTGATTTATACAGGAATCCACAACCTTGGTCTAATTAGCACCAACTGAACTAATCTCAGTGGCCATGGGGGTTTTTTCTAATTTACATGGTTCAAGCAATTTTTTTTTTCATACAGTATAATCAGCACCTCCCCATGCTGAGGCCTTTTTCCTTTTCCCAAACACCGCCACAGAGAACACAAGTTTTTAAAAAGGAAATAGATGCTCCATGAATTAGAGGTATCATATAAAATACATTCTCAATGAATCTATGTCTTACAACTGGATTTATTAGTGCCTAACGAAAAATAGTGTCTTCACAAATGATCATCCTGGTTTAGGCATATGAACATAGAGATATGATTGCTACCTTTTTTACAACTCTTACCTTCACAACCTCTGTTTTCAGGTACTCAAGCAAGGAAGCATACTTAGAAAGGAGATAGAGTATTGACAGAATCACTCTAAATATTTTCATAAGGAAAACAGTCTAAATATTAGCAACTAAATAGGCGAGAAAGGGTTTAAAACAGTAAACTGAAAGATAAATTCTGTAATAGTGTATTAGGTGGAAGCTTTACTTTCATAACAATATCTTGCACACTGCACAAAGTTTTAATTCCCCTCCACTGGAGAGGGGCTTTGGGCAGGGTGGGAATGACAGAAGTTCAAGATTTAGACAGTTTTGTGTGGAAGCCAATAGATGTGCCAGGAGGACAAGTTCCCATTGCACTCATTTGATGCACACAGAACAGCTGAGCTGAGCACAGTCAATACTTATGCTCACATATGGGCTGACCTTGTTGAAACTACCCCTCCTGGCCTCTGGCACAGAAAAGGAATATGTCTTTCCCAGGTCTCATGTCTTATCTACATGGGAGTCTCTGAAATGCAAAATAGGTCTCATTTAAACTTATTCAGTCCTTTCAAAGCTTATCAGTTTGTCCATTTTGTCTGCTAACTTCCTTGACTAGAAGGAGAGTTTGGGTACTTGACACCCATAAGGATCCGAGCCTTGAACCAAATCCTGCTCCTTTCAAAAGTCATGTAATAGATCTGGAAAAAGTAAAGAGGATGGCAACAAATTGTATTATAAATTTCACATAATGAGTGAATAGGAAAAGATAATTCAAACTGCTAAAGAGGTATTTTGAAGTAAGGTAGAATTCTGCAAAAACATCTATGTCATACAGATGGTGGGTACCATTTTCTTATTCACTGTTTCCTCACTCACAAGAACTAGAAGGCCTTACTTGATGCAAGTGCTAAAGTATTCAGTGCTAATTGTCACTTTCTTTGCAGAGGTATGAATTGGGGAAAACAAACAAGAAGGAGATTTCAGTGCTGCAGACAGTGGATATAGGTTGCCATCACCTAAGGTGGCTTAAAACCCAGTAGCATTACAAGATATATGTGTCTTCTTTCTGGAGCTGGGGGATTTTTCTTCTTTGTGATGGTGTGAACTTGTGATATTTGCATGAGACAACTTCATGTAATACAGGTGGTTCTTATGCTGAGAGAGGATCTCTCTGAATCTGGTATTTAAATTTTCTCCATTTCATGTTTATTGTGAAAAGATGTATTTGCTCACTAGTTATGTAGCTTGCATAAAATATTTAGTATTTCTCAAGCACAGCTGACAGATAAAGGCCTTAATAAATTTACCTTTAGTTCCACACAGTATAGCTGAAATATGATATTAAAATTAATGGGAAAAAAAGGTCAAAGAAAATTATATTTAATATTTTGGTGGCCAAAACCCAGCTATATTTTTACATTTCTAGGCCCCTAACACATTTCTTATATATCAAAGAGCAATATGATTGACCTTCTTCGGGTTTTTTTCCATTCAGGTCTTTATATTACCATGACTTTTGAAGCATCCTTTTTTGCCTCTTTTTAAAATATTGAAAAACTTTAAATAATTTTTCCTATTTGAACAAAACAACAGATTATTGATGTTAGGAAAACACCTCATTACTAGTTTTTACTTGCAGTGTAACTTTTGGGTAGTATTTCACATAAAAAACAATCAGCTTTTGGAGTATTAAGCTCTTGTGGAAATGTTGGTATAGAGCACAAGTAAAACTTCAGCAACAAATATGAGTCAAGGGAGTTAGTTATGTAGCATTGGTTTCATTGATTTTTTTAAAATTGTCTTTTATGTTTGGTTTGATTTTTATTCTTGGGTTCATCAGCCCAGCAATTCAACTTTATTTGCAGTTAAAATTAGTTAATATTATTAATATTAGTTAATAGCTAAAATTCTAGTGCTGAGTTGCAAAGAGGAATTTTAGAGAGACACAAAACAAGATTCAGTTGCTTGAAAACTTTTTTGACTACCTAAAACTGTCTTAGGGTGCAAGCTGTAGAGGCTGGCAGTATGGCAAAAGACTCACTGGGGCTGCAAATGCTTTTGTAACTGTGGCTGGAGGCAATATATCTCATAGCACCTACATTGTGGTAGCTGAATCCCATTCACTGACACTGATTCAATTTCACCTACAACTAGTTTTCCTTAGGACAGATGTCACTTCTGAGTTTGTTATTGTAAGGAGCCTTTATAATCTTCCCAAAAATGTGATTAATTGTATGCTGAAAGTGCTATTCAAAAACGGTCAGATTTCTCTGCTGCTCCTTGTTAAACACACATATTCAACATTCCTAAATACTCTTGCATAATCCTCAGTGACTTCCTGCAGGTGAACCTCATTAACTGTTTTTCATTTAGAGAAAAATGAAAATCTTACTTCAGCAGCCCTGCTGATGATACACAAAACAGAGGCATACAAAGAGGTATTAGTCACTTTCAGCAACACCAACCTGCATCCACTTAAAAAAAAAATCAAAACATTTTGTCTGGATTTTTTACTTTTCACACATTTCAGAAAACCAAGACATTGATGTTTGGCAATGACTGCTCAAATAATTAACAGAAAACAGGTGACATAGAAGTAGTGACTCACTGATAGAGCTAAACAGAAGTTACTCCCTAAAAAAAAAATAGAATTTTCATTAAGCCAATACATATTCATTTATTTAAAAAAAAAAATTAGTCTTAAACTTATGAAAATAATTTTCTTGCTTAACTTTTGGAGGTGTGCTGAAAATATCTGTAAAGGATTTGCCCACTAAAGGTTTACAGGGGATTCAGAACACAGAGGGATGAAATTCATCCTACTGCTGAGGAGGCAGACTGTTGAAGTTAGTATGAAAACTGCCAATGTAGTAAAAAAGAAAGGCACACATAGAGACTGATTCAAAGTAAGTAGGCTGGAAAGCCCTTGGAATCTGTCCCTTTTTCTTCCTCCTCATTACAGAGCTCAGATAAGATGAATCAAAGACTGTCCTTCAAGCCTCTTACTTATTGCTTCTTTTCTGAGTGGATGTATCTAACATGTGTGTGAGATAAATGCACACGAGCCATTGACAATGAGGCCCTACAGCAAGAGCTTTCTGAGCTGTTCTCTCACACATTCATAATTGCTTTTGTATTTACACATCAATGTGCTTAATTCTTATTCTTTACCAGTTTCCCTTATTATCACATTGATACTAAACAACAACAAATATTTATTCTCTTATTACAGAATACTGTTTAAGTTGTTACTGTGGTTTATTTACTGTTAACTGCTTTTTGAAACAGCAATCATAAAACATCCTTGTTCTTTTATAGGGATTCTATCTTATAGCTCTTTTCCCCCAAATAATCAAAAATTAAATATTCCATGCAGTGATTTTCCCATGAATAGTGTGTTGCAAAATGTGCTCACAAATTATAGCTTTCCATACCCACTCAGTATCAGGAATTTCTTTAGAAATGACACAAGCAGAAGCATATCACTCTACAGCAAAAAAAAAATAAAACCAAACCACACAGGATTAAGTTGTCATATATATAAAGATATCATGTAAATTAGATTTAAATAACATTGTCTTAAATTATTAGCTTGTCATTGTTAGTGACCACTTTTGAGAAAAACAGGTTTTCTAGCCTTTCATATTGATTTATGTTAACCACTAGCCTCAGTGTCTTTATAATTCAATTCAAATCTGTAATGAGTCAGACCTGTGGAAAGGCCTGTTCAGAATGAACAGTGACAACTTAGTTGAAATGCTGCTCATGCCATGGAAACAATGAAGTGTGACACTTTGTCTTTTACATCTGGCACAGGTTTACTGGGAAAGAAGAGTCATTTATTCTGTTTTCCAGAAAGGCAGCAATACAGATAGGAAAACTAAACATTCGCTTTAAGGGAGTGCAAACTATTTCTTGCTTTTTTCACAGATGTATTAAGCTGTTTTCTACATTGATTGGGTACCTTGAATATTTATTTAGTTTCAGCTTTTCCTGCATTGAAGTCTATACATAGCCCCCATTGAAGAGATTCAATGACATTTAAGGTACTTCTTATAAGTGTTTTTCCTTCTGTTGAAGTCTGTCTCCAAAATACCTTTCAGTTTGCATCTGTTGAGGTATTTAGCCATGAATATAAGAAACCAGAAGCATGTATAGAAAACATGACAAATGTTTCCATAAGTTCAATGACCAGTGTTTTTCTGTCATAAATTGATATAGAGTAAATAACTGTGCATTATTTCTTTTAAATGTAGCTTAATATTATCACATAATTGCAAATTACATTTCGTTCATGCCAATTTTTTAATAAAATAATATCCTTAGACCAAAATTTTATGCATTCACTTTCTAGAAACATTTTAATCTCTAGGATTTCCTCAAGTCCAATATGTTTTTTTAATATGGTGTTGATTTCTACAGTAATGTAGAGCTCTAGAAGTTCAGATTTCTCCTTAATAGGGGGTAATTTCAAGGATTAGCTTGCATTAGTTTACATTCTGAATGTTTACACCTTAGATTAAAAGAATTTTCAAAACTCACAAGGGCCTGAAGTCAGATCCTAGCTTCTCTTAGCTCCATGATATTACTTGTCATTAGACATGGGGCAATAGAGGTACATCTCTACTCAATTATTTCAAATCAAAAAGCTAATGAAGTGAAATAATTTAAGACCACATGCAGAAAGCAGTCAGAGAAAAGATACACAGGTATTATACTGCAAAAAATAATTAACAAATGTATAACCAAACCACTGATGCAAATCAAACAAGGAATATGAATTCATCACCTGGTCACAAAAGCCTAAAATAAGAGCCTTGCTCCACTCCTCACTTCTGCAGGCTGTTTCTGAATCCCTCAAAATAAAAAAAAAAATTTAAAAAAAAAAAAAATGATCGTTTTGAATTTATGGATCTTCAGAAGAAAAAAAAATTAAAGTATTCTAAACATTTGAAGCCAATTCTCCATTCTAAATGGTTCAGTTCAAAGGTCTTATGATCCCTGCTACAATTGCTTGTTGATTGTGCATTGTAGATGGCTTTAGCAAACTGTAATCAGGAAGGACTCTAATCAGACACTTATGCACATGTTATCCCTTATGCATGCTCTTGCAGGAAAGCTGCATCTATAGCATCAGACACACCTTCAAATAGCATCTCTTAAGGTCTTGCTCTGCTATTCAGTTGGCATATAAATAAAAATATTTGGGCTTCAGGTAATGCTTTATTGTATACTTTTGCAAAATTCAGATTTAACATTTTTAAGATTTACTATTTTGAGCAAATTATGCAAAACTTTAAAATAATAGTTTGATTGAAATTACATCTCATTCTTTTACATTTCTCCTTTTGCTCAAGTTATTTTATACTTATGTCAACTTATGTCCTTTAACAAAAGGCTTAAAATAGAAATTTCAAATTGAAATTTCAAACTATTAATGTGCTCTTAAATTTGATATATAGTAGTCTAAGATTAGACCATTCTTTCCCTCTGTTCAATGCCGCCAACAAAAACTGGGAAACCGACCCATCTTCCTGGTTTTTCCAGCTGGAAAGCAAAGCATTTAAAAGCTTAGGAGCGAAACCACTGAACATGCTTGTTCAGTCCTTTCCTGGGTTTGGCCTGGGTGGAGTTAATTATGTTCACAGCAGCCCGTCAGGTGCTTTTGTTTTAGGCTTTTGGCTAAAACAGTGCTGATAACACGACAACATTCTTGCTATTGCTGAACAGAGTTTTCACAGTGTCAAGGCCTTCTTTGTTTCTCACTGCACCCCAGCAAGAAGGCTGGCATGGGACAAAGCCAGGACAGCTCCCCTGAACTGACCAAAGCATCTAATATCATGCTCAGCCACACAGCTAGGAATGGACCTCTTCCAAAGTAGTTTCTGCATGGGAATTGGCTGGGCATTGATCTACTGGTGGTGAGTGATAGCTTTTTAATTTTTTTTCTTTCTTACTTTTTTTAGTTATTTTTGTTTACTTTTGCCCCTCCTATTCTCTCTGTTTTAAGCATCTTTGAAGGGCTTGGTTTGACATGCATGTATTTGTCCTTAAAATCAGCCACATGGAGTTTGATTGCAAAAGTACAAGTGCTTCCAAGAGGATAATTGCAAATTACAAGTATTTTTCTTGGCTCTAAGTGCTTAGCATCTAGAACTGTTGTATTTCATTGATTCACAGATTAGATTATGCTGTATATTCCCTGTGGCTTTGTGTTAATTAAATGTACTATTGCATTTTAATTTTTTTATTAATATTGAGAGACAAATTGTCCTAATACCTACAGTGAAATGAAAAATCTAAATCATTGATAGCCTAAATACTGATAAAAATAAATACATTTAAGGTTAAATTACCAGGTAAATAACATCTCCAAGTACCATTAGTGATGATCTTTCTTTATTTCCAGTTAAGTGGTTCCATGGCACTGCTTTTATTTTCTGTAAGTAGTTTATTAATGTCTCTGTTTGCTATACATTGATATTCCCTTGTCAAAGTAAGTTGCCAATATTCACCACTATCTTTGTTAATATATCTGAAGTTTATTTTAAGAACTGATCATTTGATCCAAAAGCACTGGATGATATTTGCTCAATCTTCTTGGAAATGAAAAATTAATTAACTGATTGATTTTTTTACAATTCCAAAATCCCAAATGGATGAAAGAATTTAGAAGAAATTTAGAAGAAAAAAAAGTGACTTACCCAACACTAGTTGAAATTTGTATCAAGTCTTCCTACCTCACACTTTGTGAAGTTTGAAAATTCTACAATGGTGCATGCCAGAGTTCAAGCAACAAGTTGAAGCCCACAGGGGTACGTGGGTGTCAGAACCTGCCTGGCACTGTGTGCAAAATTAAATGCTTAAGAAGAGAGCAGAGGATAGATATCAGAAAATTAAGGAAGACTTGAAGAGCTTCAAAACATCAAACAAGAAAGTCAAGAATAACTGCAAAACTCACAATTCTGCAATCATTATGTAGCATTTTCAAAAACTCTCAGAGCACACTGTTTTTGCCTGAGGGCATGGGATTTGCCTCTCAACCAGGGATGAAGAAAATACTGTGAAGGTCAGTTTGTTTGTTAGGTTAGTTAAAGAAACTTTCATGTAATACCCAAGGCCAAATACCTGAATTCTGAGTCACAAACAGGATTTCCTTCAAACACATACGTTCATTCTAATTCTTCTGTCTCTTTCAGCTATTGAAATTTTTTAAACTTGAAATCTGAATGCTTACCTCTAATGGATAGATAATACTTGCCAATTGAACCTCTACTAGTTGCTTGCCTCTGTTGGTATCTGTTCATATTCCCCTCAGTGCATCAAATCGCTGTACCTCTGTCCCAAAACTCCCACCTCAAATGTTCCACTCCCATCTGCATCCCAATCTTTCTCACCATCTCCTCTGCACTTACAGTATACAACATGCATCTTCTAGAGCCAGAGGTGATTGTGGCAAGTTGCTCAAGAGCTGTGGAACATTTTTCTTATATTTACTTCATTACTCTAAGCTCCTAAAACATGCACCAAGTATTGAAGAATGAGTTATTGTCGGGAGGAATAAGTTACATACCATGGCATCAGACTACAGTTCATTAGCAAGGATTTATCCTCTCTGCCTAGAACATATTTTCCAGGAACAGAGAAAAAAACGCTTGTTTCAGGTAATAGTGAACTAGCTTTTGGAAATGCTACAAATTCAGGTCTCAAATTTGCAGAGAAATCAGCGTGTCTTGCTCTCTTTCTCTTGTATGATTGATAGATATTACCTTGGGGGTACTCAGGTTATTCCTTATTTCCTTAACAATTTGATTCCTACTTTATTATCACTTTTTTAAAAAACACTTAATTATTGTATTTTATGTCTTTAAAGAAATCTCAGAAGATAATTCTACATAGATTTGAGCTAAAAGCTTTAAATATTTTGATTTTCTACTTAAAAGGCAATTAGAAATCAGCTTTTTATGGGTGCTTTGAATTAATCTACAGTAATAACTTATGATTATTGACCTTTACTCCCTGATTATCCTAGTTTAAATTCTCATCCCTATAAATCCTCACTTTTCTGTAATTTAGAGGAAATTTCTCTCACAAAATATTCCTATAGAGGCAGATGTGTGGATCTGTAACTAGACTCACAAAATACCTCCAGTCAATGTTTGGACTGAAAGAAGGCCATCAGAAAATTAATAAGGGGGTGCTAACAGATAGAAAATCTTTTGTTTTCAAGCCAAAAAACAGATTTAAGCCCAAACCTAGGTTGTGTCTGCCAAAGCAAAGAAACAAAATATCCTGACTAGATGGATTTGCATTGATTATAAAAAAATAAGCAAAAACTAACAGTGATAGTGTCTCTTTTAAAAGAATGTGGTTGATAGTACTGTAGAAATCACTGTGGTAATACTAGTCTGTATGAGATGCTACCAACCTGGAACACAGGCTGAGATTATATTAGAAGATACATATTCTGAAAATTTGATTTTTTTTATTTTGTGCAGAGCCACTGGCATTTTGTACTCTAGTTGTTTGAGTGATTAAGATGTTAACAAATTAAATTGATGAATAACTTGTATATTCCATGTTTCCAGCTTTCTCAGGTTGTGTTAGTTATGTTTTTCTCTACATCTGTTTCTATAGGAGATAAATATTCAAGCAGATATTAAATTGTATTAAATTACCAAAGTATTTTATAAATATAGAAATACTGATATTTGTTTTAGGTGTCTTATTTGGATCAAAGGAAGAATTTCTAAGAAAAATTAAAAGTTAATTACTTCATAACACTATTCTTTTAATAACAAAGTGCAGTGAATCTTCATCCTCTAGGTAGATAAATTGGTTAATGCCTTTGCACACTGTGACTAGACACCATAAAAACATTCATCCCAGTTCCATGCCCCAACAAGAGGCTCCCCCAATAGCTCTTTATATTCTGCACATTTTTCATAGAATGAGTATACTAACAATTACTTTTTACATTCCCTTACATGGTATCTAGGAACAAAAATGTGATTTGGTAATGGAAATTGTAGAGTATAATGCAATCTTTTTATGCAAGATGATTGTGATGATCTCTTATTGCTTTGGCCCACTGCTACTGTATAAATAATTGGCTGCCTTTTTGGATTTCCTATGGATTATTAACAGCAGTGATATATTTTTAAAAAGCATCCTAAGGCAGGTGTCTGGTGAAGATTTTTGGTAAACAGTAAGTATATATCTCTGGATCTATCATAAGAGTGCTCAATATATAGTTTTCTTTAATTCTCCAGTGTAACAAAGTTCACATTCCAGACCCAGACAACATAGAATCATACATATAGAACAGCTTGTGTTGAAAGAGCTCTTTAAAAGTCATCTAGTCCAATGTCTCTGCAATGAGCACAGACATCTTCAACAGGTTGATCAGAGCCCCATCCAAACTTAAGTGCCTCCAGGGAAGGGGCAACCATCACCTCTCTGGTCAGCCTGTTCTAGCTTTTCATCACCCTCAGACTGAGCACTGCAGCAGTTACAAGCTAAATGTAAACACATTGCTATACAAATATTATCCGGTTTAGAGACCCAGTATCAACAAACAAGAGAACTAATTACTTAATATGGGATTATATTTTTTTTTCTCTTTCTATACACTCGGGAAAACTGGAGTGACCCAAGTCAGCTCAAAAGAAATGTATGTTAAAAAACTACACTCTGGGACTTTTGTCTGCACAGGAGATTTTTTCTTATTGATGTCTGCATGGTCACTAAATATAGAAATTTTCAAGTACTAAAGGAAAATACACACCCTCAACCCAATCACAAATTCTACTATAGTTCAGCTAGGTTAAGAATAATAAAGGAGAGAAAGTAGTCCCATTTCATTTAAACCTAAGTGAAAAAGTAGATGCAAGAGCTTTCTTTTCAGTACAGCAGCAGAAGGAAATAATAATAACTTCCTAATGGCTTCCAAGAAGTATTGATTTTTTTTTGTTACTTTCTCTTTCTTATAATGCTATCAAACAGCTTCTGCCTAGGAAAGCTTCCCTTCTTAAGGGTTCTGCTTTCTTTCTCAGCTAAATGCAAAGTTTCGTCAGAAAGAACCTTCCCTAGGAGTAACCATCACTGTAAGGTAAGTCTTAACAGTGTCTTTCCCCTTACAATGGTGTGCAGGAGCTCCTAAACCAGAAAAGCTTTTCTACCAGACCTACAACTCTCATGACCTCACAACTTTCAGATAGTATTCTTTTCTAGTGTGATATATTTGCCAAGCACTCTTCTCCCCCAGAGGGGTGAAAATGCTTCTGATGCAGTCTGGCACCTGCTGCCTCCCTATATGGAAGAGAGCATCACAATTCAACCTCCTGTTGGCCTTATTTCTGAAAAGTTAAAATTTATTCCTGACTTAAAATGCTTTTTTACAAATAAATATAATATATGTGCTTTTTATTGTTTAAATGAATGACAATGTTTTAAAGGCAAAGTCACTGTTCTTTAAGCAAAATAATAGTACAGTGAGTCTCTCTACTTATGCTTTTGTTACAGGTGGGATGATCCTAAAATAAAAAGAATCAGTGTAATTCAGTTGCACAAGTCCTAGGACAGAAGAAAAAAATATATTTATATCTCTGAGGACACTGTAACTTCCCACAAACCTCTGACTGCTGGAGTACATAAACTGACAAGACAAAAGCAACAAAAGCATCACTCATCTAGAGATTCAGATAGCAAACAAAAAGCTCTACTGGATCTGTTTATAGATCTGTCTGGCCCAAAATATGGTCCCCCAAAAATGTCAAATCATGACCATTCTGGAAAAAAGATATTCAAGGGGACACACATAGGTATAATTTTATCCTTCTTACACAGTATATATGTTAAGGCCTTAAAACAAACTAGAGGTCCAGTTTGCTAAAGTGGTTTCTTTGGATGAATCCATGGAATAAAGACCCATTGAATGCAGTCATTGTTTGAATACCCAGGAACTTCTACAATGTTTCAAGGCAGGAAATTCCACTGAACCTCTTACCTGTTTGAGTCATTTGATGTACCACGGTTCTTGTATTGGAAGAAAGAATGACCAGTCATTGTGTATTCACCTTTGTATTCACCTTCTTCATGCTCCTCATTATTTCACAGTCCTATGTTATAAACCCCTTCAGCTGACCCTTTTTTCTAAGTTAAGAGAAGTGTCCTACTGAATTATTTCTGACATGGAAGTCATTGAGCATATTTGATCATTCTTTTCTGAAGCATGCTTCAAGCACCACCTTAAAGGTGCATTTACACTCATATCAATGCTCTTGCCATTTTAGCTACTTCAACCTTTCATTTTCCTCTATAACAAATAGAAAAATATTTTTCTGCTACTGCTTTGCCACTACCACAAATCTACCATTCCAAATCTTATCAATCTCTGTGCATCAGCTGATCACAAGTGATTTTAAACCCCTTATAATAAAACATCACAGAACTGTTTAGCTTGGAAAAGACCTCCCAAGATGCCTGAGTCCCAACCACAGACCTAGCATTGCCAAGTCCACCAACAAACCATGTCCCTCAGTGCCATATCTACACATCTTTTAAATGCTTTCAGGAACGATGACCCAACCACTTCTCTGAAGTATTTTTTCCCAATATCTAATGTAAGTTTCCCCCAGCACAACTTGAAGCCACCTCCTCTTGTCCTGTCACTTGTTACCTGGGAGAAGAGACCAATCCCCAATGGGCTACAACATCCTTTCATGCTATTGCAGAGAGAATAAGATCTCACCCTGAGCCTGATTTCCTGCAGGCTAAAAAACCCCAGCTCCTTCAGCCAAATTCTTACAAGACTTACACTCCAGAGCCTTCACCAACTTTATTGTCCTTCTTTGTACATAATTTAGCACCTCTGTGTCAGATGTTAACGACTATAATAGAGGTTTTGCTGGCCGTACCTATTACAGAAATCTTTCACTTATTTGCCTATGAAGAAGAACCAGATTTCTAAGCTTACTGCTCCCCAGTTACATGCCACTCTGAGGTCAGAGGATCACAGATGCCATGGACATAAGTTACATGGGCTGCATGGTTTTAGGCACACCCTGCGATCATCCATTAGTTAATTCTCCTGACTGAAAACTCCACCTCCAGTTGTCAACCTTTTTTTATCTTTTTAAGTACTGACAGCAGATGACTCCTTTTTCAAGAATAAGACAAACCCATTTTGTCCCTGACAACCCACATATTTCTCCTTCAAAGGAGAAAAGAAAAATAAATGTTGCAAAGCATCTCATTGCAGCTTTGCATAGTTGTGATCATCAACAATAATGCACTGGTTTATTAATTAAACATTTCCATCTCTAGTATTTTCCTTTACTAAAATTCTTTTTATGATCCCCAGCATCATAGACTCAGGGCATTATTCTTTTGAACAGTTTTTTCATATTTCCCTGTCACTTAGGCAGGGGGAGAATTTCTCCCAATCAGAACACCATGGTTCAAGAAAAGAAATTGCTGTCATAAAAATGTCTGTAGAAACAATCCTCTTGCCATGTCAGCTGTGCATGTAGGCTTGCTTTTTATTGATCTGGAAGTATTTACGTAGGTAATTTTCCTATGCAATTTATGTAGTGGCCTCACACTCAGCAGTGTGTATTAAGAAAGAGATTAAACTATGAGACTTGTAGCCTTATTTTTTATGTAAGAGCTGGAGACTTATTTTCTAGACTTGCTATCCATTTTTAGCTAGAAGTAATCATTGGTTTGTGGGGTTTTTTTGGTTTTTTTTTTTTTCAGTCCTGACATATAGTGACACTTAAGCAGCATTTAAATGTTCATAAGACATATAGCATTGGAAAAAACGCACAAAACTAGTTGCAAGTAAAAGGGATCCTGGAAGCTTTATTTTTACTTATATTTTCATTATGCCCACCTTTCAGGAAGAGAGAAGGGGATATCTGTGCTTTTTCCTTCTACTCTTCTATGGTATCATAGCTCCTCAACAGCCTAGAAGGGTGTACTGTCTCCTCAGCATGCACTGAGATAGAACCACAGTGTCTGCTACAAATTTGTTTCATTGACCTTTGAGTAGGAGAGGGTGAACTTCTGCATGAAAGAAGTAGACAGTCAAACCTGTCTTAAAATTAACAAGAGGCTCCATGAGAGACAGAGCTAGCAAACTATGATTTTTGCAAACATGAAGGCACTTAATAAAACCAGCACCCTATATAAATAAGATTTTCTCCTTTCATAAAAGGACACTAAGCACAAAAAAAGAAGAAAATTTCATAGTTAAAAAGGTCTTTTTAATGTAAGAGAGACAGTACACAATTGAATATGGAAAGCTCAACATCTATATATGGAGTTGAAGCACTGCTTTAGAATTGATTTTAAACATGTTTTACAATAAGATTTTTTAAATATATATTCTTTATGTTAACATACAAATAATTTAAGTTCAGCAAAACATGACCAGAATAATCAGATTTTCTTTCAATTATACCAATGTAGTAGTGATAAAGTGTTACTAAATAATGTTTGCTCAAAAATTATTCACATACTGAGAGTTAAGCAGACAAAGTGTTTTACTCAATGTCTAACACTTGATCTCAGGTCTGGCTTAAAAAGCCTCTCTACAGAATTTCTTAAATGTTATTATCCCTTAAATCTTACTCAAGGAATTACAGACTTCATTGTCTAGAACCTACGAGGAGCAGAACTATTAAAGAAAAAACATCAATGTCACTTAAAAGACAGTTTACCTACAAGAAAGGCGTATCTCATCATTATGGGAGTGAAAATGGATTTCCAGCTTTGAAGATGCGGTGCAGCAACTATTGAATACAAATGGGTTATTCTGCTCAGGAAGTCACTCAAAGAACTTACAAGAACATTTTGTTCTAAAGCTTGAATAATTTTAATTTTAAAAGAGAAAGTGTCAACCATCTTCATCTTTAAATAAATAATAATAAAATTTTTTTTTCTAACTGGCAGAGTACCATCAAACATTTAAATTCTTATAATAATATTAAGATCCATGTACAAGGTAAGAGAAATCACATGTATCTATTAGCATTTAAACCACAGTTACTGAATGTAAATTTAAACTTTAGGGAACAGCTGATTATTATTTATTTATACAGCTAAAAAACCACAGTGAAATCATAATTATCCCAAAGGTTACACATAGTCAAGATCAATTAATTGTCCCTTAAATTTCATTTCATTACTCAAGTGCTTTTCATGTCTTTAGGATTTCCTGCATAATGTGACTGAATCTTTCTTACGAATTAATGAGTTGGTCTGTAGACTTTAATATCTGACTCATACTGATCTGTATGAAGAGTTTAATATTTTTTTTCTGAGCGGAAAGAGAATGTTTTGCATGAAACAGGATAAAACCCTGCTATCCCAAAAATGGCACTGCTTATATAAATGCATAGCAGTTACAACCAACATGGAGACAAATAAGATGTGCCCCTATCTAGATCTAGGCATAATACCAAGATTAACATTCTTAACACATTTTCCTATCTGTTTACGTCCTCCTTTAAAACATAACTTGAGCTGTCAGTGTCAGTAAGAATTTGACTAATTCTCTGCCAGAATTCGAAGTGAAATAATATTAGATCCTGATTTAGCAGATAGTCAAAATCATCATCAGAACTAGAGGGCTCTGTTCAAAACAGACATTTTCTATGAAAATAAATGGGGTGGTTTTCTTGGTCAGTCTACTGAAGATAAAATTGCCTGAGATGCAGATTCCAAGTTATGTTTTATGCCAAAGATTTGAGGTCTGTATTTTTTTCCCTTGTTTGAGAACACTATCCTGCAAGATGATCTAGGCTATCACTATGTACATGAGCAGTGTCCTCACCCTCACAACAACAGGGCTTCTATAGAAGAATGGGATAAATATGGCCAACGAGGAGTAGGAGGAAACACAGCTCTCCTAACCTATTAGCTGAGTCAGCTGAGAATAATGAGAGGAACCTGACTGCTGGTCCATCTGTTATAGGAGGCCATACGGAAAAAGCAGCTCTGTAAAAGCTGGTTTTCACAATTATTTCATATTTGTTGTTCAACACAACATTTTTTTTATAAGTATTAACTGTAGCACTTTATACTTCTAATTATCATTTACTGGGCAAGGAAAGGTTATATGATCCTTATTAATGGCCTATGAACTAGGTGCCTAAACCTGTCTTAGTTTTAGGTCTCCTTTCCCTTTCCCCACTTCAACTTTGTCCTGCATAACCCAAACATCTCTCCAAGAAGAGCAGAGAAGAAATGCACTCATGAATCTGAAAACACTAACTTTGTTTGCTCCTGTCTGCCACTACACTGATGGCACTCAATCCTATGATCATGGGAGGCAAAACTACCACAGCCTGCAAATCCAGCCTGGTGAGATGTGTGAACAAGCCCACTGTGAAAAAAAATAAGTTGACAGACATTGTGCATTACTTCAGATTAAAGATTTCTTCATCTCCCATGACCAAATCCCATTATAATTGCAGTTTTCATTATATAATAAGTGTTTGGTGAACTTTGAAAAAAGAGATTGAGCATGGGCACATTATGGCAGAGGTCTTGGAGGTTTAAGCTCCAGATACTAGGAGGGTCTCCTAAAGATATAAACAAAAACCACAAGTGGTTAGTTCCAGGACAACTGTGGCATTAGTATAACTGATTTTAGATCTTAAGACAAAGAATCTAGCATCTTATACATACATAAATGCATACAGGTCAGACAAATTTTTTAAAAATCCCATATGAACAAGTGAAAAGGAAAATGGCAGGGACTGCCAAAGCATTTTCTTCTCATAACAATGCTGCATCATATCAGCACTACATTTTAAAACAGCAAATTAAGTAAAGAAAGAGTGCTGCTTTTTATTAATCTTGTATCCTAGGGTGACTGGAATATCAATCACATACTACAGAATGAGCTAGTATCTGTGTTTTCAGTTACAACCTTTTCCACACTTTGAGTAGTACTACAGTACCAAGCCTAAGTCTGTCTGATTGCAGCTGAGTTCTCTGTCTCCCCTCTAAGCCCAGGTCAAAATGTTATGTGGAACAGATTTTGCTACACTTAGCATTTTTACTGAAGCTGGAACCATCCAAGTCCATTTGACATCCTTTGGAGTATAAAAACAAAATGTCAGAAATTATTTCCAAGCTAGTAAAAGCAGGAAGAAAAAATATGACTTTTTTTAACCTGTATGAAAAGTCATAGTTTAATGATGTCTGGTTGCATTCATCTCTCTGGATGTATGGAAAACCCTACGATTAATCACCTACATCAATTTGGTGGCTTAGCTGAAAGGGAAATTCAGGCAAGAGTGAAACAAAAGGACCACATGACTATGCAGAAAACACGGGAAAAAGGCAAACATGATACTCATTCATCTTATTCATTGCATAAGTAAGGATGTAATATAGGTGTAAAATTTGATTTTGCAGTGCAAAACAGCAGGAGGATATTTCAGCTGCCTGGCTAGCAACCAATTTAAGATGATATTCAGAATTGCAAGAAAATCTATGGCAGAATGAGAAAGCACTGCAATTAGTCACTGCCCCCATGATTTCATCAGTGTAGTGCTGTGATGAAGCAGCAAGGAGGCCAGGCAGCAAAGTCCCTGCAAGACAGTAGATTATAATGTACATTTTACAAAGTCAGTTTCTCACAGCTGATTAAGTAATCACACAATTTTTGTTTGCTTGATCATCTCTGAAAACAGAAGGCTTCAAAACAATACAAGAATGTTATGTTTCTGATGAGGCTGCTGTAAATCTCTGATGCTAGTCTGGCCAACTACAAGCTATTTTTCCTGAAAACATATTCTTTTGTTTGCCTGCAACAGCCCCAAAATACAAGCCTGTCAATGGAGAAAGTCACTTAAAAGATTGTGGAAGATACATTTATTAAAAAAATTTTAACCTACCTCTGCCTGTTAACACATATAGTTCTACACTTGCAGGTATCATACATGGTACCAACCTTGTCCCAAACTTGTAAACTCCAAACACATTAAATCAATATGCACGTTTTACAGATACTGAAGGTTCTTAAAAAAAAACTAGAAAAAAATAGGAAAAAAGTATTTCTTGTCTAGAAGGTTAAAAAAATTTAGACAGCTCAGATCTAGTGCTTTGGTTCATGCCCAACAATAGTTTTGCTTGTAAAAAAAATTCAAAAAATCCTGATATTTTGAGACATGAAACTATCCACTCCAGGGAAGGTAAATACTCCAAATTATTCATTCATTCATTTAATGTTGATGAACAACAAAAATACCAATCCCCATTGAAAAAGTATATATTTAATCAAAATTAATGAGTAATCATTTCATATTTTGCATTTCAGTCCTGAAATAAAACTATTTTGGTTTAAGTACTATTAGCTCTTAATGGAAAGATATGTCAACTAAGGTAATGTTTGCTTCCTATTCTGAACAGCATATACTGTGTAAACAGTGAAAAACACTGTCTCCTTGGCAACAAGTAATTCATCTACATATGCAGTGGGAAATAAGTAACTGCTGTTGAAGTCTTTGAGATATGTGAAAAATTTACTCCACGTGAAATGGCTTTAGAGAAATCAGTATTTCATCAATATATTTATACTAAACTGTACTGAGTAGCTATGCCTGGTGGGGCTGCAGAGGTGGTATCAGGGGCAGAGAAAGGGAAACAGAAACAATTGAAAGAAACAATCCTGCCAACACAAATATAAGAGCAGCAGGGGACATGATGTTCCAGGTGCAAAAGCAGAGATCACCCAGCAGCCCAGGGAGGACCACATGCCAAAGCAGGTGCTTATTTCCTGAAATAACTGCAGCCAGTGCAGGACCCACGTAGGAGCAATTTGTGAAGGACAGTATCCTATGGGAAGGATCCATGCTGGGGCAAGGAAACTGCGAGGAGAAAGGAGCAGGAGAGAAACTGAAAAGGAATGCACTGGTCAACATTGGAATGAGTCTCAAAGACAGATGGTTGTTTGCTTTACTTAATTGCACATCTGGTTAGTTGGTCAGTAGAATAATTTATGTATGTGTAACATACAAGTGAAAAGCTATTAATCAACCAGAATGGCATACTTTCATCTTCAATCACAAAAAGCTACCTGTCACTTAATTGCTGACTGTAACCTTAATTGTTGACAATTACAACAATCACAGCTGAAGTTGCAATTCAACATAACAAAGAATGAAGAATGGCAGCATGTGATCCATAACGTGTTAGAGAAACAAAAAAAAAAAACCCAAAAAACTTATTATCTGGCAAAGCATACCTAATCAAAGATATAAAGAAGAATAACTAAGAAGGGAAAGATAAATATATAAGGAAAAGGGAAGGATAAAGGAACTAACATCACTGGCAATGCTAATGATGAAACACACACAGGCTGCATCAGGATAACAGACAAAATCAGTTCTTGAGTTCCATCTCTCCCCCTCAGTAGAAGATAAAATAAACAAAATTTCCAAAATAAATGCTTGATTTACAAATAAATATGTAGATGGATCTTAAAACATAGTAGAAATAAATTAATTAATAATTTCCTGCCAACTTGATAAAATCTGCCTGGGCACTTAAAGCTACTTTGCAGCTCAGCTGGTTACTTTTTCAGAGAAAATAATCACATATGGAAAAGAATGGGATAATGTCTAAAGCTTGAAATAAATGTTCATTTTCCTGTGATGCAGGCTGAAATGTTTCTGTCTCTAACTGACAAGTCCTTTATTGCTATAGTGCTGATACAGCCTGGGTTTAAGTCTGTTTCATGAGTTGTTCATTTTAATGCAAGATCTAGGGATATCAAGAGTAAATATGTGATCTATGGTATTGTTTTCTTTCACTTTTAACTTTGACTTTATAGTTTCATTTTGTAACTTCTGTGCAATTTCTATTTTACCGTGCTGCAACATTAATTATTTTATCTCAACAAAATCTACATCACTTCTTTTACAGAGAAAATGTAGGTTTTTACACTGAAAGTATTTCAGATTCAGTCATGAGCAATATGTTAATGATGTAGTACAGTGCTCAGCAAAATAATGTCAACATTATCTGCAATCTGCACAGCAAAAATGAAATGTCAGCCAATTCTACCAAATGGCAAATGATTTTACTGTTCAAGGAACTGATTTATAAATCTGTTAGTTCAGACAAGATGACATAAAATAGGAGACTTGGGATGGGGAGCAAGAAAAGTAGTAGCTCTATTGATTTTTCTTTTAACGCTCACTGTACAGTAAATTGTAGAATTTTGTAGATACTATTTTTTCTGCAGTAAACTTCATCACCATAATGGGTAAAGGTGGAAGAATCAATATATTTCAAAGGTTTAGAGAAAACTATTCTAAGAAAAAGTTATTTATTCTTTCCATAAATGCAACATACTTATATACAAAATAAACCCTGCAAGCATTTTTAAGCTCATGAACTTTCCCCATAAAATCCATCTTTTATATTCAATAGCAATAGGAGGCATAAGCTGAACAAGCCTTTGTTTCATCCAGTCTAGTTAGTGTAGGAGTTGCATAGGATTTGTTTCTTATAGTAGAACAGTAAATATGACTGGGGTGTTTGGATAGCATTTACATATACAAATGGATTCCCTATTTCTCTTTTTAACAGATATTGCCCTAAAAACTGCATAGATTTGCATCTGGTATAGGGACTCTCACCACTTACTGAAACAGTCACACTAATTACAATGATTACTAGGAATTGTGAAAAATTTCCTTCACAATCTCGAATGGAGTTCAAATATATCAAATTAAGTCTTTCAAGCTAGGTTGCTGAGCTGCTTTTGACAGTTTAGGCAAGATGGCAGAAAAAGGGCAATCATTAAACCAAACCAAAGAGATGTCATTAAATAAATTACTTAATATTGAAGTAGTACACATTGACTATCTAAGCTGGAAACAACTCAGGCTATAAATGCCAGTAAACAACAGAACTATTTTTCACTGTACTACATACATTGCTTGATACACCTATGAAAAAACAAAAATTCCATAATTAATGAAACATTAAATTACTGGGTTTTTAATGCTAAGCCATTCTATAGAATAGACAGATTTTTCTAAAAACTTTCAAAAGGATTTTCCTCATTCAGCTTTATCTCTTATTTAATGCAAAAAAATATCCAGTTTATAGCACTGGAATTTGTGGACACTGTTTTATTTCAGTGTTGTTGAACACAAAGAAAGGATAAGCACTAAGTCTACATGTTTATGATCTTGCCATTTTACCTCTTGGCAAAACTGAAGTGACTTGTCTTTGCAGCATTTTTACAGTGCTATTGGATGGCTCACACATTTCTCTATCCTAACATGCAAAAAGAGTCCCTATTCAGCAGTTGAAGTGAAGCCTCAGTCAGAAGAGTGTCTTCTTTATACTGCATTTATAAAAATGAGTGAAAGCTTGCCATAAAATGCAATGGGAGCAAGAGGGGACGGGGAGGAATTTGTCACTCTACTACTTTCCTAGTACAGCTAAACCACTACCTTTCTTAACACATTTTCAGCCACTCAGTTGCTATACCAGCCTTTACAGAAGCTGCTGTGTGGATTAACACAGAGCCATTCAATTTTATACCAGCTGAGAAATTGATTCCACTTTCTCCAGTGAGACACTGTCCACCTTGCACCAGAAGACCAGCACTTATTCAGCTTGTCAACCTGCCTTACACCTCTGGACTGTACAATTTCACAAAAAAACATCTCACAAAAGACATGAACAGCAACTCTCAACCCACCCCCTTAAACCTTTTGCCAAAGGAGGTGGATTAATAATTGATTTTTTTCGGCCTATAGTTTTTCAAATTATTAAGCTTTTGCTAAATACTGTGTGAGAGGTGTAGACTTCATTCCCTCTTCCACCAATGCACACTGGAGCACTGGAACTCCCATTCCCATTTCCCTAAAAACAGCAGTATCTGAATTACTGAGGGACAGGTGCTAGCGAAATGAATTTGCTGGCATAGGTACAGAAAATACATGAGTAATTTAGCTACTATCACTACTGTCCCTCTATCTATTTCTGTTCTATAAATACATATACTAGATTTCCTACACTATATATTTGTTATAAAATTCTCCCTGGGTATTGAAGCCTATGTACCTATTTGAGAACTATGAATTCTTATCAGCAGGTGACTGAAAATTAGACACTATAATGTTGAGTACTGTGATGTTTCAACACTTTTTAAACTTCATTCCTTTTATAGTTCTATTCCTGAATCTATTACTAGATACCACACAGAGTTCTGAATTCACAGGGTTAAAGTTTAGGAAAGAAAAAAAATCCAACCCAAATCCCCAATTTCCCCAAATATCCCAAAATACTCAGTGGGAAAGAAATCAACAAAGAAACCAAAACAGCTGTGAAGAAACAGAGGTGCTCTTGAAAGTTAGAAGACAAGTACAGCACTCATTGGCTATTTGGAAAGCAATGATTAATCATCTATTTTAAAGTAAGCAGGGGATCTGCTTAGTGCTAATATATTTCCCAGGATCACCATCCAGACCTTCACAGTCATTGAGTAAATAGCAGCAGATGTTGAGCTGTAAGACCACATCATTCAGCTAAGATTAGATATTTAATAAAAATAGACATGCTTGACAGAATCTTGCACTTAGTTTAATAAAGCGCTACTGAAAGGGTAGGAGGAAGCTGCTCCCAGAAACACACTGTACACTCTCTTCAAACCTAAAAAACAGGGCTCCCTTCTGTGACTATTATTGCAACTACTATGTGTTAGATAGACCCCACACCTCACCTACAAGAAACTTTATCCAATAAACTGCTAAAAAAATTCTGGGTGAAATCCTTGAGAGACAGCTCCCGTTTGTATAGACATTATTTAAAAAGAGAGTAGATATTTTTCTAGAGTAGTCAAAGTATACTTGCTTATAAATCAGTTTGCAATCACCCTACCTTGCTCACTACTTCCTTGCATGTAGTAATTGAAAAACACTGTGAACCCTTTCTTGGCTTTTTGGGAATTGTGAGTCTGCAGCCAAATGAAGTGTGCAAGTTGAGTGTCTCTAGCTTGGCTTGGACTGACATGTGGACATGGAGTAACATAAAATGCATGTGTCAGTCCCACTCGCAAAATCAAACAAAAAAATCTGCTTCATTTCTCATCAGAAAAATTTATTTCTTCATCTGTTTTCAGACATCTTTAGTGCAGAATATCACTCAGATTGTAAAATTCTGTAGACTTTCAAAAAGGGGCTACAAGTCCAGATCGCATCAATACAGTTCAACAGCACAAATAAGGGTGCCTAACAACATCCACAAAGTAATTAAGTGAGGGAAACATACATATAGAAATACATTTATTCCATTCTAGCCTTGAGAAATTTAAATTAGAGGTACAGACCAATTCCTCTAGGATTCCAATTTAAAGTGTTCCATATTCACTAACCCTAGGAAAACACAAAACCAAAATCCAGTATCCTAATGTACCCTTTAATGCAGGAGTACATGGAGTACTGATAAATGGGCAATATGAAAGTGCACAGCTGCCAAAATAACAAACATCATGAAATGGGAATAAACAAATGTTGTTGCCCTTTATAGCTCTATTGTTGCCTTTTATAGCTCAAACTAGAGAGAGGAATCAAGCAATTTTTTCCTAATACATAGAAACTTCCTAGAGAGAAAACAGCATACAGGGGGAATTAAAATAAAATATTTGTAAAGATCCTAAACACAAAAAATAAATTCCATTGCACTTTTGAAAACCTATTGAGCATTTAAGCAGTACCTAAAGTACAGCAGACCGATCTTAGATAATAAATATTGACCCACACATCACTTAGTTGAAGCCATCTAGAACTTTGTGTCTTTACCCCAAAACTATGGGAAAAAAAATCAGACATAGGAATAAGCTTACCTTCCTAGTTCAAAATTGAAATTCATGCTAGATGAGTACTCTAGATCACAGCTTGTCTACAATCAACCGCATACAGATACATGTTGAGAAGGCACAAAACTGTGCAAAGATTGCTTCTAGAAACAATCTCCCACCCCAGGTTCTGTAGTCTATCCAATAGCTGCTTAGTATTGATTATATAACTAGCCTTTAAAGAAAAAAACGGAATTCAGATGAATGCTTTATTTAATGTGAAATATCTTATTTGCTTCAAATTTTGTCATTCAAGAACAAAGCTGTTTAAGAAAATAAAATCAATTGAAACTGTTCTCCTATAAAACATGCACGTGCATCCTGCTAAACAAATCAAATGTCTACCCTTTGAGCACTCTCCAGGATTTCTGAGAATTTGGTCCTCAGAAAAGAGAAGCTCAAACCTGAGGTCTAAGGCCAAACCAGTAAATATAATATTTAGTACAAGGTATTAACTAGAAATGGCATTATGAAAAGAACTCTTTCCTCCTGTCAGTATGTTTGGAGTGATTGCCACCCCTGTAATTTTCATGTTGTACTGGGAATAGAGATGCATAACTCCCAACCAGACTTCAGCACTAAAGTAAACTCATCTTGAGCTCTTGAGCCCATAGAAGATATAACTGTATTGCCAGAAAGAAGGTTGTTTAATCTGCCCCACCATTTACTGGCACTTAGAGAAAGCTCAAAAATAACAGTAAAATATTAAGATAATCTCCAAGTGATTTTAGGTATAAACTGATACTTATTCCAGCATTGCACACCACATATGCAAGCACTAGTTTGTATCAGGAATGAATACAGATTTTTCAACACAATGCCACAGTATACAGCTAGTATATGGTTTTCACCCTCAAATAGCTCAAGCACCACAGCAAAACTCATCTGTATTGATTTACAATTAGCCAAATCAATAATCTCTGTATACAAAATTATTTTACACCCCAAATCAAGCTCAGTCGTCCTAAGAGCTTCCATTTTTGTCAATAAGTTTTCCTTGGAAAAGGAAAAAATCTGAAATACCAAGTATAAAAATTTTGACCTTATTCATATAAATCAGAAAGCTAGACCTCAATTCTAAGCTGTCCTAGAAGATGGAATGTCTAAACCATTAATCACTGGCTTCAAAGGGTGTAAAATTAGATCACAGCCAAAGGAAAAATCTAGCATGACATGGTTCATATCCACAACCATCTGAGTTATCTTTGAGTATTAATTCCATCTCCACTGAATGCTTTTGTCACAGTGTAAAACTAGATAGGAGTTATTTAAAGGTGATTAATCAGATTCACCATTTGCACCACTACTTGAACAGCGTTTACTTTGCTAAATTATTATTATTTAGTGACTGTCAGATTTTTCTAACAATGAAAGAAATCTATCAGCATACAAATCCCCAGAATGCAATTAGAGAAGCAATTAATGAATATTAGATCTAAGTGAGTAAAACAATAGCCTTTGTGTTCTGTAAAAAACAGACTACTTTTAATAATTCTAAAAATTTCATCCAAAAACTAGACAAAATTGGATTTGTAACTACCTCATCCATCAGATATGTCCAGGACCTTTGAAGACATATTCATTGAATGGAACTACTGCATTATCATCAAATAATTCAACTTTTTCATCATATATAAAACATGTAGAGGCAAGAGATTTTGATACAGCAAGCACAAGCAAATCTCAACAAAAATTTTCATTAAAAAGATAGCCCACATCTTTGATGCTTTCAAAGATACCAGTTGTGACTTGGATATTTTCCTCTGTTTTCCATAAGTGCAATATTTTCTGTTAAAGAAACCTAAAAGTATTTGTACAATAGCAACAATATTTTCTAAAAGAACTTAGTGCACCACTTAATCTTGCCTTTTTATGACACTGTTTTCAAAATGTTGGTACTTGCATTCTGGAACCAGTACTTACAGAATGGCTATAAAGCTTTAGTCTGAAAATGATAAATGCACTGAATAATCAGATGTAAGAAAGAAGAAATTTGTCCTTGTAAGATTCTCTATAGAGATACACAGTTTGGACATGGAGAATTTTTTTCCTACTTTAAGAGCTCTACATGGTATTTTTGCCAATTTCATGTATGGAAAACATGAAATTTAGTGGCAAACTAAAAGTATCAGGAAAGTACTTGAGTTTCTAGACCAAATTTTTGTTGTTTGTGTGATCATGGGATCTTGACTTATTTTGGTTGGAAAGTGATTTGCAGACAAGAGTCACGTAATTTATATTTTATTCAAACTCTAGTGAACTACCTATACATACATAAAGTATTGCTCAAAAGGACAATTTTATTTAGACTATCACATACAAAGTAAGACTACATTATAAAGAAATTCTCTAACAGCCATTATATATTTTAGTCACTGTGTGTAAAAGAGTTCAAACCATACAGTACAAGCCTGTTCAAATCAAAGAAAAAGAACATATCCGTAATTGTTTTATTTTATTTTGTGTAGCAATTATTTGCTTGGGCACAACGTTTTCATTGCTATTATGAGAGAACATCATTAGACAGAAACCTAGCCTTGATTATGGCGGCCTCAGAAGAACAAGTCAAGTGCATAATTTAACAAATGATAAAACAGTAAATTTATGCCCCACAAGTGCATACCACACTATCTTGATACAGTAAGTTTTTGCCAAAAACACTCTGGTTAACTGAAATGAAATTTAGCATTATATTTCACAATGTACATATATCAGATAATTTTAACAGATGCAAATTTAAAGAGCTCTCAGATGCTAATTTTGTGCCCTTATTACCTATAACCACTTCAAAACTGTTATGTTTTATGCAACAAATGGCCTCATAGGATTTAGTGACCATGGGGTCATTGTGACAACACCAATCTAAATGTCAATTCTGTCTTTTACTTTATGACCTATCAGACTAAAAATAAGGCACAAATTTGCATGGATTCAATGCTAGTGAATTTTATTTTTGTTTTACTTGTCCCATTAAAATGAAATCGTATAAGTCCATTCTTGCCCTTTTCAGGACAAGGGGTAAATCTTTTTTTATTTCTGTCATCCTGGAAGAGACTTATTGTGTCCCTAAAGAGAACATATCATACAATCTGAAAAACATTTTGACCAGTGTTTTTAATAAAATTGATACATTTTCCTGTCATATACTCATGACATTTTGGTGATGAAGAATTACCTAAACTTTTGTCCTACATTAACTTGCAGCTAGACTTCAAGATACATAATATGTAAGATTTAAATGTGAAATTTACATATCAAACAGCATGTTGAGAAGTTTACCAATATGTTTTTTATTTCAAGGAGAAATAGACCAGTCTTGTATCAGCACTTCTACTCTCCAGAGCAAATCCACTTTCTGAAGTAATTTTGTGAGGTACATAAATTCCACATTATTGTTGCTAGGTGTAGGTACAAAAGGATTGCATAACATATTTTAGTGCTTTTTAGTAGGCACAGAGGAGAAGCTAATAGGTAAATTTTGTGTTCAAACAAAGTAAGTTGGCCTAAAATTAACATGCATGCAGGGGTAGAGGGCACACGTGAATAGTTTTGGGTGGGGGATTGCATTGCTGTGTTAGAAGATACAAGGCATAACATATTCCAATAAATATATTCAATCATGTTCAAGAAAAAGGTAAAAAAGAGATGCATGCAAGAATGAGTTTAATAGACCAAAGGAGAAAAGTCTGCAGAGAAGTAAGCATTACAGCTGCCTCCAAAAAGGGAAAGAACAAAGCCATGTTTATAAAGCTTCAGTGTAAATTGTGATATGTTAGCTGCAATAATTTTGACTCAAACACTAACAAACACTGTGTCATATACATAAATTACTACAAACTAAAATATGGGAGGCACGGCTACAAAAAAATGTTTAAAAAACATGTCTAGTGTTGACGGATTAGATGTTTCCAGCAGTCATGAAGAAGCCAAAATAGTAGCTAATTTCAAAAAACTATTCATATCCACCATAGATATAATGAAATTGTTGTCAACCAAAGCTCTATTTTAATAAAATTGTCAATTTAGAACAAAAATAAATTTTCGTAATATGAGAAAATTAAATGTAAGTTTAAAATTATACAGACAGAAATTCTGTTAGAATTTATGTATATCTTTGAAAAAAAGTAACATTATTTCAAGCAGAAGACTGAAACAAACATTTGATAAAGCAAAACAAGAAAAAAAATTAAAATAATATACCATAGTTTAAAAATCTGTTTTTAAACATTACTTTAAAAACAATATTAAAATACAAGCTCTTTGTGAACTTAGCCATAAAACAGTTTAATTACGAGCTGCAAGCTTATCAATTGTTATATGCATATCAATGCTGTCACTTTAAAGGCAAAGCCTCAAAACCAGTCCTCAGTAGACTATGTGGGTTTTTCCTGTCTTGATTTCATAAAAAGAGACACAAAAAAAAAAAGACCAAAAACTATATTTACTAACCCAGAATTACTTTTCAGCACTACTCTTTTCAAATCAAGCTCAGTCTCTTCTGGATATTCATCTGAATGTTGAAGCTGATCCTGCCAAGATCTTAGTTTCATTGCAAAAATTCTCTGTTACCTCTTTAAGACCCAAAAATCACGGCGTTCATGTGCAATCTAAGACCACCAACAGTCAAATAAGATCTCATCAACAACTACAGTTTCCTTACCTTCCCTACATACCAACATGCAGTTGGTAAAGAATAGATATCTGTAGATACATCTGTGTAGAACCAAGTTCTTCTTGGGCTATGTAAACAAAAACGTTCCCAGAGGAACAATATCAAGCAGCAGTTGACTCCAGCAGTATGACACTCAGTTAATGGACTAATAACCTTTGAGAGCAATCAAGGAAGGCCTCAAAACTGCCCTTTGCAACAATCACACGTGGAACAAAGGTGAATTTTACTGCCCTGACTAGGATTTTGACCTAGATCTGTCACAGATAACATTTTGCATTCATACAGCACCTGCCGCTTTCATCCCTAAGGATTTCAAGCACCTTTCAATATGGCAGTACTGCTAAAATAAGTAATCAAGAAGACATTTTAAGAAGTGTTCCTAACCTTTGACACTAAACAGACTAACTTTATTTTCAAACTGTGTAAGAAGTTTGGGTTGTGGGGGTTTTTAAAAAAATATAGCCCTCTAAGGAAGATTCTAAAGACGAAGGCCACAGAAGTTTAAGAAATTAATAATGATTCCTTTGAATAATCAGCCCATAATCCTTGAAAAGTATTGCAATAAAAACTATGTTTACTATATTTCCTTTTAAGGGCTAATATTTTGAAATCACATACTATTTCTAACAAAAAATATAAAAGCAATACTCTGAGGTGTTCATCTTTCACCTCCAAGGAAAAACTATTTTTTTCAGAGCTTCATGCTTAGAATAAAATAGATCTTATTTATAAACAATTTTTTTTAAATTCTGAAGGTCAGGTCACAGGTATCAGTACATGTACATGTGCAATCTCTGTGGATGCTGATAAACTTTGTGCATTCTAGCTGTGGCTGGTTTAGCTCTTCCAAGGTAAAGGACCTAACAGACCTTGCAGTCACTTGGAAGATAAAGCCCACAGGAACTGAAAATAGAGGCTGAAAATGATCCCCTGTCATTCCACACCACCAAAGACTCATGCACCCACAGTTTTCAACAGACAAGGCATCTTTCAATGTGTCTTATACCACAGGAACTTACAGAATTCACACCATAACCTTCCTGGCATTAGCTGTTGTTCTGTTAGTGCTATGTAGAAGTTATTTCCCTTTACAATGATACCTTCCTTATGAGAGGCAAACAGTAGCAAAGCAGTGGAAGAAAGACTATTTTCTAGGCTAGGTATCTTCCACCATAGTCTGCAGGGGTCAGCCTCTGCTGTGAGGCCCTCTAAAATATCTTCATGGAGCCAGATACTCCTGTGTTTAGCTTAGAGCCTAGAACTCCTAGCAATGTGTGCACTCATCTAAAACATGACTCTGTCAAGGGTTATTTTGCTCCTTGGAGACAGAGAACAGGGCACACCTAATGTCAGCCCCACTCACCAACATCCAAGGAGATGGCACAGATTGAAGGGCAAGGGAGAACCTCTTCCATGGCATGTAGCAAAGGATATAGTTCATCTTTCAAAAGTGAGTAAAGATTTGTATTGAACTTCTCTGAAGTCAGGCACAGGTCAGAAAATGACATGAACATCAGGGGTACATGTTTCAGATAGGTAAAAGATGTTATGAAAGAAAGACTTTATAAAATCAAGCCTTGCTCTGCTGAATTACCAGCTTGCCTGTCACTCCTTCTAAGTGCAGGTAGCTAGGTCCCCATGTGGAACAACCTTGGGAATGAAAAAGCTGTTAACACAGCAACCTATTCTTGGGGAGAAAAATAAGTCTGCACCTGCAATAGATCTGTCCCATGAGAATCAGTGAAGATAACATGTAAACATATCTAGAGAGAGAAAATTTGATAGACATGTACAATAGCCCTTCTCAACAAACGAGTTGAGTTTCACTGTATTGCTGACCAATTAGGTTCAACACAGTGCCTGCTGATAATCCTATAAAATATTACCTATGCAATAAAAATTCAGCTTTTCTGCATGCAGAAACTGAATCCCAGCTCCTTTATTGCAACAGCTACACATCCTTTCCCTCTGGTGTTAACAATAATCGCATGGACTTCAGCCTTGCAAAAAGATTAGAATTAACTTTGTCCTTGTAACAGCAACTACATCAATATCCAGTCCTTTCAGCTTGACCTCTAAAGACAAAGGCTGCCTGTGATTCAGGCAGCTTATTTATACCAAGCAACAAAAAACTCCTTGATAAAACAACCAATTATCAAAACATAATTCACCCAAAACAGTTGCTTTCTAACACTTCAGCTCTAGAAACCTAAAGGCTGGGCACATTCTGGGGTTGCTTCAGAAATGTTGTTTCTGTCACAGCTATGAAGAGTGCAATGGTAACCTTCCCTAGACTCATTAAAAATTACATTTAATGCAGTTGATTTTATGTATCCAATAATTACATCCAGTGTAACCTATTCTTAGGTTCAAAGCCCTCAACTCCATACAGCATAAGAACCATTTTGACTGTTCCTCTTGCATTTCTGTTTGCAAGCTTGTTCTCCTTCTGCAAAAGGAGACAGGCAAAAAGACTATAGATGTTCAGAAACTTCCTATGCTACAGCCTTACATAATTTTTTGTAGGGCAATTGGTATGTTTTACTAGCTCAGCAGTGAGGTCAGCCCAGGAAAATCAAGGCAGGCATTATAGCTAGTGAAATTTACCATATTTTGAAATTATTTAGAAAAATCTTTCACATGCTTCTTCTTCTTTCACTGTCCTGAAGCAAGCAATTAAAACTGAAAAAAAATATGAAGAGTCAGACAATGATTTCCTCTCCTGCAATGTCATTGTTAATTTTAGACAGACAGTTTTCAGCAGCATTTCATATAATAATGCTTTAGAACATCAATGGGTTTTTTTCCTACTAAGTGTTTAGCTCAAAAACTTCCAAGCCAGTGAAGTTCATTTGAGTTTACATAGCTACAACTAAGGGACAGTTGTAGCCTCTAGTTATTTCTTTCACTTAGAGAGATTTAAATCAGACCTTTGGGTACGAAAAGGGTCAATAAACATGACAAATCCTAAGAAGTGCCTTCCATAAAAATAAGTAGTACTAGCAGGTGTCTATCAGCTGTCAGAAACTGACATTGCCTGCAGAGGAAAAGGTGTTCAATAGAAAAACAATCTTTGAAATGGAATTAAAGTCCAGGAACTTTGCATTATACTTTCACAATCATTGGTTGTATTGAAACACAGATTAAATCTTTAGCAAAATTCTTGGACCTTGCTGAATCAAAATGGAAAAGCTACACCCGAGATAAAGGGAGGAGAGTAAATGTGGTTTGGGGTTTTGTTTCGTTGTTTTTTGGGGGGGAGGGAGGGGGTTGTTTTTGTTGTTTTTGGTTTGGGTTTTTTTAATAAATTGGTTTAAGCAATTGGATCCTGTAGTAACCTGGCAGCTTCCCTATCCAGGGAGCAAGAAGTAGTACAGCTTAAGCAAAAAAGATCCTCTGAGCTTTGTTTTAATGCAATATTTTAGAGAGCATTTTTTTCTAAATGAGCCCTTCACATAATGACATTGACCAGATACCCTGCTGAACTGACAAAGCCTGAAATAGGAATCAGTATCAAGCAGTTCGTCCTTAATAGATCTGGCATGCCATTCTATGGAAAGATACCATTAATGTCTGCTGCCATTAGTTCAAATAATTGCTAATCAGAAGCCATGCCAACTGCTTGACACAAGTTAGGGTCAGAGCCAATTTTTTACAGGCACATGTTCAGTCAACTGCATGTCAACATTTTCTTTTACTCTCAGGTAGATGAACAGAATATACTTAAGAGTTTACGAATAAAAAGCTAGATGGGGGGACAAAATGGAAAATAAATTATTTAACTGAAGAGTTATTTTTCAATATTTGAAAATAAGGGCTACTAGAGTAACCGCTAAAAATTTCATCAAATTGACAATCTCCCTGGTTCAACGATGCACAAATATATTTTCTTTCAGTTTTGGAAAGTGCAGTATTTTTAACAAGAGTCCAACAGTGAAAAATTTCTGCAGAGTTGCTTTGCTTCTATCACGTTACAAACAGGTTGTAGAATGCAAATTTATTTTGTTTTTAAGTCAGTTCCAATTGTCAATTGCAGCTACTTTCCCCTCCTACACTACCAGAACTTTGGCTTCCTCATCTTTATTCCTCTATCTTCTCTACCCAACCAAAAAGTAGAAAGAGAAATTTTATCATTTCTTTCTCATTTTCACCATAGTGATCAAGTTAATCGTGTGTGGGCTGTTGGGTTTTTCCCCCAATTTAGCCTTATTGATTTGTTTGGCCATGTTTTCAAACAAGATAGTGAGGGTGGAAAAATACATTTAACAAAAACTTCAAACAAAAAAAAAAAAAAAAAAAGCAAACACAAAAGCTAAAGTTGCAAGCAAATTTCCATCTCTATAGAAAGTACTGTCTGCCTCCATAACACACAGAAGTGTTATTAAATGTCACAGTACATTAACAGTGACTGTTTTCTCGCCAAATACAGTTAAACAAGCACTTGGTGTAGCACTTTGAAACTCAACATGACCGACTTTAGAAGGAGGCACACTTTGATCTACAGTATAATTCAGTATTAAGGCTGCAGGTTAGTATTCCAGAACTGTTATATTATGCTAGAGTATTCCTTTCAGTATGTTTGTCAATAGCAGTTGACTTAAAAACAGATTAAGGTACCTGAACCATAAGTGCCCAATGCTTTGACTAAGAAATACATATGCCATTAGGGCCACAGTTTATTGCAGAAGGAAAATACCAAATTCTTAGATCTTCATGGACATAGACTAGAAGAAATAAGGCATTTATGTTCTACCAACAGTAGCTGGACACCCAGACCTGACATTTTTCTTAACCAGCGGACTAAAATATTCAATATTTCACATGCAAATCCTGCCTCAAAAAAATCCAACTTGTAATTCAACAAATCTGTAACCAATTTATTAAAAAATTCTCAAACTCCTATTAAAATACACATATCGCTAGTCAAGTGACCAGAAAATAGTAAAATCAGATTTTAGGATGTGCTTGAGATTTAAGTCTGCAATTAATTGTCGTGGGTTTGGGTGGTGATTAGCATGAAACCAGACCTCATTATACAGTCTAAATAGAGCAACAAATTTATTAACACATACTGTAAGGAAAAACATCCTTGGAGGTGATAGATATAATTCAGGCCAGACCCAAAACACCTTTAATGTACTTCAGTTCAGCACAGCTGCTTTGAATACTCCTCTTAATTTTGTTAAAGATTTAAGTAGGATGGAAGGGCTTCCTGAATGGGTGTGTATAACAAGAATTAACATCTGCTGTGCTTGTAACATACGATCTTTAGGGTACCTTACATTATGGCAACATCCAAGGTTATTTTTATGAAAGCTGAAATCTGCTTCCTGTTTTTAGTGGAAAAACAATATAGCTACTTTTTTGCATTATATTTGATAGACAAAAAATGTTTAATATTAGCGAATACTTCCTGTCTGACTAATTAAATGCTTTCCAAATGTGAGCATATGCATACGAGCTGAAAATTCACATGTATACACATTCACCAGAAAGATAGTTTGCTTAGAAAATAACCATAGAAAATTGTAAGCAAATTTTGAATTTGTAAGAAAAGAAAAGAAAAAAAAAACCCAACAACATCAGAAAAGCCCATGTTTGTTCCTATATAACTGAAGTTTAAAGTATGAAGCAAATTAATTTTTTACCACAAAACACCTACAAATAATACTATGGTTTCTGGTCAACTTTAATTTCTGCCTTGTGAATTGACTGTATATTTTAGCTCATGATTTCTTTTTAGATCAATACAGGAATTTATCTATGAATTTATAGATTTTTTTCTTTAAAATCCTTTGTAAAATTAATCTTCGACTTGGAATGTAATGCTGAATAGATTCATGGCTATGGAGAGTAGTAGAGAGAAATATTTATGATGCTTTGTAACAAAGACTGGGTGTAAGTAGAATTATTCTTTTTTTGGTTCAATACTCTGAAGTATTTTCCAAACTAGCTTTCCATTTGTAACAGTTTTTATGAGAATAGTATTCATAAGACTATAATATGTATGGAAATAGTTTGCACTAAGGTAATGATCTGCAAATAAAGCCCTGACAAAACAGAATGTTTCTTTTAAATCAGTACTGCTTGTGAGATGAACTTGCTTTTAACAACTCAGTCTTTTTTCTTCAGCTTTGATTCTACAAGCTTACTGGTTCATTTCCATTTAATGTTTTCTTGACGCATTACCTTTCCAAAATTTTTCTTGTATGGTTGTTGATGTGGTAGGAAAATGAACATATTCATTTTTCTCAGTTTTATATATACTCTGCTATGAATGAAATTACGTAGCTTGTCGTATGATATACTGGACTTGGAGGAAAAAAGTCTGACCTGAAGAATAGTCAAGGGTAAATAAACATTGTATTCTGAGCAAAGAGGAGGTATTCAATTAAAGACAGTTTTAAGACTCTGTTATTTCTTTTTGACATATTACAGATCCAGATGTAAAACTTTCATATCAACTTTTATTTGTTAGTATTACAGAGACTACTATAACCTGAAATCAAGAATACCTTTTAGTTCTTGTAGTAAAATAACTGCCTCTTTTCAGCAGGAAATCAAAATTTATAACACAATTATAACCAGACATATGATTGCAAAAGCTATTGCTACAGCCCTGCAATATGATTTTTAATAGTAGGTAAAAGCATTGGACATACATCAACCACTACTGAATATAGCTTCCTGCAAGTAAGTGTCAGGTTAAATAGCTTTGTTCTGAAATAAGTGGTGAGTGAAATGCTTATAATTCTTTCACTGACAGAGCTAGAAATAGGGTCCCCATTTTTTTCTTGAATGCTTGAATGAACATTGAGTGGTATCAGATAGCTTTTCTTACATGCTTATGTACAGTAGTGACATACAGTGAACAGGCAATTCCAACAAGGCAGTTTTCTACAGATGGGCTGCCATAAAGAAAAAAAAAAAAAAAAAAAGAACTAAACTACACACCAAACAAAAACAAAACAAAACAAAAAAATTCAAAGAAACAAATAACCCTATCACATTTTGTCAACTTACAGGTTTTACAATGAAGTAGATATGGAATTAGTTGTCTCAAAAGAACATCTCACTAATGCACTCCTCAGATTTCATACTTATTCAATATGCTAAATATTTGGCAACCATTAGCTTTTCCATAAAAATGTCGTAATATTTAACATTTTTTACTTTGTGTATGTTTCTAAGTGGTCACAGAGCTTATTCTAGCCTACTGGCAAGTTGTAAGAATTAACAAGTAGACATCTTGAGTCCACTAAGTCATGAGACATTCAGAATTCCTTACACTCAGTCAATCACCAAGTAAAAAAATGTCATTGTTGAGTCTCTCAACCAGCATTTTCTGCCTGGCTGAATGGGACAAGATCAGCAAGATTGTATGTTGCTCCATCTGTCAGAAGATCTGATTGACATTTGGAACTCCTAAGAGAGGACTATTCAGTGCTCCATTTGGGAAGTGAGGAACTTTGCAGCTAACAAATTAAGCTATTTAATGAAGTAAATACATGTTTGTGCTCCTGTTACACTACTGCTAATTTGAAGAGAAACTTAAAGCAGCTATTTACAAAATAGTTTTGATTTTTGAGGGCAGCTAGACTGAAGTCAAGGAAGGCTTCAGCTAATGAGGACTTTAAAGAACATATGAAAATCTCGTAACATTTTACACAGATATGCATTTAGCCCAGCAATGGGAATTTTTGAGCCCTAAGTACAAAAAAATAGCAGCTGACACATTCTCCACTGTAAACTACTAAAAACCATTGCATTTTCTCCACAAAAGTATGTTAGATATGAATGTTTAATGTGCCTGTCCAAAAAAGTTATAAGAAAATATAACTAAAAGTGGATGGTTTTACCCATTTGCCAGTTATTTTGCATTCTTCTGCCAGAAACTGCAGCACATTAGGAGATACTTGTTGATTGCAATTTACTTCTTGTAGTTCCCACCCAAAGCAAACACACACAAACTGCCTTAGATGAGTATCTATAGAGAGCTGTCTGCTTTCATGCAGCTTTGCATATTTTTCAGCTGAGACCCAAGTGCCATAAACAGCACTAGCAGACAGTACACATGTATCAGCGTTACAAAAGTTTGAAGTTTACATAACTACTGTGTTCATTTCCTTGATGTTATGCATTCTTATCTACTTGAAGTCAATAAATACTAATAGATAGCTCCCAGTAAGTAAAAAAGTTACTTTTTACACAGAAAACCTTCTACTGAAACACAAAGCAATGAAAACAATTTACATTAAATGCTGTTTTATTTCAAATTCTTGCCGGTAGAATGGAAACCATCTTTCTGTTTCATTTAAGTCAAATCATATAACAATGGCCATAGTACTCTGAAAACAACTTATTTTTCTCCCTTATCCTCTACAAGTATCTCATCAGTGGGTTCAGGTTACAATTCACAAAGGGTGGCAATATTAAAAGCAAGAGGGGGAAAAAATCACAGTCTAGCCAACTGAAATGCATTTCTTTCTAGGCTACTGAAATTCATGTCTTGCATCCAGCAAAAATAGAATCTCAAATACTAAAGCAAAAAAATGTCTTGCCACAAACTCATATGACTCTCTTTTCTTACTCCCCATCTCAGCTTTCTTAACTTGTTTCCTTTTCCCTAGCTATAGAATGTGTTTTGCCCTCTAGGTGATATTTTGTTCTTAGGATTTTTTTTCATAAGCAATAACGTTTAATGTGTAGTCTAGCAGAAGACAATGAAGTGTTGAACAGAACTCTGGACTTTCTAATTTGCAATTTAACTCATTGTCCAACAAAGAGTTTTAAAATCTATAATAAATAATATATTTTTATTATCTTTAATTGTTGTCACACTGTCATAGTACTCAGGTGGACAAGACCCCATTAAATAAAATGAGTTTCAGATCATAGAAAAAGGTGTCATTGATAACTGTAAAGGTACTTAAAGAGAGCATATCTGTATCATATAAAAATTTATGCATTTTTGTGGTATCTGTAGGCAATTTGGTGATTAGACTATTATGACAATAGTGCTGTAAGAAGTCAGTCCCTCATTATTGACTTATTGCTGCTCAGCCTTTAGAATGAAGGTGCAAAAGCAATACTCTGAATGTCATCTACAGTTTTGCTTCTACCTTATACTCTCACAAACTTTTTCTTGACAATTATTCTTGAGGTGATGTGCTAGTTATCAATACACCCATGCAAAATTAGTCTGTAAAGAAAGTTAATTGCCAGTGAAGTGACCAAAAGTTTCTAAAATGTGTGATTTGTATTATGGATCACTATCTCATATCATGATAGAGAAAGCAAATTAGCAAAAATTGGTGAACCCCAATGGTAGATTCCACTTTCCTCACAACACTATAAAGCAAACTCTGTAATGGTGCCAAAATTAGATCCCATATTAGGGCATCAAGTAAACCCACAGGTTTCAAGAGGAATGTGAAAAGATACAAACAAAATAGGTTAAGATAGCAAAGAAAACAGGAAGAAAGAGTAGTAAAGATACTGGAGAATCACATTTGTAGAAAGAATGGCTAATTTAGATATTACCTGTAATAATTGAAAATTGCCTGCACAACCTCATATGAAAAAAGGTAGAGTTTAGCTAGATGGACTACACAAAACCAGACTTCACACATTTTATGATGTGCAGATAGAATAATTCTAACTTGCAGGAAGCCAGACTGGATGACTGTCCTTCTCGTGTTGTCCAGGTCTATTCATGCTCATTAATTGAAATTTTCCCTGCATGGGGTGGCTTTGATTCAAAGCTGTCTCAGGTGTATAACAGAACACCCACTAAGTAGGGATTGCTAGAATTTCCTACTTTCAGTATCACAAAGAAAATCTGGTAACAAGGTTTTGTTAAAATATCTAATCATTATATACTCAGCTTTTTCCCTAGTTTGCTATAGCAGTTTTTTCTCCAACTTCCCTTAGCAACTTGTTATTACACACTAACAAAAACCGAGCTCATTCAGCCCCAAAATTCAGCATTCTATAATGAATTCAGCTACAATCTTATGTGTACCTGTAAGGCATAATCTACCATTACAAAGTATTAACATTAACTGAAATTCCAAACCTAATGACAACATCCTGAGTTACAAGAAATAATAATGGATTTTTGTTATTGTTTTAATGTACAAACTTGCATTCCAGTGGTGATGTCATGCAGTTATAATACGAGTACACACAAAATTTTAAAGGCTTGGACTTTTTTTACCCTTTAGAAAATCTGTAATAATGTGATAATCACTTTTCAGACAAAAGAAACTCCTTTGTGGGGAAAAAAATCATATGCAAGCCCACATTTTATAGCTTTACCATTTAAAATAAAATAGAGCATACACATATCTGTTATATTAGTCAAGTAGAGTTGCAATTTTCATACAGCTCAGAAAATACAACTGCTTGTTCCCTTCAATGCTTGTATTTTTCTGACATTATATTATAAATTGTCCTACTGAAAAAAAGCTCCAAACTCAAAAATAATTAATTTTATCCTCCTGAAGGAAAAAAAATCATAATTCAATATTCCACTTTATATAATTCTAGGATATTTTGCATATTTAATTTCTCTATTATTTCAATTTAAATAAAATTGAAACTGCTGTTTGTCAGTACTAGGACTTCTTCCTCTGATTGGTGTTCATGCAAAATCAACACTTGCACAAAATACAGACTATTTTGAAAGCTGATCTAAGATCTTCAAGAACAAGATGCATCTCATCCAATATTAGCCACCAGAAGTCTGCATCAAATCTCACCTAGGCGTTTACTTTATTTCTAAATGCCAGAAAACTACTTCTTTCACCTTCTGTTTGAGATATGAATCTCCAGATGAGCATCTTTCAATGTCTTCCAAGGAAGCACAGAAGTCTGCTTGTAATTAACAGCCAGCTTTATGGTGGTGAGAGCTAAGCAAAGTAAACTTAATCCTGTGTTTCTGAATCTCTGATTAGTAGAAACTGATCTCAGGAACACTTATTGTACCTATCTATTCATTGTATTCCTTCTAACACACACAGTTTGAATAAGCATAGTTCAGGCATGTCGTAAGCAAGAACAATTAAAAATCAAGATGAGTTCTACAATGGTCATTTTTTCATCCTCCTGTATAACCAATTTGGACAAGATTAAAAGGAAGCATATAAAAAGGCAAGATCACTGTCTCATTGTGGAAACTGTATTGAAATTAATGGCCATTTTCTATCAAGAACTAAAGATCTAAAGTAAGACTGGAATGCTTTCATCTATAAAAACAATTTAGACAAAAAAGCCCAATCAGTGCTTGCTTCCCATGTAACATGTGAATTGGAATGAAGTTATTTTCACCTAGCAGGTAGAAAAAAAGGTGCAGAAAAGCTAACCTTATCCCTAAAGTAAGGTCATCCACATTTCTGTGCTATGGTTCCATGCTGCTGACACGCTGAATGGTTTTGATGAATTCAAAGGAACATTTAATGCTACTCCTTTAGTAAGAAGAAATAGGAAGTCAACAGGGAAACCTTCTCTGAAAAGGATTTTTATAAAAATACAAAGGCAGCAATTTGAAAGGAAACATGATGCCACCAATTCAATAATGTATTGCATTGCTGAATTATGTACTGTGCTTAAAAATTTATAAAACAGATTAAGTTTTACTTGCTTACTGTAACTGAATAGGTTATGCAGTTGTGTACATTTTGTGAGCTAAATGAAACTCATCTTAAATCATAACCTAAGGGACTGGCAAATGTCACTAGACTAACAGAGATGATCTTTAAGTGCAAGTCAAATTAAAGTTGTATTAAAAGTTTTAAAAGTTCTTCAAAATAGCCTTGTCAGTTTCAGTCATACAAGTAGTCCTTAGTGTCACTTTTCTCATGGTATTTGTATACTTCGTATTTAAGCAGTAGCATACCAATAATATGATAGTTGTTTCAAAATAGGACTTGCAACATCTCACCCCCCCATTTCTACTCTGTAAAAGTAAAAATCTCCTATGTATAAAAAGCCTCCCATTACATTTTCTTTTATCACCATCTCAATATTTCAGTTTTACACAGTGGGTATAAACATTATATAGTTATATATATATGTGTATATATATATGTATATTTATTCCATCTAGCTTCTCTAATGTATTCTTTACTCAATGATTGTCTTTTATTAATAAAATACCACTTAACCTCAAATAACTTTGTCTACATAGTGTATCTGCTGAATTTTTGATATAGTAATTGGTAAATTAGCTCTCCTACACATAATCTGTGGACAGCATTAATATACCAACCTTACAGAAGGGAGAAACATAACAGGGCAGGTGACTGACATGGCCAGGATCAGAGGAAACATCATTGCCAGATATACTAAAAATTAGCTGGCTTCTGTCTTTTGCTTAGACCATGTCACTCACTAATGCAATTCTGTCCAAAAAAAAATTTACACCCAGAGCATATGGCACATCACAGCAACTGTCTGTGGCAGTTCCGGAAAGTTTCTTGGAATAACAATTGTTGTTTGGGGTGGAACACACTGGATTTAATGACAGAGAATGAAAGCAATACAACTTCCTAAAAGTAATTAGTATTATCCTCTTTGGTTTACCAAACATCTTTAGCATGAATGTAGCTAGTGTATTTCACAAACAAAAAGCCTGGCATAAGGCAAGAGACAATGAAGTGATACTACAGAACTGCAGCCTGGCTGCAACTGACAAAATTGTTTTTGGAGATGCAGCTACCTCAAATCCCTGTCCATAGGTGTCACTGTCTGGGGGTCTCTTTGTGGCCGAGACCACTCAGATGGACATAGGAGGGTGGTTCAGGGCGCAGGGAGTTCTGAAGCAACCGAAGAGAAACCGCAGGAGACAGTCGTCCGGGCTCAAGGTCTGTTTATTATTTGTTATCTATAAAGTGTTCTTTGCTCGCGAGCAGCAGTCTGGTCACCACCGTGTCCAGGACGAAAGTCTGCCCACCGAGGGCTGAACTTATCTTTTATACTCTATACTACGTATTTTATGTTTACAATAATATTCCAATACTACAAAGTTTTATTACTATGTCTAGTTTTGTCCCCAACCAATCTGTGATTCCCAGCATCCCACACCAACATGGAAGGTAAGAAGAAGAAGAAGAAGAAAGACACCACACCCCAAATTCTCCATCTTGGCTTTGTGACTGATAATATAAACAATCCTAAAAACCACATTTTCTACATGTTAAATATATAATTCAGACCCTAGTTACTCTCAAAGGTCGCATTTCTCCTCTGCAGGAAAGCAAATGTCCCTGAGGAGCTGAATCCAGCTCTCTGACCCCCCTGGCCTCACTCGGGGGTCTCTCAGGGGTTGGACAGGGGGGTCTCCGCTCTCCTGGAAGGTCCAGAGGGACTCCCTGGACCCCCACACATAGGCAGGCATAAGCAAGATAGATGTGTTTTTCTTGTCTGTTAGTTATTGCATTTTGAACTAATGTGGACAGAGACATTTAACTTCTCCTCTCAGCATGGCTGCACTTGTAGGGCTGAAAAGTCCTCAGTGACCAAGCTGGTTCTGCTGCCTGCATGAAATTTTTCCCCAGATCTGGCCAAGTTCCCTACAGGATCTTCCTAGGAACCTGGAGCAAAATAACAGTAGTTCAAAATTATTGAATACTGGTTCTAAATGTTACATCTGAAATAATAACCAGGTCCAAGTAACAGCTTTTCTCATTATTTTAATGTCTGATTTTTTTTTTTCAAATGAGGTCCTGAAGTTATGTGAGGCTATAAGAAAAATGTGAGTTTATCATTAAAATTGCAAGCTCCCAATTCTCTTGATGGTAAAGAAAAACTTGAAGATGTGTCTATAGTACACTCTCCTAATACCAGCAGGCAGTAACATACACTCAGACCTATTTCTCCCTTTTTGGGGCTGTTGAAACCATCTGTCTGACCAGAGAGATCAGATTCATTGCAACTCAGAACTGTCAGTGCATCTTGTTCTCCATTCATACTAGTTGTTTGTAAATAGTTGAGTTGTAACTCAGAAGCTACATACAGAAATTAGATCAGCAGTTCCTGGAGGAAGACAACCAAAGAGCAATCAGAGTTTGTAGAGCCCACACTGTATGATTCCACTGATTCACAGTAGTGGGTCTCACCCAGCACATAGGGATTCCTATCCTTAGCTTCCTTTTTCAGTATGTTATAAACAGACATAATTTCTAATTGCATGACTGTCTAGACCAATGCTGCAAAGGTCTTGGTTGGACTTGTAGATGTAATTGCATCAAATAAAAAAAAATTTCAAAGGCACCATCTTGTCCGACACACCAGATTTTAATATCAGAGGCTGGATGCCATTTATATATTTATTTCATTATTTATACCACGTTTTTATAGGCTTAAGTGGAGTTACCACATTCTCCTGAATTATTAGGTCACAGATGTACAGAAAAATTATTCTCCCTCTTTGTATAGGCAAAACATCAGGGTGTTTCCTCATTACAGACCCTACAAATAAGTTCAGTAGTCAGTTGGCCACAATACACTAATTATAGAACCACATTTTTCGAAATGTTTTCTTTCCAAAAGATTTGACTACATTCAGAAGAATAAATTAGAAGCTATTTTTCCTAGTATCAGTTCATTTGGGTTTTATTAGGCAGTTCTGCAAACTCTGCATTGAACAGTAAACATGCACATTTCTAAAATTTAGCACAGAAACAGTGTTTGAAGATGAGGTGCTCTCCTTGTAGTATAAAGTTAGAAGAGTAAAACAGTAAAAACATACATTACATTGAAGAGTCAAGGACAGTGAACACACTGAGATCACTGTACAAAAAAAAAAGACTAAGAAACATATTTCTCACCTAAAGTCAGTCAACATGAGTACATGAAAAAGATCATACACATTGTACAGTCCTTTATTTATGTGACCGCAACCTAAACTAGTATCCTCTGAAAACTGATAAAGTAATCCAGACTATAATCTAAACTATATAATGGACTGCCAAATATTATGTATGGTCAGAGAATGATACATTATACTGCATCTCTTAGTAAGAGAAACACACACAAAAAACCCCTTATATCAGGGGAAAAAGCAGAAGAAATACATAATAAATTTTTCTCTTATAAATTATAATCTCTCAGAAGTGGATCTTATTTAAGTACTGTAATCACTTATCCACTGGACTGAAATCTGAGCACCTGAGTATCTCTAGATTATTTGGGAGATGGAGGGCACAAATGCATAAAGTGAGCTAAGAGTTAATGACTAGCTGCTGCCAAGGGCAGCTGGAGTCCTCATCCTCCTCCCCACGTGTCTTATCCAGCCTTTTTATCCAGACTTCCAGAGTCTTGTTTCTGACACTTGTTTGATTCTTCAGTGAACTCATTTAATTCATTCATTAGCAAAAAACCAACCACAGGAAAAAAACCCTAAAACTGCTGGTTTGGCAAGCTGCACTGAGTCAGTGGAAGCAGGGACAGACAAGGACCAGGAGAGGTAAAAAGGGAGAGGATAGGCTCTTAATGTTGGAAACAGGAGGCAGAAGTCAGCCATCAGCATCAGGTAGTATACTAAGCCACCAAAAAGGATAATCACTGTCTGACTAATCTAGTGGTATTTTACAACGGAATAACCACATGAGTGGACACGAGAAGAACTACACACGATCTAGTTAGACTTTTGTAAGGTCTTTAACACTGCCCCTCACAACATTCTTGCTAAAGTCTATCAGTACTGTATATTACACTCATAGACTATTCTGATTTAGAAAGGACCCACAAGGCGTGTCTGGCAACACAAGGATCAAACTCACACTGTGGGCATTACTTGCACCACGTTCTAATCAACTGACCTAACATTAGGCTGAAGTTCTAGTACCTGGAGAGTATCTTTTATAAGTTCCTTTTCTTAACTAGACTGAAGGCATACACTTTTTTATATGCCTGACCTTTAAAAACAACAGTAATGTTTTAAAGATGCTTTTGTTTCAAAATATAGTCTACTAATTAATTTACCACTCAAAGCAGTCTATTTCACTCTATTTCACTCTTTCTAAATTGAGAGACAACTAGATTTATAACATTTCCTGTTTCTTATTTTATCAACCATTCAAGTCCCCACTTCTCAAACGGCTTTATACCAATTATCACAGACTCACACTTTCATTCAAAGGTTCCAATTTTACACTTTAGCAAAACCTCTCTGATTTCCAGAAAAAGCTGCTCACCCTTTTATTCTTAGAAAACCTTTGTTGAATTCCAAAGAGAGATGGAGCTGTGGTCTTAAAAAAATTACAGAAAGAAGAAATTGACAAAGCAACAGAAAAGGAATGTCCCTTTGCCTTAGACAAGAAAAGAAAGAGGTTTACAGGCTAGGTTATAGAAACATGCATGATCTAAGTTTTAGCAGATAGCATATTATCTGCAATTCTGTGAAATCCAGTCTGAGTTGGGAGGGATCACAAGGATCATCGAGTCCAACTCCTGGCCCTATCCTGGACACCTCAAGAATTCTGCCATGTCCCAGCATTGTCCAAATGTTCTTGAACTCTGTCAGGCTCAGTGCTGGAATCAATTCCTTGGGGAGTCTGTTCCAGGACTCCACCACCCTCGGGTGAAAAACCTTTTCCTGATACCCAAGCTAAACCTCCCCTGACTCAGCTTTTTGCCGTTTTTTGAGTCCTGTCACTGGTCATGCAAATGAAGAGACCAGTGTCTGTCCCTTTGCTTCCCCCCATGAGGATGGTGAAGACCACAATGGGGTCTCCCCTCAGTCTCCTTTTCCCCAGGCTGAGCAGACCAAGTGACCTCAGTCACTTCTCAATCAGCTTCTTCTCCAGACCTTTAACCACAATCGTGACCCTCACTTAAACACTCTAACAGCTTAATGACTTTCATTTTGCAGTGACCAAAACTGCCCCCAGCACTCAAGGTGAGGCTGCCCCAGTTCAGGGCAGAGCAGGACAATTCCCTCTCTTGCCCGGCTGTGATGCTGGGCCTGATGCACCCCAGGACAGAACTGTCCCTCCTGGCTCCAGGGCACTGCTGACCCATGTTCAACTTGTCACTGACCAGGACTCCCATGTCCCTTTCCAGAGAGCTGCTCTCCAGCCTCTCATTCCCTGTCTATACATAAAACTAGAGTTGCCCCATCCCAGGTGTAGAATCCTGCCCTCAGACTTGTAAAACTTTGTATTGTTGGTGACTGTCCATCTCTCTAGTTTGTTGAGGACTCTGCCCTCAAGGGAGTCAATGACTCCTCACAATTTTGTCATCAGCAAACTTAGTATTCCTTTGAGTAGCTAATTACCTGCTAGTTGGTATCATGTGAAGGTCATTAAGGTTATCAGCAATCAGAATAATTTGAGAAAGGTGAAGCCATTTTGAAATTTAAATTTCAATTGATTTACAGCCCTTGAAAGACTATAGTAAGGCATAGCTTTCCTCATTAAATAAAACCTGTCACACTTATAGACTTTCTTAGATATAAACTATGTCCTGAAAGGAAGTGAAATGACAGTGTTCACTCTATAGGTATATGAAAAACCTTTATTTCATTCCACAAAAAAAATACATCGACCATCAAACATTAATTAAAGAATTGCTTCAATTCTGACATCAGTTTCTAGATTTAACCAAAAAGGGAATAACCTGAATCCATCTTTTTATTCCCTGAGAATTAAGAGAGCTCTTTCCATTACCATTTTCCCCCCAAGGTTAAAAATTGTTTTAAAATTCAGAACAATCCTCATCCTTCTGCTCTAGTCAAGGCCTAGGAAAAACTGTTTTGGCACCTACAGTTAACATCACAATTCCCCAGAATAACAAAACGCTTAGTCCTTTTGCTCTTTCTCTGTTTCATCTGTCTTTTATCTTAACATTGCCAAATCAGATTTTTTCTTCCTATATAAGCTAACAAGATTAAAAAAAAAAATCCAAAAGGTTCTTTAATGTTTGCAGACTATAATTAATATAAAAGCAAATTAATAAATTTCAGCATAGTAACTCCACTGTGCAATGCAAAGATCAATAGGAAGGCATAGACAGACACTTGGAAACAAATTCTCAAAAAATCCTCCTTAAAACTACCCCTACATACATATATTCTGAAATTAATTGACTACCACATACTGAAGTAATGGAAACCTAGAATCCATCCTCAGTTTTTAGGGACTGATTCTGAATTTGGTTATGCTTAATTAAAATACAAACAATCTACAGACCTCTCACTATTAAATGGTGCCCTGAATAATTCATCTTTCATGAACAGTGTGATATTCCGGAACTAAAGGTGTGCAGCTAAAACTGAGATTGTGGGTGTTTCTCATTTCAATTGCTACAGTAAATCTGAAAAAAAATGAAGGAAAGGTAGCAGCAAGAAAAGACAAAATTGTCCTGCTAAAACAGAGTCTAAAATTTAGCACTGGTGATATCTTTGGTGTGAAACTAACAAGTCAACAGTGATGCATCTCTGCTCTATATCACAAAAAAAAAATGAAAGTTATTCAGTTTTATATCAAACTATTTTTTATATTGTATTTTTTTTTATATTTCTTTGGTGGGAGAAGATGGAGTCTTGTTCGGCTTTTGTGAAACAGAGCTGTGGTTGTGCTTCATTGGGCACTATCATATTTTTTACACTTTTAAGTTAATTTTTTCATTTAAATGAAAGCCTTTGTTCAGCTACTCTGGAAATAGAGAAAATATTAAAGTGGAAAAAAGTGCAGTTTTATGTTTTAAGGTTCTTTTGCACAGCAAAAACAACACAAGGAGAATTTCTTGTAAAAATCTTCATGTAGCTGCAGAAAAAATAAAAAGGTTATTAAGTATAATCATATTCCATTTCTAAAGGGGAATGCCTTGACCTATCTGAAATTAGGTTCACTTTCAAGGAACAAGCTTTCTCAATGTCTGATTATATGCTCTGTTCTAAGCCTATGTTGAGTTCAATGCCATGCAAGTATCTATCTTCTAAATTTCAGAAAAAGATTTTGCTTAACAGTGAAATATTTATTAATATTTATATATCTTTTTCTTTTAACTATTCTACGTCAAGGTCAGAAATTGAGGTCAGAGAGAGAAAGGCCATACTTGAAGAAAATGCATTCTTAACTTTCCATTTTAATTAGTTTCAGAAGAAATCTATGCCTAAATCATAGATCACTTATTAAAAAAGTATAGATTTTTTTTTCATTGTAACATATTTGCATTTATGAGCATTTTCTTTAACATAATCTCTTAAGCACCGAGTATGTAACCCACACTTGATATTTGACTTGTACCCAGCAAGTCTGAGCTGTGTTTTATGTCCAGGAGCAGTGGTGTTGAAGAGCAGTTTTAGAAGAATTATGCAGCTTAAAAACTCCCTCCAAGAGTTCATAATAGTCCCTTAAAATATAGTACTGAATTTGTACTAGCATTTTCTATTACATTATTTCACACAAAGCTGCAGAGATAAAAACACTGTAACTGCATATGTTCACACCTGAGAATCACAAAATTCTGACTGGAAGAGGTAAATATGTGGATTTTAAAGGCAAACAGACAGTAGTATCTCTTCCTGTCAAGTGGGAATTTTAAGAACTTCAAAGTTATAAGAAAGAAAAAAATTACAGATAATTTCCATTTAAGTCTAGTGGCTATAAAAGCAGATGTCTGATAGTAAAAATATTGCTCAGCAGCAGCTCAGGGTTGATCTCTTTAAACTGTTACTGCTTTCTAGATCCGTGTCAGAAATTCATAAACATGGCTCATATAGACATGCTAAATGCCAGGTCCATAAATCAGTGTAACAACATGAAATAGATCACTGAACGTTTTCCTAACAAATAAAAACCCTACAGTCATTTACAGTGTATGTCATGGAAGACACACTGACAAAATATATTCCTCTGGCCTTTGCCTGAAGGAAGCTCATTCCAAGATCTGAGAAGAAAGAAAGTAGCAGGACAAAGAACTCAAAGGACAGGCGTTTGCTTCTGCCTCTTCACACTTTTAATGGTTATGAAATAGAGGGGGAAGGGCTTTTACCATGAAAAGAAATCGTGTTTTAAGTAGACTTTGGAAGGAAAACATTTTAAAGAAAGGACATTTTAAAAGTAATTTTAATGGATGGTATGATCAGCAAATTGCAGGCCAAAGTAGAGCTGTAACCAGAAATATATTAAATATGGCCACCATAGCTGCACATTCACAGTTTCATGGATGCACTGTCTCTGATCACTGTCCTATTTTTTTTCTCTTGTTCTTTATTGTATTCCTATTAAGAAACTGAGAAATAGACTTTTCTCTTTTTTTTTTTTTTTTTGGGGGGGGGGGATTTATTGGAAAAGGTGCAATAATATTAACTAATTATGTTAATTAGAGGATAATTATACGTTTTTAAAAATTAATTGTATGCATTGACTCTCCTATTTTCTGAATCAGGCCCTTTCATTGTTTCAGATATCTCTGCTCTTTTAACCAGAACAAACAAACAAACAAACTTCTGCTAGCGCCTCACAGCCCTAAAAAGGATAAGATTTGGGATTACACTCAGCAGTACACTCACATAAATGTATTCCAGGCAGTAAAGCTATGTTACTGAAGATGAAGACACAACTGAAATCTAAATTTGACATTCAAAACTTTTTTTCACTTATGACAGCACTAGGGAAAAGCACAGCTTCTCAGACCTTAAATGGGATGGGTAGGATTAGCAGTTAAAATATTATTTTAAATATTGTTATAGAAGTGAAAGGCCCTAAATATAGAACTACACCATTTTTAGAGCCCTTTTTTTATAGCAGAAGCACAAGCAGTGCTGTACGAATGTTAATGCATCTTTTTTTAGGGTGAAAGTTTGCTCTAGTTTATTTCAGTTCATATGTATGTAGGGTCAGGAAAGATGGGCTGAAAAGGGTTTATCCTCAATAGATTTACCCATATTCCTTCTTGAAAAATACATTGTAACTCCCACTTAAATGCACAACCAGGCAGCTGAAGCAAGTCCATTCTTTTCCTAAACAGAAGTTGGTTCAAGCCATAATTTTTAATTATTTATTAATGAAAGAAGAAGTTGCTATTTTGAAATGTTGTTGAACTTGAACTAGAACTAAATTGGAATGACTTCAGCCACAGCTGAACAAAATGAAACAATATACTACTTCATCTTCTAGCACATAAGACTGTCATTCAGATATGGCTATGGCCACCCTTGGCACAGTTGGAAGAAAAGTGAATAGAGCAGAGACTAAATTGCATCTGCAGCCTGCTACAGGAATCATGCTAAACTGGGGAAGGATTTCATTGCCTTGTAGGAGTTGCTTTTGTTGTTCCTGTGAGCAGCAGGACTGTGTGTCCCCAGCCAGTGGTTGTTGCTGACTACAGCCTACACACAAGCCAGGTAGAAAGTTTGATTTACCATGCTTTTAGAGCAATGCTGGACTTCACTATTAGTCTGCTCTGCTGATAAATTTTGCTGGACTGATGTCTAGACACTTGTAAAAATGTAGCCCCCATTAACTGCTGCTACTACTGCAGGAGACTCGCTCTTTTTTCCATGGGTGACTGAAGTGTCATTCTAACAGCTTCTAAAGTGTCACAAAATTGTGATAAGGGGAAATACAAAGAAATCTTAATATAAACAGGTATACTAGTGTCCTTCACATTTAATTGCCAAGTCCTCTAGCATTGTTTTTCACTATTTTCTACCTTAACATGCCATAATATACTTTGCTTTATTTAGGTGTTGCTCATTAAGAAGTTATTTTCTGCGGTAGTTTTACACCTTTTTTTTCTGTCTTAAGAGCAAGGGCCAGGAGTATCTCTATACATGGTGTTTCTCTTGACAACACAATTTATCTACATTTAATGGTGCTTCAGTCCACCCAATACTGGTATGTACAAAGCATGAGATAGCTAAAAAGCCCATCTGTCTTTTCTTGCACACAACCTGTCACCAGGTGCATAGCATTGCCACCAGAACAGATTGAATGTGCATGACTAATTTCAGACCCAGCCCAGCTATATACCAGGTAGTCCTTGCAGAGTCAGAGGTAAGGGAAGAACAGCATTCATCAATGATCCTCTTTATTAATTAAATCTTGCCACAAACTTAAAAACACTCTTCTAAAAATTAAGAAAGCTCTAAAAAATCAGCGCATGCTTTTGCCTCGATCATCTCTGATGGGATTTTTGTACACCATATAATTAAAGGAGGAAGTGAATAGTATGAAAATAGAACCTTAACACCTCTAAAATCATCTCAGGAAAAAAAAGGGAAGAATAAGAGGAAAAATATAAAAAGTGTTACAGTATTGAGAAATTGTACTAGTCAAGACCACAGCTGACAAAAGATTCTGTTAGTAACAGACAGACTACAAAGAGTGACAGAAGCATACTTGCTTGGAAATTGATCACAGTTATATGTTTATTAATTTGTTTTCATTTGTCAGAATTGATTTTAGAGCCGTAAAGTATAATAATAATTAGAAAAACATAGCACCTAGAATTAAACCATGATATCATCTAGAATATTTTGCTGAACACAGAGCTACAGCAAATGAAATTGGCTTTACAGCAGCTGGAACATCAGAGCCATCCATAAAGAAATTAGCTACTCACATTTGAGATAAAGGGCAACTTATGCTTACAATCACCCGATCCAAAAACTGCTGTGAGAGCAAAGCAAACATCCAGCTCATAAACCTATCAGTATAATTTTTTGGAAATAGTTAGAGGTCAGCATTGAAATTCTGATTACAGCCAAAAATGTCAGTGGCTGAGGGAAGCAATTTAAGAAGTGGTGTCAGATCTCATTGACCAAGTAGTAAATCACCCTTTATTTTCAAGCTGATGTTAGGATACATGATATGACTAAACACAAGTCTAAAATTCTGTAATAAGTGAGGTGGAAACAATCTGTCACAATTTTCTTCTGTCCACAATGTGTTTTTGTCACTATTAAATGTGACTTTCATCCCTTCTGCTGTCCCCAGGTTGCCAGTCACCAGCCTGACTGTCCTCAGCTTGTACCTTTGTGAATTGTGTGCTTCGAGAAAGAAGAAACCAGTCAATGATTAAGATATTTGTTATTTTTAATTCCTGGATTTTTTAAATTTTCCCAAAATGAGAAGATAACTCTATGATTTTTTTTTAAAAAAATTCAATATACAACAAATTATTACAGAACTAGTGATTGAATATATTTATACGGTATATTCAATTCAATCAACCTGATCACTACCAGACAGTTTATAAACTAAGGAGATTTTACAATTTTCTTTTCCTGATTGGAAAGATTAAAAAACTGAGTATAATTTTGAAAAGCAGATGGTTCCAAATTTAAGTAAGAGAGCTCTTCAACTCCTTAGATGGAGTTGCATTTTTTAATCTCCTTTATTAGGGTATGAACACTCTGGTCATGAAAAGGCCATATTCAATGATTCATTCTATAGTCATTAATTATGTGTTTATTTAGCACACACACTGAATAAATAAATGTAAATGTTCTTTGTAACTCATGGAAACTGTAGGGTTTTGCAACCTATTTTGGAAGGAAAAATGTTATGTTGTATATAGATATTTTTCAATTTGCTATAATTAAAAGGTTTTTATAGAGACTACAAATTTGTAATAGACTATAAATTTGTGTACACTCTTATGGATTAGATAACCTAAAATAATAGAAAAATCAGAGCAGCTATGAGTGCTTAATCACTGAACTTAGGTATGAAAATGCTCTATCACCTTCATGCTTAGGGAAGGGTTTCCAAATGCCTATTGTGTATGGTCAGATATTCCCAAATGTGAACAGAGCTGAAAATAGGAAAGTGGTCTATGAAATACTCATAACATTATATGAAAAAAAATCACATCTACAAAACTGAAAATTTGATACCTTAACATTATTCTATAATCTGATAGATGTCAGAATCAATTACGGTTTCTCTTACTAAGTTCCTTCTGAGAGTGTCTAAAAATGAAAGACACTCTCTTTTGACTGCTGCTCATTTGAAATTGGCATTTTCATGTGGCAGATGGTGACCTTATCCCTGTGCTTTAGGAAAAATGATTTTTATTAAGCCTAAACAAGTGTGAACAGTGCTAATTTCCTGCAGCAGGCAGAATTTGAATGAGAGCATATAATGATTGGAAGAGTCCTGCCTCACCATATGGAAAAATGCACATTATGCCAACACAGTAGATTACTAACAAGACAGTCCCTTACAAATATATCCAATTTTCCATTTTATCAGTAGTCATGGAAAGCATATTTATTTTAAGATTTCTAGGAGCTGCTAAGTCTTGTTTGCAGCTAGTTCATACCCTAAAAGCTAAACACTTAATAACATTGAAATGACTCATGTAGTTAAAGTGTAGTTAAAAATTATCAGACGAAGAGAACAACTGTTGGTACCTGTCAAGACAGATTTAGTATCTCAATAAAGAGTATGTAAAAGTACAGATGTTTTGAAAGTCTATGTTTTATATCTGCATTGGAGAGTTAAAGGTAAATTTGATATTGTGGATAATGATCATATCACTGTCTCTAACCAGTAAGAAAATATAAAGGAAAGAGAAAAAAAATGTAAAAGAAAGGGTCTTCTTGGAGATGCACAGTGACAGGACAAGCATTGAAATCTTTGAATGGTTAAGAAAAAACATGTCATATAGAAAGGCATCAATCCACCTGCCTAAAGTTTGCCCTGCTTTGAGATGAAGATTAGTTAAAACAACCTGCAGAAACTCCCTCCAATCTAAATTATTTTGTGTATCTCTAAGGGCAGGCAAGCAAGAATCAAGAAGCAAGACTAGAAGCAGCATGACTTTCCATGAAATATCAGATTCCACTTTAGGGTTTCTGACTGAATTGGAACACCGATTAACTGATCCCAAGGAAGAAAGGCAATAATTAATAATGTGTCTAGGTCTTCTGAAAAAATTTCTTAATAATAATAATATCTTGAGTTTTTAATATCTAAAAATATATAATGGAAATATGAATAGGATTTCTAAACCTGAGAAATATTAACTGCATTTAATTTTAACTATTTTTAAAAATAGTTCTTTACTTATAGATTTAAATTTCCAAAACTTGAGACTGACATTGCAAAATCTAATTTTGCAAGCAAATCATATCAGTGTTTTCCATCCATTGACTGTGAGTACATGACCTTCTCAAAGAAGAAAGATAACATATTTCTCTCTCCTAACATGCTAGGAAGAACAGAAGGGATAAAAGTCACATTAGAAACTTGAATCCTTTTGCTCATTCCCTTTAAAAATCAAATAGATTGCCAGTGTTGGTTTCAGCTGCTTAGTAGTTTGTGAGAAAAGAAAATATTACAAACATACTAATGTTTATTTTTGCTGTCACTCTGTTATGGCTGTGACCTCTAGGTGGGACCAATGCATCCACTGTTTGATGAGGAAGTCAAGAGCACTCTGGAGGGCATTGAAGGAACTCAGGCTGGATAGAAAACTAAAAGTCACCACCTGACTTTAAAATGTCAGTGAAGATGAGACGAACATTCCTTCAGGGAAAACAAATAAAGCAGCAGAAGCGAAAGGTAGAGAGCAAAGCTGAACAAACTCACCCAAGGGATTTTCCTCCTATATGATATTTTTATTATTATTTTTATACACAGACACATTATTTAGGAAAGGCTTCACTTCCAAGACTGAAAAATCTACTCCACTCTTATATCTGTTTCATTGCTGCAGTACCTAAATACTTGATCACAAGTGTCTAAATTATTAAAAAAATATTTAGTGACATTATACTGTAGTCTCTCTCACATAACATTCGTCTCTTAGCTCTTTAAGGGAAAGCCTGTATAATAGTTTGATTTGTTTAAGATTTACACTTCATTCAGAAATAAAAATGTTATATTAATATTCCTGGATATTGGGAAATATAAAATCCACGTTTTGCTTTAAAAAGAGACATCTCATATATGTGATTAGCAGAAGAATTAAAATGCCACACTACAGAGGATACAACTTCTTGTCACAGATACTTCCCTTCACTGGTCATTCCCCAGTTCAACTGAAGCCAGTTCTATCCTCCCCTCACAATGTTTAAATGTCAGTCTCCAGTTTATCTCAAACCTTTTCTGCCTCCCTTCACAAGTCTTATGTTTATTGTGCAATTCTTCTCTTCCTTTTATAAAAATGGACATCCTTCTTCCCCACCTTGCTTGAAATAGCTGTAGGATTATACAAAAACAACAGGAAACAACCTCACAGAGAACAAGAGACAAGTTTTAGTTACTTAGAAAAATCAGGGATTAGAGTCAACTGCTTGCAGTTTACTCAGTGCTGCCCCACGAGTTTGCACCTTTGGCACCTTTACACCAGGAAAGAACATGTTCACTCTGTGAAAGAACTGCATATATTAGTCATCAGTGATTTCAGTGAGACCTAATGATGCCCAAAAGGGATTCTTGCCCAGTATGAAAGTGCAGGCAACCTTAAAAACAAATAAAAATAGAATTTCTTCAGTATATTTTGATATTTTGGGTTTGTTGCCAAGTGCACCTAGCCTCAGACTAATGTTTGTCAGGCATCAAGTTAGCATGATAAGAAGGAAGGTCAGGAGTACACAGCAAAAAAAAGCAGCACTGGAAAACACACTTCTAGGGCTTTTTTTAGCAGTAATAAAAGTATATAAATAAATAAATAAATGAGACAAATTAAAAATTTGACCTCTAAAAGTCAGTTTTAAAATACTACTTGTAGCTAAGAAAAAACTGAGACAAAAAAGAAAACGGACTTGAATAATAAAATAGTGGCTTAACTAACTTTTCATCCAAAATACTAACATTTCACATATTAACTGTTGGAATGCATTATAGTCCAAATAAGATACTTAAGCATAATTCCTTTGTTTTTAAAGGAAATGGCTCATCATGAGGAATCTTCCAAGTTCGTTTGACTATGGATAATGCAGTAACAGCTCCTTTCAAAGATAGTATTTGATCTCTTGGTTACAGTATTCCTAGCTTAAACATGTCACCTTTAGGATGCCTTGCTACCAGTCATTAGAAATAATGAGGGCAGATAAAGCTTTATTTCCTTAAGTCTTCTCTACTTCCACCTCAGAGAAAATACTACATTACAGAGCAATGTAAGGGTCTGTCCTTCATAGACATCTGAAAAGAACCAGCAAGCCACATAATAAATTGGTTAGCTTTTTGTGCATGCTGAAACAGGGAAGGCTGCATTTGCAATTAGCAGGACTAATCAGAGACAGGACTGAAGGAAACAGCATGAAGCCGAGTCAGGGGGAGACTTAGGTTGGATATTAGGAAAAAGTTTTTCACCCAGAGAGTGGTTGAGCTCTAGAATAGGATCCCCAGGGAAGTGGTCACAACACCAGCCTGAAAGAGTTCAAGAAGTGTTTGGACAATGCTCTCAGGCACAAGGTGTGACTCTTGGGGTGGCCCTGTGCAGGGCCAGAAGTTGGATTCAATGATCCCAGTGGGTCCAGTTCAACTCAAAATATTCTACAATTCTAAGATTCTGTAACTGCTAAATTTTTACAGCCTGACAAGTGTTTGGATTTTTCTAGAAAATAAGGACAGGAGCTTTGTGATTAATGGGACTACTAACACAGTGTGCATATGTTTACAGCTTCAGTGTTTCCTTAAGAAAACTCAATACCCTTTCTTAGATCTTATTTATGCCATCATCTTTCTGCTACCCCATTGTGGTACAAAGTCCTCAAAAATGAACCTCACCAAGCAAAGAGACCTTTGTCCACTGATGATGTCACCATTTTACCTCAATGTACAGTTTTAACTATTAAACACATGTTAAAAATTTAAAACTTCCTTTGCATTTTTTTGCATGGAGTATTCCAAGTAATACCATGGTGCTCTCAGACTTATTTAAGGACAAAGGAGTTAAAGAGAAGCTACATTACAGTTTTGTGTTAGGTTGACCCCAGGAAGCTGTTGAGTGCCCTCCCAGCCACTCTCTCACTCCCATTCCTCAGCAGGGCAGAAGAAGAGGACAACATACAATATTTCATGGGTTGAGATAAAGACAGGGAGATGTTAATTTAATCTTGGGGGAAATTGATTTATGGCAAATAAACATGTTGAATGGTGAGAAACAAAAAACCACAAATTAAATTGGTATTTTCTCCAATTCTCTTATCTCCTTTTTCCCCCAAGTTCAGCATCACACCTTCTTTCCCAACTATCCTTCCTTTAGCCCACACCCACAGCAGCACAGGGGGATAAGGCAGTGAGGGGTTGTGGTCAGTACTCAACAGCTCCTCTCTGCCACTCCTTCCACCTCACTTTTCCCCTGCTCCAGCATTAGTCTTCTCAGCAGGCTGCAGAGAAGATAAACCCTTCACAGTAGTACACCCATGCTCTCCATGGGCAGCAGGATGATACCTACCACACCTGGAGTGCTAGAGGTGCAGAAGAAGTTACAGGTAACCATGCCCCTTTTAAGTCACAGTTGTGCTAATTACCAAAGAATAGCCTGGCTCTTAACAGGTCACAGCTGTGACTTATAAAGATAAGCGTGACAAAAAGGGTGGGTTGGCTACTCAAGGGAGTTTGGGGGCAGAGCACCCGGAGGAGCCCTGAGGAACTGAAGGAACTCTGTGAGGTCAGTCTGGGTCTGCAGTTAGACTCTGCAGTGGGAGTGTGTCATCAGAGGTGGCAAGGAAAATACTTGCAGTCATATTCCAGCAAGAAATAACCTACCTTCAGATTCTGCTCAGGAAACCTACTGTGGGAGTTTGCTGCAATCAAAGTCTGTGGTTAACTGGAGTCAGGATGGATGATCTGTAATAGGAATACACCCTTTTCATGCTGTTAAATAAGAGTCTGTGTCTTGGCTCATTTCTACTCTTAACAAGAGGTCTGCTGCAACAGAGCACCTCCTCCTTTGCTCCTTCTCTGATGTGTCAGGATTAAGTGGACAAGCCTGGCTTTGCAGATGGACTCAGCTGTGTCATGTGCCTGAAGCCAGCTGTGTTCAGTATATGGCAAGACCCCGTCCCAGAGGCCACCCCCTGCTCACCAACACCTTGCCACAAGTATGAAGAAGTTTCAAAACATTGGTCTTGTTTTGTTGATTTACAGAACAAAGCTGAGTTAGCTGGTGATAATCAAGCTAAGTAGGCTTTAATATAAGACTAAAAGGAAAGAAAAGTTACATGAAAAGGAAGTCAAGACTACTTTGGGGGAGAAGCTACTTTGTTGTAGCTTGAGATATTTGTATTGCATTACCCAACTGTATAACATTCCTGTATAGAGAGGTTACATACAAATCTTGTGAGAAGTTGCATACAAATATTTTCCTTTAGTTCAGCTTTTTCTCTTCCAAATTCCCTAATATACAAACAAAAGCATATTCTGACAAGTATCTATTGTGCATGAGAAAATAGAAATAAGTTGTAACATTCCCTGCAACCAGAAGCTTTTCTATGCCTGTCTTTCAGTGTCAAAAACTGATGAGAAAGCAATGAGGGAAAAACAGATGTAACCCTGTTCCTTTCAAAGATCATGCCCTCAATTCTCAATATTAATAAGAAAGGAAAACAGGGCATAAACTGAAAGGAATTATGCTACAGCTGCCGGCATATTTGCAGATGCCTTAACCTAGTCTTCCTTCCCTTTTTTTTTATATCAGTGATATTCCATCTATTTTCACAGAAACATTTTTCATTTAAATTCTTGTCAATGATCATAACATTCCTATATATTTGAAATTTCAAAAGCCTTACTCCCATAGCACAAAAGTTGTTGGTTGGAATTTGGTAGCTTGATAGTTTTTTGAAAAAGTATCTTTACCAGTCAGTCAGGGATTCAAGGAAGTTGGCCACTTAGATAGTCTCGTATCCAGGGTCTACAAAAATCCTATCATTTTCTCACTAAGCACATGATCTGCACACAAGTAAAAGATAGATATAACCTCTGCATTCCTAGTATCTTCTTCATGCACATTGCCACTCCCTCCTTTTAGCAGTTTGTGAGATGCAGTGGCTTGAATGAAAAAATTCTAGAATGAAAGGAACACAGGTCAACAAGACAGAATGAGGAAAGGCTTTGATTTCTCCGAAATTCAGCCAGGCAAATCCCAGTACACTGGAGTTGTTTGGGTTTTTTTTTTTTTTTAACAGCAGAAATATCATCTTAGGAAGTCCTTCCAATATATTTTATTAGAGTAACCCTTACAGAGGTCAGAGACCTAAAGATGTTGTGAGCAAACAGTACCATGTAATTATTCCAAAGACATATCTTCAGAAAACAGTGAGCAAATCAAAATTGATAGGTTAAGGAAGGGAGCTAGAAGATGGAGCAATAGAATTATTTCCTACTTCAAGTACTGACAGCTACAGTTTTAGTTTAGACTTTGTAAGGCAAAGCAGAATAGTTGAATATGTTACAGTGGTATTGTTGTGCACTTCAGTGACTGATCACCAGACTTGCTTTCCTGAAGCTAAAGGACCTGAGTGCTTGGCTCTAGAACTAAGCTGATAAATATTATGTCCAACATACCTAAGGGCACAAAAGGTCCTTTAAAAATGTCACTAGAACAAAGCGTACGCTTGGAGCTAATAATAGCAAAGAGAGGCTGAGCTGTTTTAGATGTGCTGCAAGGGCAGTAAAAACAATCTGCAGAAACAGTCTATGTTACTTCATCTGTAGATGGCAAATTAGGTATTGAAATATTACAAAATTTGGCATGAGGTTTTTATTTTGTCTCTTTGCGTAGAACTAAAAAAAACCCAACAACAAAATAACTGAGAACTACTGAAATACAAATAAGGAAACCATGCTAATATAAAAATTAATTCCTCAAGATCAATATCAGGAGATAAATTGAAATCAACAGAAGTCTTTATTAATCACTGAATTATGATCTTTAACAGAGTGAAAAATTAAGCAGGTAAGCAGTTCTGTGAAACATGAAGTTTGCAGAAGTTACACTATGTGAATTATACCATATATTATATAGCCATCCTCTCTAAAGAAGGATTTCCAAAATTTGTTTTAATGGAGCAAAATTGAATTTAATTTGTACATGTCAGTTCTTAATTATTCCACTGCATGTAACAGGTAGAAGTCTATATGTTCTGTACACAGACCTTCAACAAACTACAGGATGGAAACCTATTTCTCTCTGAATAAATAAGAATTTCCTAGGAATAGTCTGCATAAATATATCTCCACCAGATCACTTGTAATGACCACACAACATTATGGCAGACTTCTCTGCATTATTCACCATACTTAAAGGACTAACATTCAAGTTTTAATGGGAGTGCATATGAATATCATTTTTAACTGTTCAGCTCCCTAAGGTATAACATAACAAACTTCATCTTTCTTTAAAATTAGAAGTCATGTAACTCTGGAAAGGAGACTGTAGAACAAAATGTATAACATTTTTAAAAATCACCATCTGAAGGACTGCCAATCAACCAATTATAATTACATTTTGTGCTTCTTAAAAAGGAACCCAAAATAGAAATCTGTCCTCATACATACACTAAAGTATGTAATTTTTAAAAATCTGTAACTTCATGAATTTTGAACTGATGCACTGTCTTGCCTTACATCTTAAATGCAGAAGACCTGAGTTATATAAAGCAAAGTAGAAAGACATAATATATAAATTTTCTAAAAATACCTGTTGTTGGCAGATGAATAGCCCTACCTTGTTCTCTTTACCAAGAACCCTTGAATTGTTTTTAGTGTACACACTCAGTTTAAGAAAACTAAAATTCTCTGATAGGGTCAAGTAGTGAATATTTAAGTGTAAATACTTTCCTGTGGAGGTTTTGAAAAATAATACAACAAACAGGCAGTTCTTACTGTATTTGTTTTTAAGTCATTGTCTCTTTCTGCATATGACACTACGAAAAGACATCCTTGAGAGGATAAGTCCTCAGCAGTATTAAAATCCCCGAACATAAATACTTTCCCACTGAGAAAAACCTCAGAAAAAAATAAGGATATTTATCTTGGGTTTAACAAAGTAAAACAATAATTCATAGACATTCACCTTCTTTTTCCCTCCAAGAGGATCCAATGGAACCTATCAAACACTAAGGATCTAAAGCTATTCAAAAGTGCCACACCTCAAACAGAAAAGTTGGGCTTTTGCAATTTTAATTACCAAATGATGATGAAGATGAGGCATGAGGAACAAACAAGGGGCTGTTGCTAGAGAATCTCTGCCATTTATATTTTCAATACTGCCAGATGTATAAATGATTCAGCCATTTATTGGGTTAAGACCTGACAGTTATTTTACATAATCTACATCAAGTCATAACCCTTTCTGGGAGCTGAGGCATACTGGAACTAGTATCTTACTCACAAATAGTGAACTAGATGCCAAGTGTGTCAGTTTATGTACCAGGCAGAGATAATATATGTCTTCATCCAAATCATGTTTACTTTCTTTGCTGTTAACACATTACCCATGTTGCAGAATAGAACTTTTTATATGCTCACAATGTAGATGACAATTTTATAGAAAGAGTTGTAAAGCATCTTCATTTGCTGAATGTAGAGGAAGCCCATGAACTTCAATGAATATTACTGAAATAAAGATTAATTTCCAGATCTGTGGCTTTCTGACAGCACTTCTAGTCTGCACTTGACAATAAACATCACTCTGGTTGAGGTAGTATCAACATGAAGAGTAACTTGAGACCAAGGATATAGAAAGGTCCTAATGTTCAACTTCAGCCTTCATATCAGGATTCCCTCAAATCCATGGGTTTTGCTAGAATGGGGAAAAAGATACCCTAATGAGCAGAAGTTTCAGGGATATGACAGCGGTATTTTCTCACAGAAAAACTGAGCTATCAAGAACAAGTCCATCAGAGTAGGCCATCTGGGAAAATAAATGAAAGGTTAGCACAGACTCATGTCTGTTACCAATATCAGCAAGCTATTATTCCAACAAAGCCTTTCCATGGGTTAATACTGTTTTTCCTGTAAAACTTCCCTCCCCTGTTCTCAATTGCTGCCTGACCATGCAAGAAATCACACTAAACATATTTTCCAATTGTTAATGTTCCCAAATCTGCAATATTCATTTTCCTTCCAACCTTAATTTCAGCAAAGGGGAAAATGTCATCTGGAAATAAAATAAAGTATCTTGATTCTTCTTTGTTGTCTATTATTACTTTATCATTATCCATTTAGAATCAGTCACTACAGGTTCCATCTCCATACCTCTTTCATACAGGCATTATAGTATTTTCCATAAGAATTACTGGGTTTTTTGCTCACCCAAAGGTGGGTTTTTTTGCTTTAAACTTACATGACTGTCATATTACCTATGCAGTATAGTATTTATTATTTGTATTTCTAAACATCCCTGTAGAACACCTTCTGGGAAATAGTAATTTCATAATATTCTGAAGATGCTTTGCAATCAATGAGCTCAGATTCTTTCCCTAGTGGAACAATGAAAAATGTCGAGCTGAGAGTTTTACATCTTTTAGAGCTTGTTTTGATTGTCTACAAAGACACAAAATAAACATATGAACATTCTATGTGCATTACAAACCCAGCTGGTCTGATTATCCTACATAACTTCCAGCCATTAAAATATCAACACAACACACAAAGTTGTGGAGAATCACACCTCAATTTTCAAATGCTATATCTCCAAATAAATTAAAATTATAACTGTTGGTTAACTTGTTTCATGAGAAGTGATATCATTACCTTCTTGTTAAATTTAATACCTGTTTTTATGATATTTACTTTCCTTTATACTTATAAATCAATCATCATAACCTGAAGATTAATTTTCATAATTGATTCATGATGGCTAAAAGCAGAATTCTTAGATTTACTTTTCCTTTGTGTGTAGTAGAAATTTTAATGGATTTTGAATTTACACATTTAACATGCCAAGTAGATACCCACATATTTTAGCAAGATTAATTACAAAATGTCAGTGATTTCTATATAGAAGACATAGTTGTCATTCTATGGAACAAAGGGCTCTTTAAAAATATGCAGTAAAATCCTCACATTTCACACGACTTCAAAAGGCAATGAAACACTTGGTACTGATTTCAGAAGGAATTCACTAAGAAATATTAATTGCCTTGTGTTTAAGGGACATATATGACATATTGTGATTTCTGTTGGATATTTAACAGAAGCATATCATCACATTGTCACTTCTTCATTTTGTAGTTTGTGGTGCCTACCGTACCCTTTGCTTACTTGGGGATGTAGAAGCATGATGATATTTCCTTAACAGATTTCTCATTCATTTTCTCTAACTTAAATATACATATAGTACTTTTGAATCAATACCTACATTTAGAACAGTAAATCACCAATTTTAAGTCTAAAAATAAGTGCTAAGCTCTGGAATAGGATCCTTTTAGAATAGAATGCGTTTCAACTACTTCATGTTAAGGAAAAGCAGAAGAAAATACACTTTCCTGAAGATTGTTTCAAAGCTCTGTCTAGATGCTCATGCTGGATGCAAGATAGCAAAAAATAAAATTATAGAACAAAACAGATCAAATTTCTATGCCAGATTCTTTAGAAGTCTCTTCCACAATGGATTGAAGTTTATAGAGAAAAAGGAGTTTTAAAGCATGAAGAGGAAGGTGAAGGGGAAATTATGGAATGCATTTTTAGGACCAAGAAGCCAGTAAAATAATATATTTGTCTTGATAACAAGACAGAAAAGAAAAAAAGGATTACACAGGTACTCAATTAGCATCTGGCCAGGGGCCCCACCAAGCTGAGCTCCCATTGTGATTCAGCCTTGGCCCATCCCCAGAGATGTGCTCGATAACCAGAAATGGAGCTGCCCCCAATGCTCCTGCTTGCCCTGCTCCTGGCTGGGATGATGGGATGGGTCCTGCCTGCCTGGCCCTGCCCTGATAGACCCTCGGGGACTCCTGTTGCTGCAGCATCCTGACAGCAAAATGCAGAATAACATATTTACTTTGTTGAATTTGTACCAAAAAGCATTTGAGTGTTCATTGCTTTCCTGGGCCAGACCTACCAAGCATGTAATTTTCTCCTCTTTTTATATCCAAGTGCTGCCATATTTTAGTGATCTTCAAATCAACAAATCACACATGCAAAAAAAAAAAAAAAAAAACAATTAAAAGGCCAAAATCTATGTTCAGGTCAGCAATATCAAAATTAGATTGTGTATTTCAAAATGGCTCTGCCTATTTATCTTTGTGAATTTAGTTTAGCTTACCTTATCTGAGTTTATTTAGAGCTGCTTCTTAAGCCAAGTGTTTCAAATGATAATTTTTTTTTAATCTTACTAAAGAAATATTCAGGCTTCCATTTCTTTAATAACAAACAGCTAAACCACAAATCGTTGCATGTCTTGAATCAGTTGAACTTATTGTGAACAGATAAATCACAGTTACAGCATATGTCCAGCAGTTTGGAAGACTCCAAAGGGCCATTTCCCCAGGTACGTGAAAAATCTCTGACAGGTGTCCAAAGTCCTGAAATTCTGCTTAGATAATATTTCCATTTCACCACCTACAGCATGGATCCAACAGACTGGGCCTAGCACTGCACTGAAAGATACCAGCAATTCAAAAATTGTAAGGATTCAGGTCTCAAAGAGAACCCTCATGAAGATATAAACTACACATGTGTGACTTGAAGCTAAAAGTATCATCACTTCACACCCAGACAGCAAGAGCTTGAGTACAAGGAGACAAGATGAATATACCTACTGCACATGCCAAAACCCTAGTCCCACTTACATCCTCAAACAGCATTAAAAGCAGTGGAATCACGTGCAACATTAACCAATGGGGAAATTTCCCAAAGTGAATTTTATTTCGTGTCGAGTTGCACAGCCAGTGGGTATTTCAGGAAATTAAAGAAAAACGCACTGAGCCCACTGAAACTTAGGGTTGTATCCTAAGCTGTAGCCCATCTCCTATGATGTTCTAGTGAATGATTTCATAACACCTTAAAAATGAAAAGATTTTGCTTGGCATATCTGAGAATCAGTTATTCCTCCTCATGCATTAGAGAGATTAGCAGCCTCTCTAAAAGATCTTACAAGTCAAATAGAATTATCAAAATATGGGCACTTCTAGGTGTCACAGTTATGTCAAGATGGTGTCACTACCAGCCCTTTAACTGGCATTCCCACCAGTCCTTCATTCACAAATTCTACCCACCTTCTTTTACAGTCCTTTTTCTCACACAACTCTGACTTCTCTTATAGACCTCTCTCTGATAACTCTGACTCCTTGTCTTATTGGCAGCTTCACCCAGTTCTGATTCCATGTCTTACAGGCAGTTCCACACTGCTCTGACTCCTTCTTTCATTCTGCACGGCTGGATAACCCCAAGCTGTCCCTTTCCCAGCTGCCTGACCCTGACTGTCACTCACACAGCATCTTCTCACCTTAATTACCAGTCCCTTACACGAGCACATGTCCCTTACCTCCTCACAGCACAGCCAGCAGCCTCCTACTCTTACTCCAGCAGACTCTGGATCCCAAACTCCAACTACAGCCAACTATCTCACTCCTTTCTATACTCCAAACTGATTGGGCAGGCACAGATGTTTCCACCCCTTGGAAATCAGTACAGCTGTAGTCATTAGGGAAGATTCCCTCCTGCACTATCCTTTCAGCCTAGCTACCCATATCTATGAAGATATTTCCACAGTGGATTTCACATATTCAGGATTCAACTCAGAACTCAACTGCAGAAGCTGATAGCTGATATTGTTTTAGACATTAATCAGGGTCAATTGTTATTAAAACTTGTATCATTATGTCCAGGATGCCATTAAGTCTAGAATTTCTCTAATAAACAAAGCGACAAATTATAAGCAATAACGATAAAGAAATATAATAAATTATTACAAATACAATGAAGCAATAAAGCCATAGTTTGTTTCCTTTAAGCTAACATGTTTGTGAAATAAATAAAATAGTTCAAGCATCAAATATTAAAGAAACAGGAAATGGCAATAAGGAAGGAAAAAAGGAAAAGGACTAAACAGAAAGAAGTGGGTGTATATCAAGATATGTATAGGAGGCATTGAATATGAGACTAAACAAGCAGTGAGAAATGTAATCAAAATGTAATAAAAATCGAAAACAAACTGAAAATACATTAACAGAATGGAGTCAGGTCGGTTAAGCAGAACACATACCATCCTAAATTCACTGTGTTTTATACCTGCCATTGTATGCTTGTTTAAAGAGCCACATAAATAATAATTAGGCCAGGATGACTGCATATTGTAACAGTTTCCTCTTAATTGATCAATAATTTATGCAAAAAGCATTGTATAATGCTATCTGTGTTAATTAACAAAAACAAATTCCCTTGTGAAATGCCTTATTTAAATCAAGACAAATCTCTATTCCAGTATCACACTAGAACCAAGTTAAACGTATCTTCTTCCTTTTTTTCCTAGACATCACACTGTGTCTGCTTGTAAAATGAGTAGACCATACTATGAGCAGCCCTGAACAGTGCGTGCTGGACTGGGGGATTTTTGTTTGGATTTTCAGGGTTCTTTTAAAGTTTCTATATGGATATACAGGTTGCAGGCTGAAAAATGCTTAGAAACTACGGTACGAAACACAGAAAATATTTCTTACCCAAAACCCACAAACCAGAGCACTGGAAATTCCAGCAGACTCTCATAATCTTTCAACAGCTCACTGATAGTTTATAATGACATAAAGAAACATATGGGTACATTAAAAACCCTAGGAAATACAGCTGTGCTTACACCAGAGTATTAAATTACTTTCTCGATTTGTTCAGTGAGGGGTCCAAGGCTGGAGCACTCTCTCTACTGAATCAATACAGCAAGACTTCAAGCACATTTAAGTCACATATATCTGATTTGTGACCAGCTTGAGGTACACTTGAACACACTTATTTCACCAGTCGTATAATACACCCAGCAGAGACTCTTCTAGAATTTGATCTGCACTCAATACATCTTGCACCATGGACACCTGCTAGACTCAGTTTGTGTCCTCTGCAGAGAACCTGCCTTTTTCTTGCTAGCATCCACAATAACATCCAGCAAGAAAACAGTATGTGAGCACCCGAAAGAGAGGCCAGGATCTGAAAGTAGCCAGGACTGTCCATCTGTCCTGCTCCTTGCCAGAGTGTTCTGTATTCTTTGCTCATTGTTGCCTGCTTGGCCCAACCTGGGATATTCTGGGAAACCTGGTCAAGAGAGAGCTTGAGACTGCCTCAGTCTCAAGTGAAAGTTTTGTGAAAACAAATATCTTTTTCACAATAGAATAGTCACTGCTTTGTCCATGCCTCTGACTGATGACTTGTAGACCTACATAGTCAAGAAGCCACAAATCCATACTCCACAAAATCCTTTGAACTCAATTATAAAGTGAGACACTTCCCCCTCAATGCAAAAGCAGCAGATGTGGCAGATATTTGTAAGAGAATCCTCAATATTTTGCATCTACCAGGGATTATAAAGATATACCCACACAGAAGAAAAAACAAAACACTGGACAAGCAATAACTGCTTTGTATTACCCATACTCATATAACAAAGGTCATATCACACTTTCTCTGGCAATTGTGAGGGAGTTGAGATACATTTCACATGAGCCCTGAATGCTGGCTCCAAAGATAACATTTTATATATTTATTTTGTTTTGGGTAACCAGCAATTTTAACCAGTAGATGGGAGCTGACCTTCCTTATTTAGTAGAAAATAAAAAATTATAGTGTCAGCCATCAGCTATCTGGAAAGGAATATGATAAAAAATATTTGTTGCCTTTACTGAAATGAAGGAAAGAAAAATACTCCAAAACTGAATCAGTATCTAAAATTATTTCAATCTTTTGGGGGACCAAACCATAATATATTTCATATCCCTGATCTCCATCTACTGGGTTTTCACTCCTCCAAAATTTCTCTTTCATTATCTCATCTTAATTCTTGTGTAATATAAATGTACAACCTTGGCTCTGAATTGCAATACATATATTAAAATAATGACCAACAATGGAGGTCCCTCCTTTTTAAATATTTAAAGTTTGGAAAAGTTTATTACCTGAAAGGCTGACTAGTTTCTCTCAAGCAAAAAAAAAACAGATCTAACCAGACTCATGCTGAAACAAGTGGGAAAGAGGCTGCATAAAAATACATCTGTAAGGGTCTAATGGCTGTTTCCAGAACCAGGATATAATCTCATCTTCTTCCTTAGCATGCCTTTCAGCCAGACAACAACAGCAACAACAACAACAATAATAATAATAATAATAAAGATTTAAGGCATTCCACCTACGTCTTAGGCAATAAGGAACCAGGAGGAGAGCTATGTCTACAGTCTTTCCCACATAATGCAGTACCATAAGCATTTACTAAGAGCTGACAACCATCATTTAGCTCCTCTGCATAACAAACCATGACAAATACTCTGTGCTGGACTTAGCTACATGGACCTCCTGTGTTGTTAATGTCATGTGTTTCATAATTTCTTCTGGAAGACATAGAGACCACATCAGCTGAGATATAAGGATCTAGGATTTACAACACTTTGATCTGCATTCATTTGTTTCAAGCAGAATTACATCTTGATTAACCATGGTCTTTATTAATCAATTTCAGTGACTCCCAACACAGCAGGAATTAAGGACAATTATATTTGGGGAAAAGGTAAAAACAAATCAGGTGTGTTTTCTAAGGAGAAATATACTTAGGCTTTCATGTTTTTCCTCAATTCTTGTGGTCATAAGTAGAAAATAATTAAAAGAGGATTTTCAAAACACTCAAGAACTTTTATGCAAATCATTATTTGTGTTTGCCCCCCTCAATTGTCCCCCCTCTTCAATCCTCAGCTTTGTTGGTTGATTCTGCTTTCTCCAGATATTTCTTATTACCTAAGTACTGGATATGAAACACTTTTTGCAGTTCTACTAATAGAAAATTTTGATATTACAGAATTTAAAATACAAATATGCTAAATTACATATTAACATTTGGGCCACAGAAACATTGATATTTGTGAACAGAAGTGAGATGTTTTAGTTATTTCATTTCTTAAAATAAATATTTATCAGACTTTCCTAAGTAAAAAGAAAAAAAAAATCCACTGATTAAACTCTGTTGTCTTTCTTCTTGTTGATTTTTCTCTTTTGCCACCTCTGCCTTCACAGCTCAAGGAGCAACATAAGTATGGCAGGTTTTCCCCATGGTCTTGAGAGCCTGAGGCAAGAATGGGTAGTCCCAGTCTGCCCAGTCCTTTTCTATTCATCATGGACTGTGATTATTTGAATTTTGTGTTGAAAATGTTTGTACTGAAAATGCTTTTTCCCTTTGCAGCAGTTATTTTTTTAAAACCTTGCTGTCTGGGTGACTTTGGGGGCATCTGATTTTGCATCTTTTTATGACAAAGACTCCAGTTCTGCTTCAGATGTTCACTTTCTTACTAATGTGTGTAGGTTCTGGCAGGTTTACAAACCAGACAAAAATATGTTTAAGGCCCAAAATTAATGCATAAATAAGTTTTGCTATACGAAACAAAGTGTTTTATTGACTTTCATCTAGTGCAGACTTCAATTTTAACAGTGCTGTTCTTCATTCACATTTTTCTTTCTGGTTACTCAGTAGTAGACATATACCTTTTGTACTATGTGACTTTTGGCTAAGGACAATCAATTGGGGTTTGTCAAACACAAACAAGGAGCTTAAGTACACCTTACTCCATAGTCTGCATCTCTGCAGTATCTGAGAAATTGTCAAAAATCCAATTGCTTTTAATTCCTTTCATGTTGGTGGATTGATAGTATACATATTCTACTCCCTGTCTTGCACTTCTTGCATAAAAGACTAAACTCTTCCCTCAAAATCTGTGTCTGTGTTTATGCAAATGCTGATGGATGCATAGAGATGTTAAATTGATATTAATTATGATTGATCAGGAATGGAATTCAGTACACACATTTTCTCACAGGACATTCTCAGAGAGTCACTCAGGGTTATTATTATTCACATTAGCAGTGTTGCAATGCCAATAGTAACACTGGGGACTGATTTAACTTAGGAAGCTGTGACCAGATAGATAAACACCAATGAGAAAAGATTCAAATACTGTCAAATCTGACTTTTGGAGTGCCTGCTGAATGTGCATTTTTTTAACAGCTGGCAATTATTGCCAATTATTATTGGCAATGCTGCAAAGCTGTTTGAAATGAAGAGCAAAACTTTTATTAACTTAAAAATAAATATTTTTATTTTATAATATATTTATTATACAGTGTTAACTAAGCAAATGAAAACTGGGCTAAGCCAAATTGTCTACTGATTTTTAGAATTCTAGGTCAAGAGAAAGATTGTAAGAGCCACACAAGAAAATGTTGGACTGAGGAAGACTTAAGGAGTCATCTCACAGAGAGGCACTGTATTTTCTGCAGTTTTCCATGTGGCTTGAATATTCATGTTCTACATGCTATTTTCCAATAAATGGTGCAAATTTGGAACACAGAAATACAGTTGGAAAACAAAAAGACAGCAGTGATTTTGTAGTTACTTAAAAAAAAAAAAAGAAAAGAAAAAAGCAACACTGAAATAAAGGAAGATACAAGGTGATGTAAAGTTTGCATTATTCCAAGATTTATAGTTGGGTGATTTTGATTCTAGTTTTTCCTCACCTTTGGGTTTGAGCAGACAAAATATTGAACTATAATTTAAGGAAATAAAGCTCTACAAAACTGCAACAATTTCGTAAATGCAAAAATTGTGCTGTGATTTTGGCCTAAGTCCATCCCACAATTTGAATGGAATCTTACCTGAAGGTGTCCTAGATAACCTATTTAAATATATAGGATAACACAGGAGAAATCTTTTCTCCCTCTCTGAGTGGACTAAGAAGCTGATTGATGTGCTGATACATCTGCCTAACCTTCTTACACCTCCTTAACTTGAAGCATACTTTTTTTTTCAGATGTACAATCCCTCCAGTCCCTATTCTTTTAGCCTAAAACATCTGAAGAGTGGAAAAACCCTGCAGCTATTTCTTTATTTTGTGTTGCTTCACTTCCCAAAATAGGTCAGTCTTCCAGCAGATATGAGCTGAAGGTTTAACACAGGTTATCTCACAATTAATTGCACTCTAAAGCAGTGGTTGGAGTGTTAGTTGGTACTTAACTAAAACAGCAGTGTGATGAAAAGGTTTCATTTCTGTGAGCATTTTGATTGTGAGGAAAGAATAAGAAAAACCTCATTCAAAATTTCTTTTAGGTACATACTACATCCTTAATGAATATAAAGCGGGAAGCCATACTACACTACGAAGACTTTCTCTTCCCTTTCTTATACACTCAATTTACACTTTTGAGAGTTCACATTTACAAAATCCTAGTAAGAAAATCTGGTCACATTCAATGTCTCAGAAATGTGTAAGTAAAAGGTAAGAAGGAACATTTATCCCTTCTCTTCTAAGAGGAGTAATTCTTCTCCTAGATTCAAAGTACAATATATATTTCTCCAGCCTTCTGAATAAGAGCCAATTGTTTCTGCCCATAATTAAACAATAGTATACCAGATTACAAAACAAAATTCTGTAACTGTTCCAAAGAGTAGAAAGTTTTGAAGAAAACTCACTTTTCAGGCAAATTGCTGGCACTGTAATCCCACTACATGAGGAAAAAATACATACAGTAGTATTTTCTTAGCCCATAGTGTATTTTGGCCACTTCCACCCTGTTCCTTCTTTCTTTTCCTAGATTCCAACTAAATCAGTGACTACCCAACCAATGGTAAAATTTTCAGAAATTACATTAAAATTATTCCTAAGTGAATCATAAAGGTTACATCTATCTTCAATTAAAAACTTCTATTTTAAATGAAACATTAGTCTTTTGTTATAAAATACAGTCTTTTCATTCAAGCTAATAAAAAGGAAGGGGCTCTTCATTATCTAAAAAATTGAAAATACAGTCAAACTTTTGTAGTCTCTCTAAGAAATTGAAGCAGGCAAAGGAGGAAGGGAGGTTTGTCTTTTTTTTTCTTTTAATTAGTGTCCCCTTACTGTTCAGAATGGTATAACAGTCATATCAATACAGTTTCACCCAGTTTATCAGAACAGGTGTGACTGATCTTTTAAATTAGTGAAAAATAATATCCCCAGTGGTTTAAAAGGCGAGAATTTCCATAGGACCTGAGCCTCCACAGAGTTTCAGCTGCATATTCTCTCTTCTACAATTGTTCCTTTGCCTGCTCCTACTAACCACACTTAAGCTCTGTGTGAACAAGAGCTGGGACTGGACCCTTTAGGACATCCCTCTTATATATCAGATCCCAGTCCATTTGCCAGCAACTTGGTTTGTGCAAGTGATGCACTTCAAATGATCATCCTCCTAAGCTCATGACACCACTTTATGCTGAATTGTACAGTGCACTTTTATTCATTTCCTACTAGACTTCTCAAGAGAAATGTAGAAAATACCTCTATTGACATATGATTCTTTGTTTTCAGAATATGATTATAGCTGTCTATAACTCAGACCAGTAATAAAACACTGTGATTAAAAAAAAAAAAAGAAAACCACCCACAGAACCTCAAACAAAGCAGAAATCCTCATCAGCACACCAAAGTCATTACTTGAAGGGATCTATACAACACTTCTTCATAATATCAGCTGCCTTGTGAGGAAAAGAAATAGTGTCAACATATCTTAATCTTCCACTGCAATAATATTCAGCTTTTATTTATCTTTTTATCTGTTGAGGTTTTGCCGTAACATATAAATGAAATTCAACAGTATGACATTTAATACTGAACAAAATATTAAATAACAGAAAAATATATAAAGATATACTTTCTGTATTTTGGAGTGCAACATATTGGTACATAATAACTAGGTTTCTGTGGCAAGTATTAGTACATTAATTTTCTTTATTTTTAGCTTTGCATATTCACTGTGTCTGCAGTTTCTCCCTGCTCTTGAAAAAAGTTAAAATCCAGTGCTGTAAAAATTTATGAAGTTATTTATGGCATCAGTGGAATACAAATTTGTCAACATAGTCCCAGACCACCAGGTGTCCAGGTACTGTCTTATTTCCCAGAGTTTAACAAGGGATGTGTCTATGTCCAGCTAAGGAATCCACTACTAATCCATCTCTTGGGAAAAAAAAAAAAAATACCTGAACTGTGAGAAATGAAGATTCATGAAGGGGAGGTAACATGTTTTTCAAAGATCAAATGCAAATTCAAATCACAGGTGCTCACCTCACTTTCACATCACCAAAGACAAAATCATTGGGCACCTCTATAACACTGTAATACAATAATACAGCATTAAGGATAGAATGATAAAATCATCTTTAATGGTATTGTAACTTTTTTTTACAATAGTTCTTTTAATTATGAAAATACATGTTGCTATTGCTACATGTTACTGTCCATACCTAGAAAACCACATTAAATGTTGTGAAAATTTTCTTTCTCAGTTTCAAAACCTGATATTCATTGATCTCCATAAAATTCATACATTGACAGACCTTGCATCAAGTTATTTTCTGTTTTGATCTACAAATAACATCAGTGGCCCAAAAGTCAAAGCTATTGATTAAACATAAGCCCCCAAAGAGGCCAAGACAATGTTGGAAAATTAGTTAGCAGCATACATTTATGCAATACAAATCCACAGCCTTTCCATTTAACTTTCAAAGTGCGACTCAGGGTTGAGAGAAAAATTAACAAAGTAAAATTAGTTCTTTCACTGTCCACACTAGCTAGACTGCATCAAGGAATAATAAAGCAATTCAGCCTCCATGTCCGTTACTATGGTAACAATAAATTCCCTTCAAATATAAAGAAACAGTGGACTGGAGGGAATCTCTGAAACCTTTTTCATCAAACACAAGAAACTTGTCACAGATATACTGTCTATTTTTATTTTACTCTGCCTTAAATATAATCGCACGTTTTACTCCACTGTTCCTATGGAAGGTGAATGAAGAAACCCTGAAATAGACTCCTGACATTCTGAGATCCACTGTGCTCCTATACTAGCATTCTCCTTTAAGTTAGGTAACTTAGCCTCCCAAAAATTTAATTTTGTGTGTTACATGGAGATCATAGTCTTACCTTTCCTCAGTAGCATTTTGCATGGATAAGACTATCTTAGGTTCCTAATTTAAGGCAAGTTGTGGTTCAGTGACCATTCCCATTTCCTTTTCTTTGCACTGTTTTTTTCATTTTCTGACCATTTTTACTGAATATGTGTGACCACAATAGCCTTTCTCTTTCTAACTGCATTCCTTATACTCTGGCATTCCCTTCTTGCATCTCATTATTTCTTTTACACACTTATTCATGCCCTTAAGGCATATACAATCTACATCTTTCAGATTTCATCTCATTTCTCCTATCCTGTCATCAGGACAGTTCTTCTTGCTTTACATAGATTTCACCCTCACAGATCTCTTTTCCTTGATTATATTAATAATTAGAAAGTTTAAAAGTTGTTGTCAAACTGTAACTTGAGATACATCAATGCCAACTTTACTCTTGCCCATCAGCATAGTCTGTATCACCTCCTCTTCAACCAGTTTTATCATCTCAGGATAGTGGCCACCATTTCTAGACTAACTGTGGCGTTTAACCTCTACACCCATGTAGCATCTCGTCAAATCACTTTGCAATTTAGAAAGATTAGATAACTTACCTTCTCTAATAAAAAGAGGTTTCTCAGATAGATTCAGCAAATAAAATCTACAGTTTGTAAAACATTTTAATAATACCTGTTTTCTGTTTAAATCTAATTTTTAAGGTTTTCCTTTCCTTCAAAAACTAATTTTGACTTATCAGAGATTGTACATCTAGTAATGTCCTATCATTTGCTGATATTGACATATATTGTCCTGCTTTCAATACATAGGGAGACTATCTAAATCCTTACTATGAAATTGTTAAAGGTCTTCAATTTTGTTTTCAATTTGTGGTAATTTTAATTTTCAAGTTTTCTGTATAAGTTGTTATTCTTTTTTTTTTGCTTCATGCTGTACCCTGCACTATGACCATCATGAACCTTACCCAGCCACTGAAGAAAGCATTTAGTTTTTTGATCTTCTAGATCTACTCTTCAGCTCATCTTCACTAGAAAACTGTTCACACCGCATTTTCTGTTTCGGTGGGTATTTTAAACTTTATATTTTATTCTTCTTATTTATAAACCTAAGAAAACTTTTCATATTCATTTTCTCCACAAGGTCTATTTCATCTTGACCTTGGACAACTTTCATTTTATACTTATGCTACCTCATTCCAAGAAGGCTCTTATTCCAGCTGACTACCCCTAGCCAATGCTCTTACTTACCAAAGGTTGCCCTTTAAAATTGAGAACACTGGTTCTTTTATTTAATCTTCAGCTTAAATGTCAGTCCATGTGAAGTTCCTGCCACTTCTAAAAGAAAGTATAGCAGAAAATCCTGTCTTATGGGTAAAGAAATCTGCTGGTCTCTGCTTTTTTCATTGCTGATAAAATATTTCCACTAATTATTACTAATTATTTTCTATGAGAAAATAATGCATTTTAAAATTAGAATTCCTGGAAATTACTTTCTCTGTTTTATAATGTGTCTTATCACATCCGTACATAACAGGGAACACCTCAACTAAAATCATATCACTGCAATATAGCCTGCAATATCTATCTTCAAAATTGATTTCAAATCAAAAAGCTCAACCTATGACATCATTCATGCACGTTATGCAGTGTTGCACTTCTAAAGTGAAGGAAGATCTAAGCTGTTGATTTTTTTCTAGGTCTTGAAATTGTTCATAAGGCTGTTCTCAGCATTATAAAACTTAAAAAAGTAATCAATCATTATAAAGCATTTTTAATTTTTTTATTACCTGTATTTCATTTCTGTGTAAGACATCACAACAAGCCAGAAAAAAAAAGTCCTAATCATTAAAATTTATGCTTAAACATTTTCATTATAAATTTATACTCTTTAAAAGTATGTACTTTTCCCCATGTTCATCATAATCATCAAATTACATTTTTTATTGTATTTACAATTTTTAAGCTATAATCTCAGCAGAGGATTTACCTCACATAGAAAGTTAACTTGATCGACAGAAGATTTATTACTTACTTAAGAATGTAAATAAAGAAATTAATATTTTGTGATTTGTGGTACAGCGTGCTTTAAACATTTTTGCTGTTATTGCACTAGTCACCTCAATGAAATCACTCAGTCTCACATGCATCTATTATTTAACCAGCTTTGAAATCCTTTCCCAGAAGAGATAATTCTGGGATGTCTGTTTTCCAGTGAAAGAAGGTTTTTAGCTTACTGTCAGTATCATTTTGTATTCATATTTTACTACATACCTGGAATGAACTGCACTGCTCCCCAAAATAATCTTCAGAATATCAAATACATAGGCAACATGAGAACTTGTGCTCTTGTCTAGACATACAACATATAATTTCAGAGAAGCTGTCGTGTATTGCAGTCATCCGTATAATCTCATTTCATACATCTATTCAGGCTATGTGAAACTGATCTCTTATTTTGACACTCTGCAGTGCAACAAATCCCTTAAATAATAATAATACAGGATCTTTTATGTTACACATACCTTTATTTAAACCTTCACCTAAGAAAAATAATTATGTCTTTTTTGCTTTATGCTTTTACGTGTGATTTCCTTATCGAAGGTAATTGTACTTGTCACCTCTAAATTTGGTTTGAGGGTCTTTTCCCGTCTAATGTTTTAGTAGCTAATTCTTACATGGTTTTTTTTCTGGAATGCTTTGTAAGCCAGGTTCATCCCAGCAACTGAAAACCTGTTAGGAAGTATCCAGAACCTGCAGGCACTCAAAAGAATGAGCCCAGACATTGCCTGAAAGCCATGGAGTTCTGAGGCAAGGGATCATCAAGATGTTGGAGTCCAGAGGGCCATGAAGATGGTCAGAGGGCTGGAGCACCTCCTCTATGGAGACAACCCTCTATGGGGTTGTTCAGCCTGGGAGAAAAGCATCTGGCAGAACTTATAGCTACATTTGAGTACCTAAAAGGGCTTTTAAGAAAGTCAGAGAGTGGCTTTCTAACAAGGGCATGTAGTGATAGCAAAAGAGGGAATGGCTTTAAGTTGAAAGGGACTCAGTTTAGATTAGACATTAGGAAGAAATTCTTGACTGTGCGGGTGGTGAGGCACTGGAACAGGTTGTCCAGAGAAGTTGTGGATGACCCACCCCTGGCAGTGTTCAAAGCCAGGTTGGGCATGGTTTTGAATAGCATGGTCTAGTGAAAGGTGGCCCTGCCCACAGCAGTGGAGCTGGAACTAGATGACCTTTAAGGTCCCTCCCAACACAAGCCGTTCTATGATTCAATTATATTGTGAGTAGGTTTTTGCTCATATTAGCATATTGAACACCTTGAGGGAACACTGCATATGTAAGGCTTTGTGGTTGTCAATGACTCTGCTGATTACAGCAGTGTCAAAGCACATATCAGCTTCATAAACTAGATTGAAAACAATCGCCCAACCACTGTTATTATAACAAAGAAGTTATGAAGCTTCTTACTGTAAAAATATCTAAACATTATTATATTTATTTCGCTTTCTTTAGTTCAATAAAAACAACACCCTCACTTTTATTTTTCCTCCTAATATATAAGTCTAGTAATTACCATACCCCAAGTCCAAATGCCTCAATTCTAGCTTTTCACCCCAGCCAGTTTCCATCTAATTCTATAAATTAATCCTTTAACACCTAAAGCCAACAAAGCCTGCTTCTTATTTTAACCTTTCCAACCTGCTAAAGGTTCTGCTTTTGTGCATGCCTGGAAGGCTCAACAGTAGCAAGAGAGCTCTGTACTCAAGTCAGGCTTAGACCTGCTGGGGTGCATAAATGGATGAGCTGCCTCCTTCTTCTTTGCCTGCAGAGCTTAATCTGATAGCTGGTGTTAGAGCATGCCTATTGGATTTGGTTTCACACAAAATACCACAACAGCCACAGGAAGAGATGGTTTCCCCACTTTTTACAGGGCTCAATACACTCACCTGCCTCAATTTTGCAAGAATTTAAATCTGTGCTTTAATCCTGAATCTGATTGCATTAACCATCAAATTATTGAAAATTCAAAGGTCATAGAATTGGTGAATGCCTTTAATCCCTGCTTCTGCTGAAGCATTTCTGTTGTACATTAAAGCATTGAAGATTCAAAAGACCAGCAGAGGAAGAAAGAGCAGTATAAAACTCAACAGATTAGGAGGAGTCATGGGGCTCCGTCTTTTGCCAGAAGGATTATTATGCCTTTAACAGGAAAGGGATAAAAAATGCTATTTTATATCTGGAAGAGAACTCTTGCAAGCAAGTCTGTTAACTGCTAAGCTAGAAAGTCCTTTTCCTTCTTACAGTGTCTGCCTCAATACATTATAATACAAAAGCTGAAACACCATCAGCAGTAAGTTTGTAACAGATGTGTATTAAATCCCCATTATACATAGCAAAAAATGGCATCAGAATTGCAATGTCCTCTAGAAATGGATTAGCTACTCGATAATTCCATTTAAAAATGGACATCCTCTGCACTAGTCTTTCAAATAAATGTGAAAAAACTGTTTGTGAGGTTGTTCTCTTTTTTAAAGCCAGTTTTACAGAAAACTGTAAAAATCGTTCCTGAGACATACAGCCACCTCTTCAGCTATGAACAACATCCAATTCCAGGTCATGAGTCATTCCCCATTTATCTGCTAATTTTTGACTATTCACTGTCACACACGTCAGTTTTTGTGGCTTCCGTTCCCAGTACAGATCCTGAGTACCTAACTCAGGATATTGTTTTCCATTTTAGGATGCAAATCCCCAAATTTAAGTATTGAAATAAAAAGTCAAATATTGATATGATTGATTAGTATAACCTGTCACAAGACCTGGACGCACTGGAAACAGCTGGTCAGTATTTCCATCTTTCTCATAAATCTTTGAAATTGAAACAATTTGAGGCTGTTTGAATTTTTCCCTGTATACTTAGGACCTAAAACTTTCTGTTTAATTGAAAACATTTACCAGTTTAGTTTGCATGTCACATCTATTACAGTGGTAAAAAACCCCAGACAAACAAACAACAAAACCCAACCAACCAACCAAAAAAAACCCTTTGCTGCAGTGCTTAAGTTACTCTTAAGTTTCTAAATGACATGTTCTACCCACGCAGAACATGACTCAATTTCTTGCCACCACTTATGTTAGAAGAAAATTATATACGTTCAAGATATAAAAATATACAAAATAATGGAAGAAAAAGATGAAGCAATAAGAAATTTTTTAAAATGCTGTAGAAAACTTCATAGGGCTATTCAAATGCAACCAGAGATCAGGTCAGCTATTTAACCGAGAGGTACCATTTTCTTTGTAGCAGGTTTGTGCTTCAAAGCATCTCCAGGCAAGCTGGTTCCAAGAGTTAGTATTGGAAATCCTGCCAATTGCCTCAGCAGGCATCATACAACCATATGAATTTTGATTTGTTTCTGAAAGTGTCTCTTATCTGGCTGCTAAACTGATTATCAAAATTTAAGAGGCCCAGACTTGTGCGAAAAAATGTGAGTAAAACTACATATTAAATTGAAGAATACTATTGGAAAGAAGAACTATGATTATTTTTTAATGCCTTTTCATGACTTGTAAGTATGTGTGTGTAAAGCTATGAATCAAATGTTTTCAAAGATTTTCACTTTTTTTGTCAAACCTATGAGATACAGGAATCTCACATCCCAGTTTTGCATTTGTTCAGGGAGCAGTGGCCACTCAAGGCTGTGCAAGGAGTCTTTCAGACACTGAGCTTTCACTGAAGTCAAAAGACTGCTTCCTTATGTGAAAGCAGAATTAGTGAGAACTGATCACAGAGCCATCATGTGATTCTGCTATGTCTTATTTAAATCCTATTACATTCAGCAGAAATTTTATAACGAAATTAATTTCCTTTTGTTAATTGATACCTGCTTCTAAACACTTTCACTTTGGAAGAATTCTTCCTTTTCTTGGCAGAAAAAAATAGTAACTACAGCACAAAGTGCAAATGAAAGGGCTTATTCCAAAAAGAGGAAACAATAAGAAAATATTTACTAGGAGGACTTTCTGGCTCTCTATGTTCTGTTGGTTTATTTTTAAGGATGATGCTCTGAACTCATATGCAGAAAGAAGAGTATTGTCAGCAAAAGGACTTAACACAAGGAGCATGTATCCTATTCTCCAAGGAGACTTCTTCTTCACAAATAAAAGTAGTGACTGTGCATGTCATCACAATGTATCTATTCCAGAAATCCAAAGCAAGTGGATTCTTTTCACCTTGTCAGTGAAATAGTGTTTACTAGAAATTAGCTGAACAAGTTGTACATTAAATACATATATACACATACATACACGCATATAATTCATTAGAAGTAGTAATTTATCTAGTTTTTAGATGCCATCAGTGTGGGCTGTTTCAGCCATATACACTGTTTAGCATTTCTATGCAGCAATCCAAAAAGGAAATTAAAGACTATATCCCAAAAGTAGTTTTAAAGATTAACATAATGTGAATGAAATGAAACATCCCTTAAAAATGCTAGGTGAGTTTTCCTTTGATTTACAGCAGTGCTGCTGTCAAGCCTGCAATGACATTACACAGGTATAATGAAGTGAAAAATGTAACCCAGTGAAGCGGGGCATTCATTCTGGAAGCAAGGTACAACTAAGAGCTTGACCTACGTAGGGATTTCAGAGCCTAGCCTCAGGGTAAAGTCCATATCTAAAATCCCTACATAATTTACAGAGTCCACTAGGTGATTGTGATCAGCAGCCTAGTGGTTCTTAGCAGCTGGCTGATGGGATGGCCTGGTAATCTTGCAGAGACATAATTTGGGGAGGCAGACATGGAGATTCAATACTTTCCTTATTGAGGAGGTTAAAATCTCCACCTCCTATAAGCCTCGTAAGTATATAAATAGAAGCTTTACAAAACTCAAAGGACAGCAATAAAGGAATTTTGTGGAAAATGAAGGGGAGGAGAGAAATCAAAATGCTCCACAGTTGGGTTGTAGAAGCTAACATGAGGTACTTACTAGAAATTTCAATTTGCATATACATGTATGTCATGTGTATGTATGTATGCATGTACGCATGTATGTATGTGACACCTCTACATAGAGGTGAAAGTACAAATTCAAAATTTCATTTAAAAAATGTGAAATAAGATAACATCAAGGTACTGGAGAAACAAAAATAAAGTGTTATGTCTATATGTGAACATAAGTCCCTATTTGCAAATATACACATTTCTATCTTAGGTTCAATATGTATGTCTGTGTATGCCCTTCTCCCTTCTCCAAATGGGATAATCTACCCTGAGCTGGTTTTACCTGGAAAGAATCATAGAATCAAGACTTGGGTTGGAAGGGACCTTCAAAGATTATCTAGTCTAACCTCTCTGCAGTGGACAGGGACATCTTCAACAAGATCATGTTTCTTAGAGCCCCAACCAACCTGACCTAGAATGTTTCCACGGGCTGGAGCATCTACTGCCTCTCAGAGCAATCTGCTTCATCACCCTCACAGTAAAATAACTGCTTCCTCAGATCAAACCTCTTCTAGTTTAAAACCACTACCCCTTATTGTAACACATCCTACTAAAAATTTTGTTCCCATCTCTCTTATAAGCACCTTTTAAGAGCTGGTAATTCAGGAACTGGTCGGGGCTTGGCATTAAGCCTTCTTCCCCCACACGTCCCTACCCCATATTATTTGGTTTAGAGTTTCAACTGTCTTTTCTCTGTATGAGATGGATAGATAGACTGGTAAACAGAGACCTACACAGGCACACTGTGGCATTTGTCCAAATCATGGATGAATAAGTTGAGCAATACTGGGCCCAGTACTGAACCTTGGGGAACAGCACTAGTGAAAAGACTCCAACCAAACCCTGTACCACTGATCACAATCCTCTGAGATCTGCCATTCACTTCCAGAGTTTACCCATGAGGACACCATGAGAGCAATGTCAAAAGCCTTGCTGCAGTCCAGGTAGACAATACCCACTGCTCTCCTCTCATCCAGCCAGGCAGTTGTCTCATTGTAGAAGGCAACTGGGTTGGCAAAGCATGATTTGCCTCTGATGAATCGATGCTGACTACTCCTGATCACCTTCTTGTTTTCCATGTGCTTCGAGATGACCTCCAGGATGATGCATTCCATCACCTTTTCAAGGACTGAGGTGAGCCTCACTAAGCTCAGGAATACTAAAATTTCTGGGTTTGCTTCTTTTACAGGATCTATTTCTCCACAGGATAACATACTTGTACCATCATATTTGTAGATATTTCTCTTTTATTTTACTACTTTTAAATACTATTTTGAATTAGTATATTATTGATTTTGATATTCAAAGTTTCCTGCAATACATAAAAATGTAATGCATAAAAGAAATGCATTTAACTGTTCAAAGCAAACATGTATTATCTTATCCACTCAAAATATTCCTTTTCTTACAATTGTTTTCAGTCAGAAGCTATAACTTGTGAATTTGCATGATGCTGTAAATTCCAAATCAGTTAGCCCCTGAATGTATGATTGCTAATAAAACTATGAAAACTATGAAACCTATTAAACAAAGTTAACAGTAACTATCAATTTAGGCTATACACCCGACACATTTTTTGCCATAAAACAGGTTTGCAAGTCTTAAATGGTTTCACATTCCTCTAAACCATACTAAGAGCATAATATGAATATTTTAAGCAGCTTAGCTTTGATTTAAATATATTTACTCAGGATATGCTGGCAGCATCCCAAAATGCAGTGTAATACCCTTAAAGCTGGCAATCCCAAACTCAATTTAAGAGAGCAGATAATATGGACTAGCAGCATTAAAGCAAATAAAGTCAATTAGCAGGAGTTTTTTTCCTTAATTTGTTTTCTCTAGCTTGAAATTGCAAAGGATGGATAAAGCTGTGGGATTAATGAAGAAAGAAATTAATGGAAATGGAATATAAAACAAAAAAGAACAGAGAAGTCCAGGAGCTATTATTTCATTACTCATTTCTTAAGGTTTAAAATTGTATAGCAACATTCTTTTATTTAAAGCAGTCACAGTGCAAAATGGAAATTTCACCTTTGGAATATTTCAGACATTCACCAGCATATTCTAAGAGAAAACAATATGTTAATTTGAAAGCATTTACTTCCACTGAAAAATAAATTACTGACAATGTATATCTAGTTATGGAAAATAATGTTTACTGTAAGAACTCTGCCAAATTATCTGTTCCTGAGATTTCCCTCAGACATAAAGACTAATTCAATTCATTGTTAAATGAGTTATTCAGTCTGCTGTATATGCATGTTGAGATGTTGGCATTTAGGTGTTCCAAGATCAAGACAAGAGGAAAACAGCCAAAAATAGTCACAGAATAGTAACACACTCCACAAGTGAAAACAAATGCTTACATTATTTAGTCACTGTTTGAATATATTTCATATTTTCCTGCCTACATTTCAGCCAGCTGAAGAATAGAAAAAAACAAGTTCTGCTCATATGATGTTGTCTACAGTTACACTGGAAACTTTTCATCGAAAGTACTGTGAAAACATTGCTAGTAAGTTCCCAGCACCCACTGATATTATATCTTAAAAGTAAATTTTTGTTTTTAAATATCTATATTTCCAGTGATATCTAAAAAGATAAAAAACAATCACTTCACCAGGAGAGCATCTCCCAAGAATTCTATAACACAGTGCATAGGAGGTTCATTCTAAAGAACATTCTAGGCATATGTATACCCATATGCTTTGTTTCAAGACCCATCTGTTTTGATTTGATATATATGCTTCAAAATAACATTTATTTTATGAAACATACACCGAGTGAAAGGGTCCACAATACTTGCTTTGAGCAACACAGGGATTTCTTGTAAACCAATTATTATTTGAATATATTCTCATAAATTTGCCAAGGAAATGGCAGAATCTTTTCTGAAGCTAGAAGTTGCATTAAGCTTCAAATCAAAATTGTGAAGTCAAGATGTAAAGCAAAATTTTTATTATTATTTCTGTGAATATTTAACTACTGGATTATTGAAGTAATTCTTCACAGTCTGTAAGTCATTAAATGCTGTAATTCTAAGTGGATAAGTATTTAACTGGTCTCAAGTAATCAGATTTAAGCACTTTTGCAAAATTGTCTTGTTTCACTGTTATCCAGCCAAGTAGGGTATACTTTTCTAAGACAAACCTGCAAACACATAGGCTCATCCTGGATTCAATAAAGCCCTGAACTTGAGTCAAACTCAAATAAATTATTTTCCAGATTCTATTTGTTTATAGATGGATATTTCAACTTGTTGTTAGCATTTCCTAACTTTTTAGTATAATGTGAGAAATTAATCCATCAAACCCTTAGATGCCTTAATAGACAATCTTTTCTGTTTACAGCTCTTTAGCCAGCTATAAAATCCCCTGCAAGAAGACTGTCCATCTTTGAGGTTATTTTAACATCACATTAAAATGTGAGGGAAAACTAATCTCCCAGCAATCAGAGATTCAATATGACAAGTCTGAGTGAAGAAAAGCTTCTATAACAAAGTACCACTAAAATCAACTACTAACATATATACTGGTCTCACCAGACAAATACCAAATAATGGAAAAAATGTGGAAGGATTAATATCAGATGTTAACTTTCAGGAGTTCTCTCCTCTCAGTAAAATAATCAGATGATATATGATCCAGGGTTGCTGCATCCCCAAGTGCATGCCCAAGCACAAATAGCAGGTGTGGAAAATCCAGTCAGCATAAGAATCAAAGATTATTTGTGCAAACACTGAAAAAAAAAAAAAGATTGTAACCAGATTGGGGGAGGAAAATTTGTATTTATCAGAAAATAGATACTTTATTCATGTTGACAGATCACTTGGAATGCTGACTCAAAACCAAACTTGAAGAATTTAATTTAATAGAAAAGATATTATTACTTTATTGTGGATCAAACAACCGTAAACACACAAAGCACTCCCAAAATACCCTAAAGAAGACCTATTGAAAGAAAAAAAAACCACCAACAAAAACCAAACAAACAAACAAAAACAAACACAAAAAACCCCACAGATTCCAAGCATACTCCAGTTTCAAAGCCACAAGTTTTCAAATGCAAAATGTAAGGTTATTAAGAAAAACCTATGATTATTGACCAGACTCTAATTTATAAAAATTGAGTTTATCCACAGGAAAAAATTGTTTGTCATTTTCATCAGACCAAAAAGTTTGTGCATTCCAATAGGTGTCCTTCCTAGTTCGTGGGGGCAGCACAGGGATATGACAGAATATGTACCTGCTACTTTCATAAGTCAAAAGAGGACTTAGAAAATGTTTAATTCTCTGTGGAGGCTTTTTCTCTTCTTTCACTTCATATTGAATCCTATGACCTACCACGACAACTGTTAAAAAGCAATTCTAATGCTTTGCAAAATACTTGCAGGAATTTGGTATCACTGCTGTAAGAAACTGAACATTTAATATTATTATTATTAAGCAGGATTAGGATGGATTGAAGAATGTTTTGAGAAGTAACATGAAAGTGAGATAGCCAGTTCTGAAACACAGCCTTTGTCATTGTAATCCAACAGATGTATCTATAAAAAACAGCTGTGGCATATGATTGACTAGCATTCTTTTTAAAATATAACTTTATTTATTTCATTTATTTAATAAATTTTCAACATTTATCAACATTCTAAAAAAATAACTTCCCATAACTATTGGTAGATTCCCAAGAACCACAGGCAGGGATTTAGGTATAACACTCAATTAAATTTGTGTTCTTTTAAAAGTAATATTTTGTTTTAATATGATTGATGCTTCTCTCTCTTGTGTTTGTCTGGTCATTACCAACATTTATCTGTTTACTGGAGCTGTATCCATCAAAAAGGCAAGGTCACGGGAGATCCATTTCAAGAAAAGATAAATCAGATAGATAACACAAAATCCTTGACAAAGGCTGCTTAAAATTTATTTATAGGGAATCATCTCATAATTGGGGGCATCAGTTTTATGTATGGTTATACTTATAGCTCTGTCTTTTGCACAAAGGAAATGGTTCTAGAAAACTGGCATATGAAGAATCTTAGTCTGTGGATGAAAATGCCAACTGCTTAAAGTATACAAACACAATGTCTCTAATAAAATATCAACATCATCATTTTTTTTCCAATAAAATACTGAAAAATAAAATAGTACAGCTCTATTCCACATAACCAGTGAGCTGATTGTCCTTCGGAGCATTGGACTGTCAACAGCTACTGGGCAGCTGTGAGATTACTTTGAATAATAAACTTTCTCCAATCAAGGTAATGATTAGAATGATCTACCAATTTAACAATGGCCAACAGTTCTTGTCTTGTGACACAGTAACATCTCTCAGCAGCCCTGTTTGAGCATAGCATGAAACTATGCTCTGTAGTTTCTGCACTCTCAAAATTGTATTTTCCTGCCTCTAAAACAATTATATCAGTGCCCAGAAGGAAAGAGAGTTTGGTTTCGGTTTGGGGTGTATTTTAGTTTGGGGGTTTGGTTTTGGGTTTTATTTTAATTATTATTTGGTTGGTCGGTTGGTTTAATAAATAACATCAAAGCGCTCAACTCCAAGTTTCCTATAAACTTTTTTACATTTTTACCTCAGCTGAACACATTCTTCTTTTGAGAGAAATAAAAGAAGCTGCCAAGTTACTTACTAGCTTGTGTAGCTAAAAACACCATCCTTCACACCTCTTCATACCCAGAAGCCATACACTTCACTGCTGACACAAACCTCAGAGAAGAAAAATTGTCATGACTCTGCTTAGTATTTCATTAATTACACTGGAGATCTCTAATGATAACATGAAGTCTTTAAATTAACTCCTCCTTCCACATAAATTCTGAAATAAGAGTAAAAGACTTCATATGACAAGGAAGAATATGGAATAGTAATGGAACAAGGTAAAGTAAATACCAGGTAAAGCAGTATTCAGCCATAGACAGCTCTGCAGCAGAAAAAGTTGTGGAAGTGTAGTAGTGAAATATGAACATATAAATGTAGCTCATTTGTCTTTTCATAGTTGTCAATGAGAATATTGGCAAAGATAAGATGTATCAGTCACTTTTTTTTCCATATAATAATTTAAAACATTTTTAAATGGAACTTGAGTTCATTTGAAAAGTATTGTGCCACTTTGTGTTATTGAAAAAAGAGTTTCCAGAAGACAAAAAGGAAAATATTTGGTTGGTACCTAAAGAACTACTGTAAATACATATAATGCTGTAATCAAGATAATGTTATTCTTTTAAAAATATGATATGACTTTTTATGGAAGTTTTAATATTAGTTCTAGTTCTGAAATAATAAATTTGTTAAAAAAACTCTTACCTGTGAAGCAAGCAAACCTAACTGGTTTTCTTAAAAATATGCAATTTCTATTGAAAGGTAACTAATTTCTAAAAATATTTTTAAAAATTAGTTAAGAGAAGTAATTATAAAACGTAATGAATATTTGAAAAATCAAAAGCAATCCTCTGCATTTCCAGGTCACTAACACTGTAATTATGAAACATTGTACTTAGGGCATTTAAGAATTCATAAAGCATCTGAAAATCTTAGCATACCTCTATTCCTTGCCAGCCCTGATAGAAATTTTTTGAAACTGTTTAACAGCACAAGAAAGTCTTCACCTACCATAACATATTTCATTAATACTTAGACTAACTCTCTTACAGTTTTCCTCTCACTTTCCTTAGAGCTCAACTATCTTTACAGTGACACTAAAAAAAAAAAAAATTCTGGTTACCAGTGGGTTTATTTTCTCATAAAATACACAAAATTTGTTTCAATTTATTACTTCAGTATCAGAGCTAAACCTTATCTAAACCTTAAACGAGTATTTTATTACTCCTTCAATTTCTTGAACTTTAAAATTATGGTTCAACAGGTAATCCATGGAATTAAAATCTCTTCTGCATTTATGCCTACTAACTATATTTGTGCAGTTATCCATGTGGGTAAGCTTTTGAAAGAAATGTGGAAACATGCCTGATGAAATAGGAAAGTCAAATACAGAAGAAATGAAAGCTCTTCTGCCTCCTCTGGAGCTCCCCTAATTGATCAGTAAAGAACTAAAAGCTCAACATATCTTGGTTCCTTAAAGACAAGACCCAGAAAACTTACCTAGAGGTTTTCTTGCAGTACTGTAGCTTTAATCTAACTATCAAAGACATTAAATGTAGTAGAAATGGACTTCACTAAGCTCTACTGATTTACAGCACTGCTAGGTGAACTCTGAAATATTGGCATAATTACCTCATCTTAAAAGTGTAGTGAAAGGAAGTTACTATGGGTCTCACACAGGCAAATCCTCTATAAATGAAGATTTCCCTTACACCAAGAATATTGGTCCTCGGCAGAGTTGATGTCTTAACAAGTACCACTTCTCCATTTTTGGCAGTTGCAGTGGGGTGTTGTAGGTAGGAGCATGTATACATCTATAGCTTCATTTACAGATTTTAGTTTAACTATTTTAGGGTAGAAAATTCTAGTGTTCTCTCTTTTTTCTGTAGAAAACATGCTTGACTTTGTGGGTTGTTTGTTAAATTTCATGATTTCCTGCTTGAATTTTTTGTTTTCACGACCACTCTGAAAATATTCATGAAGATCACACCCTGTAAGAACAAATTCTGCCACCTATCCCAGGCTCACACCACTTGTCAGGAAGCAGATGGATAATTGTTATGAGTCCTTCCATCAAAGACCCCTGATGCACCCTCAGGCACTTCTCCTGGTTTATGTTAATGACAACTCCAGCAAACATACTCCCACTTTTTTTTCTACATTTGGGTCATCACAGCACAAAAATGCGTGTGTGTGTGTGTGTGTGTGTGTACACATTCGCACAGAGCTGTACTTTTAAAATCATTGTTTCCTAGTTCCTCTGTTCAAGCCACAAAGAACACTTGGTGACATTCAAATTATTGCCAAAAATAAGTAAAGGCACTTATCATCAAAAGTATGATAATCAATTGTTAATATAGATTATGGGAAAATACTGCTGTTTACGTTTTTTAAGTATATAACCACAGTGGAGTAGAAGTCAAAGAGCTTCTAATTTTCTACCTTTATAACCACCAGATGGGTTCTGGTGAGTAGAACACCAGTTGTCTGTAGAAATAAAGTGGGGAAGGCTTCCAAAAATATGTGTTACAACTCTCTTATAAACTAGAAGATGACAGTAAGGACAAAAAAGGAAATCATTGTGAACAGAGTGCCTGAGGCCACATGACAGCTAAATACAACAACTTTATCCAACTCAAGGATCTTCCCATGAATGAAAAGAGTGAAAAATACTCTGAAAAGCAAGCCACACTCCTTGTTTGAGAATAAGGGTGCAGCCTTATGTTAAGTTACAACAAAAGTAGTGTTTAATGAACATTGATGAACACATAACAATGTAAATCTACAGTCCAATTTGAAATCTCCAATGACCAGACACAAAAAGTCACAAATGGACAACACTGAACATGCTCTGACTGCCTAACACTGATATGATCTTTAAATGTGAGTTTTCATTGTTTTGGCAGATTTGAAAAGACATTAGGAAATCTGATTTAATGCATTTTTGAACACATTTTTCTTAGCTGTATCACAGTCACACAGTAGTTTCTGAAGGCATATTGAATGTCGTGAATGATAGAGTCTGCCGAGATCTGAAGAGATAAGCCTTAATAACACTCATATTTTATAGTCTTTCCTTCTCAAGGACATCCTAACAAGTACATATAGCATTACTGCAAAGAAGTCACATGTATCTTTCCACAAATTTCCATTTTCTTCCCTCAGTTGCTTACAGATGAAGTATGTGAGGGGCTTACCACTTCTCCTGAACTGACCCCATGCATGCCTCCTTCAAGGCTAAGAAAAGACCAAATCTAGGCAAAACCAGATTATTTAACTATGTTTGTGCTCTTTATGTAATCATAATCAATATTCTCTAACAAGAAAAAGGATTTAATTGAGCAAATTCTTGGTTTAGCAAAAAATAAAGCTACGCTTATTTTGTAGAATTATCACATCATTTTGTCAAATATTATCTTTATGTTTGATTTTTATTAGACAGAAACAAAAATCTTACTATTTGCATAGCTTTGCATGGCCTTTTTAGGAAGACAGTGTTTTTCCATTAACTCTTTTCAATTCCTTTCTGTTATTTGTTCAACACTGATGGCCTTGAATTCATCTGCATTACTTTTATCAAGCCAACTCCATCCTGCTCATCAACTTTTTTCTGTCAACAAAATGAAGAGAACAGTGTTGTCAGGACTATCTGGGAGCTTGTCCAAGTAGTTCACTGACTGAAATAGATCAGCATCTCAAGGTATGAAGGCAAGCACCAAAAACCTTGAAAATGGACTGGTTCAAAAGCACAGTTGTTAAAACTCAGCAAGACATAGTCCCTCAGTACTTGATACTTTCTTTTAGAAAGAGGAGTTCCAAATTTGCCCTCAAATTAGCTATAACTGGTCACTGGTCTTCCATTTGAATTTTGCACAGTAATATTTTCACAAATCATCTTCAGAGAGTGAAACATCAAACTTTCATTACTGCACAGACCAGAGAAAATAGTTATTTCTAAGCAGCATATAAATGCTTTTTTAGAATGAATAATCATTAACTTGAAAAGGTGGCTGAGCTAAGGTCTTCTTAACATCTGAATAAAAAAAACCTTTGTAAGTATAGCACACATGAAAACTGTAAACATTGCTGAATGGTAGAAATCAGATAGCAAAGAGGTTACAAGTTAGATGCCCTAAGGCTCAGTCCTGATATTGGTCCTTAAGTGGCATAATACAAAATAAGAATGATGAATTTTATTACCCAAATGTATGCACATAATTTATTAACAATTCTGTATGAATTTTTTAACAAATATTTGCTATTAAAATATGAACATGCATATTCCCATTAATGTATATAAAACCAAAAACCACAGTGATTAAGCATTTTAAAAGAAAATTAATTCCACTATTTTAGAGTACTCTGTGTGCTTTTAATTTTCCTGAAACACCTTTTAATCCAAATTCTTAACAAATAAGTAACATGGAACTCCTTTTACGGTTTTCCTTCTTTGTAGGATAAATGTTCCAAATCTCAATGAAGTTACTGCTTTAGAAAATAGTTTTCTGTTACAGAATATGTAATCTTCATGTTTGTTACTGTTACTTACATATATTTCTGCATAGTACAGTGTTTCTGATTGTGTTCCCCTATTTGATCAGTAAAACAAGTTGTTCTGCTACTACTGTACTGCATTAATCAGTGAGTATAACACCTTCAACATAAAAAATCAAAACCAAAAAAGACACCATCAATCAAATTAATTTTATTATGCTGAATTTGTTTTATAGTACATGCCTCCATATTGTTAAGGTCAATAACTAACCAACATATGTAGGTGTAAAAAATGGTAGTGTGACTTTAAAAGGTAATTGGAGAAAAAAATATCAAGGAAAGACAGGTTCTGGAATTAGCATCTTTGCTAATAGTGACCAGTACAGGTAGTTTGATTTGAAGTGCATTGTATTCAACATCACTGTGGAACCTAATCATGCAACTTAGGAAGAGTACTCTATCATCAGTTCATGCAGGCAATGACCATACCTAGGATAAACTGGCAAATACCCATGAAATTTAATACAATTACTTCATTTTAGCATTAGAGAAATCTAAGCCACTCTTTTTCTAAACAGCATGCTACAGCTTTGATTCTTGTTTCACTTCATATTAACATAAGCCACAGAACTGAACAGAAAGTCAGAGGATAATCAGACCTAAGGCATACTGCAAGTTATCTTATTTCGATATTTGATCCATGAATTGTGGTTTTGAATTACTACATATAAGAAACTTTACAGTTTCCTACCATCCATGGAGGAAAGATAAAAACACACTATCATAAATCAACTTAGCACTAAACTCTCAAGGACTGTACATCTCAGACAATCTCAGTAGATGGTATTGACTGATGATCGAGCACTCACACTAAAAATATAGGTAAAAATAGAAGAATTAATTGGTTTCCAAATAAAATAACTGGTTTCATCAAAGTTTTGCAATGTGAACAGTTGGGCCAGGATTGAAAATATTTGCTTACATGCTTAAAAAGTGAAAGTCACACTTTACAATTGTGAGCTTTGAGACTCAGATTTTGTTATAAATGTTTCATGCTTACTAGTGTAATTATTTTAATTATGGACTCTTTGGTAAATCATGTTCTAATTGTGCAACTTCTAAATAACAGCATAAATGCAAGTTGATTGATATAGCTGACATATGTTTAGCTCTTGAGCTGATTGAAATAGCTGGTATATATTTAGCTCCTAGGGGAGGACAAAAGCCCAAATGGATGGCAAGTTCAATAATAAACTAATCCTTAATAAATTTACCCAGATTATTGCCTAATCATGTATCTGGTTTTTTTAAAAAAAATTGTTTTACATTCTGTATCAACTACCTTAGGACAAAAACCATTTAAAGTAATAGCTATTTCTATATTCAGAAAAATGTAGCAATTTGAAATATTGTCCTGGACATACATAAAGAACTCTGTGTGAAGACAGCACACTCTTTCAGAGTGAAACATTCCTGCACCTTTCAAAGCAAGCTTGATAAGCTTTATTCAATAAATTTCTGTAGAGTAAGTAATCAGTTAAATATGTGTGTTCACAAACAAGTCCTTATTTACAGGACTAGCTATGATTATCTATTGTGAAAACAAGCACCACCCACATGCTGGCAAGCTTCTAGCAGAATGAGTGAGCAGTATCTGATTCAGCATTTTTGTATTTTCATATCAGGAAGAAACTGATGACCCATTCATATATTAATCCTTCCCTTTTAAATTTCCATCTGAAAAAAAAAATAGTTCAATATGTCATAATAGGCACTAAAGCCAGGGGAGAAAACAAAAAACCCTACTCAGTCCACTTTGACTTCTCTATATTGCTGATTCCATGAGGGAAATGGTTCAACTAGCCTAACTTAAGCCATCTAAGAGTTATCCTGCTTAAGTCAACCTTGTCTAATCCTTCTGCCTCTTTCACTCCCCAAATGCTGCAGAGGACCCCTAAGGCATGGCTTAGACTAGAAGTTTAGTTTTAAGACAAAAATCAGGACTTCCAAATTTTTTACTTTTTCCATGGATTTTCACAGAAAGTTAGAAAAACAATGACTTTCCAAGAAGGACCAGAACAAAACATATTAAAATATACATTCATTTTCATATAAGTAATTACTTTCCATTTCTCTATTTCAAAATAATTGAGGAAAAAGAGAAAGTGACAGGAAAGGATCAAACACAGGATCAAGATACAAACAATTTTTTAAAAGACCCAAACAAACAAATATTTTTCCTTCAAAATTATTCTGCCCATCCATGAAACCACATTTTTCTGTTGACTGCAAAAATATGATGCTAACCCTTAGCTATACATACTGAAATTATGCAAAATCTTTTTAATTAGTAAACATCAGAGACACACAGTAAAATATAAAAAAAAAGAAGAAAAGAAGAGGGGAAAAAAGTAATCATAATTTAAATTTAAAAGGACATCAAGTCTCCCAAAAAACAGTTCCTGACAGCAAAGAAGGAAAGCTCTCTCTTCTGTCAGTTATGAAGCTTATACAAGAGTTAATGATTCTAACAAACACGTTTTTTTCCATAATGGAGGACTGGAAGACACCTTCACCTTTCCTAGTTCAATTGACTTTAAAACTAAATAACCATTTCCTTGAAAATATTAGGCTTTAAAGAGTCTGTGAGTGGAAATATTAATATAATAAAACACACATTCAGTTAATTAACGCACTAATGTATTTCTCCAAAAAGTCTCTAAATCCCACAAATGAATTTACCTTCCCAATGAATGGATAACAAAAAACGTGTACTGTGAGCTAAGAACAAACTTTGTGATCTAAGCTCTAAAGTGTGGCTGTGTTTTAAACTACTCCTACTGTAGCCTAAACTCACAATACCAGCAGGGAACCTCTTTTCCTATGCTTCAGCCAGAAACACCTGGAAATAGAAACACTTAAAAAAAAAACTGTTATCTAAAAATGTGTATTTTATTTCAAAACAACTTACCAAACATATTCTTAGATGGGTTACTGTGTTTCAATAGATTTTGGATTAGAACAAAAATGCTCAAGGTAATCTGAATCATGACTGATCCAAGTCACTTGCAAACTGTGATGCAAGCATAGCTTTGCAGCAATGTAAGAGCAGTCTTGACTTGAGCATTGCACCTATTTGTCACTTCTAAATTTTGCCTAAAGAAAATAAAAAGCATGGTCCTTTAAATTCATTAATAAGTAATTTTAAATGAACTTTAGATTATGTTTTTGAGTTTATTAAGTGTTTTACATAGCATTACTATACCACTTGCTTTATCCAAATCTGGCTGAGCTCCAGTATTGGAATAATGATCATCACGTGTTTGCTCTGTATTCTTTGCATTACTGAGAGCTTTGGCTGTTTAAATTGAAGGTGCCCAAGACAATTATTAATGTATATCAAAGGAACCAAAGGACTCAGGGGGGAAAAGGGGCGGGACTGAGGAGAAGGAAGAGGGGAAGACAGCAAGGATGGCACGGGGCACACACAAAATTATAAATATTAATATGACAATGATCTTTGATTCTCCATATTCCAGTTCAGATGTGACAGCATAATGACATTATATCATTATGTTATCATACTGTTTAATCTAATCTTCCAACATACATTACAGTATAACATTATAAAAAGCTTATTCAGGAAAAATTAATTTGCCTTGCAGATTGGGGAATATGGAAATAAGGCACCCTCTATTTTCTCTTTTGCATTATTGACATACCTTCTAGTAATTGTTCCTCTGAAAGAGATTAAAGAGGATGAAGGTTAAAACTCAGAAACAGACAAGGCAAATACATTAAGTAGGGGACAAAAGATCTGCTTTATTTACAATTACTACAAAATGCTTGGTTTGCTTTTTTTTTCCTAAATTGAGGGGATTTTCTCTGGTATAAAATAAATACATAAATAAATGGGGAAAAAAACCTGAAACTAAACTCTAATATTTGAATTTAGAAAAATCTCCTTTTCTCTCTTTCTAGTTTCTTATCTCTGGTGGCAGAAAATATTTCTTTCTCGAACCACATTTAAACTGGAGGTATTACTTGAACATTGCATCTCTTCAAAGGACAAGTGGCAGTCAGTAAGAAGCAAGTTATCAGTAAGAATAAGCAGTCAGTAAGAATAAGCAGTCAGTAAGAATACAAGCTATCAGGCAATTGTGTGAAAATCATTTTATGAGGCTATTGGTGTTACAAACACTGGGTGAAAGGATCCAGGATATTCCAGAAAACCCACACGGATGAAAGCTTTCTTAACCTACATTAAATCTTGATAATGCAATAATGACTCTTTTAAAAGGATAAGTCTAATTCCCCTATCTAGTGCAATAAAGACTGTATACAGCTAATCAGCTTTGCCCTTTCAATTAAACTCGTCCAGGACGTTCTATGTAGTCAGCACCCTGAATGAGTCATTAAAATTCTCGTTCTGTAAGAGTTGTGTGCAGTGCACCGTTGTTTCTAAATTCCATTAAATCCAAACGGTCTTTATCGCCCCATGACCACTGTGACTTCAATCAGCCAATTTAATTACCTTACAAAATTGTCAGCAGAAGCAGCAAAGAAAAACAGGAAGGGTTGTGACGTTATCAAATTGAAATCTTCCTCTGTGCTGTTTAATCTAGACCAGTCAATAACAATGCTTCTCACCTCCTTGCTGCCTTCCCGAGGCTCTTAACCTTACTCTTCTTTCAAAGATTTCTGTTGTTGTTTATAAGACTGATTTTGAACTCCTCTTCGTGAGGATGTTAACAGGTATTGAAAGCTCTTCTCCTCGGCAGTAAATTTTTCATTGGCTCTCAATGCTGGACTTGCCAAGACACGGACCCCCGAGTTTGGCTTCCAGATTTTCATTACACTCTTGACTGCCTTCCCCACTCAAACAAAATATGTACATTTTCTTGTTTCTCTCAAATAGAGACAGAAACCTTACCTCCTCCTACTAAAAGCATGTCAATGTAAAATCCAAAGGAAAGAAAGCACTCATCTAGGAGGGTTAATGCAAGTCCCTTAAGAAAACTCCATTCGATTACCCAGCAGGTATTTTTCATTTGACCTCTTGTCTCATACACATCTGCAGAGAGCTAGTTCCCACTGCTGTGCCATGACTTCACTGTTTTTAATTACTACAATTTTAAAATGCTCTCCTGAATCCCAGAACCATGTGTTTTGACACTAGCTGTCACCTCCACAGGCAGTGGACGCAATGGGCCAGCCTCTTCTCTGGTTTTGCCACACTCGAGCTCATAAAAAACAATTGTATGGAGATAATTTGTTTGAGACATAGGAGCTCAGCTAAGAAGTATGTCAGATTAACCCCGTGCTAAATCTTCACGAAGACTCAAGCACCTAGCAATACCCCTCCCGAGGTTCCCACAAAGGAGTTGAAAAATGAGAGGGATTTTCCCCTAAATCACAAAGCATACATTATTTTATAACGTGTAATTTGCTATAATTATTGTTTAATGTAGGGCAACAGGAAAGTGCTAGGCTTCATGAGGAGTTGGTGTGGCGGATTTTTAGAAAAAAAAATAGTCAGTAGTAAGAATGCTTTTTCCCTTGAAAAGTTTTTCCTTTCTCTCTCTTGACTTTCTTTTGCTTTTAAGCTGGAAGAAGCCACATAGGCTCACACACCCTTCCTTTGTAGCTCATTGTAACACAAAACATTCAGCTCACTCTCTCATCTGCTTCAAGTCACACAACTCCAAAGCACCAAAAAGTCAAAACTACAGGTATAGGCCTCTACTTGTCTTTGCCCTTCTTGAATGTCCTGAAGAAAATAAAACATCACACAAAGTGGGTTAAAACTTATCAAGCAAGTAAGCACCCTGCAGTGGAGATCTTTAGTCTTTCACCACATTTCCACGAATAATGAGAGCAAATACAGCAGCCAAACTTCTTTCACCTTCCTATCACAGGTCTCTCTTCACACTTTTACTGTAGGAAAGACGAATTGCTCACAGCAGTAGAGACAAGGCCGGAAACGGGTAGTTTAAATAAAAGAGGGACATTTTAGAGCACTCCAAACTTCAAAGCTCTGACATACAAGCTCCATATAGGTGGGAAAAAAAGGGATTTTAACTAGCCCAGGCTCTTACTGCCTTGGGCAAGACGAGAGGTGGGTTTCTGAAAACACAGGTGAACAATTAGGGGTGTTTACAGCTCTTAATGGCTTGTTAATTCAGCATTTCGGGGACAAGGTGTTGAGATGTCTTCAGAAGGCAAAAGCAGCCCAAGAAAAGCAGCCCGACGTGCCCAGCCGTCGGGGGCAGAGGATCGGCTGGGCTCTGCATCTGCCGAGTTCCCTGGAATTTCCTGGGAGCCGCTGCCGTGAGTCTGAGTTTACACAGGAGCAGTGAATCGGAAAGCTGCGAAATGTGATCCCCGATAACGTAAAGGATGTGCCGGCGGTCACGTATTTTGGCTTTTGTTCGGTGCCAAGTGATAAGGAAAAGGTTTCCATCACACTTAGCACAGCGAAGAGACAAATACTAGGCTGTTGCTTTTCTGGCTCCTCAAGGTGGGACCTATCTTTTATCCGCATCGATGGTTTAGGGCTGTTCCCATTTGACACCCTCGAGTACCATACACACAAACTTCACCTTCAGCTTTCCCTGGGCTCGCTTGAGGGAAACTGTTCGGAAAGGGCAAGGGAGGGAGCGTGGTCGCATCCTCCATGAAGCATTGTGTCAGTCAGGAAGGGCGCCCGGTGTGATGCCCAATACCAGGTCGCCCAACTCCAGCAGCAGCAACAGGCGGGTGTCCAGACACCTAAGCAAGTGTCGCTGGGAGGGAACAGTGCCATCGCACCAGCTTCTCTCCGTGTTTGCTCCGTAAGTTACGAACAGAAATAACCTCCCGAATTTGACAGATAACCCAAGCGGTTCGACTTCCCTGTGTGGTTGCTGAAAGATAGCTTTAGAGAGAGAGAGGGAGGGAGAGAAAGGACATGCTGGCTAGTCCCAACAATGAGAGGAGCCGTGGGAAGGACAATGCGAATCCATGGTGGCTAATTTGCACAGGAGAAGTGAGGGGGCTGCAGCTCTGGCAGGCTTCAAGCTCTCCCCTGTTGCCATAGCACTGCTGGCTGAGGAAGAAGAGCGGGGGCTGGCAGGCTGCCTTCTGGAGGGAATCTCCTCAGCTCTCGCTTCTCCTCGGCAAGGACTCCACGGCATCCCGTTCTCCTGGTCGCAAGGACATCCCGAAGGGACCGACAGCACGGGAACCCATGGGAGGGGGTGTGGAATTCCCCCTCAGAAATAACCAAAGTTTTCCTCAGATCAATGCCTGCTCCCTCCCTCCACCCTGCTATGCCCTACGCAGAGATAGAGATGTCAGCCTTTGGGAGAAGGCGTGGAAGTTCGCTCGTGGTCGCAGACAGAGCGATTTAGCTTGCACTGAGTTAAATCCTTCTTCATTTAAAACAGAGATGTGCATCAGGCCCGGATGAGCAGGGCAAAAACTTCCTGCTCTTTCACATCTAACATTCTCCACAACAAAATAAACTTATCAACTGCTCCCTACTACTTCTAATGTTCTGTGGTGGGTTGGCGACAATTCTTTTCAAAGACAGGGCAGAGATGCAGAAACGGATTTCTACTTCGCTGCTACAAACGGTGGAGAGAGCACAACCCGTTGGCCAGCTGTGTGACCCGGACTCAGTTGGGAAGTTAGCCCAGTAAAACATACGCATGCACCACCATGTCACTGGCAACAGAGACCCGCTGCATCACCTTTCAGCCTCGGGATTATTTATTGCTCTAATGCTTGCCAAACCGCTGTCTCTAGAGCTGTCTCCAGAGGTACACTGAACTAACAATTCAGAAGGAATGCCGCTTTAAAGAAGGAAAGTCCACCTCTTGCTAGTGCTGTGACCAGGAAGATGTTTGTTTACATAGCTGTACCTGAAAGTAACTCAGGCTGCTAGAGATAGACTCTCGGGCCCGTGGAAAGACAGACAGCTGGCCAGTGCCAGATTACAGCCATCCTAGCACTAAATTCACGGCCATAATTATGGATCAGACTGATTGCAAATAGACGCCCCACAGTGATATATGGGCCGTTTAGCCATGTTCAAAGAAACAGGCATTCCCGAGGACGGTTGCTAAGAGCAACGTGCCTTAAGCACCACCTTTAGACCAGATGGAAGCAGGAAAAAAAAAAAAAAAAAAAAGTGCTGCTAGGAATTCAGCACACGAGATTGGTAACAGCCTGGTGACTTTTTAATCATTACTCACCTTCCCCTCCATATAAAAATGTGTGCGGGGGTGCTGATTTAACTAAAATAGATACAAACCAGGGCATTATTCCCAAGCAAAGGCAAGAGATTTCTGTGCCCCACAGAAATGGATGCAGCGGCTGCCACAGTTTATCGTGGCCAGCGCGAATGCGGGAGATCCGCTCTTCCTCCCCCCACCCGTGCTGCCGGCAGGCACACAGGATGCCGCTTGTATGGGGGAGCAATTTTCAGCCTGTCCCTTCCTGGCCGCCCTCCGCTGCGGCTGGTCCGCGGTACCCGGGCGAACAGGAGGAGGCTGATGCCGGGCTCCCATCGCAGCTCGCCCCGGACTAGCAGCGAAGGACACCCCCGGCCGCATAGATCCCTTCGGACCTGCTTTCCGAACTTTGCGTCCTGCCCTTCCTCACTGTAAAACTTCTGTAGGAGATGGAGCGGCTGGAATTTATCCCTCGCTTGCTTGCTTAGACATACGCGCGCTTGCACAGGCAGAGCTCTTAAGGTTAGTGACCTGGTCCAGCTGGGATAGCCTTTAGACTGTAAACCCTCTTTATTCTTGAAATGTCATTCTGATCTGCTTCTTTTTTTTTTTTTTTTTTTTTTTTTTCTTTTTCTCTGGAGAGGGAGGAACTCCTACAACTTTCCTCACACAGAAAAGCTGTGCTTTCTAAAAGTACCGCAAAAGCTCTTCCCCGAGCACCGCTCAAGACATAAATCATCTCTTCTCTAACCCTAAACGCCACTCAAGTGTCAAGCAAACAGACAGAGACTTCAAGGGAAATCAGCCCAAAGGTCTCAAACCACAGCGTTACGCCCGCGCGGGATCGGCTCGGGTGGCGGGGAGGGGGATCAGCGACGGGCGGCGAAACTTAACAACTACTTGACAGATTTTTAACTGATCAAGAGCCGTATTAGCCGTGCTTTCCCCTACTATGGAAACAATAAAGCAAAACAATGGAAACAATTACGAGGAAGCCACACAAGCTGCTCAGAGCCGTAGGCAACCGCGTTTGCCAGTCTTTTTTCTTTTGTTATTATAATTATCATCACCATCGTGCCGTTACTACGGCTACAATGTGCAGCAGCGACAGAAAAAAAAGAAATCACACAGCAATTCATCCCTCCGGATGCAAAATAAAGAAGGACTTCGCTGCCCGACTCTGGTAGCACGTCCCAGCTCTCCCCCAGCATCCCCTTCTGAGTCAATCCTATGTATATCACATTCAGGCTTAAACGCACAATGAAAAAAGTGTCCGGAAATCTTACCAAATCTTAATACATGTGTGGTTCCTTGAGAATATCCAATCCACAGTAAGCAAAGAAGGAGTCTAATGGTGCATCTGAAGACTGAATTAGTAACAATATGGGAAATAATCTTCATGATGTTTCTATGCACACACGCGCTGCCTTACTTCCCCCTTCTAAGCCGTCAGGTTTCCCGGTAGGATGAGAATGAGGATACGTAAACTGATGGCCCTCAGACACGATCACGGCATGGTCACAGAGAGAGCAGAGAGTCTACGCTTCCCAAACCCATTAGCAATCCCTGCATGTTCTTCATTCACTGCGCCAAGGAGCAACCTTCAACTGCAAGGAATGGTGGGACATCCATGTTAGTCGGGGGAGAATCCTTGAGAAATCCAAACACACACAATGTCCAGCCGAGTAAACCTGGGAGGCGAGAAAGGAGGAAAATCAATAGGTAATCCAGCTCGAGAAATCGCTGAGGTACCGCCACATAGCGAGCACCCGCCGTTTCACTGGCGAAGCTTTTGCCGTGCTCCCATTCTACTGCACTGCTGCACAGCTTCTGACGCGAAGCCAAGATTAAGTGAGAGAAATTGAGATAGCTCTTCTCTGCTTAAGGCTGCCTGCCAGACAGCCTTCCCAATTTCTATTATGCAACCGATCTGATCGCCCAGCTTTGTCGGTGGAAAAGAAACCAGCTCGGTTTAATTTACATGCTTCTTATTGTTATCAGTTATTCAGTTGTTCTGAACAATAGCTATAAGGGACCGGGGTGGCAGGGGGGGGCGAGAGGATTACTGCTAGAGGGGAGAAGGGAATCGGTTGTGTGAAAATCAATCCCTGCATTTTAATAGCTGACTACTTGGGTCGAGATCACTTAGCTTTAGAGTTGTGAAAGAGAAGGCTGACAAGAAAGTCATGCAGGTTATCAGAGTAACGTTCGCGTTTTTTGGAAAAAAAAAGATAATGATATTTACAATCATTAACTGTTACTCATTTTAATGCATGAAGTAGGATAAAAGCTATGGCTTGTATACTGACGGTCCCTAGGAACTTGCTCCGGACCCAGTGATAACAGAGCACCAGATTGCTTTTGCAAGGTAACAGGAATCGGCAGCGCTGGAACAACCTTGTTGAATACACAGACCTGTTTCGCCAAACTTGCTTGAAATCTCAGTGTTGCTTAAAAGACAGTAACTTCGGGATTTACTAGTTTATGATTTTCACTTTATTCTGCCACTCTCTTCATTTTGCACTCTGCTTTCCTTTCATTCCAGTATTATGGAAATGTTGCTGTTCTTCCCCGTGCTATGATCTATGGAGTTTGTCATTTTGCTGTCCTCAGTGAAAACAACAGCATTTTCCAATTTAATAATGGGATATGGAGTTTGCATCTGCAAATGCAGCCACAGACTTGTTTTTTGACCAGTGTTCCAAAGAAGATAAACCCATTCCGTGGACTACTTTAGATTTTCCTTGGAAATGCAATTAGTTGTGTGCCTGCATCCACTGAAATATATTAAAGCAGGACTGTCAGACTTTGCAATCTAAGTCAGGATTTGCTGAACCTACTTGAGCTTTACTACAAACACTGAAATATAATTCCTATATTTCCCATCAGGAAAATGAATTTTTTTTTCCTACATTCTGCCTACAGACATCTTTTGCCTCCTTTATCTCCCTCCTTTGCATTTCATTAATAAAGAAAATATCACTGGGAGACTTCCCCCACAGACACATACAGAAGAACGTAGAATAAACCTGACTTTACAGAAATAAATATCAATGATACCAAGCTAATGAGAACACTCTGTGAAATCTATCAGAAGCAGAGCATGGCAGAGGTGAGTTACAGTTTATTCTTAATTTACACCTGTGTGTTGTAGACCTGTAAATAAGTAACAGCAGCATTAGGATTATAACTTGTAGTGCTTGTGCTCTGTATCCCTAGAAGTGTTAGCAATTCACAGTAACTTTTTATCATTTTGCCTTACTGATTTCCTCTGCACACTTTTACTTAAAACACTGTAAAATGTTGATGAAAAGGAATGTACATTCTGCGAGAGGATTATTAAACATCATTGATTTTTTTCCTTAAGATGGAGGCATAACTGCAGTGTCAAAAATAAGTATCATGAATGGCTAGTTCTGCAGTCTAGCAGGGAATTCAATCAGACGATTTGACTATTGGAGCACTTTAAAAAGAACACCTAGTGTTAAAAGCAAGGATATCTAGCGACTCCTTCAGTTCACTCTTAGAATATCTCCCAGTAAAAAATGCAGAGAAATGCCTTTTCTTCTATTTACTATTTCATTTATTCTTTTCCACTCATTTATATATTTTTTTAATCCAATGAGAAATAAAAACAACACACGTATATTCTGTGAAAGTTCATTGCCTTCCTCCCTGGAGATAAATTTTTAACTGCGAATTCCCAGAGGCAGCTTGCTGCCTAACTGGATTTTTTTATTTATTTAATTTCGTTTTGGTGAGAAGTTTTTAAAATATAATATTCGTCGTCAGGTTTAGCACATTAAGCAAGACACAACCTTTGGACAAAATGACTCCTGTTATCAGTTTGATTTTCTAATGTCTCTCGAAAAAAAAATCAGCTACCTGTAATCTCAGCTCAACAGAGCACCTAACTCACGGAGGCGTTTAGAACTGGAATCATAAAACAACTTGTGGTTAGTTCCTGTTACTATTAAACACTCAGCAGCCCACGCTGCAGCCCCGGGTCTGACGCCTGAGGCTCACACCGAGTTTCCTTGCCCCCGCGCCAGCCCCCGCGGCGGCAGCGGCCTCAGCACCGCGGACAGCGCCCGGAGCGGCCCCGGGCGCCCCTTCAGCACCGCGGACAGCGCTCCCGGCCGCCCCTCCGCTCCCGGTGCCGAAGCGCCTGGGCTTTTCCACCCTTCCCAGGTACTTCACAGTGCGGAAAGGAAATTAAAATCTGTTATCGGCTTCTTTAAAGATATATATTACACCCTTTATTATGTTAGCTAGCCAGCTATTTTATGGCATTTCCTGGGTTCAGAAGTACCGATGTCCGCCTTATCTACTATCAGACACCCCCTAATGCTCTGTGTGAACATCCCTCCCCCCTTCTTTCCAACCCTTGCTTCCACCTTGAAAAATAGTAGTAGTTAACCCAGAAATATTTTCACAAGAATATTAATCCCTTTTATAAAAAAACAAATCTTACAAGGCATCAGATGTTTAGAACTCACTAAATATTTGGTGATGGAAGATTACTTACAGACTATATAATTGACTAAAGCCTCGGTCTTCCCCACCCTAGACTGCTTTTCTGTTATTTGGACTTTAACGCCACTTCTTCCTCATGAAAAAGATGGTTTTGTGCATCCTCCAGACTGATTTCAAAATGAAAACAGGTAAATATTCTTAATGCCTTGCACATTTCTTTCTCTGTGATATGTACAATTCAAAGTCTGGAAATCCCTAATATAATGTCATGCTAGATAAGGCGGTCTTCTTTTTTGGGATCTTGTCACCACTTTTACACAGCTCTTTTAGCATTAAAGTCTGTACGAAAATGCCCTCTACACTTCAGTGATCATCAGCTGGGAAATCTACAATTCTTCGGATATACGTTATGATTTGTTTGATCATCTATTGTAACACATCTCTAATACACAAGGACACCTTTAATACACAGAACTCTGTTCAAGTGTAGCTGATATGAAAAATAGTAATCCAGCTATAGACAGGGAAAGAAGAAGAGACAGTCTGAGGCCTTATATCTTTTCTGAGTAATAAAAACCTACTACAGTTTTAGCTGTGTGTCAAGTATAAATGGTGTACATTATGTACACAATGTTTCATTAGGAAAGGAGAGATGTGATTCTGATTAACTTACTATATCAGGAGCTTTTTCCATCAGATTTAATTTTTATGTGCTGTTATCATTATAAAAGTTAACCCAGTTCCAGCTAGCTGCCACCTACTGGGATGTATAGTTTTATCCTATTACTTTAAAAAGAAATGGGCTTTTATTTTCAGGTCATAGCTATGACTCTAAGAACAGATAGTGAGGTTTTTATATCATGTAATCTACTATTTTGACCTCTCACAGCAGCTGCTATAAATTTAATGTATGTATAACATATGGACCTCCAAATGTTTCTCGGACATTTCTCAGCAAATCCTTGCAAACGTTTCGGATTCACATGCCACCACAAGTCCTCCTGCTGTTGCAATCTGGTGTGAGGAGAGCCACAGCTTACTGCAACACCTGACCAGCATCTCCAAATCTCTAGAATCAAGTATTGCAGCTTTGCTGACAAAGCAGTAACAATCCTCCCTTCTAAAACATTTGCCAAAATATTCAAATGAATGTTGATATTATCATTTAAAACACATTGCGGCCCACTGGCATTTCACTCCCACCAGCTATAAAAAAAACCCCGTAGGTCCTTCTCTGTTTGGCATTATCTCAGTCCAAATTTACAACCAAGTTTCTGCAGCGCCAATGATTAATAACATTTTAAGATGGTAATTAATTTTAGCTAGCGGAAAGACTAATTAATGAAGTGAGCGTGCAATAGACTTTATTGTTCAGGCACTTCTGAGTATCACAGCAATGCACTTTCCTAGCAAGTTTAAAGCAGCAAAAACAAATACTTTTCACATGATCTACAGATCAGCCTTTGGTCCCTTCAGGTTCCTTTGGGGTTGGGGAAGCTGTGCAAGATTTTGGGAGGAAAATTATGATGCTTTAAGCTCTTCCTGCTGTACTCTCACAAAAGTTTCTAAGCAGAATGTGAAGAGAGGTTTCCATTACAATGTATTCATTCCTTCTTAGTGCACGCACGGCTCTTGCTATCATGCCTCCACTCCGTAGACAGGAATGTCTTTCGCTTTCCAGAGAGTGTCAGCGTCCTGGCTACTTTAGCGGATGCTCACCCAAAGAATGCCGATTTTGTTCAGAAATAAATGACAGGGCTGCCGATAAACCGAAAGGGGGACTGGCTGCGCCGTACACTGGGGGCCAGGCAGAGGCAGGAGGAGACCTTACAGAAGTTGTCCACCCACAACTCTAGCGAAGTTAGAGACCGGTTCTCACCTCCGCTCCCCCATGAGAGCGGAGGGCACGTCCTCAAGGCAGCCGGTTCGGCCTCCCTGAGCCCGGCTCGGGAACAACGCTCCGACTGCCGGAGGGAGCTCCGGGCTACCGGGAGGGCACCGGGCGAGGGGTATCGGGGGGCTGCGCTGCCCTGGCCTCTTGTTCCCTCTTCCCAGTTTCAGCGTGGGGACAGCGGAGGCTCTGACGATGCGGAGCAGCGATGGAAGGGAGACAGGAAGCCGACAGGTCTGCTTTCCCCACAGTGAGGGACAGACCCAGGCGGCAACAGCGCTCTGGTCGGCCAGCTCAGCGCCCGCCTTTGCCCCGAGACACCTGGCCAAGAGCCATCGTGGTGTGCAGCTCTGGGCACATCGCGGGCACGATGCATCCCCCGCCACCCACTCCCCCCTCGGCCCTCCCCAGCCCCTCACTGGCATGCAACCCCTCCGGCCGTGGCAGCCAGCCGGAGACCCCGGGACATCCTCCTACCTTGAGTTGCGGGAGGGGAATCGGGGAGGGAGAGGAAGGCGGAGGCGGGGGAGGAAGGGCGGTGGCAGGACGCCGGGGACAGCCCGGGCTGCGGTGCAGCCGGCGTCCGGGCACCACTGACGGCGGCGGCAAGCGGGGAGGGAGGGAAGGAGGGAGCGAGGGAGGAGGGAGGGAGGGAAGGAGGGAGGCAGGGAGGGAGGGAAGAAGGGAGGGATGGAGGGACGGGAGGAAGGAGGGAGATCCGCCTCCCTTCGGGAGCGCTGCACAGCGCCCTTTAAAGGAGCAGAAACCCGCTTTGTCTACGGCCGCCACTGCCGGCTCCCCGCACCGCCGAGTGTCGCCGGTGCCTGCCGACCACCGATGGGCGCAGGGCTTCCCCTGAAGAGCCAGAACTCGCCGAACAGCGAGTACTCACAGCGTTAAAAGCCCAAGCTCCTAACTGGGGTCCCCGAGCCCGTTTTGTGAGCGCGGAGGAAGTGGGAGCTGGATCCTGCCGCCCGTGAAACTGCTTCAGAGACCCCAGCCTGCCCCCATTTTTCCCCGTGAGTGCGGGGGTGAGTGGAGTGCTCCTATCTCAGCCTGCGGGAGTGCTAGAAAAAGCTTCGGCTGCTTCTCGGCTTTTCATGCTGAAACCCGCCTGCTCCCGCTCCTTCCATGAACTAGGGGGTACTAAGCCCGGCACTTCCCTGGGCTGTAAAGAGGATCCAGGGAATGGGCAACCACATCTGCCCCAACCGCCCCCTCCAGCCCCCGATCGCTGCTGAGCGTGGACGCTGCGGGAGGGGCCTCCGGCGAAAGGACCGAGGCCTCCCTGCTGGATTGGGCTGGGAAATGTGCCGTCCGCCCCGCCTTGCGGGAGTGCCAATGATTTCCTCGCTCGCCCAGCCGCACTCGCCCCCGCAGCGCCGCAGGCGTCTCTTCGCCTCTTCTGAGCTTCTCCCGATTTTGTTTCGTGACTCGGACATGCCTTGAAGAGCTGCAGGATTTCCCCTGCTTCCCCCCACCCTCCACAGTGCAGCCTTCTCGAGGTCTGACCTCTAGGCAGATGTGATGAGCAATTTGACAGGAAAATCCCTCGCCTTTCTCTCACGGAAAATTCCCGTTCCCGGATCCGCCGGGGGAAGCAGTCCGTACCCCACAAAGGACGCTCAGGCGTTGCCCCGCTTCATCTACCCAAGCGACCAGCCAGTTATCAGAGGCGGGAGGGGAGGACTCAAAAAGCGTCCAAGAGATGGGGCTGGAGCGGGTGGGGGTGGGTGACTGAAAAGCTCCTATAATTAAATAAACAGCAGAGTTGTTGTGCGAAGTTAATAAATAGTCAATGATCCCATTGTGGAGCCGAGCGCAGGCGGCGCAGATTGCGGCGGGCTCGCAGCGATTGGGCTCCGGCCGCTGTGACTTGCAGCTTAATCGGTCCCACAGCACATCCCTTAATTACTTGCAGCACACTTCCATGGCCGACAAAAAACTCATTAGTCAGTTCATTTGCCTGAAGCGGTAATGGAGATAACTCTCGTTAAAAGCAAACGCACTGCTAAAGCAAAGCGCTCCATGCCACCCTGGGAGGGGAAGGGAGCTGGGCAGGAGGCCGCTTCTCCAGGACTAAGCGGGCCGCTCTCCGGGTGGAAAAATGAGTGGAACAATGTCTTGGAAAGCTGAGTTCTGTAAGGTCCTGCAGGAGGGAAAGGAGTGGCGGTGATCGGCACGGGACTAACCGGGGAAGGAGAGGCAGGTTAACGCTGCAAGCCCAGCCAGAGGGTGGGAAGTATAGGAGGTCGGATAAGCAAACGTTTGTGCAAGCACCGATTCGGTGATTTTTATTTTTTTTTAAATCTCTGACTGCTTTTGCATTGTTACTTACTATCCAGAGTTTTCTGACCAGAGAACAAACAGAGAGCAAGTCAAACATCAAAAGACATGAGCCAAAGGTGTCACTCTAAGATGACAGAAAAGAAGGCAGGGAAAGAAAATGGGTATGGTTCTAACATTGCAGACGGCTTGTGTAATACCCTCATGTAGTCACTTCAACTCAACTACATTGATGTAGAGCCTTTTCCCTTGTTGCCTGGGTTACATTTCTGTCCAGACGTGAAATTCTCAATGCTTTCCTCAGCCCACAACAGTTTACAAAGAATTAGGTCCTCTCTGACAAGAAAGAGGTTTTCAGTGCCACCTATGCTTATCCTTACCTATTGTTACCTATTGTTCAGGGTATTTAGGGACTTTGCATGTGTTTAATTAGTATTTAAATGAAGAATTTTGGAGCAGGAATGTTGGATCAACAAGCCTATGATCACACTGCAAGTCAGGGACATAATGGAAAGTCTATGATGGTAATTTCTCATGTGTTGAGTACTGCAAAACTCATGTGTTTACTACGTTTACAAAACTCGTGTTTCTTCCAAGTTACACTGAAGAAACTTTGAACTTTATCACTATTGACCACTAGAAAGAAAAAGAAAAGCACAGACCCAGTTTGCCAGCATCCAAAATGAGAGGTACCAGAGAATTTGCTACACAAGGTCCTGGGCTGTAACAAGAAAAACCAAACCAAACCAAACCAACAACAATAACAAACAACCACGAAACAAACAAAAAGAAAACAAACAAATCAACCTCTCCAAGCCAACCCCCAAACGTCTTCATTTGTTTGCTTCTTTTTTATTCTTGACTATTTTAACTACAATTTTTAAATTCATCAGATAATAATATATATGTCATCTTTACACCAGCCATTTTAAACAATTTTTATAAATGCCAATAAATGCCCATTAAAAGAAAACACATTTGCAAAGATCTTTGTGAGAATGGTTTTCCCAGCATTATTTTTAAACATTTTAAATTAAATTTTCGGGGTTAATTACATTCCCATTAGGTGTATCTACACCTCAAAGTTAGGAGTAATGTAAACTTGTAGTCCAAGTCCTTTAACCCATGAAATTGCCAAAGGATGACAGATTCATCCTTTCCCCACAGAAATCTATCACTAGTACCTTGTAAATCTGAATATTTAATACTTATTTTCTTTCCTGCTTCATCTTCTAATTTAGGTCAGCTATGATAACATAAACACTGACAGAATTTAAGGTCTTTTAAAAGAGTTTCCATCAAACATTTTTTATAATGCCAGCTCTACAAAGATCCCAAACCAACCAAAATAACAATCTTTTAGGGGATTCTGGATACTGTGACTTAACAGCCCTAAACGGATTCTGTCCAATTTAATGACCTAAATATGGGTACTGACATTTGTTCAAGATGAGTAGTTTACAGCTTGTGCCCTGCCACAGAAAACACTCAAGCAAACCTTTGGGACTTCAGATTGCAGACAACTGAGTTTTTTGTTCTTTCTGCCAGCTATTTTTTTTTTTTACCCTCTTGCAGTTGTGAAAAACACTGTGTAGTCTTTCAGGAAATCTGTCTCCTACTTCTATGACATAAAGATTTTTGGTACAGATCATGGCCAAAGAAAAAATTATTGTTATTTTGGTCAAGGAAAATCCTTGAAAATGTTGTCTTTTCACAGCTTTTAATGTTGACCTTGCATATTCATATTCTTGGTCAAACTGGCTACATGAAACAAGCCACGTCCCTTCAAACAGAAGAATGAGACAAAGCAGGATGGAATAAAAACAAAAAATCTGTTTAAAAGAAACAAGTCCCTTTTCTTGTATTATCCACTTGAGGGAGACTATGAGCCATAGGTTATATCCATATATCAGTTTGATGGATCACATACAAAATTTATGAGGAATTTGTACCCATTGTGTGTTATTGTTCATTTTAAAAATACTGTGTAACATAGCAGGCATGACCTTTCTCATAGAGCTGCATCAATCTGTACCGCAGACAGTTTTCTTCTCTTTTCTTCTTGCCTAGCAAGATGGGATCATCCAATGACTTCTACTCATAGTAACATCAAGACTACTTCTAGATGATATTCTATAATTCTAGAATAAATATATCACATTTGGACTACTTTACCTGATTCAAGACTTACATTTGACTGGCTTTATGATTTAAGAGATATACCAAAGTGTAGGACATTACTAAGAGGGCTAAAATAGACACTACCAGAAGCCATAAAAGAATAAAGCTTAACCTGTGTCTGAATGTCTTTGGACATACATATATGGCTAGGAAGTTTTATTTTATTTGGTGCCAGTCATGATGCATTTTACATTATTTTCCAAAAGACTGACATATTTTGAAGTCCTCTCAGAAAGACTTTAATGGCTTAGCTGCTGTTATTGTTAGAAAATAGTCAGATGTTTGCCTCGAAAAGCCTTATGGCAATTGACAATCACCACTCTTCTACCTGCAGAGCACATAAAGATGAGTTTTAATTCCTCTCTCTAAAACGATCTTCTGAACAACTGAATAAATATTATGCAGGAAGTTAAATGTCATTCCTTTCTTGAAGAAGGCCAAGAAGGAGGACACAGAAAGCTCCAGATCATTCAGCTTCATCTCAGTTCCTGCAAAAGTGATAGAGCAGCTAATCTTGAAAACTGTTTCCAGACACATGAAGGGCAGTAAAGTCTTTAGGAAGAGTCAGCATAGATTCACCAAGGGGAAGTCATGTTTGACCAAATTGGTAAACTTTTAAAATTAGGTGACCAGCTTGGTGGATGAGAGCAGAGCAGTGGATATTGCCTACTGCACTGTTTCCTGTATGATTCTCATAAAGCAGTTGTCGATATATGGGCCAGATGAGCAGAAGGTGAGGTGGGTGGAAAACTGGCTGAATGGCCAGGCCCAGAGGATGATGATCAGTAGTATGAAGTCTAGTGGGAGGCCAGTAAATAGCAATGTAGACCAGGGGTCATTACTTCATCCATTTAATTCCACATCTTCATTAATGATGTGGCTGAAGGGCGGAGTGCACCTTCAGCCAGTTTGCCAATGACACCAAACTGGGAGGAGCAGCTGATACAGAGGATTGTGCTGCCATCCAGAAGGATGTTGACAAGGAGGAGTGGCCTGACAAGAATCACATGAAGTGATCACATCACATCAAAAGTTCAGGGTCCTACACCTGAGAATGAGCTACCCTCCAATTTGCAGTTTCTTATCTGTAACACTGCTTGGCAGGTAAAGCCCTGGAGTCCTGGTGGACATTCAGTTAAACTTGAACTAACAGTATTCCATTGTGGAAAAGGCTGATGGTATCCTGGGCTGGATTAAGAGAAGTGTTGCTAGCATGTTGAGGGAGGTGATTCCTAACCTCCATTTAGTACTGGTGAGACCATACCTGAAGTAATGTGTCCAGTTCTGGGCTCCTGAGTACAAGAGACATGTGGACAAATAGAAAACCATCCAATAAAAGGAGAGGATGAAAAGACTGAAGGATCTGCCACATAAAGAAGGGCAGAAAAATCTGGAGCAGGTTAGCCTGGAGAAGAGATGTCACAGGGAAGAACTTATACATGTATGTAAATATCTGAAGTAAGGGTGCAAAGAAGATGGAGCCAGGTTCTATTCAGTGGTGACCAGTGACAGAATCAGAGAAAAAAGCCACAAACTGAAACACAGGGTGTTCACTCTGATCATCAGCAAACACTTTTTTACTGTGGGAATAACCAAGCATCAGCACAGGCTGTCCAGTGAGTGAATGGAGTCTCCCACCTGGAAGGTATCCATCTCTCTGGACATGGTCCAAGGCAAACAGCTGTAGGTGGCCTTGCTTGATTAGGGAGAGGGTTAGGCTAGAAGACCTTCAGAGGTCCCTTCCAGTTTCAACCACTCTTGTGGATTTTCATGAGTCTCCCCCAGTCCACTCTATTCTGGATGATTTTTAAGTATCTCAAAACTGCTTTTGTCAGTGTTTCTACCTGGTCCATAGCACTGCATTTACAGGGAGCAGAACTGTATATAGTATAGAAAACACTACAACAAAATTAGTGGGTGGAAAGGAAGGCCTATTATTACTGCTTTCAGGTTCCCATCTTGTTCAGAAACCCCAATATGATCTTTGATTCCTTTGCAATAGCATGATATCATAGGTTCATATTTGCTGTGTCACAATAAAGTCTATGTCCTTTTCTGTTAACTACCTCTGATTATTGATTACTCATTTGCACTTGCTGAACTACTCATTTACTCCCAAGTGTAGAAACTTGTGTTTGGATAATATCATTCTTATTTTTTTTCCAGAACACTACTACAATTTATTAAGGCACTTTCTAAATTCTGGGCCTAACCAGAAACATTTCTTCAGTTGTCCCTATATAGCCTTCATCAAACATCTAAATGAGGCGCCCAAGTCATTAATATTTGCAATAGTAAATATGCAATAGCAGCATAGCAGGTCATAAAGAATTCTAGAGAAGTATTTTTTTCTTCTTCTCTCCTTGAGGTTAAACAGCATACCAATAAAACTGTTTTGCACCAACCTCTACTTTCCATTTTGCTTACGCAAGTGTCATGTCTTGTTCAGGTTTATTCTTAGAAACTCTAGAGTCTTGTTTATGAATACTAATATATTTTATCAAGTGTCTTATCCTTGTGCTTTGTTCTTTGAGCTCAGTAAATTCTTCCTCCCTCCTTCTTTAAAAAAATTATAAATAGGAATATGTATTTATCAATTTAATGAATTTGTGTGTCTGTTTTTTTACAAAACCAGTGTTAATTTAGATGTATGGAAGAAAAATATTATTAGGTGGACCAATAATGCCCTCTGGCTATAAATGAAGCTTTGAAAAAAAATAAAGGCAAAACCTAAGTGGAGCAAATTATATGACCAGGACCTAGTTTTCCATCTAAACTTAGAAGCAGTCATAATGGGTACAAAATTACATAATTTAAGGAGCTCCAACAAAACCCAAACAAAACAAGACAAAAACACCACCAATTATTTTTTACAAGCTCAATACTTGGAAATTCCTGGTTTATGTCTGAAAAAAGAACTGGATACATTACCTGATAATAGAGCCTTAAATAGCCCTATGCTTGATAATAAAAAAAAACCACTTTAATTTAATTAATGGGGAGTGGAATTTTTTCTACCATGAGATAATGCCCAACAGATATGTAACCTTGAACTGTAAATATGGAAGAGAGCATTCTAATAATAATAAGAAACTTCAATTTAACTTTGCAACCAAATTTTTACTCAAATAAGATTTAAACTTCAGCAATAAGATAATAATTTAATGGATCTATCATCATTGTTCTTTTTTAATGTCTCACTCAGTATATATCACATAAACAATTAATACTTATGCATCAATGAGCTGCAACAGTTTTTGTACAACTGTACAATTACATTACCAGTATACTGGAAATTATGCCCAAACTCTCCATACATGGGGAACTTTGTGTTTGTTGATAGCATCTACAATACAAAAAGATAACTGATTTCCGAGCATCTGAGTTATTTATTTACCGTGAATTTAGAGAAATAATTTTCAAGGGGGAATATCATAGCAGGGGACTTAGGTAACAGATTGTTAAAAGTGCCTAATCTTAAAGTGATAATATAAACAGGATTCATAGGTAATATTTTTGTGGTTAATATACAGCTGAGAATAGACTTTTATCCTCAAATATGTAGCCATTTAAACCAAGTAATCTATTATATAGTCTGATGAATTATAAGTAATCCTATTTATTTTCCTGGGGTTTAGAAACTGACACAAATCCACTGTCAAGATTCATATATATGGTACTGTATAGCCCATATAAGTAGTGGTGACACACAGTAGCTAGCTGTCAGTACTAGCTGCTCATTAGGACAACTGGTAAAGTGTGCTCCATTGACTTCAGACTCAGAACAGAAGAATTAAAGTGTACTAGCATGTAGAAAATTACAATATCCGTACTATGTCTAAATCTCTTTGAGGTTTTGGAAAGTGAATTTCACCCAAAGCAAGCATGCACTTCTAATCTACCTTGAAATTGTTTTAGTTAGACTATATAGAGTGTATTTGGTCCATTTCAGAAGAGGAAAGGAAAGGAAATTGCTCCACTATTCAAACCTAAGCAGTTTATCAGATATGGAAAGTCATTTCTAGTACGTGAAAATACCCCCTGGGGCACATTCCTCTACAATATGCATCTTAAGTAGATAGGAAGTCACATACCATGGCAATATATTATAAAATATAATAATGACCTACTTTAGCAATGATAACCAAAAGTGAAGTAATGGGGCCACAAAAATATGTAAAAATAAACACCTTTATTAAGTATTTCTAACTCCTTTTTATAGAATCACAAAACTGTTTAAGTTCTAAAAGACTTCTAAGATCAAGTCCAACCATAAAACATGCACCACATCCACATGCCTTTTGAACACTTTCAGAGATGGCAATTCCACCACTTCCATGGATAGTCTGTTCCAATGCCTGAACACCCTATCAGTGAAGAAATTTCCTAGTATCTTATTTAAACCTCCCCTAGTGCAACTTGAGGCCATTTCCTCTTGTCCTATCATTTGTTACCTGAGAGAAGCAACAGACACCCACCTCACTACAACCTCCTGTCAGGTAGAGATCACTAAGGTCTCCCCTTGAGCCTCCTTTTGCCCAGGCTAAACAACCTCAGCTCCCTTAGCTACTCTTCCTGAGACTTGTGCTCCAAAACCTTCACCAGCTCTGTTGCCCTTCTCTAGACCTGCTCTGGCACCTCAATGTCCTTCCTGTAGTAAGAGGCCCAAAACTGAGCACAGGTTTCAAGGGGTAGCCACACCAGTGCCTAGTACAGGTGGCCAATCACTGTCCTACTCCTGCTGGCCACATTATCTCCTACACAAGCCAGGATGTCATTTGCCTTCTTGGCCATCTAGGCACACTGCTGGTTGTCAGTCATCTGACTGTCAACCAACATCTTATCTTCCTCTGGGTCACTTTCCAGCCAAGACTTTCTCTACCCCAAGTCTTTCTCTGCCCCTGCATGGGGTTGTTGTGACTGAAATGGAGAATCTGGCACTTCTTGTTGAACCTCATACAATTGGCCTCAACCCATTGATCCAGCTTTCTTATTGTCTATCAGACCAACACTCCCAACTTAGAGTCACCTACAAACTTACTAAGGGTGCTCTCAATCCTCTCATCCAGATCGTTGATAAAGACATTGAACACTACTGGCACCAACAGTGACCTTTGTGGAACATCACTTGTAACTGTCCCTCAGCTGGATTTAACTCCATTCACCACCACGCTCTGAGCCAGCCATTGACACAGCTTTTACCCAATGGAGAGTGCATCTGTCCACACCATGAGTAGTTTCTCCAGGAGAATGCTGTGGGAAACCATACCAAAATTCATGGTCTTTTCTGACCCTTAAGCCTGTCACCTCGGTTGGAGAAGGAAACCAAGTTAGTCAAGCTAACTTCATAACATCCTAAACTGATGCTAGCTGGCCCAGATCTCTTGGTTGTTCTGCTTGTGTCTCATGATGGCCTTCAAGATGATTTGCTCCACAGTATTCCTTAGCGCCAAGGTCAGATTGAGAGGCCTGTAGCTTCCTGAATCCTCCTTCTGGCTCTTTTTGTACATGGTCACCACATTTGCTAACTTCTAATCAAGTGAGACACCCCTGGTCAGCCAGGACTTCTGGTAAATAATGGAGTGTCTTGGTGAGTTCTTCCACAAGTTCCCTCAGTACCTTCGGGTGGATGACATCTGACTCCATAGATTTGTGCATGTCTAAGTGGAGCTACAGGTTGCTGAGCATTTCATCCTGGTTTAGGGCAGCTTCATTCTTCTCTTCATCAGTAATTTCCAGCCCAGGGGGGCTGGGTACTCAGGGAGCAACTGGTTACTCTATTAAAGACTGAGACAAAAAAGGCCTGTCTTTCCCTTGTCTTTTGCCCCATCTAGGAAAGGATGGAGATTCTCGTTGGCCCTCTTCCTGCTAATGATGTACTTGAAAAAAATGTTTCTGTTGTCTTTTACATTAGCAGACTGATTAGGCTATAGGTGGGCTTTGGCCCTTCTAATTTTCCTCCTGCATAACCTCACAACATCCTTGTAGTTCTCCTGAGTGATCTGCCCCTCTCTCCAAAGGTATTACACTTTTTTTTTTTTTTTTTTTCCCTGAGTATCAGTCAGAACTTTCTGTTCAGCCAAGCTGCTCTTGAACTTCAAAATTTGTCTTTTGGCCTGTGTAGATGGCCTGCTTCTCTTTCTCTAGGATTTCCTTCTTAAACCCTATCCAGTTTTCCTGTACTCCCTTGTTCTTCAGAACTGCCTTCCAAGGAACTCTTACAACCAGTCTTCTAAAGAGGCCAAACTCTGCCCTCCAGAGGTCAAGATAGAAGTTCTGATGATCCACCTGTTTACTTCTTGAAGAATCAAAAACTTCATAATTTGTGATTGTTGTGCCCAAGACAATCTCTGTCACATCAGCCACCAGTCCTCTCTTCACAGATAGCAGGCCCACTGGGATATCTCCTGTGGTTGGCTCACTCATCCAATACTTTTTACATTTTAAGTATTTTTTGAACCTTGTGTTCCTTACTTTCTGTGTTAACATTCATTTTCTGGGAATAAAAGTCTTAGCTTCTGGGAGAACAGCTTAAGATCATAGTCAGCACAATTTGAATATTTAGTCAAATACCTTGTCATATTAGCAAGTGACTTAGAGAAGCCATTTCATGCTGTGCAAGGACTCCCTTCTCTAGAGAGTGTGCCAGTACCTATATGCAAGCTAAGAAATGAAGATTACACTTCAGAGATGAGAACTGCTTAATGCTCCAGGCTTGGACAGCCACAAAAATAATCTTTGTATCTTAATTACAAGATCTGTTTGAAATACATTGTACAGGAACACTTTCTAGAAGTGAAAGGGACAAAGAAGAACTTCTTTCTCATTATTTGAGATTGCTGAAGCCAGTATTTTGAAGTCACTGACAGAAAAAAAAAAAAAAAGGTGGTTTGACATATTCTGAGAGAAAGTTCAGGACAAGCAGGAGAGCATGAAACCAGTGATACACAAGCTATCTTTGGACAATTTTTGGGAGTTTTGTTTGGGGAGTTTGTATGCAAAACATCTCTATGAAAACATTCTAAACTTTCATTCTGCAATCTGTAGAATTAGCATTTTACCCCTAATTTTGCACATTTCTTTGTCTATAAATGATGAGCATTGATGTCTTGGAAACACAGAGGATTAGATTTAACAGTCCAGTAAGGCAAATGTCCTGCCTAAAGAGATAATGAGAAACCTTCCAACTTCCTAGATTTCCTACCAAAAACAAACAAAAAAATAAAAGGCAGTGTCCGTCCACCTTAAAAGTTTTTTTTCTCTCCTAATAGATAACAGACATTACTCTGATGTCTTTTGACACAAAAGAGCAGAAATACATCTCCTTTTCTAAGCACAGCATTCCCTTTTAGAAGTCCTTCAGGAAGAATATCTAAATCAAATGCAAATGCTTATCTCAACAGGATGAATTTATAATGAACAGTAAGGAGGAGGAGACAAGCATATCATATCAAGACTTAATTTGAAGTCAAATGCTTTGCTGTTTTTGTTTCTTCTTTCAGACTTGACATGAATCCAAGAAGGGAGAACTAGCATTAATGATACTCTCATCTTTCATGTTTTATTAACAAGTCTTTTACAGCTGGAAAACAAACAACAACAAAAAAAAGGGGACAGGGACAATTCTAAAAAGCAGAAAAAAACAAAAAATCAAGTGAAAGCTAGCTCTTACTAACAATAATTTCTTATTCATGTCACTGCAATTTAAATAGCTGGAACACATAGGAACAAATGTAGTAAATCTGAGTTTTCCACCTTTAACCAGACATGGGAATATTTCCACAAATGATAATAATATTTTCGTGTTAATCCCTACATTTTACAGTAGATAGCACTGTGAGTCAGATGATGAAATAAAGTTCAGAACTTTGAACAGCAGGTTTTTCCACAGGTCCCACAGACAAAAGAATGGAACCAATAATTTCTTATGGGCTTCTCTGTGGCAGGTAAAAGGTGTCTTTGAACAGTCTAAGCAGGTGGTTTATAGCACCCAAAGGAGCAGAACAAACTTGGATTGAATCACTTAGATGATATTTGAAACCCACATATCTGTAACTAATATGAGGACCTGCCCCGTCTGTTACAAAAAAACCCCAAACAACTGACATTGGTGTTATTCACTCTTTTCTTTGTAACAGACCTTGAAGGCAGTATTATCTGCTGTTTCATTGTTAACTGCCAGTTTGGGAAATAGGTGTTTCAAAATTTAATTACTTTTCCCCTACCTTTTTACTTTAGGAAAGCCATAAATAAACGTCTACAAGAAAATAAGAATTTGAAGTATTTCCAGTTGTAGCCATTCAGAACCTAAAAATACTTTTAAGCCTCTAAACGCCACTGAATGCTAATATCGTCCCTCACACAACTGGCTCAGCTGTAAAACAGACTCCCCTCTGCCGGGGAAGGTATTGTTCATCCCTTTGAATGGCCATAACTGGCTCAGGTGTGAAAATTCCTTCCAGGGAAGTACTCGGACATTCACACATAGGCCTGAGTGTATTCTTCCCTTTTTACAGATTCAATCACACTGATGTGAGAAGCAGCTTCCTGACTTAGAAGGTGTCCTAAAACACCAAAGGCTCCCGAAGTGCCCCCAGACTAATTTCTACGGATTTCCATCAGAGGATTGTGGCCATTCAAAAATCAGAAAAATAGTAAAAATTATACAGCAGTTCAGTCTGTAAAAAGTAGAAAAGATGGTAAAATGCAGGTGTAGAAGAAGAGATGACAGGCAACCTTGCCCCTGATAAGTGACAGCTGTACTAATTACCAAAGAAGAGAAACAGCCTTGCTCTTAATGGGTCGCAGCTGTGACTTATAATGATAAGTGTGATTAAAAGGGTGGGTTGGCTGGTTAGGGGATCTTGGAGATGGAGGGCCTGGAGAAAGAGGACCTTGAGGAGGTAGAGGAGCCCTGAGAAAGGAGGAACGATCTAGAGAGACACAGAGAAGAATGAAGCAAGGAAGAGAATTGCTGCTGTAAAAGTCAGTCTGGGTCTGATGGAGTCAGAGCCTGCTGCTGGAGCCTGCAGACATAGTCGAGCTGGGTGAAAGCTGTGTTCAGAGTCTGCAAACCAGTACTTGCAGTCAGAGTCTGCAGTTGGATCCTACAGTAGGAGCTTGCCGTAGTCAGGGTCAGGATGGTTACTCTGTAAAGAAGAACAAACTGGTACTGTTGTTAAAGGAGAGTCTGTGCCTTGGCTCATTTCTATCCCTAATGAAAGGTCTGCTGCAACAGTAAAAGTCTTGATTGAAGTTATTAATGATCCCTCTTTAGACTCTGAAACTCCTTCAAATTACTTATCTTAGTTATTAAAGGTTTTATCATGTGCATAATTGTTAAACTAGAAGAATTTGGTCTTGTTCTGCATTTAATCAGAGCATTATGGCCCAGAATTTACAAACAGACTATTTCAGTCAGCATAACCTGTCTTCACTTTAGCTTAGAGACATGGTGTTATTTCCACTTCATGGGCCAAACATTCATGAACTTAGGAAAAAAAAGCAAATTTTTTTTATTTGCAGATTATTTTTACCTTTTCCTGTCCCACATTTGGTTGTTCAGCTGTGTCCCCTAAGTAGGTATTTGGCACTTAATGTCTCATTCCTTGGCTTTTAAATACTAAAGATGCTGATTGTGAATATATTTTCCTAAGGGAAAAGAAATAAATCCACTCTAAACTAATTCTATGTCTTCTTTCAAATTTATCCCTAAATCTCAGGAGATAAATACCTAATATATTAGTTGAGAAACAGTTTGATTAAATGGAGGTTTTCTCTTATGCTGTGAGATAGTAATAAAGAAGTAATAAGAAATAACTAATAGATTTTGCTAACACATCTGGGGCTGGGTCATCACCAAAGACAGATAAATAAAAGTTACGGATTTTCCATGATGAGAGCTATGAGACTTTGATGTGTTTGTTTGAAAATAAATGCCATCTAGAAATGAAGAAATTTTGCTGACATTGACAGGCCCAATGCAGCTGAGAGTTTAGAGGGAGGCATTTTACATTAAACTTCTTAATATTTTAAAATATGTGCATCCACCTTTTTTTTCCTGATTTATGTTCCTGAGATTCTAATATTCAATATACTGTATGAATCTTCAACCACTTGGAGACTTGAGACTGGGAGTGAGAATAAATGCCAGGAATGTGAACCAAGGAAAAATTCCTTATATCAATGATCATAGAATCATTTAGGTTTGAAAAGAACTATAAAATCATTGAGTCTAACCATTAACTCAACACTGCCAAGTCCACCACTAAACCATGTCCCTAAGTGCCACATCCACATGCCTTTTGGCATAAGTACTGGCAACCTATCTCTTCTGACCTCTGTGACTAAATAGCTGAAAACATCACCTGTTCTTTGAGGAATCTTTATCCATCTCATCTGTTGCATTTCTGAAAAAACCTTTGTTGGTCCACTGATCTGACTGCATCGTGCTTGATCCACTGAGCTCATAAAATGGTGATTGCTACATGGATGGAACATTTAGTGATATTTGTAACATTTCCTTTGAAAGGCTAAGATGTAGCTCCTCATCCGCAATGATGACTTTTAGTAAGTTCTTTGCTTTAATTTTTCCCTGCTGGCACACAAACACAGTGAGACAGAAACAGGCAACCCATAAAGCATTAAGCATTTTTCTTATAAACACTGAAGATCAGTCTCCTGAAGTGTTTTGTCAGAAAAGGTCTTACAGCTGAACAGTGCTAGTATGTTTTAGTGGAGTTAAATCAGGAAAGACTCCAAAAGAATGTTATTACATTTCATAGAAATATTAAATGCTGATACATTTGCAAAATACAGATAATTTCCATTAATTCAACCCTATTTTTAAATTAGAAATGAGCTTTTAAAATGGCTATGAAGCTAGGCTTAATTTGGAGGAAGGAGTGTATGATTTGATGACCTAATACAAAGTTTGTTGAAGGAAACAGGAAGGCTCAAGACATAAGCATGAAACTAAAAACTTTATGTAAGAGAGGGAGGAAAGAAAGGACTAAGGTGTAGAATAAGTTTAGGAATGTTTCAACTATTTGTCAGATTCTATCAAAACTTGTAGTCATTAATGTCTCTAGATTTGCCTTGAAACAAGGAGCCTGATCTCTGACAAAGTTTACTTATTGTGTGAGCAAGCCAATATGAAGGTCACAAGTCTTCCATGAATTCAATCATGGGTTTAATATACATTGCAATTTTTTAAATCATTACCTTTCTCAAAGTCCTGTTTTGGTTACAAAATATAATTTCAGAATTGCTGAAGTAAGTGAAAGAGATTCAAGACATTAAAATCTAGAAGAATACTGCCTTCTGGAGATCTCTTCCTCTCAATTTTTCTTTTAAAAATAATTAAGTACTGTGTGCAGATTTTAAAGTTTATAAAAGAGTGGTATTTTCTATTAATTTTTATTGGGCAAATGGGACAGAATCTAACCAAAAAGCTTGCAAAACCTGAGCATGTCAATCAATGTCCTGTTTAGTCAGTGAAACACAAGATACCCAGTTGAAACACACCTGACTAGAACATACAACACTAAACACAAATGTGAAGTTTAAGTTTTAAGATTTATAACTGGTATAAATTCCATTTACATTGCCTATATTTTCTTAAAAGGCTTGTCACTGCACCTGTCTTCAGATATTGAACTGTCAATGTCTAAATATTTTCCTATACTTCAAAGATATATTATTTTGTCATAGTTAAGAGATTTTCACAGTGATAATACCAGGCACATCACTGCTGCACTGACCATCACAGCTTTGTTTCAAAGTGCAGAGGAAAAATAGTCTCACTCTTTCACAGTGGTTAAGCTTCTGTAAACCACTTTGAACTAAACTTCTCAAATAGGACTCCTCTGTCCAAATTTAGACATCAGCATCCAAAATAGCTGTCTAGATCCTTTAAAGTCAGTCACAAAGAGTAAGTTTTCTTACAAACAGATGGATCTGACCCATTTACTCAACTACTCTATGATGAGGCAACTGAAAATAGGTCTTCAAGTAAAGACTGAGTACAATAAACATTTCTGCTTTTTTGACTATTAAGTAGCTTGGAGGGTTTAATTTTAAATTAAAATATAAATAATGTACCAAGAGAAAGCTTATTTTGCTTTTTTATATTTAAATAAATGTATGTGATTACAATATATGTGTGTAAGTGCAAATATATGTCTAAATGTTTAAGAGAATATATCTATACTTCCCTCATATCTTTAAAAGGACAGTGCAATAAAGGAATTAAATTCCGAATTGTATCATGTAACAGAGCACAGAAAATTCCACTTTTCCTATGAGTGTCATCAGGAAAATTTTCTTCTATATTGTAGGCCATCTGCTCTATTCCTTATTTTCTTTACAGGGATTTACAAAGTTCTTTAACTCTATTTTATAAGCATACTTGAACATACTTGAACAAAATAGTAAAATATACAACCCTGAAAATTATTAAGGCAGCATATGATTTTTTTGCCCGCACTTGCACAAATGTATCCCATTTCTTTATTGACTGCTGTTTAACTACACATAAAATCTATTCATCATACAAGAATTTATTCAGACTGAACATTCCAAGGTGCCTGAGAAAAACACACTAGCCTTTTAAAAGTCTTGAAAAAATAAAATACTGATAGTGTTAGGTCAAAGAAAAGGAGTGTGCACCTATGCCAGGGATGCTCAGAGCACATAGAGTGCTAAAATCCTTAGACATGCACAAACTGTAAATTTCAGCATTCTTAATTGTGACAGTAACATAATATCATACATAATGGAGGACAAAATCTTAGATTATTTAAACTTTCATATTGACTTTTACTGCAAAGGAGGTTAGCTAGCCCAAGCTGGAACTCAATGCCAAATTCACTGCCTATTTGCTGGCAAGAGCACTCAATTGGTGCTGTGACATAAACACACTGAGTGTCTGAATATGGTATTTCATTAAATTCAGTATAAGACCTCGTCATTCTGTTCAAATTGGAACATATTCCAGGCCTGAAAGAGTGGGTGGTTAGGTGAATAGAATAAAGAAAGTGGATTTCATATAAAACACACCTTATCTTGATTTTGCACATCAATGTTACTTAGATTGAAATTCTGGAACACAATATACTGGGAAATAACCTCAGTAATACAAAAATACTCTTATAGTAACATTTTGCACAAACTGAAGTTATGGTCAGGAAGACCTAGAAAAGACTTAGAAAAGTTTAGACCTGATTTGAAGTCAGCAGACTAATACAAACTCTCCGACAAAATTATTGCAAAAATATAAATTAAAAATTATAATTATTTGATTAATTATAAATTGTAGATTCCTGCTATATTTAGATTGCTTTAGAAGGGAAAGGGCTTTCTTTTCCCGAGTCTGGGACATTAAGAGATAAACTCAATTCAGCTAAAACAATAGTACATTAGAACAATAGAATATTAAATGGGAACAGCAACTTTGTTCCATGAAATATTTTACTTTTTTTTTTTGTTTCTTCTAGTTTTGAACCTCTAGTTCTTCCCTCAGTTAAAAGACTCTTGAAAGGCTTTCACATGTGCAATGTAAATACATTAATTTGTTCAGGTAAGGGTATTTTGTGTAACTTTCATTTTCTTTTATTTAATTAATGGGACCAAATATTTATCTCGTGCAGTTGCATAGATCTTGCTGACTGAGTTAGAGTGAACTATTTATTCTAGAACTAACCTTGAGCTTTTTAAGAGAACAATGGATTTAATATTTCTCTTCTAGTATCACAGCATAATTTTGTGTTGTTGCATCATATTTGGAAGAAACAATTTGGAAGAAAACAAACTATCAATTATCAAAATGCAAATTGCAGACCAAGAGCTTTCATTTTCAAGTGCCTACATTCATACATTGTTGATTCAATCGATACTAACAATATAATGAGCAAACTGAGTGGCTAATCCAGGTGACATCTAAAATGTTTAAAGTATGACTTCAACCAGAGTCACCTTGTTTTCAGAATGATTCTACGACTAGATCATCACACTGTGAAGCATAGTTGCATGCTATATTGTACTAGATAAAAAAATAAAAAAAAAAACAGAAATCAAAACCCCTGGAATATCAGGAATGCAACTGCTTTTGTTAAGATTACTGCATCAATTTAACAAAAATGTATTCATAGGTCACAGGGATAGAAGAAAACTTTTGTTGTCCATATTTCTACCAGTACAGGATTATTTTATGTTTACTAACATGCAGTTAGAAGAGAACAGCACCACACTATCTTAGTTGACAAACTATTTAGGTCATTAACAGATCTATTTAACAAGAAATTATCCAACAAACCCTGTGGGAAAAACATGGGCATCACTCTCGATACTTCAGTGAGTTCCAGGTTTTGCTTTCTTTAGAGTTTGCCACTTGCAAGAGTGCTTGGGATTTCTTAATGACATTTGTTTTCTTGACTACAGAAATAGCCTTATAGATGCAAACAGCTGAATAGTCTTTGGCTGAAATTTCTGTTAAATTTAGCATTACAAGATAGATAATCTTAAATCCAGTAATGTTTGAGGATTATAGTGCAAAGGAGTATGTTGAAACCAGATAATTTTTTACAGACTTTTGAGTGTATCTGCACAAGCTGTCTATACACTATACAAAGGGAATTTGTTTGACTGAAATAATCACCCTGTTGGAGCTCTTTCTCTTTGAATGCTTTAAAGTCCTAAGAATGAAAGGTCTCATCAGAGATCTGTGTTTGCACTATTGCTAAGAATTGCTTTGATGGTGCCTTAGAACTAACAAAGTCTTTTAGAAGATGGATTCTCATGTTCAAAGAAAAAGTGACAAGATCATGTTCAGGTTGAAGCAATTGCTTCACTATTTCACAGGGCCTTTTTTTTCTTTTCTTTTTTTCTTTTTTTTTTTTTTTCTTTTAAATGAGCCTTAGAACTTCAGAGATACCAGGGTAACTGCTCTGTGGCAATGCCACTCATAATCCAGAATTCTTATTAGACTGAATTGCTACAGTCTCCATCCTGAGCACTGATGATTTATATATATATGTATAGACATACACACTTTTCAAAAATGTTTTGCTGTGGAATTTCCCAAGCAACTCAGAATCTATTCTGGATAACTGGGTATGTGATCCATTAAAATGTAAGTACCTGGTAGCAAATAGAGCAGAATTCGTGAGTATTCTGACCAAAGAAGATTTGAATGAATGACAAACAGCTGAATCCTAGAATATTTATGCTCACAACTACTCTGTTTATTTTTTCTAACTTTTTTAAAACCAATATTCTTGGACATCTAAAAATATGCTGTGAAACACTCTCTATACACAGATAGAAATGTTTCACTGCTGTGGTATATCAAGGCTGGCTAAAGAACTGTTGCATTTTCTCTATAATAATAGTAAATAAGTTTGGAGAAGCTGGGGAGTCCCTGATAAATATGCATATAAAATACTTTTCCAGTGAGCTTCAGATGGACTTTGATTCTAAAATGGAAGGTAAATTGTTAACAAGTTAAAATCTTAGAACCTGCACTTCTAAATATTGCCATAAAGTAGTTTGCAGATTGAAATACGATGTCAAACCACAAGAGATAGTGCAGAAACAGGTGCTGATCTACATTCATATTCTAGCCTCATATCATTTAAATGAACATAGATGAGATAAGAATATAGAAAAGATCAGCAAAAAAAGATCAGCAAAGTCTTCAATATGCTAAAGAGTCATGAAAAAATTGAATTACCATATGAATATGAGGCAAGAAAGAGAAAACAAACAAAAGCAGGATTAAAAAAAAGGCAGCTGAAATTTCTATTCTGGAAAAAGATACAAATTCAGTTTACCAAATTACAATACAATGAAATGAAATTTAAAATAAAAAAATAGGAAGACACATAAAAAAGAAGAAGGAAAATGCAATCAACAAACCAGATGAGGTCACCCAAATTGGTTTCACTTGAAAATTTAGAATTCCTTAAACAGGAAGAGTCACAAGTCCTCTTGATAGCAGCACAAATGTCAAAGCCCTGGGCCTCATGTAGCACCCAGGCCAAGGGGGCCCCCAAAGTGCATTCTCACAGCCTTTCTCCCAGCAGTCAGGTTTGAGACCACACAGCTCTGCCTTATCAACGCTGACCTTAAATACAGACAGTTAAATCCCAGGAAGAGGGGGAACAGGGGTTGCAGAGCTTTTGTACCTTACTCAGGATCCTGAATATCAAATATTAAGCCAAATATAAAGTCAGATACAGAGTTAAATTAATTAGAAGTTCTACAGTGTTTTGAATGAAGTATCATTAAAGACATTTAAGGGTATCTTCTGATCCTTGCTATGTGTTCTACTTATTGGCTGGATTTTTTGAGACATAATTGAAAATAAAATGAGAGAAAATAGATAATGGGCATTGAATCAATTCTTATAGTCCGGTCTGTATTGAAAAACACAGAACAAAAATCAGCAAAATAAATCAAAAGGAAATACAGAAGGCAGGATGTTCTTGGGAGCTGTGGGAAGAAGGACTAGCAGACAAGTAGCTAGTCAAAGAGCAGACTGCAAACTTGTGCTTCTTGGCTTAAAAGCATGTATGCATGGCTGCAGTAAGAGAAAGTGGCAGCTGTGCATGGCTATCTTCCTACTCTTTCATTGCTACTGGGAAAATAAAATTGAGAGGACAAGACATCATACACTAAAAACAAGATGAAAACCTTTGGCTTTAAACAACTTTGAAGCAAATGTTAATTAATTTCAATGAATGTCTACTACCATTCTGAGTGTGGGTGGTTGGCCTAATATGTGGGGTTTTGCCCTCCAGTCCTCTGAGAAGAAACTAGTACATGACCCACATTCTTTCAAAGTCTGATAGTAGAACCTGAATTCGTTCTTGACATATTTATCAAAATTCTTAAACTTTTCAATTTTTTAGCTTCTGCAGGCATATTCCACCTGTAGGTGAGAATCAGTTTTTGTAGAAATAAATTTCATAGAGTCTTTAGTACGACTAGAGTAAAATAGCTGATTAAACTTCTTCCCAATTAAAAAAAAAAAAAAAAAAAAAAAAAAAGAAAAAAACCTGAAACAGAAGCAATATATATATATTTGGTGCAAAGCATTTTCTTTCCATAATGGGCTCCAGCTGTGATTCTATGTAAACTAGGAAGATGGGCAGCTAGTTTAAGAGCATGGTATGTATAGGTCAGTGTGGGTTTGTTATTCACTTTTCAATCTAATAAGAATATAGAAGCCACAGTGGAAAACCTGACTAGCTGGACAGTGTTCAATATATTATATTGTGAAAAGACAGGGATAGTAATTATGCAAGTTCAATTGATAAATAATTAAAATTACTAGAAAAGAACAAGTAGTAGGTCTCTTTGGATTTCCATGTAAAAGAAAAGCTTTTAAATACACTGGGTTCATTACACAAAAGAAAGCAAGAGTGTGAGAGTTGTATACACAGTGACAAGATATTAATTCTGAAATGATAATTACATTCAAAGTCAGTAGATCAAAACTGAACTGTGTAAACAAATCTGGTATGGTTCCTCTCTTTATAATAGCTCTGTTGAGATTAGTTATTGGCAAAATTCAAAGGCTTAAAAGTTCACCAGTGATACACATTCTACATTTTAAATTTGTACTTGAATATTCATTTGCAGCTTTAATGCCAAGATAAGGTGAATATTCTAGAAATTGATTATTCTTTATTTTCTGGTCTCCCTCACAAGAGAAGAGCCAAAATTACAATAATATTTTAGATCATCATATGCCAAGTGGACACTCTTTAAAGCAGCCTGTTCTACTTTATTTAATCTTCATATGGCTCTCACCCAGCTTCTTCTGACATCAACAAAAAGCATCCATTTCATTAATTTTTTTCCACCTTCTTGTCTTTCACAAGGTTAAGAAGAATATTTGAGATTGTTTTTGAAAAGCTGTTGGACAAAATCAAGCTTGAGCTTTCTGACCCATAGAATATTTCTGTAGTCAAGGAAATAAGGATTTTTTGCCATTTACAGAAGAAAGATTCCTTTGCAACTAACCAAAAAAATAGTAAAATCATATATTGTAAAACCCTATGTTGAGGTTTTGTTCTAAAAAGAATAATGTACTGAGGAAGTTCCAAACCAAAGTCTTATTCACCCAATGTCATTAACTAAATTACAGCATAATTCTACAACTTAAGTACAACTGATACGGTAGTGTCTCACTATTGGATCCACACCTAAACTCTATTTTCAAGTTATTATCATAATTACTGAAGAAAATAGGATAGCCAGATTTTTGGGCTCATAAAGTCTACATAAACATTTTATGACCAAAAGCTGCAAGATACTTTTCAGAGGACTGAAAGGAGGGGGCCCTCTGAGAGTAGCTCATAGACACCCCCATAGCTCTACTACAAAGAAGAAGAGGAAGTCATAAGTACATGTCTGGATTACCTTGCAATGCCATTCTCAGCAGGACTCTGTCCTTTCAAAAATACACATCAGAATTATTCTTCTCATTGACATGAGAATATCTCCAGAGCAGGACATATGACAGAGTTATGCCCAGCCTTCCTACATTTCAAGAGCAAATGTATCCCAGTAGCCACAAACTAATCAAACCTGGACTGACTGTGGTGGGGAAAAAGACATTGAGATGCAGCACTGTGTACCAATTTCTAGCAAATATTGAGGCTTTAGTGAGAATTTAAACAACAGACAACCTGAATTTAAATCTTTACAACAAGATCCTAAACTTTGTCAATTTTACTTTGCGCTCTATAGTCAAAAAACTATTCTTCTGTCTAAACCAGGACAAGACACTTACAGTGAAAAAAAAAAAGACAAAGTGAATGTTTTAAGGTACGGTTGGCATTGTACATGAGTGGGAAACTTTCTGGTGTTTGAGGCCAATTAAAAATATTCAAGTTAAGTCTGCTCAACTTGAAATAGAAAACAAAAGATAGGAACTAGGTATTTCACTCCTAAAAATTAACCTTCTTCCAAGCATACACATATTTCACTTTCTTACTGATGCACTGCTCCAGTCCCTTTCGGCAGTAAATGACAGAATACATCTCATACAAAAGAACTTACACTTCTGCTTCATTTCTTTAAAAGAAAGTCCTGCATAAATATTTCACTATTGTAAATTCAACAGTTATCAAGACAGCACCAGATGTAGATTTATACTAAAGGATTTTATGTGTTTTGTGGCAGCATATCTCATAAAAAATGCAATAAATATGATAATTTTTAATGTCATTATGCTTTAGTTTCATATTTTATCAACTTATAAAACAAAGATTGAATGTATATGGATATTATACTCTCAGATATTGCTTTCAAAAGTGTTATAATAAGAAGAATATAAAGATTAATATTTCAGTAAAGAGTGAACAATTACCTTTCATTGATATTTGGAATGGCTAAGTCTTTGGCCATTAGATGCTACTATCAAGGGACATTAGTGGAATTCGTTTGATACAATGATTTCACCTTCACTTTAATATTTTGGCAGTAGTCATTCTGGATTTTCAATAGATAAGTTTACATGAAGACATTCAGCTTTCATGTTTTCTATTAAAAAGTCCTGATTCAGGGGCAGAGGGCTAAACCGACACACTCTTTAGCAGGGGTGGAAGGGTGATGAGCAAGAGTATTCTATTTTTCTTTCTAATTACCAACTATCTAAGAGGATGAAGAGAACTTTGAACTTTCAGGTAAATTGAAATTCAAAGTGTAAGAGGGATGTAATTAATAGTCTCCAAACAATTTCAAACATGTTGCAGATAATAATTGACATTATTTTCACAAATGTGACCCATGAAGGCTAGATTTTGCTTTTAGGATGTTCATGTTTTGCAACAAAGCAGACTAAGTCTAATTTGCATGTTGACTATGTATCACATTAAAAATAAACTGCACCACACTGTATGCTTATATTTCTTGTGCCTTGATGAATAAAATCGAGAAACAGGGCCTTCATATTGCTGTTTTTGTAGAAAAGACACACATGGTGCCAAGTTCAGAAGTCACAATGTATGGTAGCATAAGAGTGCCAGGATTGTTTCACTGGTGTTAGCAGGGAAAGCACACGTATGTTGCTTCTACCAAGATTTGTGGCATCTACTGTGCCCTCAGGTGAGTCATAGCCAGCTTGAATGTGTTTGTCCATCTTGCTTTCCTCTCTGCCAGTTCAGTCAGCAGTTTGCAATCAAATCTTTATTTTGGATAATAAATCACTGACGAGTAAAGGCCAAGAAAATATCCTCCAGGATTTCTCACAGCCTCCAGATGCTGGCCCAGTGATGTAATCAGTACACACCTCTGCCAGTGCTTAATCATTCATAAAACCATTACAGACTCTGGGATGCTGCTGGACCATATGGTCCAATATGGGTCCTTCATATTATGTAAATTTTTTAAAATTGAATTCCCATTGTGTTCTTCTGGACTACAATTTTCTTGCCTTTGGAGCACCTGTTCTACCAGCTGTGGTTCAGAAGACGTTGCCTTACAATGTAAGAATGTCTAAAAAGTACAAATAACCCTGTTCAAGAAATGGAGAGAGATTAGTGCATATTCCAGATCTCTACTCAGTGTAGGAGACATATTCTTAGTTTTAGTTTACATATATATGGCAATACCTTTGTGAGAGAGTGAAACCCTTCCAAGAGGAATATTATACTCCAATTTATAGTTAATGCCTGCTCTTGAGGCGAAAACCTCAGGATAAGCAAATGCCAGTGTATTTGCTTTGTCTGTTCCCTCATTCAAGAAACAAACTTTCAGAACACCTCCAGGCTGAGGCAGTTGGTTTTTTTTAGTCCAGAAAAGAAAAGATTACCTGGAGATCTCACAGTAACATTTCAAGTACCCAGGGGGATCCTACTGAAAAGCCAGAGAGGGGTTCTGTATCAGGAACTGCAGATAGCAAAACGAGTAATGGGTACAAATTGAAAGGGGAAAATTCAGGTTCTTCAGCTGAATTCAACAAGACACAGAAAATGTACCATTTTATTTTTTTAGTTGATTCCAGTGACTACAACCCCTCTGTAAAAGAAAATGTCTAACTAGTTTTCTATTTTGTTTTCCTTCATATTCCAGGTTTCTCCTAGAGACCTCACTGTTTTCCTTCTAGTAGACTGCATATTTGTATACAAATATTTGACATAACTGCATTTACACAAGCAGTTTATGTTTAAATTATTTTATTCACAACAAATCCTAAGTATTCTCACAGTCACCATTTGCAGTTCCACTGGTAAAAACTGAATCCATTATTTCTAGATGTGAAAGTAAAGCAGTTGGCTAGTTAATCATATTTTGTCTTAATGTGTCAGCTGTATTCAACTTTTTAGATTATTATTCAATGTTTACATATTCCTCAGCATAATTTCCTATTATGCCAATTTTCCTCATCTGAAATTGTTGCTGATTGTGCTCATCCCTGTGAGAATTAGCTCATTCTCTTGGGAAGGATCATTGTTCATACAGGTATAGGAATTTAACAGGGATGTTGGACTTAGAGAATTAAATAAATGTGCTTTCTGGACATATTAGATAGTATAACCCCAAATTATCCATGTTAAAATATGGGCATCTTCCTCACTTCCTTATTTATCTACCCTTTTTTAATAGAGGAATTAAGAGGTGCTGAAATTCTGAGGTATATGCAGCAACATATTATTGATATACTGTATTTTAGAAAATAGCCTTAACACTGTCTGAAAGATTTTGTCTCTGCAATCTTCTCTATGAGAAGCAGCATCACTATAGCAGTATCATTAAGTTGACATACAATATGTTCCATTTCATCAGGGCTGAGCTGAAATATATTTAAACTAGAGGACTTTGCCGCTTTATCTGCCAGTAGTATAGGTAAAACTTTTGCCTAGATGAATGCTCACACAGCTGGATAAGTGAATAAATACATGGATAGAGGGAAGAAAAAGACTTCCTAAAAGTGGTGCCCATTTCCCTGTTGACTCTACCAGCTGCAATGAGGGGTCTCTCACAAATGAATGCATGGAGAATATTCTCCCCTGCAGGGAGAATATCTGTAGCCACAGACTTCTCAGGATTATATCAGGAGCCACATAGACTCCTGAACATACTACAGATCTAAACTCAGCTCAGCCCTTCATACACAACTTTTGAAAGACACTATATTGCCTCTTCCACAACTCTTGTAGAACTAAACTTTGAGTCATTCAACAATTCACTCAGTGCAGGGACATTATGAATAGATCCACCAATAATGACAGAAAATCTGCAAAGTTAGCATGGGTTTTTGACAGGTTTATGCTGATAGACTTTTTTTTTAATGGATAGACTTAGTGCACGATAAAGTCTAGAGGTGTGAGACAGAGGTACTCTTCCAGAAAGACAAGCATGGCAATGACCATGACTTGCAGCATACTGTCTGCCTGCTGAAGAGTTAAGAATGAAAGGTCAGCTGCATTGAGCCAAGCACATGGTTTAAAGCACACCTGAGTACAATTTAACTGCCAGTTCTTCTGAACTTTTAGCCAAAAAAAGATAGAAATGAAGGAATAAATCTTTCTTAAGAAAGATATCATGGCTACAGTCAGCAAAAAAGTGTAAGACTGGGCTGAAGCAAAAGGTGACCAGCTCATACCACCAGTGGTGCAGCATATATTTTTACCATGTTGAGCATTAAACACCTTTATATAGCCACTGGGTTTGACTCACAACTTGACAGGCGGATGTTTAAACAGCTCACAATGAGAATAGTGATCAAAAAAACTTCCACTGACTGAACTAAAAATGCCATGAATCACACTGGGGAGAATGTGTTTACATAATTATATGTATACATACAGTTCACTTGCCAGATAATGCAGACTTTCAGAGGGAGCCATATGAGGCATGTGTTAACATTTACTAGAGATGAGGCAATTTAAATTCTTGGTCCTTTACTAATCATTCAACTCCACTTGAAAAAATAAAAAGTAACAGCTTCACTTGAACACTAATGTTACATGCTGGGAAGTGCTTTATTGCAGCTTGTAAAATTACCTTTGAGAGAGCAGAGTCTAAATGCAGACAATAACAGAGCCATGGATTTAAAGCATGCTTTTGTTTTGGAAAGTAGCTCTAAAAATGGCATCTTGCGGGGGTTCTCTTCGTTATCCCTACCACTCCAATTTAGCTTTGCTTAAGTGTCAAGTAAAAAAGATGTTTTCCTCACAGTTCCAGGCTGTGTGAACTCACCCTCATGACTGCCTTGACAGCAAGTCAACCTGTGTTGCTTCCTGCTAACATATCAGTGCCAGTTCCACTGACCCAGTGGGAAAGCTGAATTACATATAACTGTAAATAGGCACAGAGATTTATGAAGCATCTTTGGTTTTAACTCTGTCACTGGCCCGTGTCCAAAATCAATCTGGAGGATATATAAGAGAAGAAGGGAAGTGACAGAGAAGAGGCTATCATCACCAGTCAGCACAAAGGAAAGTCATGAGAAGTGCAGTGAAAAATGCTAAAGTGGAGAAGGGATGAGGCAGGTCCACATGTGAGCATGTCAGACTTCAGCATGTCACACTGAAGCTGAAGTCACAAGATTGTTGCTAGATGGGTAAATACATGCTGAAGAAGACACACCAAAACCCCAAAGGAAACAGCAGAAGATGAGAGGTAAGATATCTTGGCAGCTGTTAAAGAACTGCCCTCAACAGCTGAATGAGATATGACATTGTTTGCCTCTCAGAGCCAGCTACACACAGAGACCAGAAGATAGAGTGATAGATATGAATGCTAATCTGCAGTGTAAGAGAGGTGTTTGTGTTGTCACAAATAACTAGAGTACTGACAGATTACAATCAGTTATTTGGATATCGCCATACCTTGTTTCATTTACTGTGACACGATCTCTAGACTACAAGGGATGCAAAAGAAAAGAAAATCAAGAAATCTTGTGTTCATTTCCAGGAGCATCCCACAGACTAGCCAGAGATTGGCAGTTAGTCTTTAAGTTATCTAAAATGGGGTACATCATCTGAGCCATTCCAACATTCCTGCATTTAACTAAAAGGAAAGTCTAGCATGATTAGCTCAAATGTGTGTATTTATATTTGTAGAAGCATACGTAATATTGCACTTACTGTATGATATGCCAAGGCTAAAAATTCCAGTTTGAAGCTCTGAGTCAACTTCCATTTAGTCTCCTGAGCTATTCCTACAGGACTAATATACACAGTATCTGGGCCCATAAAATGACATGAGGACAATCGGCCCAGAACAGCCTATATCCATATGATTAAATTCTGTTAGTTTTAAAATAGGATTGTCCATCCAAGTAGTTTTTCACAATAATAGCTTCCAGATCAGTGCTAGGAATTGTTTGGATGAATACTAGTTGACCGAGATCAAGTGCAAACCAAGGAGCCTGATAAAAATTTAACACTATGGACAATAACATCCCAGTGTTCTGTTCAGTTCCCCATCACTGATGATTAGCATAGAGATATAATGAAAGATGTACTCTTGCAGTCTGAAACCCAGGCCACAGTCATTTCCAAACTGTGAGTTCTGAGATCCAATGCCCCTTTATCCTCTCAGCTCTGCCCTCACTCCCATTTTCCCCTTGTTCCCCCAAGACAAAAGTGTGGCAATGCACTTGAAGCAGGATTGTACTTGGCTCCTCACATTATTTGAATGCACCACTCTAAGGCTCATTTACTTTAAGTACAGCGTGACCAGATGGGTTTGTTGCAAACTGTTCTTGAATTCCCTGCCAAATGCATTTACCCTTGGAAAACACCTGTCTTCAGTCTTGCCAGTACTCACCTGTAAGTTCATATGTTGTCAAATGACTATTAAAGCACTAAAAAAGAATGTCTCTTCAGACATTTAGGTGTTGGCAGGTAGCTTAAAATTAGCAAAAAATTTGCTTACCTGTGTCTAGGCAAAAGACAAAGGCACACCACTTTTCTGAGCAGCAGGGAAGTCTACCTAGTGTCTTAGTCCCCTTCACAGATTTTCTGAACTCATCAGCTTAAGGGAGTGAAGCTGAAGACCACAGAGGAAGGCTGAGGACACCAGCAGCATTTAGACAGGTCTTTTCTAAATGTTTGATTATGTTTGAAGATAGGGCTTTCCTCTGTTGCAAGCTGTTTGTGAAGTCTTCTGTATCATCTTTCGATCTACATCCTTACCTACGTTTCACAGTGGTCACAAGTGAAAACAAAAAAATCAAGAAAATAAACAAAAAAGCCTGGCACAATTGCAAGCACACACACACACCCCCCAAAATCTTTAAAACAACTAAATAAACAAGCAAGCAAACAATTTAAAATAAAAATGATCAAAAATCAAATCTATTAATTCTCAACACTTCTAGAAGACACAGGACTCTTATCTACTCTTTTGCAAGTCACATTTCTTGAAAATATATTGTTTATATTTTCATTTCTCATTTTACATCGAAGAAAACCACTGATGTTTTAAAGAATTATTTTTGTATTTCTGATTTTCACGGGGTTTATTTAATAATCAAATTAACAGAACAATTTTCAAAGCAAGTGTCAAAAAAGCATGTAAAAATATGTTGTTCTCTAATTTTCCTTTTTTTTTCTATTTAAATCAAGTGATAAATGAGTCCTGATAAACTGAACAACTTCACTTAGAAGCATGCATAGTGAAAAGCTAAAAGCTTTTAATTAGACACTTGCTCAGTAGGGGTGAAAGTGTAATTTAAAAGACTCAGGGCAAAAGCTGAATTGTTAGTTTTATATTTTAGCACAACCAAGCTACAATTAGACTAAATTAGTTAACAGCTTATTCATTAGCTTTCAATAGAAATTTGGATGCACACTGACTCCAGGTTATTGTTTGCAACAAAATATATACCTAGCTCAAAAAAATCATGCATAATGGTTTAAACAGTAGATGTGGAGGTTACTTGTAGAGTTTGTGCTGGGAAGTCAAAGTTTTATGAGTTCAAGCCATTAAGTAAGAAAATAAATTACTTTATTTAAAGACATTACTCTAATAATTCTACATTTCCTAGACTTGTAATAGAGAACCACTCACTTTCTGTTAGAGGAATACCAGTGATAGTAAACCTAAGCATGCAATATTTCCATTATTTGTATTCTTTTTATTTTGTAATTTACACATAAAAGAGCACCTTTTTGATATCAATAAATAACAAAAGTAATAGCTTGGCAGAGATCACCAAGTGTGAAGCCCCTTTGCAGCAGAACACAATAAAATTCTCACTTTTGACAAATGTAAGACAAAGGTAGGATGGTATCATACCTATTTGCAACCTAGAGGAGAAAACCTTGGTTTGATCCAAGTCAGAGGCAAAACTCTTTTTGATGTTACTCAAGCCAGCATCATAGCCTCAGTAAATGAGGAATAAATATTAGCTCTTGGGATGTATCACTCACGTGTTCCACTTGGTTTTCAGACTTCACCAGGCATGGAAAAAAAGTCTACTACTACTGTGCTGCACATTAGACCTCAAAACAAAGGAAAGCCACTGATCAGGCACCACCGTGACTTGCCAGTACAGCTAGCAAAAGGTAACTCATTTCTATTGCAACTGGAAAATGGCAGGTATGGGTAAGATAAGCAATGTCTCCTGTGATAAAAACAAATAATAGGGAAAAAAATACTGCAAAGATATTATGGAGAAAAAATTTTGGGATGCAAAACCAAGCTCTGGATTTCAGCCATTTATACTTGTAATAGCTCAGAGGAAAGCTAAGAAGTTCTTTCCTTGAATCTTACTCAGACAAAACAATTCTGAGGACTATGGGAAAGACTGAAAGGTTTGGGCTTTTGATCTTCTGATAGTGCTAAGTTTTATTTTTTCTTTTTATGTGATCTCTTTAATTTGGATGATAGAAGATCTTTTTGCTTAAACATAAAGCTAAAAAAACTAAGCATTTCAGAAATTACACTACAGTTTCAAAGTACACAAATGGATTTAAATAATGAATCCTGAGGGCTATGAGTCATACCATGCTACCTTGATATTTACACTGATTTACTATCTTGTAGAAAAGAACATATATTTTATTTTTAAATAGGACAAGTTGAATTATCTTTCAGTCATCCTAGAAGTGTCCCAAATGGCAATGTTCGTCAGAAAAGCATGCCACATGACATGGAATATATAAAATATGAAATTAAAAGCTCTTATTAGTTTAATTGCCAGCAGAACAAATTAAGATAATTGATCTCAAAGTATCCATACAGTCCAAAAGTTATCATTCTCCTGTGGCTAGGCACCAAACTCCAAGAGAATTCCATGCCAGGATAGATATATAAGCTTTGAGCCTGATCCAATAAGCACAATAACAGTCAATGGAGAAAGAGGACAATGCATGTCCTTCCACACAGTCAGTAATACCTAGCAAATTACAATATCTATCAAATTGCAATGGGTTCCCCCAAATATTCAAGTGATTTCTCTTCTTGATAAACTAAAGGGCTATCTCTAAAATTTTCTAAGTGGCTTATTAAGTAACTGCTACCTCCCTTATTCTCTCCAGGATGCAGCAAGTATGGTGCATTCCCACAAACATTGATTCAGATTAAAAAATGAACACCTTTCTGCTACACTTGCATCATGTTTATGATAATTTTCTCCATATATTTAAGCAATTGAATTTCACTTGCATAAGTGCCAGCAGGATCTAATCAATTCCCATTAAAGTCAGTGATAGACTTTCAGCTGCCAGCCCCACATCAATCTAACGTTCAAGTATTCACACTAAAAGTGATGTAGTTATCTGGAAATGGAGAGCTGCTGAGTTAACGAAGGAAATAAGATTATTCTGAAACTTTTAAGAGCTATTTTGAGGAAATGAAAATTCCACACAGGTATATAAAAAAAATCTGGTTTTGGGTTCTGTCTACAATTGTCCCTCTCAGAGTGTTGATGACATAAAGCTACTTATATCAAAGATAAATTGCCAGTTTCTACATCAGATGTAGCAGTTTATCTCAGTTCTGAGAAAATATTTCCAATTGCCTTATGAGATACAAGAGTCAAGCTGGATATTTCACAACTAGAACAGAACTCTGAGTTGATTTAAACTAAAGGCAAGCCCTGTGAAATGGCAACATCAATTCCACACAAAACTCTGACACTGTACATAATGCCCAGCAAAGCTGAGAAATGTATCTTGAAAGACTTGTCCAAAGCAAGTGGTGGATAAATTCCTTCCTATGCTAGGTGAGGATCTCGATGAAAAAGGGAGATTTTTGATTTATTTTCTGAGAATATTTACATAGAGAGAATATTTCAATATTATTCTCTTAGTCTCTGCAGAGAAATTGTCTATTGTCTTGATTCTAGATTCAGAAAAGAAATCCTGAAATTTACTAAGTTGTATGATCTTGTTATTACTTATTGACATCTGGGGGTGTTGGTGGCATTAGATCTGTTTACCACTATGTAGTGACATTAATGAAGTTCAGGAGCATCTTGTAGTATAAAATAGACCAAGTCTGAAATATTAATTTACAGATATTGGTTTTTTTCCTACTGAGAGACTAATATTGTCTCCACTTTTTATCAGTCAACAGATATTAATCTGAAAGTTTGATCTATTTTTTATTATTTTTTATTTCTTTCAAACCAATTACTCAGTGGGCAGAATCGAAGGAAAAAAGGGAGCCAGACATGGTAGAGTAGGCTGACTGGCAGAATGCAAAGGCAAATTCTATTAGGGGTTTTCTTGGGGACTCTGGCCTCCCCGTCATACTGGGGAGTGGTATGCATGTCAAAAATGATCTTACTCGAATTTAGCACAGTGAAAACCCTTACTGTGCCTACAACTAATTTTGTCCTGATTTTATTTGGCAATATCTTAGTTTTTTCAACTCATCATTGTTTATGACCCAGACTGCCTTCTGGTTCTTTTAACACTCTCAATAGACCATGCATACATAATATTTTTCTCAAAAGATATGGCTTTTTTCAGAAAAAAATGCAATTGCCATGCAATTTGACAGAATACAGAGTTACTGTGTCCTGCAACTCTCATCCAAAGAAAGTTATGAAGAATGGCAAGGAAAGACAGTTTTCATCACTTGCTACATTCTTTAAATGTATAGCTAAAATAACAACATATTTAAAAAGCCAGCAGCTGGGATCTCTTCTCACTTACACTGTTTTTACTGCACTATATATGTACTTACTTAAATGAGACCAGTTGGTATATAAAGTGAATAAACCTCCAAGAATATTTTGATGTTTTATGAAAGCCAAAAACTAGTGCTAAATGTCAGCTTCTGGTTAGAATAAAGAAAACTTTACTTGATTCAATTTAGCTATATATACAGGACATAAACAGGGGACCTTATGAATGAATGTCAATAAAAACATGAAACTTGATGATGAGAGAAACCACCATCTACATGCAAATTAACTACAATTTAAAACTTCTTTTTTTTAATAGATAATTTGTCTCTATGATAAAAAGATGATCAAATTCTAAGGAGAGTCATATGGAAACAAAAAACCACTCAATTTAATTAATACAAAGTATGAAATTTTGCATTGTCAACGTTTCCACAATCTTACAAATAAAAAAAATATTTAAACAATAAATAAAATAGCTAGAAAGTTACACAAAATTTTTCTATATCTTGTAAAAATAAAATATGTGAAAGTGCAATTATAATAATAATGCTAGTCCCTTAAAAAGAAATACTATGCACTTGCACAACAGTGAATTACCAGACTAATTAGTCTCTAATATTTGGGCATTAATTCCTCAGATCCCAACAATTCAATTATCTTCTTTTGGACAGAATGGGAAATATAGTGTGCAGAAAGACAGCTGCCAATAGAACTTATTTTTCAAAGGTGGCATGAAGAGATGGGAGAATAAAGAAGAGCTGTGAGAGATGGGAACGGAACAGTTTTTCAATAAATTTCTTATGCAATCATTCCACCATTCGATATAAAGTAGCATATGGCATGAAAACGTGCTGCAGATGGAGTCCACAGTGGCACAGGCATCTGGCATCCAGGTATTTGATTCTGTGTTTGCCAGCAGGCAGGGGCTTTCCAGAGCTTATTCACCCACTAATTTTTCACAGCAATGTCAGTGTTTTGTCCACACTTTTCTTTCACATGCTAATACAACATATTTTTTACACTACTTTTAGTAGAATGGCAACTAAATTCTCACCCAGCTGCTTGCACTCTCTTCTGCTTCAGTGGGACAGGATATGGTAAAGAAAGAGTAGGAATGAGAGAACTCATGGGCTGAACTAAGGGCAAACAGATTGTTACTGAGCATGACTTCAGGAAAAAACAGATTGGCTTGGAGGAAAATTAACTTAATTTACTGCCAATTAATGTATATATGTGTATATATATATACATATATCAATAATTACTGTTTCAGATATTGAATAAAAGAAGAGAAACAAACATTTACATACATCTACACCTTTCCTCTCCTTCTTTCAAGACCAGCTTCACTCCTCCCCTGCTATTGCTGCATTTTACACTCAGCCCCCTCCATGAGGCAAAGCGTGTGCAGGGTGTTGGTGGTGTGATTCCTCTCCAAGCACTTTCTGTCTCCTTTCCTCTCCTCTTCCTCTCTTCTCCTCCAGCCTTAGTGTTCTCTTTGCTGTTTCTCATGCCTTCCTCCTCCTCCTTCTTTCTCTCTCCCCCTGCTTGTGGGTCTTCATCTTTTCCCTGCACCCCTACATTCCCAGAGGTGCCACGATTTGGATGACAGGCTCAGCTGTGTCCCGTGGTGGATCCATTTGAGCCAGCTGGAAGCAGCTTTGTCTCGCGTGAGGCTGCCCTGTGCCTCCTCCCACAAAGGACAGCCCTGAAGTCCCCCTGCTGCCAGCACCTTGAAACCTGAGCAGAATGCACTTCCATACTCTGCAAAATGGGAAATACACTGTGAAGTTTGTTGTGGTCGGTTTGAACAGTGGGATTGCCTTTTTTCTGCAGGAAAATCATGTTGGATATGTGAGTAGGAAAACAATTTACTAGGGCTTATATTTAAGAAAAATCAAGATTAAACATATTTTTAATTTAGGTTGGAAACAGCTATGATTTCTGTTGCTTAATTTCTCAGTTTTGGGTCATGCCATAGGGAAAATTCTACCATTCTCGATTATTGTCTCCATAGCTATTGCATTATACCCAAAGAAAAACATTCTCTGCCACTGTCTTCTAAAAAGCTCACAGGGTCCTAAATTGCAAAGTCCTAAATTGATTTGAGTGCTGTTGATATGAGGCATTGTTTGCCACATATCTGTGATTTCTCATAGAGCTGTTACAGTCCTTATTCCTCATCTACATGAATGAAACAAGCAGCACAGATCTGGCTGGGTGACCTAAGATGACAGAAAGCACTGCTCAGTACACTGCCTTTAGCCTGGAGAGCATTAGGCTTCTTCATAGTACCAGTATGTGACCACATTTTGGATTGGTGCTGGAAACAGTGAAGATAACACAGGGATGTTTTTGTTATAGATGAGCATCGCTTGCACAGAGTCAAGGCCTTTGCTCCCTCCCACCCCACCTCAGCAGTGCTGGGGTGCACAAGAAGCTGGGACAGGGCACAAGACAGGACAGCTGACCCCAAATGACCAAAGAGAGGTTCCAGCCCATATGGCATCATGGTCAGCAATCAAATCTGGAGTAAGAGGGAAGAAGGGAAGGTTCAGAGTTCAGGTGTTTGTCTTTCCAAGTAACTGTTACTCGTGATGGAGCCTTGTTGTCCTGGGGATAGCTGAACACCTGCCCATAGGAAGTGGTGAATGAATTCTGAGTTGTGCTTTGGTTGTGAGTGCAGACTTTTCTTCATCTATTAATCTGTCAACCCACAGGTTTTCTCACTTCTACTCTTCCAATTCCTATCCCTGTCACAATGTGGGAGGAGTGAACAAGCAATGTGTGGGGCTTAGCTTCCAGCCGTGCTTAAACCACAACACCCAGTGAAAAAATTAGGGAGAATTCCAGACAAAAGAGAAAACCAGAGATGTTGGGGTTTTTGACAAAATATCTACAGAGAAGTTATAATATCTGAAAAGACATTTGACTTTGCCCAGAGCACATTCTCTGCATGGCCCAGGATTGCCTTTTGCCAATTCGTTCATCATCCATAAACTGATTGTATTTATCCTTGGGCTTGGCTGTAAGATTGTGGCTCTATCTTGTGAAGAAGCCATCTGCTTTTTACTGGCACTGGAGTCAGTCTGGCACCCTCACATAGATGGGTTTTCAGAAAAGAGAGCTCAGTCCCAGAGTGCAAGGCTTGGGACAGACAGGGATCTGTCAGTGCAGGCAGGTATCTGCCCTGTCTCCAGGAGTCTGGTTGACCTGTTGTCTCACATAATATTGAGGGTTTCTCTTTTGGAGCACCATCTGATTCAGTAACATTTCAGCAGCAATTCCTTTTCACAACTGTCTTTCAAGAGCCAGAAAAGACACTGTTTTTTTGTGGATTATGTCCTTGATTTGCAAGACAAGATGCCAGCTCTAATGTGAGGACAGTTTTATCAGGAAGACCAAAGACAATCTGTCAGGCATGTGAAAAAATAGTTTAAGACACATTTTTCTTTGGACACTATATTTTTTACTACTTCTTTAAGTACAATCAATATTGTATTGACAATTCTCAGTATGATAAGCCAAACTTTATGGGGTTTTTTTGTCAGCATTGTGAGTCATTGTTTGCAGTAATTTAGCTGCTGGTAGATTTTCTCAGATTAACCAGTTTGAATTAATTTGCCTTATATGACGCGACTCCTTTGAATATTATATTTTGTAACAAGAAAATGTGGATTTGATAACCTTTCTTACAGCATTAAACTTGTATTTGTTGAAGTAAGGTGACTCAAGAGCTACTCCTCACAATTAATTTAGATTTTGCTCTCTGACTAACATATGCATCACACACACATGACGGTTTAATTGCAAGTATCTCTTACCACAAATCTCTAAGTATTCACATGGTCACCTAATCTAGATCTAATTCTAGAGATTGCTTAGTGGTTTTGTTTTTTCCCTCAAGTCTTGCATCCATTTGGCTACAGCTTTTCTAGGTGTGAGGATGAGGTTTGCCATATCATGGATATATGTAATTATGTTGAAATTATAAATAAAATTTCAGGAAATTAGTTTATTCATTTCAGCTAGAAAGAAGATATAGTTTTGTCCATATGAAACTAATGGTCATACTAAAGACTAATATGAGCACAGGTTTTTAAGAAGAAAAAAAATAACATGGTAATATAAGATTATAATAATTTTGCTTTGGTTGGTGGGGAGAAATTGAGAATTAGAAATCTGTCACTTGCTAAGTTCTGGGCATTTGCAGCTTTAAAACTCCTTTAATGTTTGTTTCTATATGAATGTTAGTGTTTATATAAAATTGCAGATAATTTCTATCTCAGACTTTGCAAATTTAAGCACCTTAAGATCCTGACATCTTTAAAGTATATATACTTTATATAGGTGTGCATATATATGCTACTATCTTTAGTTTACCATTTGATTTTGCAAGTGTTAGTTGACTGGTCAAATAACAGCAAATTAAGTGAGCAACTCAATGTACAGACAGAAGTAAAAGGAGTATCTTCTGTAGCCAGACTGCCTTAAGCTGTTTAGAGAACTTCCCCTGTGGCTGGTTCAGATGAATGAGCATAATTAACATGAATCTCTAGTGGCATTGCAGATGACAAATGGATGGTTTTGTATTGAAAATCTTTGCTTTTATGTTATTAAGATCTGTTGCTGTGATTGTTAATTTTTTTCCTTCTCTCAGTCTCACTTTGGGGTATCTTAAAAATAACAAAAAGGTTCTTGCTCACAAAATAATAACAAGTCAATGAGTTCTATATTAGGCTTATCATAAAATTCAGAGCTTCCATGAATAAGGAGTTCTAGCTAATGAAACAGAAACTGAAAGATCAATATCACTCAAGTAAATACAATGAAAGATCCAGTCTAACACCACTGAGGTTTTGATGGCAATAATTCAATTTTTCTCCTGCAGAATTGGGATGATAGAAAACAGTCTATATGTTCTGTAAAATAATGGCATGGCAATGTATGTAAGTCCATAAACAACACTGAGATCTTTTTGTCAAATATCTAATTAAAACAGTAAGTGAGTCCAATTCAACTAATCAAAATATGTGGAAGCCACATTTTTCTCAGAATCATTAACTTTTTTTAACAGCAACATAGCTCTGGATCAAGTAAATCATGCCATGAAAGGCACTTTGGTGGTAGAGGAGTTACCTAAGTACCACTTGCTATTGTGCTCAGAGAGTCTAGAAAACAGCTCAAGAGGGCTGTTATCAGAGGCAATACAGCTTCAGGAATCCAGGAAAAGCTGACAAAGACCCGTCCTAGAAAAACAGTACTGTTTTTTTCTAATATAATGTACAGTACAATGTCCTGATTGACATCAGCTCTTTTGTCAGACTGAGTATTTCAATAAAATATTTGCCCATCAGAAAGAAAACAGTTGAAAACACTCTAATTTTGTGGTAAGACTATGCCTTAGAGCTGTGAAAGGGGAGATGAAATATAGCACTACTCCATAGCCCAGTATTTCGTTTTAGCTTCTTAAGAAGTATTTTTAAATTCTCATTTCTGCTGTCTGTACTCTGTATATAAGCTCATACAAGCTTTTAGGGAAAATTTTAATTTTCATGTATTCAAACCTAAGAAGGCAATCCTCCAAAATCCCATAAACCACACAGCTTGCTCTTTCTCTTTTGGAAACTCATGTATCTTGATTTACAGACCTGATGGTCTGTCCTTAAATAATTTCATTCCAGAAGTTACTACTCCTCTCTCTGCATTGAGCTTAAACTCTTCTGTGAATAATCTTTTACTTACAGTCAATCAATTTTATTGGGCACCTCTTTTCTAGAATGATAGACCCCCTGCTACTGACTTTTCCTCCTATGACAGAAAGTTTTATATTACTCAGTACTATAACCCCTGCTTCTCACTGTTGATTCTATAAGTAAAGTATTCAGGCATCTATTTCATTACTTATCTGCTCAAAATCTGGCTAACTAGGGTAAATTCATTGGAGATGTGAGTTTGAATTAATTCAGGCAGAAAAGGAAGTCTGAACTTGGGCCTCCTACTTCCTCAGAAAATATTCTGTTACAAGGTATTTTAGAAAATACACCCACAACCTCCTCCTCTTTCTGTTCTTTTTAGGAAAGTATCAATGAAACTCTACAGCCTTACAACTTAGTTCTGTCAGTTCATCTGAGAACACCATCTAGGCTGAAGTAAAACACTGAAATTCAACATCCTGGCTGGACCTGGTCATAAAATAGCAATTGAGCCACTTGAAACCAGGACAATTTCAAAGATTCATGAAATTCTGGTCAGTTCTGGTCATATAAGCAGCATAAAAACTTGGTATAAAGTGTGGTCTGTCTTTACATGGTAGCTAAGCAAGATTTTTCAGAGTGACAGCTTTACCTTGGTGGGTGTATTCAGTTTAGAACATACAATGCTTTTAGATCTGGCCCTTGCAATGCAGCAGAAAGCATGATGGCTTTCTACAGAGTAAATTAATGGCTGAATAGACTAAAACACTTTACAAATAGGTAGCGATAAACTGATGGAGGAATTTAGTCCACTAAACGAGCAATAATACTCTACTTATCTAGGAAGCAAGCATGCTTAAATATTGCAACATCTATAAGCTACCACTGTCATAACAAATTAAAGCAAACACATTCCCTGCTTTGAATAAAGAGGCTGAGCAGCTACATGACTGCAGCCACGTCACTTAACACAGGAAGACACATTGCAGCAGTCAGCATTTTTTAGAAAGCAGATTTTTGTAGCTTTTTCTTTTCCCCACCCTTCTTTAATACATCTCTCCTCATCAGAGATGAGGAACATTGGCAAAAAAAACTTGTGAGAAGATTTGTGCCAAATTAATTCCCTATGACCACTGCAGTTCCAATTAGGACGTTACACTGTAATTTTTTCACACTGCAAGTCCTAGTCACAGCCTAAGGCCTAACCACGTACAGATTTAACAAGGAATTTAATCTGTACACATGAATGCATTTATGCATTAGAGCTAAGTCTTTACAGTCATATCATTAGCATAGTCACAATCTTCTTCCAGCTGTGGTTACACTGGCTGAAAATTACTGTCACCAGGTCCAGAGGCAACTGTTGTCTCTCCGACCTACGATGTGAGTATTCACCAGGACTTTCTATAAAAATTTTTAAAAAAAATAATTAAATAATATATGCATGCCATATATATATGGTTTATATGGACAAAAGTGATCCTAAAAGCACCTGAACTGAGGGTATCTGAGGAGGCAGTAGCCTCTGGCTCCAGTGCTCTGGAAATGTGTAACTCTGGTTACCATTGTAGCAGCAGGAACAGAAACTGTGATGACACTTCCTTATTTTTTTCTCTCTGTGGGTTTAAGAAAGATATTTTCTGGTCTGAGAAACTCATTCAATCTTTTTTACTTATTTACTTACCCACTTATTGTTAAGTCCAGTAAGAATTTTGATTTATCTGAAATTTCATTTTGACTAGCTGAGATAAATCCCCTTGACACCCCCACAAATTAACAGAGATTAGTTGTGAGAGACATCAATCTGAATAATCTTATGTGTAGAAATGCCACAAGACTACTTTGCTAACAAAATCATTTACAGTTGTTACACTACTGAAAACTATTAATCATCTCTGAAATTATGTTTTAATCTCACCTACACAATAAACAAGGAATCATTTGAGAAATCCTAAAAATGTAGAACAAAGCCATGCCAAATAGTGAGGTAGTACAATTGTGGCCAATTATAAAGCCCAATATGAATTTTTGTGTATACGTATAACATCCTATCCAGTATCTCATCAAAGATTCAGACTAATTAAGAGGAAGACATTTTGGCAGTGAGCCCAATTAGTTTTAGACATGAAGTGATAACATCTCCTGTCTAAGTAGAGAAATTCCCAAATACAAGCATTTAAAGAAGTTATGTCATACTAATCCTTTTGAGTCAGGAAATAAAATATTGTGAAGAGAATAAGTTTGAAGAACAGATTAAAAATCAGGTGCTGTGTTAAACCTGAAGTAGAAATAGCCAGTTGTGTTTAGTTGGCCTATATACACTGAGAAAGAGAGGAAAGATATTAACTCGATTGACTAAGAGCTATTGCACAACCTAGTAAAGGCTCAAGAATCTAAAACAGGAAGGAATAAAACTAGCACACAAAGGAATTAATGGAATTTTTAAAATGAAGATTTTTAGCTATGAAGTACTTATTATTCAAGTTTTAACTTGTTTTTCTTCATTTTATTTCTTCATTTGGACAAGTTATAATCCTGAGTGTTTGGTATGTAAATAATATTTCCCTGAAAATTTGTAATAAAACAAACATTTGAAATTAAACCATTAGTAAAATGGTTTATAAAAGGACTTTTTTTAGATAACTATGGTAGCAAACATTTATGCTCCATTTCTTATTTTCAAATTCACCAATTGAAGAAGGTTCTGATAAAGGATTTTGATCAAGTCCATTACATAAAGCTATTGAGGAAGCTTAGTGGTTGCTTGATGAAAAGCAAATTGTGTTTATGCATCTAAATATACATATTAAATATTTAATAACAATCAATGGTCAGTTCACATATTTTGTAAGCAGTTACAGTGTCTTGAAACATCAGCCCTGCTCTAGGAATGCTTAAGCATATCAACATTTTGATAGGAGGAAAACTCACATTAGTAAGGTCTTTGCAGTGAAAAAAATCCAACTTATTTAATGCAGAGTACTCAGAAAGATGTTTATATATTTATTTATCACCTGGGGAACATACCTGCACTTCAAGATTTCAAATAGGTAAACAATAAAGACGAGAGAAGAATCCAAAAGCTAGTGGTTTTTAAAGTGATCTGAATGTCTTGGAGATACTGTTTCTGCATATATGCAAGGAAAATACATGGTGCACCATCATGTGATTTATTTATCTGATATTCTGAAATGAAGGATCTTTATTTTATTGGAGATGTTTTGACTTTCCTGATGCATTGCAGTGCACAAGATTTTTTATTACAGAATGAACATATTTCTCTTTTCGGGTAGGTATCCACATTTGACACTGCCCAAAAGACATAGAATGCCATCCAGCAAAGCTTAAGATGGGCCAGGTCAGGCACAGATAAATTCAGTGCCTCCATTAGCCACAAATTCTATGCTCCAAGAGTGATAGTTTCATGCTCCAAGAGCAGTGAAACACCTGACACATCAACTGTCCTACCCCTCCCAATCATTAACCTTAGATAAACTTTCATTTTCAGAGCTCGAAACAGAAGTATCAGTGTTCTGTTACCTAATCCCCACTGTCTGGTGTTCTTTTCTCTAGAAAATTACTCTTACTTTTATGCTACTTGCCTGCAATTCTATGAGGAAGAATATTGGTAATAACTAGTAAATCTCTTGTTCATTCATCCTGAATTGCACGAAGTGGATACTATGAGTAAAGGAAGCCAGGAATAATTTAGCACCTATTTATCATGGAAATAAGAGTTCTTTATAATCAGACCTTCAAAAACCAGAAGGATAATGATCTCAAAATACAGCTTCAAAACATATCATTACTATGCATGAGGATCCAGACAGATCCATCATTAAAACATGTATTACAAAATCTGTGCTAAAAATTTCATAGCATTGATCCAAGAGACTTATCAATCATTATGATCACAAAGGGCTACTCAAGGATAACTGAAGAAGAACAAGTAATGCACCAAGGTGATGAATTCATGAGTGAACGAGTATTTGATGCAACACAGATGAGATTTCAGGTGGATCTGAATAGAGCTTGAATATTGAAAAAAGAGTTGCTTTTGCTGAGACTGAACTATGAAAAAAGTGCAGATGAGCTTGGCTGGTTTTGAAATTTAATTGATATAAACAGAGAATATGGAAGTAGCAGATGTCTTGCATAAGTTCAGACTTGGAAAAGTGTTCACATTAGTTGATCTTTAAAAATAAAAATTCCTAATTGGGCAGAAAGGTCGAGATAATACTTTTGTTAGCAAAACTCTATACAGCAAAAGACCTGAGTTTTAATGACACAAGACATTAAATATAAAGGTTTCCTTTTCCAGGTGTCAGGTCAGGCAAAAGAAAGTTTAAAAAGTATACATCTATAGAAAGGTAAATGCAAATTTCAAGATTGCATTGAGATAAGTATTTCATATTTAGTGGTTTAGGAAAGGCAAAGCATCAATTAGATTAGGCCTGTAGCAAAATTAATCTTAAGAAATAACAGTACAATCAGAAAGATAACATTGTCTTATTAATCTGGAGAACATACATTCAGCTTTTCCTGTTTCATTGGAAAGAAAATAATTTAAATTTTCAACTCAGTGGCAGCCATAAATGTCAGTAGCTTAGCACCTCACAGATTTTAGAGTTAATATCTCTCTGCTTTTTTCATTGTTGCATCATGCCATAGAGGGTTTGTTAGTACCATTCAATAGCATAAAATCATAGAATCACAGGAAGATGGAAAAATATCTCAGAAGTTCATTTGGTAGTGTTCATGCACAAAAGAAAGACCTTTTCTTTAATATCTTTAATGCTGGAGAGATCCCTCAGGCTTTCCAGACATCCAGTTTCAGTGTTCAGTTTCACTGGAAACTTCTAAAAATTTCTGCCAAATATTTTTCCTTTCTGCAGTTTGAGGCCTTTGTTTCTAGTCCTGGGCATAATGAATATATTATTATTTCTCTTTGAACCAGCCTTCTGTCATTTATCTTAATTTTATTTTGTCTTCTCTAGCTTTAAATATATCGAAATGTTCTTAATTTTTCCCCACACTCTAGAAATTTTTAATTACGTAACTGATTAAAAGAATAACCACAATGTTAAAACTGAAGTAGAAACATGCCAAAGAGCAAGGTAGACTTCACTCTCTCTGACTAAACAATGAAAGACAAACCATGAGTCATTATTGGTTCACTCCATGCACTCTCTAGAAATAGTTTAAAATAGATTGACCAAGGGTACAACATCTCCTTCCAGCACATTGGGATTACCTACCGACCTATTTGGTGTTGTTATGCCAATGTGTTATGCCATGTCTTTGGACTGTCCATACTATCCTCATCCTTATCTCTACACCATTGAAATGAGAGAGGAGGGCAGAGGGGAATTCACGAATCTGACTCCAATTTTGAGTATTATGGACCTAAAAGAATTTGGACAGGTCTTTGAATTATTTTCAACCTCAAAATGTTGGAGTTGCCAATGTCCATGTAGTGACAGCCTACAAAGAAAGCTCTATCAAGTGTTTTACACTTTTTGAGATACCTCTGTCATTCTGATTGCATGTCCAGAAAAGATTTAGCAGCAAGGAGGGAAGCCATCCTCCTCTCATCCCATTACCAATATCTACTAATGATTACAAAATCCATGTCCCACAGTCTCCATGCAGATCCTCTTCCTACACTAATATCATTCTGGTATCCAACTCTTATACTAAAGTATGCAGACTTTTACAGATCTAGTGATGTATTCATCATCTCTTTGTAAATTCTTTGCACTCCTTAGAAATAAAGCAGCTGACAGCAAACTGAAGCAAAACTGACAAAGGCATTGGACCCATGTGTGCCCTTTTCTATTACTAGAGAGTTCTTCTAATGCAGCTAAGATAGGCCAATGAATTTTTTTCTTTGATTTCCGGCTAGCACACTTGATATCTAGCACACTACAGGTTTGCTTTTTGTTTTATTCCCCTGGTATAAACTTGGGATAGCACTTAAAACAAAAGGTGATTGACCAGCATGAAAACAGGGCAACTTTGTCTCATGGCATTAAAAGTATCTCTTGTCCCTTCACTCCCTTCTCTATTGAACATTAAGTAACAGACAATTAGTTAATTAATCACTATTACAATTTACAAGTTTGGGGTGGTTTTTTTCTTTTATAGTAACTCAGTAAGTGTGTGAGGGTTTTAAACCAAGGAACTCTTTCTTACCCAGGGCTATATTTCTGCATTCACAATCTTGGTAAGAAATCAATTGACTCTGATCTTTGAGAGTAACTGAACAATTATTCTGAACACTTTCATGAACAGCCAGACTCAGCCTGCTGTGAGCGTGCTCACAAGACATACATACACGTGGCATGGGAACCACATCCACTTGCCTTGCAATGAGTAGAGCAAAAGTTATGACCAAGAGGGGAGGCTTCTGTTTTTTGTCAAGCAGATTCAGTACACATCCTCACTGCAGAGATCTAGCACATGGCACCACAAAAGATGCAGTTATCTAACAACTGAACTGTGGAGGCCTAAATGGGTCATTTTCCTGATTTTTGTAATGTGCTCCAAAATTTGTAGTTCATTAAACACTCAGCTTGGGTTTAATGTAGAAGGTTAGAGGCACCAACCATACATAACCTTGCACAACAGTTGCTTAGAAATCATTCCAGCATGTGTTTTCATAGCATGAGTCTCTGAAAAAAAAAATATAATTCAATTTCTCTACAAGAAGGGTAACAAGGCTCAAGAAAGGTTTAGATACCAGTCTTACAAGGAAAGGCTGAGGGAGCTGGGTTCGTTTAGCCTCAAGAAGAGGCTGAGGGAAACCTCATTGCTCTCTACAACTGCCAGGTTGGAGTCAGATGAGGGCTGATCTCTTCTACTGTGCCTGCAATAAGAAGACCAGAGGAAATGGCCTTCAGAAAAGGGGAGACTCATATTAGGAATTAGAAAATGTTTTTTCACTCTTAGGGCAGTCAGCCATTGGAACAGGTTGCCCAGGAAGGTGGTGGAGTCACCATCCCTGGAGATGTTTTAGAGGCATCTGGATCAGGTGCTAGGTGATGTGGTTTAGCAATTCAGGGCTTACAGTGATAGTGCCCAGTGAATGGTTGGGCTGGATCCTAAAGGCTTCTTGCTATCTAGGTGATTCTATGATTTTATAAAAGACTGCAATCATTCAGTTTTAAGGCTAATATTGGAGACAGCAGAAACAACAAGTGGAACTTCACTGATATCTTTGCAAATAAACTAATTTCCATGATGAGAAAAGAGCCTAGGACTTAGCTAGAAAAATATGAGCAACTAATAAAAGAGACTTGAGGAAGTTTAAGTGTTTTACTATGTAAGTACGCCCTGTCCTTAATTTATCTGTCTGACTTCAGCTTTATTTATTTCCATTTCTTAGACTGATAAACCTTTCTGCATTTAAGAAAGTTACACCACTTTTTCTGCACAATAACTCTTACAGGGTTCCAATTTTCTTATGCTGTACAGGGCTACAGGAGTTAAAAATTCACTAAAAATAGCAAAAGTACTGAGTAGTTTTAATGCTATAGAAATATATTATGGCCTTTTTTTTCCTTAACAAGATGAACTTTTGCTTCCCTTTAAGAACCCAAATATTCACATGTGATCTCAAGTAGAAATAGTAAGTGTTGTCATACTTTTAATTATATGAGCAATATGAGGAAAGATGTAGAGGTAGACCTCCATTAGTCTGTTGCTTCTCTTTCTAACATTAAAAATTATTTAGAGAAATAAATACTATGATCTATCATTCAATCTAGAAAAGATCCTACAAATGTAAAGTGGAGTAGAATGCCTACAGTAGGCACACCAAAATACCTGTAAAAAATGCTTTAAAAAGATAATAAATTCTAAAATACTTGTCCATAGATACAATAATGAACCTCAGCACACTAACATGCTAGTTACCCAGACTGAAGACTAAGAACTTAATGTGACATGAACTCTCCTTAAAGGAATGTATGTGAGTCTCATAGAACACAGTAAATAAATTAAATTAAATATTCTTGAGAATACTTTGCCTATAATTTCACCATTTAATTCTCTCAATTATTATGTCTCATTTACCTCAACCGTCAGAATTGTACTTTCCAACTGTCAGAGATCTCCACTTTCTATAGAAGTTTTCACTATGGCAAAAGCTCAGTTGATTGAAATTAGCAGTTTCCTGGATTATTTTGCTTCACTGACTATTCATAGTTTTAGAAAATAATGTATTTTACAGTATACTGTTATTAAGCTTCAAAGAAATAAAACATTAAGCTGACTAAACTGATAAATTTTTGGCAATTTTATACAGCACAGAATCATTATGCTTATTTTTCTTGCTAACTACAAATGATAATTATGTTTCAAGTCTCCATAAAAATCTATGACAACAAATAATTCTGCAGTCATCCAGCTAGCACATCGATAAACTAGTTTCATTATAGTACCACCAACTACAAAAGCCATAATAAGAAAATACAGTATATTTGCCAATGTCACAAATGAGATTATATAGCAGTCTTTTTTGTAATGCAAAAGACTTTTTTTTTCTATTTGATCTATAAGTTAATTTTACCTTTCAGTTTACAAGTTTTCTGTACATAATGACTGCAAGAGAAGTAAACATTATTAAATTACCTCTAACGCTGTGAGCAGAATGCGGGAAAAGGTTATTACCTACTTATTAATCCTGAGTTATGCAATCACAAGATAACAGAAATATAGTTTATGTTTTGAATTAGATAATGGATAATCCACTAATGTTCTGATGGGACATTTGCCTATGAATGGTGACTAATGTACTAAAAGTTACCCATCTGGAGTATGCATACTGCAAGAGTTTTAATTATAAGAATAATGCACTTATTCATATTTGTTGGTACAATATCAGCTAAAACAGAAAACTTAAATATTCCTGAAAAAATATGCACAAGCACAGCACTAGAAAAGATTTAATACTTAGCAGATGGCTAGTTCTGCAGAGATGCTTTAACAGATGGTTGGCATAAAGGTCTGAAAAAACATTTACTAGAGTCTGGAAGTCTGAAAGTTATGATCTTACCAAACATGACTCCTTCTCTATTCCCATGAAGGTAATGTGTGGCATCACACTGTTGCAAGTAAATAATATTTTTTTATCTCATATCTAAGGGCAACCATCATTACCACTTTCTAAAACCTAGCACAAGAGTTTAAAAACCCATAGCTTCCTTATAACTTGTTGTTGTTTGGTTCATTTCTTATGACTAGTGAAAGTATGTGTGCCTGTGCATAAACTTGACAGCAAACTTTTCCTCCTAAATTTTGAGAATCCTCCTGACTATGAAATGGACATGGCACTCGGACGGCAGGTATCAACTCAAAAGAAACACCACACACTTCTGGGGTGCTTTATTGAGTAACTCCATTGTCAAAGCTGCTCCAGTGTAGGGTAGAAGATGATAACCCTTGACATCCCTGAAGATGAAATGGCTTGAGATTATTAGATCTTTTGTCAATTCTACCATCCTTATGAAAACTTTTTTTTTTTTTTAAGGAGAAAACATAAAATTTAAATACAAACCCATAATTTTTTTTACATTTTATGATTGCACATAATTTCCATTGACTCATAAAAAAACAAACAAACAAAGACTCAGTGATAGCTGATGATGTGAAATTCCTGCTGAAGCTTGCTATATACTCTCAAAAATCACCACAGAGATTAACAGAGAGGTAAGCTGTCTTCAATACAGCTGAATTTGACACCTCTTGCCACAGAGAGAAATCCGTAAAGCAAATGGAAGATTCTTTACCAAAATGAAACAGTGTCTATCAGTAAGAATGAGTTTTAGTCTATTTATTCCAAAGATAGTAGGATAAAATTTTAGTTATATGGTCATTTGAGACGTCCAGTTTTTAAAAATCAGCTCAAACACAATGATTTCCTGATTTTGCTTCCCAGTTGTGTCTATGAACAACCTCTCACTCCAAGAAAAACATGTATTATTTTTTATTCCTAACCATTGGAATTTGCATGTATTCTATGTCCTGCCTCATCTCCAGATGTCATAAACTTTAAGAGTTTTTCGGACACTGTCCCTCATTCTTTTGGGAAACAGAGGCATTATCAGTGCAAAAGAGATCTGACCAACCTAAGCAGTTGAGGATGTCCCTGCTTATTACTAGGGATGTTGGACTAGATGACCTAAAAAGGTTCCTTGCAGTGCAAATCATTCTATGATTCTGTGACTGAAACTGATTTCAGTAGTTTTCATTAACAAGTTAACCAAAAGAAGGTAAACTGTGTGATAGGTGGAGGACTGTTGAAAACTATTAAGTATTAAATCCAAACAAGTAGAACTCTTGCATATTCAGTAATGAAAAGCATAAAGAGGGCCAAATTCATTACATGATTTAGGTACAAATATCTAGGTGACCTCACATGATTAATCCAATTATATATGAATGTATTAATAAATTGTAATAAGTTCTCTCACATAGTTCATTATAAACAGATGCAGGCATGATGGTGGCAAACTTAATTATGTTATAGACTATTTTAATTTACAGGTTATCATAGAAAAAGAAGGCTTTAAAGAATTATCTACATTTACCAGATAAATTTAAATTATAATAATTAAAGTAAAATCTATATTAGATACTTGACAGCTACATTTTCACATTGCATTGTTAAATCAGTTATTTTTCACAGTAACAGCTTTAGTCTTCTCAGAAATTGAAATCGTGTGTTAGTATTGAATTTTACATTTAGCCCTTGTTTATTTTGATTACTTAGTGAAAGTGAAAGATTCCTTTCACTTACAAAATCATGAAGTAGCTACTCTTAATATTGTACAGTAATAAATACTGTTCAATTGTGAAAATATTTCACAAAGGGAAAACATTTCACAAAGGGATGGATCTTCACTGATTTTGTGTCTCCAAACTAGCCTTGAGTATCATCCCATTTTACACAAAATATTTTAGGCAGGTGAGATGAATTGAGGGTATCTATCATTTTCACTATGGAGATATCCTAGATTGTCACTTAGATCAGATATCTTTGCTTAGAGGTGAGCAAAACGGACAGGAGACTGATGCAAAATGTGAACAACAGTATGAAGACACAGCGGTAGGAAACAATTTTTAAGGAAATAGAGAGGTTAGAAAGTGGAAAAGCTAACAACATTGCATTTCTACATATATGAACACCTGCATGATACAAATAATTTAAATAAAAAATACCAATGCAATTTCAGAGCTACACAGCCCCAAAAAGTCCTGCCTGAAAAAAAATCCTATGATCTTAAAGTATCTCTTAAGTTTTTTTTCCACCAAGTCCAAAAATGCTAGCACCCAGAGAGATATTAGAGTGTTACATCACAACTCCCAGATCCAATTTCCTGGCGTTCTCATTCCCAGTGAGTGCTGCTGCACTGCAGCATTATTTCCATAGAAATTTGCACATAAGCATGCTTACATTTCTAAATATCAGTATTTCTGCTGACTTGGTAGTTAAGCTTGTGCTAAAGTGTTTTAGAGTGTATCCATTTAAAAGATTCTTTATGTCTATAAGAAGACCCTCTTTGCTACTTTAACTTCCTGAGTTGTAAAGTCAAAGAATGTTTATTACTTGGTATATAAATGCTTGAGAAAACAGTTTTACCTCTATGCTGATCATTCTTGTGTATTGACTGATAAGTGTTTCACTCAACTTTTAGCACGTATTCTCCTTCAGCATATGACTCCTATGCTGGTATTTTTTAATCTGTGGAAATAGCCGTGGCAATTAATTAGAAAGTAACTCCTTGTTTATGTACCGAACATATATAATGAGAAAACATAATTGCAATATAACAGAACCATTATAAAAATCAAATTTACTATTACTTTATTTCACTAAGAAAGATTATATAGTAGTAGAAAATATTGTATCTTTTATGATAAAAAACTACCACCATTACATCTCAAACTTATTTCATTTGATCATGTCAAAGTGCTTCATGAACAATTAATTAAGTTTTACAGCAGGTCTCAAAGGTACATTAGGCAGAGTAAAATAATTAATCCTTCTGTTCTTTTCTGTCAGGTCCATTAGGATTTGATTTTGAGTTTAACTGTCCTTGTTATTGTCTGCTACTGCAAACAAATGCATAGCTCTTCAGCTTTCCACCTGCCAGATCTGAGGAAGGGATTTTCCCTCATAAGCCATCACATATGTTATATGCCACAAGCTTTTCCAGAGAGAAATACACACGAAGTAGAGAATGTTCTTCTGCTCCACAGTATGTTTATTTTTTCTTATATATTTGTGCGACATACTGGAATGTATTGTCATGATTGCAGAATACATTTATAACAGGATTATTGAACTGCATGCACCCTAAGCAAAATTTCTTTCTTTCTTTCTTTCTTTTTTCTGATTGAATTGAAATTACAGTCAGAAATATTCTAATTTGGAAAAATTGCTTCAGAATTTCCGCAGTCCTCAGCTCATTTTCCTCTCATCATCAAAACTTCAAATAATTAATTTTGCTACTAATTAAGGTATCTTTCACTAAGAAAAGTAGTGTATTACAGGAGACCAGGGCTGTGTGCATCATAGAAAGTACAGTTCAGGCAGAAACATATAAACCATTTCTTGTAAGTGTCATTTTGCTATATGAAATGCTCACTTTCTATCTTTTTGTTTCAAGGCAAAGACAGACATTTCTTAATAACTTCTACAGAATTAGCAAGCTTTATGGAAAATGTTAATCTATTAATATTTTTGTAGAAAATAATTTTCAGCTGAATAATATGTTTGATATAAATGTTTCTGTCCAAAACTATATCTGATGTTTTACATGCAGAAGAATGCATAGATAACTGATTAAGGATCAAGAAAATAAGCTCAAAATTGTACTGCATGGATCTTGGTCTTTGTGGAACCAGCTACACTTCTGGCTGGATTCTGGAAATAGATCTCTACCGTTCTACAACTCACATTTCAGTAGTGCTGAAAACCCAAAATTTATAAATGGATGGGGAGAAAAAGGAGCTATTCCTGAACACTCTATTCTGTCTAATCCCTTCAGAAGAGATAATGGAATTAAGAAAACTAATACATGTGTTTGATAAGAACTTTGCTTTTACTTCATTCTGCTGAGACTAAAAAAATTCTTTTGTAATATTCCACAGTAAACAGTTTCAATATTTTGAAGCACCATTCAGCCACCAAATTTCAATTGCTCTACAAATGTTTATTACAAGAAAGATGCCAATGTAACAATCTCACAAATGTTATTTTTTAGATAACTGTCATAGATCATAAATGAATCATAAAAAAATCATCATCCTGAAAGCTAAATTTTATATTTGCAAGGTAAATGGTGAATTACTCAAAGCGGTATTTGGCAATCGACTTTCTTCATACCTTTTCTAAACAACTTTGAGTATCACTTTCCTGAAGGTGAAAAAAGTCAAGCAAATCAAAACAATTTTTCCAGCATAAATGACAATTATTTTGTTAAAAGGCAAAAATATAAATAAGGTATTTATGATGCTCAGGGAAATCACAAATATTCTTTGAAGAACACACGTTCTCCCTTCAATGAAACAAGTAGTTGCCACCATTGGCAATACTTCAACAGCTCATAGCTTGGTCTCATGGATCAGGCTCAAGGATCAGGCTTTCCTTCCGTCCTGCTTCCCATAGTACTTCAATATTCCACCCTCACTCTTTTGCCACCAAACTGCCAGATTAAAACACCACTCCCTTAGCAAATGCCCTGTCTCTTGCCAGCCATGTAAATACCAAGAGATCTCCTGCAAACATCTGTACAAAGGCACCCACCTGAGCTGCACTCAGAGCCACTCAGATTGCTAACTCTGTGAAAAACCTCACCTCACATTTCACAGAAGTTCACATAGCTAGCTCGAGTATTAATTCATGTAGCACCCGCTCACACAGTTAATGGCATTTACACCACGGTCTGGGAACTTCTTTAAAAAAGAAACCAAAACACACAAACAAAAGAACCCACCACAAAAACAACAGATAAACCAAACAGGCTGGTTTTAGCCCAATTTAATTTAGTCATAGCGTGGACGTAATACTAATGGCTTTGAACATTTTATAGTCTGACAGTTGGACAGGCTCAAATGGAGCAGTGGATCACATGGCCAGTGGTGCTGTGCTGTGTGCATCATTTTGCCATCACTCATCCCCCCAGCTACATTTTGTTCTGCTTCAAGTATCCAACCAAAAAACATAAATTATGAGCCTTTTGGGAAATGCCTCTCTTACCTCACAAAAATAGATGTCTCTGGATCTGGGAATTATATGCATTTGCAAAAGGCTTCTTCATGCATTCTTTCTGAAGTTGCAGTAGTGGCAGAAGTTTATTAATTTGCTTAACTAGTCCTAAATTTTAAAATATACTTATTTTCAGTGGAAAGACATAGTTTCCCTTCCAGTCTCTACTTAGTTAGAAAACATTTCATGATATGCTTAAAAGAAAATGAGAGGTAAGCATATCTATAGCGTATATCCATTGTTTGTTCTCATAGCCTCATGTTTAAATATTAATTTTATAGTCTTAAATCCATTTGCTCCAAAGTTTCCCTTGTTGCATTCTTTATTCCACATTGAGCTGAAGTGGGTAAACTAAATATTTTCCAAATAAAAAATTAATCATTGAATTTACCTTCAGGTCCTGCTGAAGCCAGCTATGTGCTTCCTGGCTATGCTACACTTCTAGCTAACTTTCATATGCATACTAACAAGGTCTGGCAAAGCATGAACGACTCCCAGTGAATGCAGTTGTGCAGAGCCATTGTTGTTCAGTCAATAATGAGGGCAAGGGAGCAGGAAGTAGAAGGAAAAAGGTTAGGGCAGTAGGAGACATTTTTCCAGTAACTAAATTTACAACAACTTTTAAAAAGCAAAAGATGAAATGAAGAGCAGCAGAGGCTGTTCCTTCTTCGCCAGAAGTCCTCTGACTCTGCTGAATCACATGGAGCATAACTGCTGCCCTTTAACTCCTCACATTGAGCCTGAGTAGAACTGAGGTGAGTCATTCCCTGCTTTATACAGCAACTGTAACACAAAATTAATTTCCCCATGCAGAGCTTCGACCTTCAAAGTCTGTTCTAGCTATTAGAAAGCACTGTCTCCTTTTATGCCACCTGATATATGACTGAAGATTTTTCAACACGTCCTGCAACACATACCTATTAATATACCTGTTTTACAATCTTATCCATATATGTGAGCACCCATTCAGTGACAATTCTTACAACTTCATGTATAGATTCAATATAATGCCTATCCATAATTCTCCTAGACACATGCTGAACATACTGTGATATTGAACTTGATTAGCAGAAATTTGTCAATTAAGAAAAAAAATCCCAGAATTGTTTATTATGACAGTAGAAGACAGGTTTTAATTCCAATAGAAATATTATCATAAGGCTATAAACCTTTATTCAAAGCTGTGCAAAAAAAGGAATATTACTTATTGTACCAGTATAAGACTGAAAACATGCAAGGTTTTAGTTACCACCATTGGCAATACTTCAGTCACTTGTAGCTTTGTCTCATGGATCAGCCTGAAGGATCAGAATTTAATCACAGGGCTAAAATTATTATAGTGTGGCATTTCTACAAAGAAAGAGATTTTCATCCAACAATTTAAATAATCTTAATGTTTTTCTTTTGGGTAGGGCAAACTAAGATACTATAGAATGTGCCTAGTTATATTTTAAAATAGTATCTTCCTGCAAGAGAGAAAACACTGATCTATATTTTGGCCTATTATTTTGTCAAGGATGTAAATATAACTAAAATAATCAGAGAAATAGTTTCAATGAAATGTTTGACTGACTGTGGACACTGCCAGTGTTTATCACAATAACACACAGTCCAACAACAAGTTATCCTTTAAAAAGGCAGTGTTGGCAGCCTCCTCCCTGCACATCAGGCTCAACCATAAAGACATAGGCATGGCTTTGAGGAGATAAAGACTGGCCCTGATGTGGCATCACTGGGGCAGGGACTGACGGCCCTGGGGGTTTAAAGGGGTGCTGGTGGAAGGATGGTCCAGGTCTGAGCACAGTGGATGGAGGGCAGGGAAGGTTTGGAACAGCAAGAATTAGCAGTACCCTCAGGGTCCTGACAACCTCAGTGCTGGGCACTATTTTCCATGCAAAATCACAACCAGTTATTGCAGCTCTTCCTTCTGGCCTTTGGTACAATGGACAGCACCTACAATAGCAGCAATTGTATATGACTCAAATGTGGAGGAATTTTCCACAGGAAACAAATGCCTGTGACTATATATTCAGATCTATTCTTGATTTATGGCAGTACAAACATATTCCTACTGGTTAGGAATTTTTAAAATGTAAAGTTAAAAAAACACAAAGCAACCTTTTGCAGGACAAATCCAGACTCAGTTAAAAATTTCTCAGTTCTCACACCTTTTACAACAGAAATTACTGAAAAAACAGGTAGTGTAACAACTTTCCACATAATTCTGTATCATGAGGAGAAGGAAACATTCCTCTTTTTCAATTCACACAATCACAGTACCAATTTTTTTCCCACTTAGCTGTCAGAATGCACGTAGTGAAAAGAATAGGATTATACGAATACCTTAACCACTTCACTATTTTTGGGCATAAAATTGTAGTATTTAATTTATCTTGTTTATAAATCGGGTTCATTTTCAGATGAACATTTCTGTCTCCTCTTCCCCAATACTTTCTCACTCCAGTTTTCATGCAATTTAAATGAGACTCAAGGATGGATTTCTTGATTAGCTTATGCAAAAGCTGCATGCAGTGTTCTGCATTGCTTATTGCTAGTTGAGGGATGGAACAAAAACAAATAAATATGCACCTCTCACTAAAGCTAAAAATAAAATATATCTTTTTGCAGTTGAGTTGGTGAGTCTCATTTAGAGTTATGAGACTTCCCTCCCTCCTCAGCAGTATTTGGGTATTTGCTTACCATGGATTGCCTGCCTTGCCTGTACACTGCATGATAATGTTCCATGGGCCAGTTTTAGGACACCTAATCAAACAACTTAGGTCGAAAAGCATTTAGAGAGATTATCCTCCTACAATACCCTCAGACATGGTTATTAGAATGATGTGTGGACTTAAACTCACCCATAAAAGGACCCAGTGATCTCTCGAACATTATGGGTAGTTTCATTCCAAATCTGGGCTCCTCCACTGATCCTTTGAAGAAAGTTATTCTCTATTTTCACCACTATACTAAACCATCAAGACCCTCAAGTATAAACTAAGTATGCCAAATCACAGAAAGTGGTTTTTAAAAAAACGTAAATACATTTTCATCTTCTGTCTTATATATCAGTAATGTGTGGTATCTTCTCCCATCACGGCCTGACCATAATCAAATTGACATGTCATAAACCTGGACTGATTTGAAGGAAAAAAAAACAAACCAACATTTCTCTCAACTAGAAGTAGTTCTTCTTAATGACAAATGGTAAATTTTTCCACCAAATTTCCAAACTGACTTTTCCAAAACTATTTACATTTTTTTAGTACTAAGAATTTTCTTGTTATGAAGGAAATAAGAAAAATTCCTGTTCATCCATATTCTCTTATACGTTTCTAGTGCAGACTTAAGTGAAAACACAGATCTACTGCTCAAGTAATCACTTTGAAAAAACGTGTTCTCATAAATCATTCTAAAATTATATTTCTTTCACTAAGAGATTATACAAATAGCAAATCTGTATTTTGTGACAGCAGTTCCTGAAAAAATACTAACTTAAATCAAGCTAGTACAGTCTAAAATACACAAATTACACTAACCTTTTATTTCAAAGTGCCAATGACTACAAAAATTCGCATAAATTTATGGTATTGAAAACAGAGTTCCTTGGCACTGTCAAGAACAACCACCATAGACCTACATTCATTTGACTGGATTAAGAAAATGCTGCTAGCAACTGAATGAACTTCTTTTAAAATTATCCTCTGGGAATTTGTAGATCCAGCCACCTGAAAAGCCCTAATTGCAAACATCACATGTATCTGCTGCTCAACCTATATATCACAGCAAAACTGAAAATTATTAGGAGAGACAGAGAACCCAACAGCCTTGCATGGTGATAGTTTTGTAGGAAGTAGCAAGGCATGAATCTCACAAAAAAAGTCTCTGTCACAATTGAATTGTTGGTAAGAATAGATGTTACAAGGCAAGATCTCCTTCTGTCCTATTCCCACATCCCTTTCTTTTTCACTTAACCACTCCATCTTAACCACTCCATCTTCACCACTCTTCTCCCCAGCTACCTTTTATTTAATGCTACTGACTGTCCACTCTGAAATGCCCATCACTGAGCTATAGGATGATATGGCTATAAGAAGAGCTGGTAAATATAAAGATGTACAGAGAGAATTGAAGAGCAGCTGCTTTTGCTGTAGCAAAACCCTCTTGAAATGTATTATAATATACTATTCTTATCTTTAAAAATAGGCCAACTTTCATTTCAAAACAGATCTCAAAACTTCAGAATCAAGACATAATTGTCTAAAACCTACTTGAGTTTCTGGAGGCATAAAACCTGGACATGTTAAAGAAAGCAAAGTGATGAAGAGTGGCTCTGAGAGATTCTGCTTTCTCTCTTGAATAAACTGACAAAACTAGATCATTTTTCTGAGTCAGTTTTCCTTAAATTCCAGTGGTCAAAATCTCGCTTTCTTAAGACTGTCAATAAAGTAATCTGTTCTATATTTTTACTAATGTAACAAAGAACACACAACCCAGTAGTTTACATCAGCTAAGGACCAAATCCCACATTCTCTCACTCTGCTAACCAGAAAATAAGTCTATTATGTAGAAATGAAACCCATTTTTCCACAGAAACACAAGAAAAAATTTTAAAACAGATTCAGTGAGCTAAGTAAATGCAACCAAACATCCCCTAACAACAAACATGAGACATCTCTCAAAGATCCATATTGAAGTGTCACAAAAAGTTTAAGTTAAATGCTTGTGCAAGAAAAAAGACCTCAAGAATGTTATGAAGTTTAACAAATCTTGTCAATTCAAAATTAAAATAAGTTCCTTAAGTGAAGTAAGAGCACTGTGCATTTTGTACTTTTCTAGAGAACTGGAATGGGTTTAAGTTTTGATATAAGAGCTGATCCCAAGCAAAGTTTGGAGTCAAATGCAGCAAAAGCCCTCCACCACCACATAGTTTTCCAGCTCTGGTACAATAATCTTCTAGAAGATCCACTCTCCACAGAGGTTACTGCAGTTGCTGGCACATCCTCACTTTCCAGGGAGCAATAAAGCACTGTCTGCCGTGTTTGCTAAAACCTCTCATAGCTGTCATAAAAGAAAACCAAGAAAACGTAGAAATCTTTTATCTCTGACAGATTTTTAAGCTACATCAACAAATGATTGTGGAATATCAATTTCATGAGCACCACAACAGAGATTCAAAAAGGCACTGTAGAGAAAGTAAAGCATATACCTGCTCTGATTGAACCAGGTTCATTTTGAGATATGGAACCGTTTCTCTTATTTTTTAGGAAAAGAAATAGATTCAGTAAATTCAGTCTTGAGTCTCTCATGCATCTGTCTCTTTTAAGGTTGAGCCTTAAATTACTGTCACTTTTACAGAGCATAGATCTAAGGCCAACTGAATGTTTGATTGGGCTTTCTCTCTATCATGGGAACACAGGAATATTACACCTTTGCAATTAAAATCTTTGAGAGAATTTCTACACAGACACTTCAGTTATAGATGACAGAAGACAAATTGCTGAAACTGTGCCTGAAATGAACATTACTTCCAGAATAATAGCAATGGTAATTCTCCCTACCTCATACTTTCTGGGATCAGATCTAGCACAAACCAAGCTCTTGTTTCTACTGAGCTGGCGCATGAGATACCCACTTGAATGTACCTTGTGTCACCGTGCACTGGCTGGGGGTCTGATTTATAGCTTCATATGTAGTTTTCCACAGTTTGACACCTGACATGCTACAGCATCCAAATGATTGACTCAGATTTACAGAATCTCGAGATAAGATATTATAGCATTGTTCAAATGCATGTAAAAGTAAAGCATCTTTAGGTAGGTTTGCATGAAGATCCCTACAGGGCAAGTGGATACATCATATCCCTAGTAGATTTCATTAATTCCCAATTTTTTGAAGTATGTCTTTTATCTTCTTATCCAGACAGAATTTTATCTCTGCTGCCAAATCCCAGCAGCTGTATTCCTGCAGTTTCATAGTTCTCTTGGGTGTTTTGACAGCCTTGTCGAGTCTGTTCTCACAGACAAGGATGTTTCTAGCCACAGTGGGAGCTGGCAGTTACCTCAGTTGTGGCAGTGAAAACCAATATGTGTTGGAAGGAGGGTCCTGAGCTGCACCTTTCACAGTCAAGTGTATTAAACTGTAAGTAATGGCAACTGAGTATAATACTCCTGGCGCTGGACTGCTCCAGCTAAAGCCTGAACACATGATCTTCCTCATTTTTACTGTTACAGGGATAGTAATCCCAGGTGGAGAAGGGAGGAAGAGCTACCCAGACACATACAGTCTAGTCTGATGCAAGACCAGAGCTCATAACTCAAAGCCTTACTTTCATGCCTAAAGAGTGGATGCTTCTGATTCACAAGGTTACTGTGAATGTTACAGCCATGTTTCTGTAATTAGGAACAACATATGTTTCTCAGGTTTCTAAAAGTCAGTTATATGCTAAAGAAACTTGGGAAGATTTACTTGACATATGTACAGTCATTTGTTCAAAGACCTCAAAAGTATTTAAAAATATTTCAGGTCTCCAGGGTGTGGACTCTTAAATACAAGGAACCCCATCAAAGTATTTGGTATGAGAAAAATAAATAGAAATTCAGATCAGGTATTTTTCTTCTATGTTTGTTTGGGGTAAAAAATGTTAAGGTTTGAGATTCTATGTTCAGTAAATGAAAAAATATTTGCCTAAAACTACTGAGAAAGGGAGGTGTATGTTTTTCAATATTTTTTTGGTGGAACACATCAGTTTTCTCAACCTTTCATTTTGCACATTACAAGAAATATTCTTCAATATCTTCTATCTTTTTATCATCTTGTTTTAAAGAAAACCCATGGCACTTTAGTAAATTCCTATATATGTATTTACTCTACTTACATGCAGATTTCTTAATGACAGATTTGCACTTGGGCAGTTGTCATGGAAGAATTGTAGCTACTGCTGAAATATCATGATTCAATGAATGCAGCTATAACAGTGGCCAAAGCCCTGAATAAGTCCTATCTTCACTCACTCATAAAATACTAATCTTCTTTTATGTTTCTTCAGAAAAATAAAAAGAAAAAAGAAGGAAAATACCCAGATGTTAATGAGCAAGAAAGACTAACAGAATCATTAAGTGTTAATCAACCTGTATTTTTATCTAGGCACAGCAGGCTTAAGATTTTAATGCAAATTATTTGTCAACAAGACTTTAATACCACAATTGTACATGCTAATGTAAAGCCCATGAATAATTGTTCTAAGAAACACTCTGTTAGTGTTGGCTTTCCATCATCATTGCTTTTTTTTAAAAATTAATATAAAATATTTTTTCCTAATGATTGCAGCCTGTATCTATGTTTTTTACAGGAATAAGTGCTTGTGTGCCTGAATGCAGTGGTAAGTAGGGCAACAGTAGAGCTAACAGCAAGTTGCAAAAGAAAGTAAATGATGCTTGTAGCTCTGAGTTGGGTCATGCAAAGATAAAATAGATATGTATATAAGAAAATTTTGGCATTTAGGGACATGGGAGAGGAGAAATCCAGGGGATGAGGGTTCTAGAATGAGGTGATGAAAAGGAGGAGGCACAAAAATATGCAGTAAAAGTTTGAGGATGTTGCCAGGAGTCCACTGACTAAATTCTGATCTGGAGTTAGGGCTACAACATTCTCTGCCTTATTGTGTTTCAGTTGCCATGAATATGGCAGATTTCATAACTGTTTGTTCTTGTCCTGCTGATAGACCACAGTTGCATCACAGTACAACTTCACAGAGGATCATAACAAATATTGAAACATATTCCTTGATCCCTGAATATTTTCACTCTCCACCACAATTGCAGTGACTGTAATGGGTGGAAGCACTACCAAACCCAAAGATCTGCATTCTGCTGGACTCAAGGACTATGAATTCAAGTTATGAGCTTAAGTTATGGGTGAAGAGAACATATTTGTAACAATCTGTACTGAGAGGGAAACAGTAGTAGTTATTATTGGCTAAAGCATCTCTCCTGAAAATAAATGGGTTTTTTCCCACTTTCCTTTTATTTACCTTTATTGCACTAAATGCAAACACACTCCTATACACTGCTTTTCATATTGGAAGAAAATCAAGCTGAAATGTTTGGATCAAACTCTTATTTTAGCTTTATGACCATACAATTCCAATATTTCTTTTTTTTTTCCCCAACATCCTGTGTCTCAGATAAAGGCTCACTCAATAACTTTGAAACTGTGGAAATATGTTTCTGTGAAAGTGACCTAATAGCATATATTTAGATAAGACTAGTCTGGAGAAATTCAAAGATTCAAGCTTCTAATAACAAAACATTACTTTTTGTCTGGTTGAGACATAGTTATGGAGTAATATAGGGTATTAAATCTGTTTAACAGACAAAAAGTATTTCAAGTAACAACTGAAAGATGTAACTGATTTTTTACTGATCGATCAGAGGTCATGTAATTCAATGGTCGGGTGAACATATGAGTTATGTAAGGTCAAGAACAATCCAATGGCACAATGAGAAACTGAACACAGAGGGTATGGCTGAGACAATTTTTTGGCAATTAATTGCACACCAATTGCTAAACAAACTGCTTTGTTACAGGCAAAGCGACACATCCTTTAACCAATTCATATCAGTTCAAAGAATTATCACAATTTTTTGTTCTCCCTCTAATATTACAACTCTGAAATATTTTTTTAAAAAATAAATGTATCCCTTTTTTAATATATTTTTCAAGATCCCTTGGATTTCTTCATGGAATTAAGAGTGGAGTAAACATCCCTATTCTGCAATGAATCAACATCTTCCAAATGGAACACCAGCTAATTACAGGTCTCTCATTTTTAGGACATATTATAGCTCCCAGCAAGCACTTGGAGGAAAAAAATAAGGAAACAAAAGATGCTTGCTACTGAAGTTGTGTACAGACTACAAACATGTTTTCTTATCAACTTTACGTATTTTATCCTGTTCTGCAGAAAAATGAGTTTTAGATAGAGGTGGAGTTAATCATTAACTCCAACGACAGAACGGGAAAAAGGTCAGTGATTATGCCATTAACAAGACTTCCTTAAAAAAAAAAATAAAATCACTGACTGTAGTCCTTGTCTGCATTTGCAGTACAATCATTGCGGCAGCAGGTTCACTGCAGCTGTGGTTAAGTCACTGTCAGCAACAATAATCTCATTGTGTTAGAAAAGATATAAAAAGGGGAGCATGGAAAGAGAAAATTAATAAAGAAGAAATTTAAAATATAAACACTAGCACAATGATTTGCAATGAACATCATTATTTGAAGAGAAGTAGGGGTTTATTGTCTTGTAAATACAACAAAAAGCCTCCAGCTCATGTGAATCACTTGTTAATGGGACTATTGTGCCATTGTAAATTACTGTAAAGTAACATTATCACATGCATCATCCAAGCCATTTTCTAACCATTCATCAGCATTAACTGCCATTGTGAAAAGACAGTTTCCTGTGTTTAGAAGCTATCTTTATAGATACATACAAACTCCAGGAATTTCAGTTCAGATGTTCATAGAGTATCCCCTTGTCTCTACACCATTGTTGGAACAGAAATTATGTCCTAAATGGTGAACCAGAAATAAAACAATAGAGCAAACTAAACCAAAGGTGTCCAATAGCTAGAATTACTGAACACCACCACCAAAAAATAAAACCAACCAAAAAAAGAAAATAAAACCCAGAAAATGAAAAACAACCCGTGATGCAGTTAGTTCTCTGCTTGAAATATGCTTGAAATGTACAAGCCAATTTCTTCTCAAATATTTGTAAGGAGATAGATATATATGTGTGACTGGATTGAAGAAAAGGGAATTTATCATTTAATAGATGATAACATTTTGCTTGTTTTTATTTCTTAATTAGAGAAAGAAGTGAATGAATGTTCAGTGACAGACATACAAGCATTAGAAATGCCCTAACAGCATCAAGTGGTCTGGTCTGCCTAGAGGAGTCTCCACGGGAGATGCTATTCATGAAAGCTACACAAACCTGACCATCTCCCAAGCCCCTCAAAGTGGACACTATCCTTGGACCACCAGCCATTGGATTAAGGGTCTTGGAAAACACGCAGTTTTCTAAGTCTTAGTTATATATTTATAATTCTGGAGTTGGAGTAAAAAAATCAATTTTTTAATCTGTTGATATTTCCAGCATTTCACCATGCACTGCCTAAAACCACACCTTTAAAAAAATGTTTCAAGCTAATATTGTATTTCCTTGAGCTAGTTCTGGTACAATAACATCGTGTGAGTGAGGATTCTGTGTTTACATAATCTAGTAACTTCATGATTTTGCAAAAGTTTTAATGTCCCCAAATTGAATCTGTTTTAATAGTAATTGGCTAGTAATCAGTAGGTGATCTCCCTGTCTTAATCTCAACCCATGACCTTTTCACCCTATCTTGTACCTCTGATTAGGAGAAGGAGTGATAGAGCAGTTGGGCAGGCACCTGGAAGATAGTCGAGGTTAACTCACCATATATGTGTTCATATCTCTGGAGATAAACTGAGTTCCCTCTGGATATAAGCAGGAGCTCCTTATCCAAACATTTTCCCATTGAAGCATATACCTTTGACCATTACATTTTCCAGAGTCAAATGCTCAATTATTTGTGAAGAGACGTTAGTAATGTCATTCAATGTTGTTCCCTGTGAACTCTTAACAGTCTAACAGGAATTAGAGAAGACCTGTAAAAACAGACAGATATTTCCCATATAGATATCTCCAAGATGCTTGCCAGAAATATCAACAACCTAAAAAAACTGACATGTTGAAAGTTTTAAAAGGGTACATTTTTCTTATTCTTTGTCCCATGAATTTGATGGGATGAAAAGCTTTTTTATGTCTGTCCCACAGAATTGATTTTTCTGCATCACCTCTCATCACATATCCACTTCTTTTCCTTCTTTCAACCAAGAAAAATATATTGAAGGAACAAAAGGATTAGGAAAAAAGAAATAATAAATCACCTTATAAAATACACTTTGGATTTTTAAATTCTTGACAAAATTTCAATTTTCATTTCTTAACCAGGGAATCAACATATAATTACATTGTTCTTCCTATCACCCCAATACACCCCAAATGCTAAAGCCATACTTTCTAATACTGTAAGTCTGAGGGTATGTATTCTCAGCCTAAAGCAAAAATTGTACACAGACCACAAAATAAATTTTATTATTAGAGCAACTATGTTTTTTTTATATAAATGGAATTTCTTTTCAGCTGTGACACATCTTTAATTTTCAGTATGTTACCGTTTCTGATCAGTGGAGGTAGCATACTGCTAAGGAAGGCTCACGGTCTTTATCAAATGGATCTACCATTTGTGTAGCAGTATTTTTCAGCAAAAATAGATTTTACAGATATAGACTCAGTCTAGGCTATAAAAGCACCATTTTAAGGTTTAGTTGTTAAACAATTTCATAGTGGGTAGGTGTTACAGAACAGAAGGATAGACAGTGAACCTGTATTTTCTATCTAATTACTGTTGTCTGCTGACATTTCATTTTGAGGGAGTTATTTTGTAGGCAAATGTGAAATAATTTTCCCAGAAAAAAATTTTGATAACTAGAACAGCTAGGATGGAGTAAGAAGAGAGCAAGTGAAATTTACCTTGGCTAATGAATAGACCTTGAATCAAGGAAAATAACACAACAATTCATTTATATGGATAATTTCAGAAAGGAGCAACAAAAAGATTTTTGCAATTCTTTTAAAGATTATTTATGTATTCTGAGAAGTTTAGGCAAAATTTTTTTTAGCATAAATTTAAGAATTATTTCACCAAACCAGTTGTTAGATTTCATCTCCAGTAATGGTTTTAAGTTTCTGAGATGTTGTCAGTATATGTTCTGGTTTTAGTATTATACAGAGTGCAACATATTTTGATCAAACTTCTATTTGAAATTGCAAGGCAAACATCAAATACATTTTGAAAATATCATCTTCTAAAAGATACCCTCATGAAACCACTCATTGTGTTGGCTAGACTTGTAATCTAAGACAATTTATGTTATAGAGAGCAGCTCTGCAGAGAACAGCTGGGGGTACTGGTGGATGAAAAACTGAATATGAATGGGCAATTTGTGCTCACAGATCAGAAAGCTGATTAAATCCTGAACTGCACCAAAAGAAGCATGGTCAGCACGTCAAGGGACAAGATTCTTCCCCTCCACTCTGCTCTTGTGAGATCCCAGCTGGGGAACTGTGTTCTGTTCTGGGGGGCCCCCAAAATATGAAAGGACATGGACCTTATGAACCAAGTTCAGAGGAAGGCCACAGAGATTATCAGAGGACCAGAGCACCTTTGCTTTGAAGACAGGCTGAGAGTGTCAGAGTTTCACTGCCTGTAGAGGAGAAGGACACTAGGAGACCTTAGAGCAGCCTTACAGTACTTAAAGAGGGCCGAAAAGAATGGTAGATGAGGACTTTTTTACAAGAGTACATGATGAAAGGACAAGAGGGAATGACTATAAACTGAAAGAAGATAGGTTTAGACTAGATATTAGGAAGAAATTCTTTACTACAAGGGTATGTAGGCACTGGAACGTGTTTCCTAGAGAAGTTGTGAACTCCCATCCATGGATGTGTTCAAGATCAGATTGGATGAGGCTTTGAGTAATCTCAAAGGGAAAGGCGGCCCTATCCATGGAAGGGGAGTGGAACTAAATGAGTTTTAAAGGTCCCTTCCAATCCAAACCATTCTATGATTCTGTGATACTGGTGCTAGTAAAACAAACGGTGCCACAGAGGACCAGTTCCAGGCACTGCAGCAAAAGAATCTAATTTGTAAAATTGTTAAAATGGTCATTAATCAGTATCAGTCTTTCAGAAAATTTCTGGACATCATCTTGAATTTGAAAAAGAGAAAACAGTCACAGATGTTCAGACATGGCCAGCATGCATGTAGGTTGTTGTCCTGTGATATCCAAGTTCAACACCATTGAATGAACCTGTGTATTTGTCACTAAAATTTTCCAGCATAAGTACAGCCACTGCAGATCAGAATTTTAAATTATTTGATAATATTCATCCCTGTCAATAAGAATTAGGTACCCCAGCCTCAGAGCTTTTAGAAGCATTTCAGAAGCTTTTTTTGTATACATAGCCCAGTGAAAATATCAATGCACATTTTGTCTGGAAGTCCAGAAAAAAGAAGTCTTTATTTATTATATTTATTTCATTAGAAGAAATTTAACAAATTAAAATAAGTATTTATTTGCTTGGAAATAAAACAACGCACTCCAACTGAGCATTTTGTTCACTGTTTTGACACCCTATCTTGCTGTATGAACAGATATTCAAAACTCATCCACTGAAAGCTTTCTTACCTCTGTCTCTGCAGCACCTTATTCTGCACATTTACAGAAACAGAATGCCGCAAAATATGGATTTTCACTTTTATCCAAATCAATAGCTGTGTTTCTTCTCTACTCTGCATTTAATATGACATTCATATTAGTCCAAACCCAGGATCTTAGTCTTCACTTCTGTCCTGGTTCTGGCCAGAACAGGGTTAATTTTTGCAGCAGCCAGGAGGGGCCACAGTTAGGACTCAGATTATATTCTATGGGAGGAAAAAAAGAAACTTCATATTGCCAGAGTCAGCTCTGTTCTTCTTTCATTGACAGCAATGCCAGTTGGCATATGACAAGAGTGTACTCCATACAAATTTCTGCCCCAGGGATTGTGTACACGGGACCTCATCTGGATCTACAGGTGACTGCTCCTTATTTGAATCCCTACAGATTTTCTCCAGCACAGCTAATTCTCTCAGGCACTGGATACCTCTCTCCACGGAGTTCCACTTGCTTGGGTGCACTACTAGATCATGCCTGAGACAATACCTTTCCCTCATGATTGCCAGGAATCGCCTCCAGAGGCTGAGGGTTTCAGTCCTCTTCCCAATCCCCATGTCAATGCCCACATTCCAGGACAGGGATCCCAGTTGCTTGGCTTCAGTTGCTGCTCTTAGATCATGGGCTGCAATATCCCAGCATTGGAGCAGCCAGGTCACCAGGGTCTCACTTGACTGCTGGCTGAAATCCTTTTGCATGTCTTGCAGCTCACCCAGGGACAGAGATCGAGGCCCTGCCTCTTCTCCTGTTGTGAGGGTCCTGCTTCTTCATCATCCCTCACTGAGTGAACTGACCTTGTTTTGCATTTCTTTTTCCTAGGGGTCACAGCTGCCAACCATCACAGGTTGTTCCTCTAGTTCAGCTGCAGCTTGATTTGCCATGGTGCTTTCCCCTGTTCCTCCTGAGGGTGCTGTTCAGAAATGAGCAGTGTCCAATAAATAGTGGTCAGGGCCCAGACCTTTGCATAACTTCCTGCCTCTCTGGAACTGCCACAGTTTTCTTTTAAATATTCTGCTACTTAATCAGGGTCCTGCAGCTTTTCAGGGGTGAGCTTCCAAACCACTGGAACAGAATAACCCTTCAAAAGCTGATCCATTTTCTCCCACCTTCCATGCTGCTCATGACTATCTGCCCTTGGGGAAGATCTCTGAAGAACCTGCCTAGAAATCTGTATCTTGACTCCAAACACTGAGGAAGCCTGGCAGATTTAGTAACAAGAACATGCTTTCCTTAACATCCAAGGGGAATTCAAGAGTCTCAAAAGCTGTTGCAGCAGGCCTAAAGGAAGAAAAGCAGGGTGGGGAGGGCGAGCTGGGGAAAATCATTCTCTCCTGTTCTTCCCACTGACTGGGTACAATAATCAATGGACCCTCAGAGGCAGCACCTGAGGTAAGGGCAGGAGAACAGCACTGAAGACACATCCCAAATTATTCTCTTTGCCCTTGGTGTTGTCCCATCCTAAGCTGGTGTCACACACTACAGCAACAAGAAATCCTGATCCCTCTCCCTGCTGTGAAAAAGAGCAATGGAATGGGCACCTACAGGAATATTTGGAAACATATACAGGCTTAGGTACTACAACCATGTGAATAAACCAAGCAACATGTGTCCAGTGGCTCTGGACATAATACAAATCTACTTAGAACAAATTTGTTTCCAACCTGCTTTGTTCAGATCTGTTGTTATCTCAACCCTTCAAGTCCCAGACAAGGCACCAAATTACTCTGTCATGATTTAGCAATGGTATTCCCCAATACAGCATTTCCCACTGAAACCATGCACTGCTCATTCAATCCTTCTCTTTCTCTCTCTCCCCATGTGGGTGGATGAAGAGGAGAATTGGAGGCACAAAGCTTAAAGGCCACAGGCTGGACTAAGGACAAAATACTGGAAACAGCAATGAGATAGAAAAAAATTAACAGTAGCAGGTACATTATCACTGACAAAGTGTTCAAGAGAAGCAAACAATTCACACATGGTTGCTTGGAACAGGCATCACCACCACTCCCTCTGCCATGCTCACTCCACCTGAAGGAACCCCTTCTTCCCAGAAGAGACTCCCTTCCCCTGCTCCTGGCAATGCTGTGAGGGGGTACAGAACAACCTCCAGGTCCTGGCCCTCCTGGCTACCGAAAAAATTAACCCTGTCCTGGCCAGAAGCAAGATAGCTTCATAAAATTAATATTTTATTTGTTTATACTGAAGTCTCTAGAAAGCTGGAAAAATATTTAAAGACAAGGATCACTAACTAGTAAATCTGTTATATTGTTTAAAGGTACATACAGGCTCAATTCTAACTGCTCCAGACAAAGTAGTGCAGATCGCCAAGGCAATGTATGGGTTAGAAGTTTCTAAAAGCTACAAAGTAGGTTGTTGCACAAGAGACTAAAAATAGCTGTTATGATTTATCAGGTGCTGGTTCCTTTGGGGCTGTTAGAATTTGGAACAGGAATAAGAGCCCTTTTGTAAAATCTCTCCTTTTGTGTTTGTCTGGCAAATGTGAGAAAAACTTCATTATTTTCTCAATTACCCATGAAGATTGTTATATACTCATTTCATAATTTGGAACATGAGTCTCTAAACCACACATACTAATGGTGCATTTTCTAACAAATATGTATTTTGTTTTAATGTTACTTTAGGCAAAAAACCACATCTGTAATGCAAACTGGTAGACAATAAGCAATTTAGAGCTATGGCAGAATATCAAGAATGACACTCTCCTTAAAGCATCTCATTACATCCAGATGCTGAAGAGCTGAAGAACACAATGCCTAATATCATGCAATCATCTCAGACAATGAAGATTGAAAGCCTGAGCCTGCAATTCTTGAGGCAAAACTTTTATTTTCTGAAAGACTGCAAAGTCAAGCCATATGTTTCACTGACATTTTCTTCTGTAGCTCTATTGCATTTTGTTTTGTATAATATGTTAAATCAGATCTTTATGTCCTGAATGTAGTTTTCTTGACTGCTACCCAGCTACAGTTGTTTTGCTATGCCTAGCAGGTACTACACACAGCTGGGATGAGAGAAGAGCATTATTTCAGAGAAAAACACTCCATTGTCCTCTGGATCCTTAAAATGAAGGAATGAAAAAAATCAACACATCTTTATGTTGGACAGTATGACAGACAAAGCAAAACTTGTGGCTATCAAAAAGCAAAGTAGAAAGGCCTGGTGTTTAAGAAAACTGAGCCGATGTTTGCTGCCTGCAGGGTGTAAGGAAGATACCAGGGCGTGGATGACATCTTCTGTTTTCACTTACTGCTTGCAGAAGATTGATGACAAGTGCTTTACGAAAGAAGAAAGTAAAATTGCACTGATCCAAGATATGTGCACAGTACATCCACACAGCTCCTCATAAATGTTTAACCGAGGCTGGGTGTCCATAGCTATTTCTCTCTGCAGCAATACAAGTTGAAGCAGTTATTCTCCTGTCTCTGTTCTGTGCTTGTTTCCACATCTGTACTGCTCACTTGCTTTTGTAAATATAGCTATCTGTTGGGCCAAAGAGTGAACTGGATCAGCAAATTGAGCCAAGCTAAAATACTCATACTGAAAGTAAAATGCTGATGGGGGTTGAAGGAGGAATTTTCATTTGCGATTCAGTTCAAAGGCAGGAAAGATACAGAGTTCTGCTACAGGCAGGGTAACTTGAAGGATAATATTGTAAAAAAAAGGACAAATAAAGTGTATGCCTACCATGAGAAGAAGGTAATAAAATTATGTTCTGCTGTATGGATCAAATTATAAATTCAGTTTTTTCAGAAAATGTTGTAAGGATAATCTTTTTTAAGTCATATAAGCATTTTCTGTTTTATGAATTTCAAGGAATATGCATTCTCAGCATGATACAGACCTTGCCTCTATTTAAGTAGTAGCTTAAAAAAGATGATATTTTATGAAAGTGAATGTACTGAAGAATTCCCCTTTTTTGGAGGTCATCTTATCATCATTTTTCTTTTCAGAGAAAATGTTTTCAAAATTATAAGTAAAATGCTTACCAGCTGGAAGAAGGAGGACTCTAACAATTTGTGCATGTGCTATGAGGATTCCAAAGGCATGTATTTAGACAGATACTTTTCTGCCATGTATTCCTGCTGCACTCAGTCCAGTGGAGACTGACACTAAAGAAAAAATTCTTCCAAAATAATCTTCAACCTTGAAACGTAATTTACATAATTACATAGTTTTATAAACAAATAAATAAATATCATAAATAAAGACCAATACATTTATTTTTGAAAATATCCTGAACTTGTGATGTTTGTCAAAAGCTTTAACAGACCCAACTTTCACTTTAATTCACAAAAATTAAAAGTAACTTTCAACTTGGTAATTATTATAAAGGATTTATCTCTACAAAATCTGGACAGATCTCAGCTACAGATACCTTTAACAGAAGGTGCTTGACCCTGAATTCTGCCAGCCAATGCTCAAAACATAATGCTTCATTGAACCTTTAGCAGCTGATTGTTTAGAAACCTTCACTAAAGCTTCAGCACAGCATTTTAGTTATAACCACCAAAGACCATGGCAGAGACCACACAACACATTTTACCAAGTGTATTTCTCCATGACAGAATACACTCACACATTATCAATATTACACTGCAGTTTGATTCTCTCAGTGCTCAGGCCTGAGCCACAAGATATCTACAAAGTACTAGAAATATATGAACTGACCTTGCTTACATATATTGGGAAAAGAAAACCAATAACGTGCTCAAGAGGTGGCAAAGCTCTTCTACAAAAAAATGAATGTTTTCCTTACGGTAAAAATTACAGCCATAAACATAAAGAAAATCAAATGAAAATTGAATACATAATTTTATAGATTTATTCCTCAAACACTCACTTTTATTTTCTAATTATTATATTTAAAATATTTTGTTGTCATTCAATTAAACTGAATGATAGCCATATTCTTACAAATACATCAAATTAAGGATTTCTTTTTCCCCTTAAAATCATCAACTGTTTCATACACAGCATAATCATGATTTTCAGGGCAAATCTCTGTTGAATCTCTTCTTACAGGCTCATCAGAGAGCTGCAAATATGAATAATTCCCAGGAATCAGTTTCCAAAGTTAGAGGAATTATTATAACCTGAAATTTTTTTCAGCTATGAGAGTGGTGAGAGAGAATCATAAAAAATATATATTCCCACTATAAAATCAGCAGTTAAGCACTGCTGAAAGCAAACAGCAATTTAGGCATCACTATTAAGCAAGAGAAATTACACCCCACTTGTTGATTTCCAGGCTTCTTCTGATAGCAGAGGCACTTAGTGTTATCTCAATCAAGAGCAACAATAAAGCATGTCAGATGCAAAAAGAACTATTGAACAGCCAGATTGAATCACAGCAATTCAGAACATGAAGGTGGCAGGAGGACAAGGAAATTTTCTGTTTCAGGCAGGAATTTCTTTTGAGGCTCTTTTGTGCACAGGAGACTCCATCCCTCGCGGCAGTAAAGTAAGTGCTTCAGAGTTGCAGGTTTGATAAAAGCTACATGCCATTTTTGAGAAACAAGCACACAGCACACTTGCTTCTGCTGCAATGACTCAAGTGGTTGGTCTGCTAAAGTCTCTGGCAACTGCTCAGGCAGAAAACTTTTATTGACACCAAACGGAACAAAGAAGGGAAGGGTAGATGGAAGGAAAGATGTATGGATTGAAGGGAGGACTAAGTACTTGCCATTTCCATTATCTAGTTGTCTAAGTTTATCCAGTGCCAGTCTATGACAGAATTGTGACTGGCAACTTTGCAGAAAGGCCACTCTGGCACGGTCTGGTGAGAACAAAAACATCTTCAGTGAGATTGTATTGAAAACCTCACCCCAACAGTCAGCAATGTAGGAGCACTGCATCAATAGGATAGGCAAATCTTCCAGACTGCTCTGGGGAGGGAATGAATCTCTTAAACCACTTATTTCTAATGCCTTGACAGGTACTGCTGAAGAACAGTAGGTAAGATATTTCTAATCTGTCATATCGAAGCACTGTTTAGTGTCTTTACTGATCTCTCAAGAAGGTACAGAATAAAAATGTGAGACCCAAACAAAGAAAACAATCAGAGTCAAACCTGACTTTGAGAGACTGATGTTGTAAAAAGACTTGGACAACTGAAATATAGCAGTACCCTAAGTTCTCTAAGTCTAAGTGGAGAGGAGGAGAGGGGAAGAGGAAAGGTTTCATTCTTCCCCTCCCCCCAGCTATATTTACTGTCATATATCTTATCACATACTTATGTATCTACCAGTGGAATCATGTACATTTACATAACAGTCCACAGAAAAGTTAATTCGAAATAAGGAAAATATATGGATTATTTTTGCACTTGGTTATTAGAGTTGTCAGGACAGTATACACAGGAATAAGAGGCAAATCTAAAGAACATGGCAACTGGTGTCTTGATCGGAATAAACATTTTTTCATGAATAATAAGAAGAGTTATCCCTCACACAAATGACTACTGATTTTCAAAGAGGAACACTTCTGACATAATTTCCTGTGAATTTAGGAATGAACCAAAAACGGAGCAAAAATTAATTCAAATTTTGACTAAAATTTAAATATCAGTATAATAGATTCACTTTGCAATTTGTTAAAGCAGCAACTAATCTACTTAACAGACAACACAACTACTTTGCAAATATCTAAGTGACAAACACAGATCAGAGTAACAGATCTGATTACACCACTATGAAATCAAAGAGTAATCATCTATTCATAATAATATCTAAAATGTGAGCAAAAATATTGTTGTAGCATATATATCAGAAGGAAAACAATTAGCTGGAGCCAATGAAAACTGTAGATTTAAATTTGAAGTAATCAGAAATGGCTTAACAGCAAACTGTAGATAGCACTTCATGAAGAAAATTATTTAAACTATTTCACACAGGCTTTTGCAGTAGGGAGAACACCTGGAGAAGCATAGTTTGATTAAGGATAACTAGCAAGGACTCTGGCAGGGAACTGTTATGCTTATCTAGCCTGTTGGAGTTCTTTGAAGATACTGCTGCTCTAAGAGATAAGGGGAATTCAGTGGATGTAATATACTCAGATTTTCAAAAATATTTGACAAAGTTCCAAACTAGAGATTAGTGGTTGAGGTAAAGAATAAGGGTTAAAATGGGCTACTGGATAAAAAGACTAGATCAGGTGCAAAGTATAGAGTACTGCTATAGAAGGAAACTTCTTAGAAATTGGAAAGAGGTTTGAGGTCAATCAGGTTAATAGGCATATGCAGAAGTCTAGAAATACATTATTCATGTGACAGTGCCTTGTGAATTGACTTGCCAAACGTCCACATCATATATGATTGCATGCAAAGTAATTAATGAAAAAAAACATACAAAAAGCATTACAGGAAATTAATCAAAATAAATTCAAGAATTCTCGCAAGGAAGTAAAAAATAAGTTAAATAATTTTAATGAGACTGCTGACAACTACACTAAATGCTAACCAGAAAAGAAAAATGAAGAAGGTAGGGGGAAACTGTAAACTATATTGTCAAGAACACACAATGTGAAAAAAATAGTTACTGTCATAATATCTTTTTACAATTGAATTAGCAAACAACTGCAGAGATGGTTCTATTCCCATGTAGGGAAATAGGCAACAATCATGGATTGTCATGGTTCTTGCTAAAGCAAGAAAAGAATAAAAATGTAAAACTAAAAAATTAGAAATTTTAGTAAATAAAATACCTAAAGGAACTGTTTCTATCACTGTTGAAGAAACAAAATCTCAAAGTAGATTTCATTCTTTTGTGCAGGTGCACGTTTACAAACCAAGGGATTAAAGAGTAAGGAAACAATCCAATTGCAGAATTAGGATTCTGAAATAAAAAAAAAGTTTCTATAAAGGGCTATTACAAAAAGTAGATATTTGAGGAATTTGCTGTAACAAAAAGTTGTGGTTTAAGGAACATCTAGTGTATTATTAATCAGCACTGCTGTATGATTGTAAACCTACACCCAGCAGATATCGTGGTGATGCAGATCATCAACTGAGTTCAAATGCCTTTAGATGACTGCTAAAGTATCCCAAAATCCATTCAGTCATGTTCGATGTCTAATGACCCTTCTCATGTAAACACAGGTATGTGAAAGAACAAAGTAGAATTCCCAAGAATATTTCTGCTTTTCACTATACTTACCCTCCATCCTTCTTCCCATATTTGTCAGGAATTTACTTCCTAAACTTTTAGAGAAGCTTTGCCTTGTCTATTTATCTTTCCTCAGAGACTCCAGCCCTAGGAGGTGTGATTTCTTTGCACAAATAATTGTCATTTCTCCAGGTAAAATCTGTCTAACCCCAGAACATTCAGTGTTACAGACCAGCCCAAAGGATTTTGGACTATTAGATTTTTGACAAGAGAAATGTCATGATAGCTCATCAGATTCCCCTTTGTAGCCTCATAATTCATTCTATAACTATAAAATCCTAATTCGTGTCAGGTACAATCAGTTGCCTTCTGTCAATACAATGAATAAAATGGCCCAGAAGCTTGAATATATGATCTTATTAATGCTCTATAAATCAAGGAATTTTAGATATACAAATACAGTAAAATAAACAAAAACAAAGCTATTTTTTCTTATTATAATCAACAGATTCATATTGCATGCGGCTGACTTAATAGGTTTTAAATTTATTCTGCTCAATCTTTGCTTCTATAATGAATGCAAATGTGGTCTCACAAACCAAAATGCAGAAAAAACTTGTGTAATATACTACCCAATACATTCAGCTCTTTTTTTACAGAGGTGTTTCATAACTCAATATAGACATTTTAAATCAAAGTAAACCACTTCAAAAGGCACTCAAAAGACCTATGATATTAACGGCATTGTAGGGGTCCTTATTTCTTTCATATAATTTTTTTTTAATTCAGTTTATTCAGGTAGCAAAATCATTTTTATTAGTTTTAAAATGACAAAAAAAAAGTTCTTACTGGTTATGAAGGTTGAGGAAAAAATATCACATCACAATGTTTCGGATATTTATATTACACTTGCTACTACTATAGATGCTGCAACTAGGATTTAGTCCATTATATTCCTGTCGGATGCAGGTTAGAAATACAGCATGGTTGACTAACAAATGCACTTTTAAAAACCATTGATAGCAATATATTTGGTAAAGAATACTTTTTTTATCACAAGCACTTTTCAATTTAACTACATTTTAGGTCTGATTGTAGCATACCTATCATTTACCCTGATGAACTGGAACACGGTTGGCGTGCTGGATTAAGCAATCATCTCATCAGAATTCTGAAATGCTGCAAAACATCCTAATCAATACATAGTGTTTCAGAAGATATAACATCTTAAAAATTTCTTTCATTTGTTTGCAAATAATTTTTTGTTGCTACAATGACATACAGTTTTGAGCTTTAGCTTTATGTACCAACTCCTAGTCTACTATGATTTAATTTACCATACTTTACCATTATTTGATTAGAAAACGAAATCTATTCCTGAAGGATCAGAATGAAAGACAAAATAAAGAGTCCAATATTTCAAGGATAAAGGCTATTCTTGTGAGACATCTCCTAACTTAAAACAGCTGTAAGCTTTACTGAAGTGCATGGATATATTCTTGAATACATAAAAGAATTCCTTGGGCAACGGATTTACTAGTAAGGAGCTAAGGCTTAGAAATAATACTGCTAATCTTTTTTTAAAATGCCTTGAAAGAATATAGCAAATATTCTGCTTAAAATATTGAAGGGGAAGATTGAAGTCAACCATACCTTTGTTAGGCAGCCTCCACAATACCTCAGAGCAACCAGAGTATTGGAGATAATCTGCCTCCTAAAAGCTATAGAAAATATTACCAAATTCCTTTCATCTTGACAATAAAGGCTCAATTGGCAAGAAAATATCTGTTCAGATAGAATACTATTGCCTTATTTTTAAAGTGTGTGGTTTGCATCTGTGAGGCTTCTAGTCAAACTTTACGGATCTCTGTCTAGGTATTGGAAATGCTGAATCTTCATCCAATGACCATCCCACACTTTTTAAAGGTGATGCCTCAGATGATAGGACATGACTGATTATACTGGAAATAAATGTTTTTTATCTAAATTGTACCAAATGTGTGGTGGTAAAGGTTTAATAACTATCACTCAAGTCAAAACATTTTTTTCTATAAGCAAATTATATGACATATATATGACCTGAGGTACAATTCTTCCATAGTGAAGCATAGTACATAAATACAGATGGAATATATTCTGCACATTTATTTGTTGTCTTCCAAAACCAGCTACATATATATATACATATGCACAAATCTGAAATTAATAAAATAGCATCTTTATAATAATTTTATATTTCAAATGAGAATTTCCCTTCTAAGAAGAAGCAGGTCAAATTTCCTTCCAATGGGATGGAATAATTGGCTGCATTTCCCTAGTCTTTTGAAGTCTTGCTGGTCACTTGATTTTTTTTTCTTTCTTAGCATTTCCATTAACTGTGGAAACCTCAGATTGTACAATTAGGTTCTTCAAAGACAGTTTTTGTCTTACTATTTGAAAAGAGAAGTTATTCTGGAAAACACAAAGCCAAACAGATGGGAAGAAGAAAGAGAATTAATAAGTAATACTTTGCAGCTATAACAACATCAGTCAGAGCTGATTGAGAAACCTCAGCCAAAATATTTTACAACAATTATTTAGTTCACGTAACAAAAATTTTGTGTAGAAATATTTTCAATAAGATTGTCATCCAGGAAAAAAAATCATGGGATAATCTGGTTCATTATTAATTTTTTAATAGAACAGAAGGGAAAGTGACTTTGCACTGCCTCAGTAGTCTAGTGGATAGACTCACTTGGCAACTTCAGAATGTCAGAATCCCAGTCAGAAACAGAAGGAAATTAGATTCTCTGTTACAAGCGAACATTTTGACTAACCTAGTTTGTTTCTCCCAAAATACCTTCACCTCATGCTGGTGTGGAATAGGATTTTTAGGCTTCAAAATTTTTGAGAAGATAGAAAATCTTTTACAACCTTCTCTGCTTGAAATTCCCTTGCTGAGATAACTACTTACATCTCGAATTTTAAATCACAAAAATCTAGGGCTATGGTAAAGGTAGGTAACTTTCACATGAAAAATGTTGCCAGAAATCTGCCTATAACAATTAGACAGTGGTCATTATCTGAACTATATAGTGGTTACAATTTTTAAGAAATATGTGATGGACCATATGAATGCAGAAGTGAATAATTCTGAATGATTTTTCATAAATTCTTTTGTGCAAGTTGTTCACTTACATTCTTTGAAGTTTCTCTGGTTTTCTGAGATGTAAGGATGTTGATCTCAAGTGCTCCTATGTGCTGCATTTTTATTATATAGGCTGTCAAAGGCTAGGGACCTCAGGGCTGAGACTGGAGAATGCATTAGATTTCATTCAGAACCACCTCGGAATGCTGATGAAAGTCTAGTGAAAGCCTGACATTTTTGTTAAGCTTTTCATCTTTACTAAAAAAAAAAATAAAAAAAAAATTGTGGAAATGTTAAATTTTTTTGTTGTTACTCATTTCATTTTGAAGAAGTATTTCTAACTAAGCAAAGAAAAGAAGCTTGCCAGGAGGAAGTGTAAAGAAATATTTAAACAGAAAGTGGATTTAGAACATAAAAATAAATTTATAATATTTAAATTACAGCAAAAGAAACAGAAATACCGTGAAAAGAAAAAACACTTTGGTAGCACTAACTTGTATTTTAGACAGCATTCAAGTCCTCAAATGGAGCTTCTGTCCATCATAGACAAACCAAGGCAAATATGAATTCAAGATAATTGACAAGGAAAGAAAAGCTTTTAAAGTTGATGGGCTGATAAAAGAAGACACTCAAGTCTTTAGATGACAAGGAAGATCACTGACTTGAAATAACTTCTCATAAAAAGGAGATCATCTGGTCGGTGGTATAAGATCATTTATGATAAGAAGTCAAAGGTAGAGTGCTGCCAGATATAAAGTAAATATCTTCAGATGCCTGAAGAGAGGCTATTGTCGATCTGTCAGTTTTGAAAGCAAAATAAATCGTCCTGTACTTTTTGTTCATTTTTTCAAGAATTCTGAACCAAAAAGATACGTTTTATATCTAAAAAGTACATAACTTCTAATGCCAATAGTTCAATCCTAAAGAAGATAGTATAAATCACTTTCCATCATATATTATTTATATAAGATGCAATTGCTAATTCCAAGGTATTGACACAAAAGTAATTTTTTCTCTTAGAATATTTATTCACTAGTAAGAACTCTGCAAGCAGTTAATTCATACCCTAAGGTTCCCTTGACTTCAAAATAATGTATTATCAAGAGACTGGAAATTGTTTTATATGTTCTTCTTGCTAATAATGTTATCACTTAAAATAGAAAGCTGATGCAGAATTTCTGACCTTAAGGTAATAACTAAATTTCCTCATTTTTCTCTGAAGCTGTATTAAGAGTATGGAGTCACTGACTAAAAGTATAAACTTTGGAAATATTAAAAAAATTATGGCTATGAAGGTGTCTGTCTCTGGAAAACTCCTTTTTCTCAAGGGTAAAGTGATTCAGCTATTAGCCAGAGAAACTACCCCAGAGTCCTACAACAGCAAGTACCTCAGAAGGATGGAAGAAATTAAGGAATTATGGTATCTGCCCCTCCTCTCACCTGTCTTCCACTGTTCAATAGGGCTGCCACAGCTACTGGGTGGTATCACAGGAGGTGCTGGAGACATGAGAGCCTGGAAGATTCTTCCCAAATCTGATACTTTGGAAAACAGCTCTACATGGTGTATATCACATGATAGTACTGCCTGCATCTACATTAAATTATGGCAGTACTGTTGATTTGAGGGCTCATCACAGCTGATATGATTAGGCATGACAGAATGATGGGCATTTTTAGACACACTGGAATAAGCAAGCTTAGTTCTGCCTCAGGTGTCTCCAGTCCCGAATGCCTCCACCCAGGACAACTGCAATTTCTTTCATTCATTGTTTGTGTGTCTTTGCCATTTAAGGAAAACTTGTAAAATGGTTTGATATCTTGCTGTGCACCTTTTGCAGGAAGGAATACAGTCACATAAAACTGCAACATATCAAGACTTCTCTTTTTATTGCATTATTAATTCTTTAATGTGGATAGCTCTGAAATATATCTGAATAATCATTCATATTTATTATAACCATAGAACAATAACATAGTTTGGGTTGGATGGAATCATTAAAAGATCATCTAATTCCAAATCCCCTGTCATGGACAGGGACACCTTCTGCTAAACCAGGTTTCTGAGAGCTTCCATCCAATCTTATTTATAAGCAAACAAGTTGGGGTTTTTTCCTGCTACCTAAGCGACAATACAGCCAATCTTCTACGATAAGGATTGCAAACTGTGATATCTTAAAAAAAAAAAAACAAACCTAAAAAAAAAAAGAAACACAAATATTTCCCAGAGGCTTTTTTGGTTATGTGGCTGAAAAATACTGCTATTCCCTACACATCTTGCTTCTGTAAATAATAGTATGTACAATAATAGTCACCTCTTAGATGAACTTTGCTAGCATAGATACAAGTGTGTTAAACTATTAACAAATATAAAGACCAAGGTGCATGCTTAGAACTAAAGCCAAAACCAATTAAGATATTGAGCTAGGGGCTTGAGTAATGAGTAAGATTAATCAGAACTGTTTGCTTACATGAACTCAACAGAACTGGTATTGCAGCACCCTTGTGAAATTATTTGCATAACTTGAAAAATAAAACGTAATTTATTTAAAAAGCACATGGAAAGCAAAGTGAAGCAACCCTCTATCAAAATAGTGTTGGCTGTTATTAACTGTGCTTGTTCTGGTTGATTTAATGTTCTTCAAAGTGGCTAGTATGGGGCTGTGTTTTAGATTTGTGCTGAAAACTTTGTTCATAACACAGGGATATTTTTGCTATTGCTGAGCAGAGCTAGGACAGAGTCAAGGCCTTTTCTGGTCTTCACTCAAGCCCTCCAGTGAGGAGACTAGGGGTTCACAAGGATTTGGGAGGAGACACAACTGACTAAAGGGACATTCCATATCATATGGAGTCATGCTCAGCATATCAAACTGGGGGAAGAAGGAAGGAGTTCAGAGAGATGGCATTTGCCATCCCAAGTCAGCATTAGGTGTGATGGAGCTCTGCTTTCCAGGAAATGGCTGAACATCTCATGAGAAGCGGTGAGCGAATTCCTTGTGCTTTGCTTGTTGCACACAGCTTTTGCTTTACCTGTTAAACTGTCTTTGTCTCAACCCACAGGTTTCCACACATCAAATTCTCTCCCTCATCCCAATCAAGCAGGGGGTGGAGGGAGAGTGAGAGAGCAGCTCTGTGGAGCTCAGATGCCTGATGCTGTTAACCCACAACAGCTATCCATATCTGACAAGCAAATGATCCTTGAAAAGACTATGAATCACTCTTCAGATGCATAACAAAGGTTCAGAGAATACTGATACCAACTCTTACAGTCACCTACATAAGAAGTAAAAAAGGTGAGATCACAGCAACCTTTATTCTCTTTATTCTCTGTTTCACCCTCCTGATACAATTTATTTCATCAATCCATGGCTTATGTGTTAATCTCCTAATTTAGGAACAGTTTTGCCTAATTAAGAGAAATTTCAAGTCTATTTAGTTATGATCAAAGAACTAAAATTACTTTGCAGCAAGTAATTATATATTTCTATGTGCAAGTGGAATAGGAGAGTAAAAGTCTTTACATATGTTTGGTGCTTAAAAATAGCATTTTCCCAAGTGTAGCAGGCAATTGTAAGTTAAAACAGCTAATTTTATGAAAAGAAGAAGTCCAACTAAAACATTACATTATATACTTCGAAAATTTGTAATTAAGAAACCTTAATGTTTGCTTTGGCTTAGAATCTAGAAAAAACCAAATCAGACATTAAAAATAATAAAAATTAACATATAGTAAATGAAGCCTGGAATTTTTTATCAGTGACTATGCAATAAAAATTACGGAAACAGGAGGCCAAAAGAAAAATTATCTCACTATTAACTTGTAAAATGTAAGAAAATATATTCTTATTCTGGTAAATGGCAATTCTGTCACCAGCAATGCAAAGCACATAGAAGTATATAATGAACATAGCTCATCAGTATTTGGAAAAAATATGGTGATAAACACTTCACACAGAATAAGAATTATCTTCCATTTCATAAATAATTTCATATGGCAATGCACTTCCTTAATTTAGTAGTTTAAAAATTGCAGTTCTGATTTATTTTACCTGAGCATTTTGAGAGAATTTACTGAGGCATTTTCTGGATCATTAATACAGATTCTCAACAAGCATTAGACCTTTGCAAAATACTTATTTAGCATGAGACTAGGCACTGAAATGAAAAATAAATGTAAAATAATAACACTGTAAACATTGGTTGAAACCAATTTTCAGAGCATTAACAATTTTTAAGTGTTACTTTCAGTCAGATTCAACTACACTATTAAGTTCAACAGAAAGGCACTAGAAAATTTTAGAGGTACTCTCTATCTCCATCACTGTAGCTCCTTACCTTATAAAAGGTTTAAAATCAGCTGAGATTAAAATCTATTTTAACATTCAAAATTTGAAAATGTAAAATCCAAAGCCTTGCATTTAGAATTAAAGAAATAAATAAAAATTATGTGTTTTCTTAGATTTCATAGTCTATAAGCAGAAATTTTCCATGAAAATGATGCTCACGTGGTTACAATACTGTAAAAAGTATTTTCATTGGACAAACATTTCTGCATGCATGTTAAGCAACATCTGCCAATAATTAATCCAGATAGATTTTTAAAATATCTTTGGCAATTTCTTACAGGAGAAGACGGGGTAACCACGTGGCACAAACTGTGACATGACATAACTCTGCAATGATGGGCTTATAGCGACACAGCTGACTTCATATATGGCATGCTACAAATGCTGCTAGTGGTTGAGGAAGCTGCTTGTCATCCTTGTCAGCAGCCTAAGCTGGCACCTACTTGTCTTAACATGAAAGTCTTAGTGATATGGAGTTATTTTCTCCCTACTTTTCTGTCAGAACTTTTAACACTGATCAGTATTTATTCCACTGCATTTTTATCCTCTGCACTCTCTGCTGTCATTACCTCCAAACCTTTTGAGCCCACTGAAGGTCCAACATCTTCTGCTAACTGCTCAGACTCATAGATTTGCTCTAGTATCAGGAAGAATTCATCCTTGTGCTACAAAGCTGCAAGTATGATCGGGGAATTGAAGTTATCTACATGTTTTGAGGGTTAGGAATGGTGCTTCCCAATTCAGTGCCCCACTAAGACTCTTCCAAAAAAGAAGCCATGCACTCTTCCCCCCTACTTTCCCACTTCCTACTCCTGGGGATGGAGTTGAGAACTGGAGGTAGAAAAAGATGGAAATCAGGGGTTGAGATAAGAACAATTTTACGGGAGACAACAATGAGACAAGAAAATGAACAATAATAACAATAAAACTAGCAACAATAGTAATAAAAAAGTGCACAAAGAGAGGTTGATTTATGCAAAATGCTCACCATGCTTGGGACAATGAAACAATGTCAGATGGACCTACGTCCTGCCCCTCAGTTGTCCCTCCCAATCAGAAAGGGATTGCTACAGCCCATCCCCAAGAAGGTGAGGGTAACCCAGGTTCTTGTTAATAGATTCCTTGGGGTGGATTAGAGTGAAATGACATTGGATAATTGATGTTTTCAAACATATACATGTAGGGTTTATTTTAGAACAATTTGGTTGCAATGGAAAGCAGATATGTAGCTATTTTGGTTGCTATTATTATCTGTAGTTACATAGCATATGGAAACATAAAAATATTGCTTTAGGAAACGTATAGGGAAAAGAGAGAAAAAGAAAGAAAGGATAAGAATAGAAAGATACATAATCACCACCCATGGATCTGTGACAAGGCTCTATTTTGGCAGCTGGGATATCCATTGGTCAAAGTAGGGGTTTTACTCCAACTTGATCCTTTGGGTGAGTAAAGAAACCTACAAAACACAAAGTCAGATGGGTTTAAATATGCACAGGCTCAATGGGAAGACCCAGGAACCTCCCCGTGGCAAGGGAGCTTTCAGTCCTCTGGCCTTAGAAATCAGCCCAAGGGCTCTTTGGGGGCCTTTGAGTGTTTTCAAAACCTTTTCAGCTGCTTGAGCGAGTAATGCCCAGTCTGACCTTCCCCAGGGGAAGCCGAGGGGAGTTTTACAACTGAGGAAGTTGTGTAAGGGAGGGCAATTATCACAGTAAGGGGCACCATCTAACCTTGAAGGATCCTCCAGATGGAGATGGTTCATTACCTTTGTCATATGCAGACCAACCATTACACACCCAAAAACTCACCTCCTCCCTTGAGGGATGCAAACCTGGCCTCAGCAAAGCACTAGAGCAGTTCTGAAGGATGTAAGAAATTATGCAATGTCCAGTTCTGTAAGATACAGGGGAAGAGTCTGAGTCTAAAAAGTGACTATTTAACCATAGGACCGGTGATAATTCCATGTCTGGATTCCTACTGTGTACTCCTGGATCTGTTGTGGCTTGCCTTGATTGGACTGAGGAAGCTTGATAAAAAGAATAAAATTAAAATATACCTTAATGGCAAGAGATGTCAATTGTTTTGCACTAAATGAAAGTGGGAACTTGAAAAGCTGAGAGAAAATATTAATAATCTTAGTAGTCTGAGAGGGTTTTTAAAATGTATTAATGGCAATAGGCAGTGCAAAAATAATATCAGCCCGCCCCAGGATGAGGACTATATTAGCTCAATCTCTGTCCTACCCTTTATCATGACAGTAGATGAAATTCTTGTTGAAAATTAAGCAACAGGACTAGCAGCAAGCTGTCTGCTTTATGCATTACCATCTTCAAAATTAAGATCCAGTGAGAAATGTGGAATGGGAAGAGAACTGGACAAACAAACATGTGGAGAAAGAATACCATTGAATGTAATATGTACATTGTACATTGTTTAAAGACATAACACTTTAAGACAGCTTGAGCAATTAAAAAAACCCCAAACCCATAACATAAAATTACAAGCATGGTCAAACACTAATTATGGCTTAGAGATACTGCAACTGAAAGATTCCAGGCAAGATACTTCACATCTTTACCTCTAGTTCCTTTTTACTTCATATCTATCTCATTTGTTTCTGATCTTCTTGACAGGAACAGCCACATACCACAGCTTTTGTACAACAAACAAAACAGAGATGCTTCAATTTATTCCCACTGCTCTTATTAGTCCTTACCCTACAAAAAAACAAACAGAAAAAACCACCCCACATCTTGAATTCTGTCCAAACTGTCTGCTACCATGGAATATGAAAATCATCTTGGTAAGAAAATGCTACATTATGTCTACTAATATTTCAGCCAAAGTACAGTCTATAGTAGTGGTTTTGGAAGAACTTAATCCCACGATCGAAGAAGTGTTCAGTACATCCTGTCAGATAATTAAGGCCCTCAATTCCTGTGCACTGAAAAGCCAGAAGCTGAAAGAGTATGTCACTTTACAGGAAACATTCAGTACCTTTGCACTGTTAAGTCTTGAAGCAATTTCTAAGAAATACTTCTTGTTTCCTTCTGGTAACATTACCTTCCATGTCAAGGACATGCAGTTCTTTCTGTTGAAGACATAAAATAAAAGCTCAATCTAGTTTAGGAAATAGATTATTCTTGGCTGGGTTCAAGACAGAATACCTTTGAAAGGTCTGGAACAAGCTGTTGAAATAATTTAATGAGCCATAATGGGAATTAAATATTTCATTGTTTTTCAAAATGAAGACCCTTCTGTTCATTCAGTGGGTTTTGTATTTCAGACTAGACAAATTCAGTTTGTCTTCAACATCTCAGATGACCTTTTTTTTCTTTTTTTTCTCTCCTTTATTACATTATATTGGTTTGTACAACAGGAAAAACAGAACAGACATCTGCTACATATTACTCAGAAAATGTAGGACACAGAATTATTGTGTCTAGCATACAAAATGCTAGAAGCAGATATGAAGAATTAAAGGTTCAGAAGAGTAAAAAGTATGAAGTAATGATAACATATCAATTGCAGACGGATTTTAAAGTGGAAAATTATTTTTGCAGACATTTAACCTATTGTTTAAAAGAAAGTTTTACAAGGACATCAAATAGATCATTTAATGTCTTCTTGCCCTTAGTTTCTCTACATAAATAGAGGTGAACTTGTATTTTAACATGTTTATAGGTCTTCAGATGAAGTACTTGTTCTCTCTTGCACAGTCTTGGATGAAAAAGAAATCTAAATTCTGAACTTCTATTTACTATTATTCCTATTTTAATGAAACTAAACTGAAAACATTTGTAGTCTAACTTTAGAAAGCTGAAGGATTTGTCAAGCTTCCAGTATTGTACAACATCTCTCCTAGCTGCCAGTACAGGCAGATGTAAAACTTTCCTCGTGTTAGTTCATTTATACCTTGAAATGGGCTGATGTCAAGGGAAAGCATGAGGGCAGAACTTATAATCTTGCTGACAGCAATGCTAACATTGTTCCAAAAATTCAATATGAGCCTAATTCTGCTTCTCATTAAAGTCAGTCAGATTTCATCTCTTGATTGAACGAATGTAGAAACAGTGCTCAGGGGAGGCCATGCAAACAGCTCTTAGGGAACACTCCCATTTTAGACTTTTGAATACTCACATGACTACTCATTGTGAAATGAAGTAATTATCTTTAGGTTCTACTAGGTGCTGATAACACTTTATCACACACTGCTTTTCACAGACGAATATGTCCACTTATTTGCTGAAACCAAGTTTCACATTTCCTACCTAGAGTATTTCCATATTCCAGCATTTCATAGTACAGACAGAACCAGTCCAGTTCTGTCTTCCTCCCAACATCCTCAATGTGGCAGCATTCTCAGACCCAGTACTTCCTTCCTTCAGCCAGCTTTGATGCAAAGCAAACATGTTTCCCAATCAGTGTCAGTTTATAAATATGCTGAGTTCCTGATTCCCAGGATTTTTAACCATGGGAAGCAACATGTGTCAGAAGTAGACATGAAAAAGAAGGCATTTGGAAGACAGACTCATATCCATTACTATATAAATGTAAAGCTTGATCCTTAGCTCCTCCTGACATGTATTTGTAGACGTAAAAATGCGTTGACATGGAAGATATCTTGATGCAGAAGGACCTTTAGGCTTTAGGTTTTTCTTTTCCTTTTTTTTTTAGTGGGCAAAGGCATTTTACACCTGTTACTTACCAAGGATTTCTCCAGGAAGCTTTCTTTCCTCAGAGTGAAATAAGATCTGTAATCAAAATCATGATACTTAATGCTTCTTCTTTCAACTGGTTCTAAAGGAACCAAAAGAATATCCTCTCCATGAGGAAAAAGCAGTCATTACACCTTCAGAAATAACTTTGTATTTAAACATCCTCCTTTCCCACTCTCACCAGTTTCACATCAGCAGCCGGCTAAAAACCACAATGGTCCTCAACCACCTCCTGCCAAGTGCAGTCTGTAGGGAAAAGACTCCCTACACTAACAACTAATTACACATACAAGGAGAAAAAACTGGTTTTGCTGGTCAAATTTATGTAAAAGTAAGTACCCTCTTTTGCCTGTATCAGTGAAGGGAATGTTTGTTCTGTTTTAACTTTTGTGCCTGAAACTGTTTCTTGCCTCCTCTCTTCATCTGAAAATATGTCTAAGATTTCTTTATATTCTGATTACCAAATTCTTTATGATAGAACATCAGCATGCCCTCTCCCAAGCATTCCCAGTTAGTGCTCATGAGGCTCAGACCAGATCCTGAAAAGCCAGCACAAAGGTCATAGGAAGAAATAATCTTTGACACCAAAACTAGGAGTCATTCCCAGACTCTGACTTTTCAGAGCAAGGAAATTCCCAGGTTCCTGTTTCATTGAAATTCTACTTCCTTCATTAAAGATGAAAGAGCAGAACAAGTAGCTTCTATTTTTATATTCTTTCTAAAACAAACATCTTTTTTTATCTCCTTTGATTATATTGTCATCCCACTTATCCACACAAGTTAGAAAAGAGTAATCTCAGGCACCTGCGAGACATTTCTTGAAAAAGTCACACTTTTTAGATGTGTTAATCTTTAAACACTATGTGAGGTAGGAAAGTAAGATTTAACACTGTATTAAATAGGAAGATAAGCAACAAAGGATTTACAAGAATTGGTCACTCTTGACATAAGATAGTTATCAATCAAGGCAGAATATTAATTTAGTTTGGGAATTCAGTTGTCCTTAAATTAATTGTTTTTATCTGGGGTTTTAGTGCTGATGGTTCAGGTTTACAATTTGCAAAAAATAAGTCTTATGGTATCTGCACATCACTTGGTTAAGTACTAGCTAGTTGTAAAACAGAAATACTCTGAGGATAGCTAGTTTCTCAAAATTTGACACATTCATAAGATTATTTATTTTCTGATGTTGACAAATACAGTATAAGACAGTTTTCTTTCTTTTTTTTAAAAACACATTTTTAACACTTATGGGTTTGCCTTCTATATATTTGAAATACTGCATACATAAATATGAAGGTTTTGCCTATCATTTAGCTTGCCTACAGTGAAACACTACAAAGGATTATTATGGACTGGAAAGTGCTCTCTACTTGTTGTTTTGCAAAATTTGTTCTATCAGCAACATTCAGTGCAATAATTACTCTAAGGTGTCACCCTGAAGTATGACAAAATCATAATATGGAAATGTGCATCCGTCACAGTTGGTTTGAGTCACGACTGAAACTGATACCACAGACAAATGTGTCACAATGAGTCATGTTAAATAGCAAAATGGCACCTGAGTTTTGTTCTGCTAACTTTGTTCAATTGTTACTTGCTGATATTCCATTTAAAAATTTCATTAGTTTTGGATTTTTCAAGATTCTGCTGAAAACTCTGTGCTGAAGAATTGCACAGAAAAAGAGGAAAAAAAGTATTATTTTTATGATTTTATGGATTATATCTCTCAGGCAGGCCACTTGAATTTGATTTCTAGAGGAGAGCCCTTCAGATGTTTCCTCCCAAAATTTGCCCTAAACCAGAATAATAATGAAAACATGAAAAGCAATATCTGCATGAAATATTAGAGAGATAATGTGAAACAAAGTGGGGTGGAGGGGTAGGGGAATGAAATATGTTAATACCTACATGATTAAAAAAATAGATATATTGATAGATATGTATAAAGTTCTTAGTGTTTTCATATACTTACATAAATAACTGCAAACTGGTACTAAACTACAAAAGAATATTTGTCCAACATGACATCCACAAAATTGGCCCAGTATTAATATATTACCAGGTCATTAAGAGATGAAACTTCATACAGCACATAAATGTATAATGCCTCCTTGAGTCAAATATAAGACATTTTTTTATGCAAGCATAAGACATTTCTGGGCCCAAATCCCAGAATCTAGGAAAAGGAATAAACTTCATTTTCAGGATTTTGACTTCAACGAAACAAAGTGAACAAACTTATTGGGTAGATGATGAACCCAAAAGTTAGATGAAAGCTTGGGTGGATTCTAATGGGTGAATGATACAAATCAGTGTTCACACCATTCCATAAATATATGCAATATATGTGATATGCCAGAAATATGTATCCCAAAAGAATATTACGACCCCATTAAAATTTTATCTGTGTTACACAAACTGCTCTTGCAACGAACAAAACAAAGAAATTCATCTTGACCAATTAGCTACAGGTACAAAAGAAGAATCCAAAAAAGGGGCTCCTTCTAAGGCTGGAGTTACAGATACTAAGGAGGGCAAACAATTGTGTCCTGGAATTCCAATGACAACATAACCTCCTGTCATGATTTCAGGAAGATTAATAAAAATGCATCTCAGTGGTATGTTACCAAAGTAGACAACATTTGAGGTGCTTATTTCACTCCAGCATTACTGAATTTAAAAAGCAAGAAGACAAGCAAACAAAAAATCAATTTGTTGTCCTTGTTTTGGTTTAACTGTCTTCATTATTTTATGGAGAACTTACTCTAAAAAATTTCTCAAAACTTCTATCAGTACATTGCTACTTTTTCCCTGATAGATGCATTCATGCCCTTGTGCAAAGCTTCAGCAATTATTTAGAAGGCAAGAATAGAAAAACAGACTATCTGTGATCCTGACTGGCAAAGTACATGCTTCAGCTGTCAACTCATTGACTGGTCACCTCAGTTGTTCTTTTTACGCTTTGATCATTAAAGCCCTCCCAGTGGCCTCAGGTACATGTTCAATCAGAGAGGAGACAGAATTAGCCTTAACGATAGAAACAGTGTGAAAGAAGAGATTCTCATCATGCTCCAGCAAGTTTTACTGTATTACAGTGACTTATTCTAATTCCAGGTATCTGTGCTGAGTCACACCAACAGATCAGCTGATGGTTTTTTACGGGAGTTTCAGAGATTTGTAGCAGACTGAAAAAACTTGCATTGACAATTCATTCTTGTCTATATCCCTGAGGATACTATCCATCAAAATAAACACCATGATATTTATGCTGCTTAGATTAAGACTGAAAGAGATCCAAGACTGTAATGTGTTTAGGAACATTTGCATTTGGCCTGGAGGAACAGAAGAATAACTGTAGAGAAGACACATCCCCCATCAAAATGCAGATGAAGAACTTGTGGCTTTATATCCTAGTTTATTAGAAACAGTTACAAACAATTAAATCAATTGAATCAGCAAAAAGGGCTTCAAATTTAAATCACTAAAAATAATCTATGCATGTTTTGATGTCATCATCAACTAATATCTGTAGTATGCTTTCTGGGAAATAAAAGCTAAGAGAAATTCTGTACTATCATGAACCCAAACCAAATGGCTATTACAAAGCAGTTACATTTTAAAAGAGACAGCAATCAAAGATAATTATGTTCACAATTTGTTCTGATCAATCCTGCTACCCATATATATACATCTGACTAATATTTTTTCCTCAAATTTGTCAAGCAATTTGAAACACATCAGATGCTCCTATCACATTGCAACCACTTCATTTTACAATGCAACACAGCATGATGCAATGGAACCTAAACAATTCTACAACATACGTCTATACAAAGAAGTGTTTCAGTATTTTTCAAAACTGAGACTTTAAGGCTCCAAAAGAATCCATCTATCCTTTTTGTTTGCTTCTCTTCCATGGTCATTCATCAGAGAGAGATCCTTCCCAACACCAGGACAAGAGGACAAGACACTCTTCTCCTGATTCAAGCAGCTGTACTTCCAAAGTGAAAAAGTCCTGGTTCTACTGGACTGAATTATTTAGTCTAAAACAAAGAGGTTCTATACAGATGGAAAAACATGTGTGTTGAATGACAAACAAAGTCTTATTTACTGAATGTATTAAAAATTGTTTTTCCAGACACATTTCATCAAAGCAAAGCTCCATCCTTGGGAAAACAGCTATATTCACAATCAAGACAGATGTACAAGTCATGTGAAATAAGGCTGCCACTGGACTGAATTATTTAGTTGTTTGTTACAGACTTTATCAAATTCAGCCTCTGTATAAACAGACAAAATTAAATGGGACACAGTTTGAGATGTTCTATATCCTGATCCAATTTGATCATCTGTGTGCATCAGATCTTTGGAAATGCTAGTGTAAAAATGTCCTTATAGTGAACGCAAACTTGTGGGTTCACTTTGGATTAAATAGTCCATAAGACTCAATAGCAAAATTCAGGAAAAAAAAAGCAATAATCAATCACACATGCATGAAGAAGTTTGAATTTCCAATGTGGTCAATGCTGGAAAAGTCTGTCTTCCAACAAATAAATGCAAGTGTATTTTCAATAACACGTCTTTTTTTGGAAAGATGAAGATTTATTGTCACTATATATCTAGATCTGAACAATTTCTTTAACATTAGCTGTCTTCTTAAATACTCATCTATTTTACTAACTGCATCCCAACAGATTATTCTGTATTTTAGAAAACTGCCTTTTCTGTGACACATGCTCATGCAGTAACAGAAGCTATTGGAGAAATTGCTCATAGATTATTGGAATGCTTGAGAAGCGTGAATTTATTTTAAAATTCCCAAATATGATCTCTGAACAGTATCTAAATATAATCTTTTCATATTGAGCCACCACATTATTCTGTTGTTAATGAATTAATGGATTACTAGTTTGAATAGCCAGTATTTTATTATTGTTGTAGATTTTCTTTACTTTGTGTTGACAATTGCAGTTTTTGTACCACATATCACATGATTTTATTTGTGTGTGATCACAGGAATATGTTATTACTCTGTTTTAACAGTCTCACTTTTAGCTCTTCTTTAGCCAAAAGATCATAAAACGCAATAAAATAAAGTGTGAAACTTTACAAAAAAGGAGTAATCTTGACATTTTCTCCACATCTCTACATCAGTTTGCTTAACTTCATAAGAAACTGAAACCATAAATATAAAAGTTTCGGATTAAAATATGACTCCACAAATTTTATATCATGCTTATAAGGTTTAAAATAATGGTGGAGGATGTATGACTGCAGTTGTTGCCAAGCACTAAGAATATTTTTTCTGTGGGGTTTCTACCCCAACAAAATATATCTGTGCTTGCACTAAAACAAGAACTGTGAATGACCCTCCTAATTTTGGGAAAACATTTTGAGGATGAAAACTCCTATTAAAAGAGAAGTGTGCTCACTAACCAGTGGTTTTAGCAGATGTTAACCAATTACACTGTCAGCTGACGTATCTCTTCTGAAGAAAAGGAAAAACTAAAGATGACAGAGTTCCTGATAACTAAACTTGACCAAAGGCATTAAGTAGCTACAGGAGTAGTTTGCCAGTAGTGTTTCACCAGAGGAGACTGGTGTTTAGCTGAGATGCTGGGATGAAGTTTTAACAAGTTTTCCCTGGAAGATCAATTGATGCAGCTCAACACAACAAGATGAAGGGCCTACTGCCCACCCAGTACCAGCAACAAAGCAGGGGGGCTGCAAGAGGAAGGTTGCATTTTGTGTGCACACTAATCCTAACAGCTTGTCAGAAGAGAAAGTCCAAGGAATTGTTTGTAACATTGTAAAGTTCCTTTGCAGGAAAATGGATTGCTAAAGCATTTAGTAAACTGACATTTGTGAAGCTGGTGAAGGTTAGCATGAGAAAAAAGTGGAAATGATCTAGCAGTACCTTTCTGTGCAGACCTAGAGGCACCAAGTTCCTTTAGTTATATATATTTAGTTATCTATTATAGATACAAATGGATGGAATCTCCTCCCCAACTGTGGTCTCCTTTCAAAATAAAAATGTGGATGTATCTGGATAAAGTTTTGAAAATGGGTTCTAACTTTCCACAGAAACTGGGTAAGTTCCTTTAGACTGCATAAGAAAGCCTAAAGCTCCTCATCTAATCAGTTGAGCAGGGAGTAATATACAAAAGCCAAGAACATGTAGCATTTTACCCTGTCCTGAACAGTACAATATTTCATATTAAAATTGTTTCTATTACAGAAAAAAAAAGGGGAAAAAATAGGAAGTGCATGTACAGAAATTTTAACACATTATTGTGACTTTTCCAATATAAAAGCATTCTGTTTTTTCTTTGTTTTCTTTTTCATAACAATTAAGGTTCTTAGTTTAGAGTCCCGAGGAGTCAAATATGTTAACAATCAATCCTTTCCTTATTATAGGGACAGCCCTTTTTGTCCAGAACAAGATTTTTAACATGGCCAAACAGCCTGGTAGACTGTGCCAGAGGCAGAAAGTGGTAGTGCAAGAAGGAAACATGACCAAAGATTAACACAAATCAGTCAATCACAAAATTTCACCATGCTCAAATCAGGGATACAGAGTATTGATAGAGAACTTGAGTGACAAGAGCAAAAGTTTTTTGAACTTTAGCTTCTGCCAGAAAAAGGAAAATTTCAAAATTATTAGCGTTTTTATCCTTAAAAAATAATCCTTAGCTAGACCACCCTATCTGAATTACCATAAAAAACAATTAAAGAAGAATTGAGCGGCTGATCTTCCAAAATTACAATAAAAATTATAATATATAAAATACAACACTGTACAGCTCTTATTGCCACAAGTGTTTTGAAATAATACTCCAATGCCAGTAGTTTCAGAGAGTCCACTACAGAATGTATTTCATCATCTCCCTAAATTAACTTGACACACATAGTGTGGAAACACTGTAGATAACTCAGTCACTAATGCAGCAGAAAGACACATGTAGCTCTGACTATAACTTTTGGTCCCAACAGTGATTATCTGAAGCTGTAAACAGTGACAAAATTCAGTCTCTTGTTGGCCAGAACTTTGAAAATCTCTGTAGTGTTAGCAGCATGTACAAACATTCTAGTTAGAGGGAATGCAATGTTTCAAAACTGAGAAGCTTTTCCAAAGCACCCATTTTCTCACCATGTGGTAGTCAAGTTAGTTCTTTTACAGAAGGTATTCTGGCACTACAGATTGCCTTTAGCAAAAGGATACAGTCCAGTTATGAAACTAGTTACATAAAACACCCCCCTCAAGGTTAAAATACCACTGAATATGTTAATTCTTGATGTACATTAAGCCAGACTGCGAGCAGGCTTTCACTATGCTCTTTAAAGGATGACACTTGTTATCTCTACTTTTTTGCCATAAAATAAAATTGTCCTGAGAACAGCACAACTGCTGGGAGTGAGGGGAATGAACATGATGAATACAGTATCACCTACTGTTATTCGGCATTACTCTCTACTGTGCATGAAGAGGTCTGTTCAATGGAAATAATAATTAGAGAAACTGCATTTAAAACCCAGCATAATTCCATTGTATGCATGCATTTTTGTATCACCAATTGATATATTAACATCTTAGTTTCATTTATTCTTCTGTCATCTAGTAGTAAGCATCCAATGTACATGGCTTCCTTTGGAACCTACTCTACAGCCAAAAAGCAGTATTTCACCTTTAACACAAATAAATATAGAAAAAAATGTTTTTTAAAGAAAAACTTCCTAAACTACAATAATTCTAATGAAAAATTTTAAAAGGTAAGCAGTTTTAAGCAGTCTAGTTACCAAAAATAATTTTGTTTCTCTTTCTTGAAATTTCTTCCTATATCCACAACAGTCAGGGAGGGATTTATAATTTCATGTACTAGGTAAATCAAATCTATACATGTAACCCTTGTCATTATATGTCACAGGCAACTTAACAAGTTTCATTATAATTAATTACTTACTTCATATAATCCTAGAAGATTTTTTTTCCATGTTTATGCTCTTTGGAGTACATACATGAATGCATAGTGAGGTCTACAAAACACTGCTTGACATCAAACACCTCTTTATATAGTCCAAAGAGAAGTCAATTACAGACAGCATTGACTGGCATTTTACCATCTAGTTTTTTTAACGTCACGCCTTCACAAAAAAAATATATAAATAGAGTCAGCTTGAACTGATATATCACAAGAGCTATGATACTGGAGGTGGTTTAAGAGGATGCACTTCTCATAAGACAACCATTCTAATGGCATTTGCTCATAAATTACCTAATACTGTCTAAGACTGATTTATACCATCTTGGAGGATCAGACCAATGCATACACACCTAAAACAGTGTCATAAAAGTGACGCAAAAGAGTTGTGTACACATCTTAATCCTCATTATTGGGAATACAGAGAAACAATATCAAACAGCTATTTCATCTTAAGAGTATTTTCTTTCATATAAGAATTTAGTTAGATTTAGTAGGTCATAAGTGCAAGAAACTATGTTTGCCAGCCAAATTAGATACCATTCTGCTATTATCACAAATTTTCTGTAAATGACAAGAAGAAGTCAAGAAAACATCAGCATAAAATGAGATTAAGTAATAGGCCCTAATTCTTCCCATATCAACTTTAACATGAAAAAATTAAATTCTTACTAAAAAACTGAAGTTATCTAATAATACCTAACAAAAAGTTTCATACCTTCTTAATAAAAAATGGTCTTTCAGCATAACAACTAGGATTTAGCCTACCTTGCTATAATTTTATCAAGTTAGGCTATGGCAGTACATTAGCAAGTAGTGTAGAGCCATGAACTATGAAGAACTGATGATTAAAGTGGCACAGAGTTGTTTCAGATGGTGCTCAGCTTCATTTCACCTCAGAAGAATTTCATCTATGTACTTTGAGACCTTGGGGCAGTGTGTATCCAAGTGGAGAGCTATGTGGAAATTCTCTATGACCAAAGACAAATGTATGGAATTTAAACATGGGGTGCATCCCATGGCTTTGCAAAACTGCTCTTTAAGCCCTCTTAATAACATAGTCCTTAGAAAACCAGACCTGAACTTATGTTTACCATATCCATGGTGACCTAAACAATGGATTGTTGGATTTACAAAAAGAGGAGATTCACCAAGTCACTTGTCATCTTGTCCAATAGTCAACATAGGTTTATTATTGCTGCAATACTTAATTTATTAACCTTGTATCTTAGAAATCAACTTCAGATGCAATTTATCCCAAAAGGATGCAAATTGAGCTAATACTATACATTCCTTGAAACTATACAGATCCTTGAAACTGCCAAAACTTTGTCCCCATGCCTACACTTGGAAACTGCTTCTCATTAGACTGTACCAGTAAGTAGCATAAAAGGACCTTCAAACAGATATAAATAGTATATACAGTTGCAGCAATAACTGCAGTAAGTACACAGCTATATGCCAGTATACTTGGACTGGAGTTACAACAGCAAAATCCATGTAAGTCTAAGCATGAACAGCCAACAATTAGATTTTCAGTTGCTGAAGTAGTTGCAAGCTATATCAAGTACACGAAATCAGCAATATTATGTGCCATGAAAATTACGATACAAGGTAAAACCTCTAGTTTTATATTTCTTACATGTAAAGAATGTATGGAAATTAGGACATAACACTGCTCTTGTAACTGGGTATGGACTAATAAGAGAAATCATTAGTTAAAAAAAAAACTACTTCAAAGAATTCAGTTAAAAATGAGAATAACAGCAAGGCTGAAAAAATAAGCGAATTATCTGATCAACTGTTTATGTGGCATTTTGGGGCAACATTTTACAGAACAGCAAATTATTGAGACTTTAATTAACTGTAATTCCATAGTCTATCACTTTGAACCTATTAGTGGATGCTGCACTACTTTGTAGTACAGTTGGACAGAAAAAATGGATGCAATGTTTCATATTCCAGTAGTTGTTTTACTGGCATAGATCATAAACATTGTCTTGTTTTTTATTCTTGGATAGTGCTTCACTATTTACCTGTATATTATTGTGTTCTTACTATGAATTAAATCTATGTGGGAGGAAAAAGGTGATTTTCAAGCAGTTATGTATCAGCCACACAAAAACCCAGAATTATGACCTTGAACAGGATTGTGCTTACAATAGAACAATATTTGGGCTATCTGTTATCTGTGAATACACTGAGCAGGCAGGCTGCTGTCATCTCTTACTTGCTTGTAGTCTTCTGCAATTCATTATACAAAGGCCCTTTTCTAGGCAAAACAAAAACTTCTGAAAGAGGAAGAGGTACATAATAAACATCAACTTATGCCTGTTACCAATATGTGAAAATCAGAAGAACCAAAATAATTCAGAATGCCTCCCTTATTATGTATAGCAAGACTAACATAAAAATAATATATTTTACATTAAAAGCTTGATTTGCACAGAGAGCAGTAAAATGATGCCATGTTAGTTATAGAAATATAACTAACTACTTCCATTTGAAGACTGCCCACAAAACATTAAACAGGGTGCAAATTATTAAATTCATCTCCAGCATAACATCACCATTGCCACAGAACCTGTCACAAGTTGTCACACCAGAAAAATTTGACTGAGCATTAAAATGCTCATTACTGTAATTATGATTTTTCTTTATAAAAATTCATTGAGAATTATCTGAACAAAATTACTCTGTGGCTGATTACAGCTCATGAATTTGCATGACAATCAGCAGGAATATTCAGAGCCAGTTAACAACATGCAAGTGATTATATTAAAAATAATAAAACTTAGTAATTGGATATACAATGCAGGGTGTATCAGATTTAAGAAAGTTCAGGCTATTTCTCTAATTTGTAAATCATGTGAGAAACACACAACTTTTTCCTACAATAAACGTATTTTTCATTACTGTAGAAGCCCTTAAAACACAGCATGCTGAAAACATTCTTCCAGGACTGTAGCTACTTCTATATAGAAAGAATCAAAGAACTCAGTCTTCAAAAAATGAAGATGAAATCGTCTGAATGAATAGGTTATACTCCTCAAAATATGTCCAAGCCTGTTATAAGTCTTTACCCCTCCTCAACTATAAAGGTTTGCAAACACTTCAGGTAATATCAGTCCTAAGCCCCTCTTGGTGAAATACATAATTTAATCATTATTTGTTTTGACTGTTCTTTATTTAGCTCAACAGAAGAGTTCAATCCTATCTCATCCAGGTTCTCAGCACTCTAATAGTGACATTTCTTTCTGAAGTTCAGTGAGCAGCCTGATTATAGCTGTCAGGTGTTACTTATTTTCCCTCATATTGAGTTTTTTTTGTTGCTTTACTTATTTATGATGTGCTGTGATTGACTTATTGACAAAAGCAGAATTGCCAAGTTTCTCTTTACAGCTGCAACAGAAGGAAATTACTTCTCATGCTTCATGATTTCTAAAGAAAATAAAAGAAAGTTCTTCCTTTGGTTATTCCTTAGTTTTGCTCTCACATTCAGATCTCAAGTATTCCTGTACTTCAGTGATGCAAGTATTAGAGACAACTTCAACTTCAGCACTCAATCTGATGAAGTCCTAATATGGGCTCTAATTCAAATCCAAATCTCCCAAAAATATTTGATGGGTTCCTGATCAAAACATCTCTTAACTCCATGTTCACTCAATCTCAGTCTAAGTTTTGCATGCAGTGATGTTGTTAGGATTGTTCACAAGAAGAAAAGCTCTCCCTTCACTTCTTTACTTTTGCCTTAAATTCTGAAAGCCCTATCATTTTGAGTTAGAATAAATCAATCATCCATCTTTGACAGTCATGGTTGGCAAATAATACCTGTATCTTCATATTAAATCTTAAAAATTTAGATATTCATAAACAATTTCCTATAACTTTGAAAGTATAAACCTCTAATGCTCTGAATCTTTCATGCAAGAAGCTACAAAAATAAGAATCAATCACACTTCAGAAGGAACCCTTTCCAAGTCTCCATTTTCTTGAGACTCTGATCACTTCCTTATTCTTTTTTATAATCCATATATTTCCATAAAAGATTGGCAGAAAAAAACCCCAAACTCTCATTTAATTTTTTAAGTAATGAATAAAATAATGGTAATTACAACAGTCCTAACATCTTTAGAGACAGACACCAAAACCAGTGCTTGCCAGAGTGTACTTTAAGCACAAACTTTCAACATCTACACATTACAAAATTTTTGTGGCTGTGTAATACTTACAAGGTCAAAGCAGTGGCATCACATAGTTTATAACTTAATATAGATCAAATCAGTGTATGAAATTAATGAGAATAATAGGACTTCTTACATGTTATGCAACTGGGATGCATCAACCTATGAAGATAAGTCTGATAGGAAACCTCATTGGATCCACTGAGAACACAACAAAGCATGATGGACAGCCTGGACATTTATAATTACAGCTTGTTCTAACTGTAATTAGCTCCACACCATCAGCTGAAGCACAACATTCCTCATCATAACCAAAAGCTTATCTACCCCATAAGTTCCATGTGTAACTCAAGTCTGTTTATTAACATGTATTAACCAGATGCAAACCTACTGCCCACAGGTGTCACAAAGTCCTTCTATTGTCAGCAGTTTAATTATCTCCACACTTGTACTAAAAAAGAATAGATCTTTTCTTCTTGTTAGATTATCTCTAAATCTGTAATGAAGAACCATAGAATAGAAAAACGTTTCGTTAAACAGATTCTTTAAAAAGAAACAGCTATTGCTATTGATAAAGTGCTGTCCATTGGAATTCTTTGGGTTGGAATTCTTTGTTTTAGGCAAAGATTATCTGCTCAGTGATTTTCATGAATTTCATAAATCCTCGCTCTATTTTTTATCTCATACTCTAAGCCAATTTTTGTTCTTGATGTAAAATTAAAAGGTAAACACACAGAAAAGCTCACATAAATAGCTTGTGTTTCACTTTGATGAAGTGCAGCTCAAGGGTCTCCAAAATAATTTACTCTGAGTTCAAATATCAAGGTTATTTGAGACTATATTCTACATCCTGTTCTTCTAAAACACTTGTATTGTAGCACATAAACACTATTGTATATAAGCTCATAACACGAACAGTTGCAAGATAATGCCTCTAAACCACCTGCAAAAAAATCCCTGCAGTTGCCAAATCTGTGCAGTTATTGAACTCTCTATATAGGCACTAACTTGACACCACCCTCATCAGTTTACCTGCAATACACACACAGGAAAAATTTAAACAGCCAAAATAAGAATCAAGCAAAACAGGCCTTGATAAAAGAATGGGATACTTAGAGCAAAGATACCCTGACAGACTATTCTAAGAAGGAGGCTATCCATGTCTCTGATTTAAAGATAGAGAAGATTAGGTGAGAGGATATCTGCTTTATTTTAATGATTCTATTTTTTTTCTGAAGATGGGCAGAATTATAAGCACTTTTGGTTTTTGTTCTTTCCTCCCAAAACCACTCTTTTAATTAGCTGGAGAAGGCAGGACTCTGTGAAGATCAGAAGGGCAGGAGAGCAATTCAGGTTTTAGACTGACTACTTTAAATACAAAAGATTGAAGAGATGTGGCTTATTGCAAATACTATGTTTAATACAAGTTGTACATTTTTTAACACAACAATGAGAAATAAAGAAAATATTACATCAAAGATAACTTGCCATTAATACTAACGACATGGATATAGTGTTCCTGCTTTGGTACAGAGTGTTGAACTAGATGACCCTCTGAAGTTCTTTACGGCCCTTATTCTCTATAAATATTAAATTAAACTAGAAATACATCAGGACAGTGACTTTCAGTATTGAACTGGTTATAAATTAAATTAGCCACCAATAACAATCAATCCTTATTTAGTCTAAGGAATCATCTGTCTCTCCAATTATAAATCTTAACTAAAGAATTCTATCAAAGCAAATAAAAGCTGAAGTTTGAATTGGTAAGTAAATTAATAATGGGACCAAATCATTTAGTGTCTACAATAAAGTCAGATCTTATAAAGTCAAAAATTATAAAGTCTTCTTTTTACACACCGATCAGTTTTCACAGGTATATCTTGTCTTTTAAGGTAAAAGATTGCTTGCTGTCTTTTCTTCACAAGAAATCATACAGAGTAATGGCTACAGATTTAGGACTACAGCTAGTATTATTACAAAATGATACTTAGGAATAATTGCACCTTCATAATTTTTTTGTTTTTCCTATTTGCATTACAAAGAAAATATAATCAAAGTAATCTAGGGACAAATTCTGGTATTATTGTAGATAACTACCTAATTCATATTGATAACTTTCATGATTTCAAAACATCTTTACTATTCCTGGATATCAGCAGAAAATTATACTCCACAAAATGAAGTGAAAAGTGGATCTATTTTAGCTCCACAAGAAGCTGTCCCACAGTTCTACACACTATAGCTTATATTACCCGTTTATAGAGCATAATTTGTAGATTATACTATAATTTATAACTCATGCCCTAAAACGTCTTTTGCAGCAAGATGAAAGCTGCAGCTTCACTAATGAAGTTTAGTACTTCTTTTCCCTAGTAAGCTTATACATGTTTCCTTTACCTCCCTTCTTATTAAAATAGTTTTCACTGGTACAGCTCCTGTAGTATCAGCCACAAAGAGTACGTATGATGCCCCACGGTTTCTATTTCAGAAGCAATTTAAGGATTCAAAGACTACTATTTCAGCTATATTCATGACATTATCTAAGTTGCCACTGATTTTGCAGCCCTGTTCTGAAACCAACTTTAAGAACAGTGCCTGTGGGCTGGTTTTATGCTAGTCTAGTCTGAGAGACAGATGTGTTACCATTCAAGTCCTGAAATCTTCTGCTTTAACATCTACTTGCTCAGGTAGAGATGTAAGAGTACGATTTTAGATTGACATCAGTATCTGCTTTGAAAAAGCACCTTGCAGATACCACAAACAGAGAATAGCCCAACTCCAGGAAAAAGTTTGCTCACTGAGCTCAGGAGTTATAAAATGAATCTCTTTCCTCAGGTAACTTGAATTGAAGCCCCCAGGATGGAGTAACACAGTAAAGTAATCCCTTCTTTTCCTGGAATCTGGTTTTGTTTGAAGTTCAGATATACAAGCTGTAGGGAGAACACATGCTACTTTTCATTTGAAGGAACTGGGAACTTAAATCTACATGGAACCCATTTTGAAGGAGTGTGTCAAGATGACTGACAAGTATGGAGGCTAGAAAGAAAACATCAAGGCCCCTGAATGACTGTGTATAGACTTAATGTCATCACTGGGAACATTGACTTGAGGTCATTGATCTACAGCGCTGGACCCAAACTGACAAAATATTTCCAAGGGCAGTGATATGAAGTTCAGTTTTTTGGTTGAAAGTTTCAAAAGAGATTTTCAGGCCCAAAACATAATAAAGGGCAGAAAAAGTAAACTGCTTGGAAAAAAACAGATGTATAAAAGCAAAGTAAAATTCCAGGATGAGCAATGGAATTCAGCTACAGAGGTCAGAACTCCAAACATTCCACTATCCTAAGGTGGTCCAGAGAGAAGCTGTGAAGCACCAGCAATTGGTTTTACACTGGTGCTTTAAATGACCTCAGTTTTGGAGAGATAGGAGACTTCTGTTCTCACTCACATAAAGTAGCTGATACAAAAGGACATGTATCCAGCCAATATAATTCCCTTAGAAAGGGATATTGAGGGATAATAGCACTTTACTTTGAACTGCACCAAGAATTTTCTTCCTGGTACAGTTTTTCCAAGAATAGCTGTCTGAAATTTCACAGAAATTTCTTACAAGCACTGAAATATGGCATGGAACCTTGGAAGGCTGGGGCAAGAGTACTACTTCTGATATGAACGTTGGGTAGTTAACAAACAGCCTGAAAAAAATTTACATTTTTTCATATACATATCTGCCATTTATTTTGTTTTAGTCAGCACATATTCCAGTTATTTCCACAGGATAAAGAAAATTCTATGCATAAAATAAAACAGAAAAAAAAAAGGAAATAAATGTCATTGTTCCAGAGCATATGATTTAAAAGTTAATCAATATGCAATAGGGGTAAATAGGAATACGCTTACTAGCAACTTTTCCAAGTGTGTTTTATGGTTCTGAACAGTGACACTAAGCTGTTCATAGCACTTGCACAATTTCCAGTATCCTCTGCTATATATATTTATTCATAGGACGTTGAGCCATTTTGAATAATTTCATGCATATCAATGTCCATAATTGTTTCAGACACTCCAGTTGCACATGCTTCATTACTGGGTGCTATTAATTTAGAGAGATTGTTTTTTGTCAACACTTCTTCCACTGTGAATAACTGTGAACTGTATAATTTATTTTCATTATTTCACTCTACACTGACTCAGTCTTTTAGGAGTATATTGGCTTTTTAAGTTAAACAGGCTAATGGTAACCTTACACCATTGTTTAAAGTTAGCACATCATGTCACAGTAGATGACAACCACATTTCCTTGCTTTTGTATCTCTTTTCACATAAGTGATTTGAGGAAGAGTGGTGGCTAACATTATTATTGACACTGCAAAATTGCTTCTTGTGTAGTAAGAGTCATAAGGGCCAATTCGATGCACAAATGATGCCTCTCTTCCTTTGTAGAAAAAATGGAATTGAAATGCTTGAAGCATTCAAACTCAGAACCTGTACAATAATTTTAGTTTATTCTGTCTTCCAAAATTCAGCAATATAGAATTTCCCAGCTAACCAGAGCAGACAGTATTTCTCATTTGAGTTATGCTATTGTGTCAAATTCAGAGGATTAACTCCTAGATTCCTTATCTTCATCATTCCTTCCTGTAGATCTTGCTTTTTTCATCAAGTGACAAAGAATCTCGCATTTGTTACCACATTTACTACCACATCACTAACATCTGTTTGACAGAAGGCAACAGCATGTTGTACATCTGTGCACTGAAAACCTCAGCACACCAGAGCCATAACACAACCACAAACAGACATACTACCACATAATATATGTACATACATATTCCACATGCTGGGTAATCTCAACTACAGCACACACAGTACTGCATTTCTGAGTGTCTTATTTACACACATTGCATAAATATAGAATCAATTTTGAGCTTGCCCAGTTTTATGCTCAGTAATTACCAACTTCAGCTAGAAAACTCATGAATTTGATCTCAATAAACCTTACAGAAATGGCTAAAATGTAAGGTTCTTCTATATTTTTTGTGTGCATGTCTGTGTGTGTGTGTGTCTGTGTGTGTGTGTGTGTGTGTGCATGTTTTGATCTGTAGCATTTCTTTTTAAGCTTTTTCTCACAGAAACAAAGGCTTTAAAAGAATTTGAAAACCAAAGTTTAGCAAATTGCAGTAAAAACACAACTTACTGAAAGAGTCTCATCCTGCCAGCATAGATCTCATAAAAGATAACAGATATGGAGAGTTTTATATGATGAAATTCTTCAAGTGTCCTAATAGGCTTATGTTGCATATCTCTTCACTACATAGCTGTCCTCAGCATAGGTATCCCTATGTCACAATGATCAGAGTCTGTAAAGAAAATAATAAATTCCAGATGGCAATGACTTCACAAAAGATTACAAAATTGTTACTGTCAGTAAACTAACATCTGCATGAAAAAGACATTTTTCCATCCTCTCTCCTACTACTCTTAAGCCTTTACTTTGATTGCTTTTTGCCTGGGGTTTGTTCAGACTGTGGTGACAAACCCAGTATCACTTAAGTATCCAGGCAAACTAAAGACAGATTGAATAGGTGCAGCAACACACAAAATGAATCACAAAATCTGTTCTCATGACTATGAGTAATCAGTGGATCTTCTACCTTAATGAAGCCTTGGTTTTCAGTCACAGGGAATAAGGCAAACAGGGAACCTCTGTGTTTTATTATAAACAAAAATTGATTCCAGCACAGCTCATCAGTGTTCAAAAGCAATCAGTTTAGTATATTGCCAGCTCTGCCTTTTCTTTTTCTTTCATGCTGAATTGACAACTTTTACTCCATCCACAGAGAAGCTGACAGGTGGAGCAGCAGCTGAGCAGCTGCAGGCATTTGGCTGTCTGTGGCTTGCTGCTGGTGGCCAAGAGCTTCTCTTCACTTTGGTGTTCATCCCTGGAGAAATTTGGAACTCAGAAGCACAAAGCCAAGTCTTTTCTACTGCAACTGCCCCAATGGTACAAAAGAAGCCAAAAAGGTTAGAAGGACTTAATCTATATCCCATCATTCCCAAAATATGGATATACATGTCTCCTTCTTGGACAAGCAGGACTCTATCACCTCTGAATAGTTTGACAAGAAATAAAGGATTTTGAAAATCCACTTTAACCACAGGTTTCAAAGTAATATGATTACTTCTTAGCATTAGCAACCTGATCAATAACAATGGCTATGCCACTTTAGAGCAGACATCTGTTTTCAAAAGTTTGGACCAAAGCTGAGGACCCTGCTCGTGTTTTCTAGCATGATGACTTCACTATTCTACCACTATCTCCTGTCTATTTGAGAGATAAAATGTGAATCTCTGAAAGTAGGAAACAAAAACCCATGGCAGTCCTGCTGGAGAGCAGTACATATAATATGCCCTAAATATAGTGGATGTAGATGGCAGAAGCTACATGGATGTGGCGGGCAAAAAGCAGAGGCTGCCTCTTCCATCTTTGCCAGCTTCAATGCATTTTGTGTTATCTTATTCCTAAGGTCTTGTTACAATCCTCCAGGACAGTTATCCATTCAATCATCTCTGACATGAGTCTGTTCATTTCACTTACAATTATGCAATGCTGACAAAAATAACTGATTGTCACAATATTTAGTTGCAAAATAAAATGAAACAGTGTCAAAACAAGAGCTGTGCTAAAAGATAGCACAATACATTATTTAATGCATCCCTGAAAAGAAAAAAATAATTTTCTATTCCAATCAGAGCAACATGAATAGGGATGGCAGTCAGGAAGTTCTCAGCTTCTTTCCCATTTCTGACATTCCTTATACTTTATTGAAGGAAGATTCCAAGTATGAACAAGCCTCTCTGCTGCAGTTTTTCCTTACAACACTTAACTCCCCTAAATTGATCATGTAAGCAGTCAGTTTTATGTATAGTTCCTGCAGTTTGTAATCTTTCTGGAGACCCACAGAAAACAGGAGTAGAAGCTGTGAAAATGTTTACTGGATTGGAATGTCCTGAAGCATTATTAATGACTGCATTAATTTTTAAAGTTTAACTTGGAACATGTTGGAATGCATGTCAAGCACTGCAACAGGTTGCCCAAGGAAGTGGCAGAGTCAGCATGCCTGGAAGGTATTAAAAAGACATGTAGATATGGCTCTTTGTGACAAGGTTTAGTGATGGACATGGCAGTCCTGGGTTAATGGATACTATGATCTTAAAGGTCTTTTCTAACCTAAAAATTCTATGATTTATGTCACCTCTATGAGTCAATTTCTAATGGATCTAGAGCTAGAAAAGGATATATAGCCTTAGCTAAGTGCTGCAAAACATCGAGTCATCCAATGTTAACAGAAATTATTAACTGAATCCAGTCCAGCTATATGTTTTTTGGCTATTTTCACTGCCTCTGCACTATTTCCTGCATTAGTTTATATTTGACCCATTCAGGCAATCAGGTGACATTCAGAAGGTACTTCCCTCTGTCTCTTCACCTCAATGCCAAACAAAACAGTTGTTCTATCTCCACTGTGGCCATCTGCCAGGAAAGGGTGTGAGTAAATCTGTCAGTTTCGTCCAAATCTAAGGGCTGAATTTTAGAAGTAAAGACCAGTAAATTAGTACAACATTTATGAAAATCTGCAGGTGGAGAGAAAACAAAACTCACTTGCACCAGAGAGAAGAAAAACTCAATCTCTTCTTCTTATGTTAGCCAGCTACTGGAATAATTCCCCACAGGCATCCCTGCCAAATGTGGGCAGCTTCGGCAGAGTAAGGATGCTTCTAGAGATGCAGTGATAGGTGCCCACGGCCAAGCTCCTGGGAAAGCCCTGCCCCTCTTACTGCTACACGCCCTCTCCCAGAAGTCCTTACCATCTTCATGTTGCAGTTCCCCATGGAACTCCACCTGTTTTCTGTCTCTACTGTGTAAAATCTCATACCCCACATGATCAGAGTTTCAAGTCATTTGTCCAGCAGGACCAGCTGCCCCTTCCCACTTAAACAGGAGGAGGGCCAGCATGGGAGGTCTCCACACCTCTAGCCACTGCTGGCAACTGCCAGTGCCCTCAAAGGACTCACTAACAGTTTACAGAAGAGAATTATTTATTAATAAAATTGTAACATATTAAGGTTTGAGAATTGCCAATAACATAGACTGCAAAAATATTTTTAAAGCAATATATTAAATCAAAGCAATGTACTAACAAGTTCTAATCCACAATAATAGCTAATTCTAAGAAATCATTCAACATGCATAGAGAATAGTTCTTACCCAATAGGCCTCCCTAGGGGGGAGAAAAGAGGTTTAGCACAGCAACTGATCCCAAAAGTTACAGTGCAATCCTCCTTCTCATTTCTCCCACCTTTTTAACACATTTTTATGATATTTATTTATGTTTAGTTGGAGCTTGAGGGATTTTCGTCATACCTTTTGCTCAGCGAGGGGTGGTTGTACCTTGGGGGTGAATATTTCAGGATAGCACCCAAGATAGTACACCACCAATCTTGGGATGGTGACATGTATCAGTCCAAAGAGAGGGATTTCACCATGGTTAGTGATTCAAGAGCAGGACATTTTCCTTTATCTCCCTTGGTTTTCAGCTGCTGTGGGGCTTACCAGCTGGAAAGTACCACTCAGCTCCCTGTTCTGCAAGGGTTTTGACAGAGCCTGGACATAGTGTCTCTAGTCCACCCTTCATTTAGACCCCTGAGATTGCATTGTGTGTGGGAGGGCACATATGCTGACCACGTGCTGTCTAGAGAACAGCAGCAGCATGTTCCCCTATAATTTCTGTACCATTATCTTTTTATCCTCTGTTATCTTCCCACTGCACCGGAGAACCAGGTGTTCTAATAACTATTTTCATCAGAATAGTGAAGTTATAATTATGTTTGGGTTTTACCATCAGTCTTCCAGACCAAAATCACCTCAAATAAATATTATAAAATGATAAAAATACTCACTGGTAATGTGTAGAGGCAGAAGCAGTGACATATTTATGCGTTCATTAAAATGTGAAGGAACAAAATGAAAAATAATCACATTATTAAAGCATACAGGTTTATAGTTCTAAATATATGAAAAACATCAATATTTACAAGAACTCAGTGTTTTATTAGCCTCTAATCCTTTTCTCTTTGAAAGGGCTGTTTTGCAGCCTTGTGTAAGCAGTAAGCATTCAAGTTTCCTCTTAGCTTCTGTTCCGGCTATTTCTGTTTGGCTTTTAGCAGCTTCTAGCACAGGATTTATGCCCCCAAAACCCCCCACCTTCCCAGATGCACAGTTAACTTTTAACAGAAGCAATAGCACAGACATGTTTACCAACCACCAGCTAGTACACATATGCAAGAAAGGAAACAGTAACCAGCAATTGAAGTCATGAGCAAAGAGGGTACAAAAACAGCTGGTTTCTTGTCAGCTTTTCTTCCTCAAAGACTGCTGTCTCTACTGTGTCCATTTTCCTTCTTTTGATTGCCTTAGGCCCAGACAGGAAGGTGAATAGACTGTGGCACACCTCAGTCAGTTAGCTGGAGTTTTTTAAACTCTCTAGAAGCTAATTTTCTTAAAGATAAGGAAACACATGTAAATACCAACCTGCACTCTGTAAGGGTCCTACAGGTAGATGTAAACTCCCCACAGCCATGGGGAAAGGGAGCTCACTCCATCATCATCACCTGCCTTTTCTGTGCAAAACCTACCTCAAAATACCAGTCTCTGGTATTACTGATTCAGAAATGAATCAATGGCTACTTTTTTCCTAGTTCACTTGGGAATTTCAGGAATCACTTGGTGGGTTTTCCTTATTGTTCTCATTTACATTCTCTCTTGAAGCTGAGAAATTCCATTTTCTCAGGGAGTGTTGCTTGTATCTTGCAGAAAGATGCAAAGCCCCAAAGCCCACCTTAGTGCATGGCCATCCCAGCAGTGGTCTAGGGCTGGGTGCAGGGCCTCTTGGGCCAGTTTACTGCAAAGCTCTGCTTTGCCTGTGACAGGGATTCCTTGCTGGACTATGGCTCCATAGCTTTTTGTGCATGCCCAAGTGCTCGTGGCCATCCACCTTTCTGGTGCCACACCCCCACCTCTCTCATGAGCTTTACCCCACCCCAACATGTCAGAGCTTGTTCACCAGCCTTGGAAAATGAGAAGCATCACACCTTATACATTTTGTATATTTTCTTTCTATTCACACTAAAACTTTATTTATTGATCTCATTAGTTATTATGAAAGTAGGTTTTGTACATTATGTACCTACATTTTCAGGCACATATGTTTTAATATACGTAACTTGATCTGTACATATATATACTATATATACACATGAAGTGCAAGTATAAATAAACAATATGTATCTTTTTGCAAATATCTATTCTCTTTTATATTTAAACTTCTACAGAGAAATAAATTATTTATAGATGGGCATTTTTCTCTATATAGGTATTTGTGGTCCGGATAGGCAGCCAATCACAGGACATGACCTTTCCAGAAATGTCATCACCCTGCCATAAAACATCAGCTGGAACAACATTGCAGCCCAGAGTATTAAGTGAAAGGAGAATGGTAATGACATAGCATCATTCCAGTGCAGACAGACAAGGAAGTTTGTCCTGATGACCAATGTTGGCACTGTCTGAGATCACAGAGGGCATCACACTGTCACAAAAAGCCATCAGCCAGTGGCAAGGCCATACCAACACATCATGGGTTACAGCCTTACAGAATGGCAGCCCTCAGCCCTAAAGGCAACTGAACAAAATGGTGCCCCATGTGTGCTGTGGGAAAGGGTCTGTTGTGAGGTGCCCCTGGGTGAATAGGTGGGAAAGGTCTGTTGTGAGGTACCTCTGGGTGAACAGGTGGGAAAGGATGTGTTGTGAGGTACCTCTGGGTGAGCAGGTGGGAAAGGGTCTGTTGTGAGGTACCTCTGGGTGAACAGGTGGGAAAGGGTCTGTTGTGAGGTACCTCTGGGTGAACAGGTGGGAAAGGGTCTGTTGTGAGGTACCTCTGGGTGAACAGGACGGAGCAGCTCATCTTACCAGCCATAGGGTATTGTGCCAAACAGGTGGGTTGTGAGGTCATAGAACATGGAGACACCTGGGCAGAAGAACATGGCACAAAGATCACAGGAAGAGGGGAGAGACTTTTTTATCAGAGATCATGTGAGGGCCATTGGGGCAGGGCTTCCAGGGCACATTTTTGGCAGAGACAAGTCCATCTCTCACTTCTTCTGGGCAGTCCATACTCTGCTAACTCAAGATAATCCATTCCTATTTCTGAATTCTCAAACCAAAAATAAGGTAGATCTGAGTGGGATACTTTAAGAATGGGAGAGGGGTAGTTTTTAGGAAGAAGAGTTCCAAATAGCACAGAGGTAAAAATGCAGGCAAGCACAAAACATGAATATTTTGTTCTTTCTTGTTAAAGCTATGACACAGTGAAGGACTTATTTCAGGAGAAATAAGTAACAGGCTGAACCTTTTCTTACTGTTAGATTCAAAACTATCTCTTAGCATTAGTTTACCATTAACATTATCTGGTCAACTGGGACACATATCATGACTGCCTTTCTTTGGAAGCTAGAATCCAATTCCTGAGATGGATCTATCACACCTTATTTTTCTGTAACATATCTTAGCAAATTAGGGACATCTTGTTCCATGGAGCTTTCTTTTTTACTCCAAAAAAAAAAAAAATTTTTTTTCTGAAAAATAGACCAGACATTTTAATTTAACAGTAGTACCCTCCTTTTATTGTGCTTGCTAACCAGTGAAATGGGATTATATTAACATAATAAATTAAATTCTATGTTTCGGTGTATATATAGTTAAATATTCTTCTATACAGCAAACTTTATTCCTAACTTATCAGACTCTATCATACAATAAGCTGAAATTTAGGTGTAGTCCAAGCAATAGCTAACTTCTTATAAGTGGCAGAAAAAGTTACAGTAATCACAACAGCTCTGAAACAATCCATTATATTTATCTTAGAATAAATCTGTGAGCCTTTACAAATTTGTGTACATCTACTACTGTATTTCATATCTAGCTGCATTATCTAATACCATCTGGAAAGTGAATTAATTCTTCATACAGTGACTTCAACATTATATACTTAAGAGTGAGATTTAGAATACTCTGACAAGCTGAAACCAAAATTATTGGTTATATTGAAACCAAACCCGAAAATCTCTGATCAGGTTTTTAAATTTTACTAGGTACTGAAGTAAAAGATCTTATGTCAGTCCACTTTGATGCTGTATCAAGTCATACTGACTCTGGACCAGCCATTATCAGCAGTTGTCTACCCAAGGAAAATGCAACACTGATTTCTGTTTTGAAGCACTGTATTTTCACTCATTTACTTCCTGATTATGGCTGTGAAACTAAACACATTCACATATATTTTAATATACAAATACTCTGTTCAGTGTAAAATCCTATATTCACATGGTTATCAATGAACAAAAGTGGCTTTGTGATTTTATGACTGGTGTGTTTTCTACAGATTACCTACTTATAGGCCCAATTGTGTTTTCCTCACTTCAAAGACAGCCTGCAAAAATTATCCTCTGAAAACAATAGAAATTCTTTAGATTCATATGACACTTGAGAAACTTTGACTTAATGCTATGACATAGTTGAGGATCTTTGATCAAAGAATTTCACAACCTAAGCTTGTAAAATATTCAGACCATTCTTTTTGTTTCTCCAGCACATTCATTAGTCTTCTGCCAGTGTTTGAAATTTAGACTTTTAAGCATCCTGTTGATTCAAAAAAGATTTTTTCTTTAAGAAATCATAGCTATCAAAACAAAGATACTGAAAAGGAAAATTGTAATATTGTCCATATTATAAGGTTTGTCACTAGCTAATAATTCATTTAAGAGGTCTAAACCAATATTTCTTTTTATCACTCAATTTTCTAAAAATCTTTTAGTAGTGCATTTTCCACATATTGGTCTTAGCATCTGGCCAAATTGATTTGGATTTGGGAATTTTTCTATAAAACACATTTACCATTGTTTATATGTACCATAAAAGATATGTTTTTCCTTAGTATGTTCCTATTAAAGTGCTTAAATTTGAAACTCCACAGCTAACCAAATTATTAAAATACTTACCCAACCATAAAAACAACCTGAAATGGAGAAAACATATCTAATATTTTTAACAGTTTAAATTGCCTGAGGTTAAGTTTTCTCCATAGGTCCAGGCAAGTATATTGAAAAAATAATTAAATGTCTCCCAGATTAAATTAAGTTTAAGGAGCAATAATAATTAGCAGAAAGCATATCTATGACAGAAAATTGTAATAAAGCTTCTGGCCACTAAGAAATTAATTTCTAGATCAGCTTCCATGATAGAATGAGAAATGAAGCTAAAATGCTTTAGAATTAAGCTTGGGTGGCATACAGAAATGACTGCATGGCAAAATCAAAATTACAAGAAACAGAAAATTAAGCTAATTAGTTAAGTAATTATGTTTATAGGCTGGTTCAGCCTGACTAGGGTCATCCATAACCCTTCTCAAAACACATTGTAGTAGGATGTACCAGTTTTGTTCTTTTTTATTTTTCTTTCAATGGCACCGCATGGTTATGGGTTTTTTATTTTATTTTCAGCCATATGTCTGTTAAATAGTGCTGGAGAGGATTACATGGCCTTGGCTGGATAGCATAATGTAAAACAGATCTGTATAATTTTATGAATCTGCATACTTGATTACTCAAGCAACATCCTAGACTCAAGCACCCAAGCAGACATCCCTTCTTGCCTTCAGTTCCAGTGTCCTCAGCATGGCCTGCATAAAGACTTCAGACACTGCTCTATTGAGTGAGTGTCATTGGAGAAAGGATTGAGAAAGCTGAGATGGAGAGAGAATAACATCATGCCATTACCAACTTCACAGGGTACCTCTGTCTGTAGTGTTGTGGGATAATACCTCATAAACAAAAGGATGAAGTAGATCTGCAAAAATATCAAGGGAAAAAAAGATGATCCAAAGCCTACAAAGTCACCCATAAAGGCTTATGATCTAAATATTCAGCCTCCAAAAAAGGCAAGAATTTTAATCAATTATTCACTCTTTCTTCCCATTTAAGAACCAGGGGGCAGTAAATGACTCTCTCAGGAAGTAGGCTAAGGCAAATCAAAAAGTGTTTATTCACTTAATGTATATTTATATGGTATATGTCATGGTTAAACCCCAGTAGGCAGCTAAGCACCACACAGCTGCTCACTCACACCTCCACATTGGGATGGGGACGAGTATCAGAAAGGTAAAAGTGAGAAAATTCATGGATGGACATAAATACAGATTACTAAATGACGTGTGCATAAACAAAGATGAAGGATTCACTCCCTATTTCCCCATAGGCAGGCATTCAGCCATTTGTAGGGTTCATCACACATAGCAGTTACTTGGAAGGACAAATGCCATAACTCCAAACATCTCCACTTGCTCTTTCTTCCTCCTCACAGCATGCAGTGCTAAGCACACCAGATGGTGTGGGATATTACTCTGGCCAGTTGGGGTTAGCTACTCTGGCTGTGTCCCCTCCCAGCCTCCTGCACTCTCCCACCCTACCCACTGATGAGCCAGTGCGAGAAGTAGAAAAGGCCTTGACACTGATCAACACTGTTTGACAACTGACAAATCCAAAACAGAGCACCATATGATCTTCTACAAAGAAAATGAACTGTATTCCAGCCAAAACCGTATGAAATGCAGAATCTATGTCACAGCATTCTGAAAATGCTGGTATCATAGCCTGGACAAGTTCAGGAGGGAGCCACCAGAGGCTTTAAGTATCTGCCAGCCATTTCTAGTGGTGGAAACTGCTGGACAACCGGACAGAACTCCAAGAAAGGATCAGATATGCTTTCCCTCCTCTTCCCTTGATGTGAACAGCCACTGTTGACCGCTGCTGAAGACAGGACAGCTGTGCATGTCTGGCTTTCATCTGACACCAAGCGATCCCTGCTACAGCAGACCTGCACAAAACATTTACAAGCAAATTGCAGCCTTAAACAATGACGTAATATAATAGTTATCTCTGCTTAGTTCTTTATTCCTAATAAATCCTAGCACAAATGACATCTCAATTACCACAGTTCATTACAACTTAGATCATTCTTCTCTTTTTTCCCAGCTGAGTTCAAAACATGGCTTAAAGCATTCTTCATAAAGAAGTAAAATTTTTTCACAGTAGGATGGCTCAAGGGACAGTTTGAGATCCAGCTTAAAAAAGGAACTAGTTTCTAATTGCAAATACTTTAAGTGAGAGCTGTTTCTTTTGCTTCCTGGCACTGTTACTATATTCTTCACTATTATAAACTTTTGTTAGAACAAGCACGCCTCTCTAATCCTTGCAGATAAAACAAGGTCAGAACATGGACAGTTGTAACATCTGCATGAGTTAGCACTCAGGGCTCTGGGATGTGTGAATTGCTTAATGGGTTGTTAACTCAGATGTGCATTGATAATAACTGAAAGATCAACTTGTCAACATTACTTATTTGGCCACTGATCAAAGCACTATAAGAGGATGAGGGAGATAATATGAAGGTCAGAATAATTTTCTGGGGGGATTTCATTTTGGCACATGAATATTATTACTCCCTAATAGGTTACTGAGGGGGGGAAAAAAATATGAAACTCAGGTTGAGCCAATATGTGGAACATCATTCCAGGCAGGGAAGTAGTCTGAGCCCACACTGCGTTTAAAACTCACTGGTGAGCCCAAAGAGTCAAAGGCACAAGATAAAATCTTGTTCAAGGCTCTGAACAGGTTCTCATTTTAGTGTCTCATGTGTGAAACCTAATTTACAATTCCTAGAGTTTCTTTGAGTTCAATACTTACTATACTAGTAACATTCACTCGAGACATCCCTATGGCCTAGATGTGCCAGGAACTCTGCAACAGAATAAAACAATGGCTGCCTGGGAGAGCTTCAGCTAATATCTACTATTGTTTTGAAGGTAGGCATAGAGCACAGAAGAAAGAAGGCTTCATTTAGTTTCACTATTCCAACAAAATTACTTAAATGATGACAGTGAATTTTTGTTTCATTGTACAGGTTCCTATCTATCTTCATTATGTTATTTTTTTTTAATCAATTTTTGTTCTCAAAAGATCTTCTTGAAAGAAATTGAAAAACACAAACTATGAGGTCTCAACCTCATTGGGGCAAAATTATCCACAAGAACTTATGAACTGAATGCAACAATGGATGAAACAGGAACACAATTTGCATAAAATAGTTCTCTATCCTGGAAGCTTTTCATTACCATTCCATTAACAGAACATCACAGTTCTTACCATGAAAAAGTAAAAAAATGTACAAGTTTTGCTATAAATGTACAAGCAAAGTAAGACCTCTAACAAAAGAAAATAGAAAACTAAATCCACTTATTGCCAACCACAAAACCTGACCCAAAAAAAAAAGCAAATTCTACTTTAGTGTCTCAATGGGTTCCATCAGTTACCTTTAAGGAAAGAAGAAATTAAGGCACAGGCCAGTAATAGGAGCTTATCTATAAATGAGGTGTTGTATCTGTCAAGGAGGTGTTGTATTTATTCAGTTGCTCTAACTGGAAAACCATTTAAAATTTCCTGTATTCATGATTTGCCTGCTCTCAGGTGACTTTGCCAGAAGACACTGCAGTTCTGCTCAAGTACACTATAGCAAATCTTTTTTTTTGGTGAGGGAAAAATTATATATTCAATGTCTCAACATATATTTAATTCACAGACTACAAATGAGCACTTAAAAGTTTTAGACATTTCTAGGAAGACTCAGGGTATGTGGTATTGGGTTGTATCTGCCACCTTGAATCCCTGCAGCACTAGGCTTGTTATAACAAAGCTGCTGTCCTGCCACACTGTAGGTTCAGCTATATCTAAATAAAAAAATCACTGTAATACACAAGCACATCTACAAAACATGGTTGTCACCTACTGACATTTGTTAAGCAAAAATCTGGCAGCAAAAATACATGAAGCTAATGCCAGTCATTGGGAATATGCAACTATTTATATTTATAAAGACATATACGCCAAAACAGAAAACACAGTGTGGTCTGGAATCTCATTACTAACTATAACTTCAGGAAAATGATGCAGCATAACCCCCTCATGAAAAATTTCTTTTTAAGCACTGGAATCACAACATGTGGTTTCATCATCAAAAGTTTTCTTTTAAGGTAAATTATTGAAAAATGGAAAACAAACATACTAAACTTACTAAACTTCAGAAGACCAGATTATTTCTGCTGAAAAGGATTTTTCCAGAAAAAAACCACCTCAGTCTAAAGATATTGGCTACCTACTCTTCCATTAGCCCATAGTACTGTCCTGTGGATGCTACCACAGGACTAAAAATGAAGATATCCAGGTGTCACAGTTAAGTCAAGAAGGACAGGGCTGGTATCACCTCCAGCCCTTTAACTGGCATTCCCACCAGTCCCTTATTCACAAACTCTACATGCCTTCTTTTACAGACCTTTCTCTCATGTGACTCTGACTTCTCTTATAGACCTCTCTGATACCTCTGACTCCTCTTACTGGCTGCTTCACCCAGTTCTGATTCCTTGTCTTACAGGCAGTTCCACACAGCTCTGACTCCTTCTTTCATTCTGCACGGCTGGATAACCCCAAGCTGTCCCTTTCCAGCCACCTGACCCTGACTGTCACTCACACAGCATCTTCTCTCCTTACCTGTCCCTTTTAAGAGCACATGTCCCCACAGCACAGCCAGCAGCCTCCTGCTCTTACTCCAGCAGACTCTGGATCTCAAACTCCAACTACAGGTACCTGTAACTGGTGATCAACTACCCCTCCCACTCCTTTATATCCCCAAACTGATTGGGCAGGCACAGATGTTTCACTCCTTGGTAACCAGTGCAGCTGCAGTCATTGGAGAAGATTCCCTCCTGCACTGTCCTTTCAGCCTAGCTCTCCACACCCAGGGTGCTCTTGGGTGCTCTTGCATCAGTATTTTAGTCCAGAACATGAGAGTCTTTTATTGCTGTTTCTGATCATTCTTACATATGTAATATATAGTTATATTGTGGAGAAATCTTGGAGCATAGAAATTGCATTGCTTTCAGGTGAAACTGAAACAGAAGCTGTGCCCCAAAGTGACAGACACAGTGCATTCAAACCAGGAACTGGTGTTCAGTGCAGTAGAGAGATAGTCTGAAGTAACTCAACAGCCTGCAGATTAATGTGATGTGGGCATTGGGTCCTTATCTTTATCTGGTTTTCTTTCTCATCTGCTCCAAATTACACCTTTTGCTCATGTGGATGTTCTCTCAGCCAAAATGCAAGTACACCAAGTTACCTGTTTCTTTTCTTAAATGCTTGCATGGCCCTAAAACAGTGTCACGATAATCTATATAACAATAAAATAGCAAGTGTAACCTTGTACATGTTCATATAAGCAGCTCTGTAAGAAATGCTGGTACACTGCAAATTTAAAACTAACATCAGTAACATGATAGGATAGCAAACTTATCTCTTTTTGTGCTCAATTTTGCAAACAATGCTGATAATACTACTGGAATGACCTCTTTAATATAGTCAGCTCCTTACAAAGTTGGAATTGCAGTATTTTTCATACCTTAGATTTGCTAAAGTGTTTTACAGACTAAGTTACAAACTGAGAATCAATCCGTTTTCTTTCACATAAACTAAACCTGGGGTAGATTTTTGCATACAGACGCCACCTGAACCCACATGCTCACAGAGGACATTCTGCAATGCCATCACCATGCTTTAGTTTCCCTGCAAGTTTCACTAGAAATAGAAATTATCCCTCTACTTTATGTGTTACAGTCTTCTTCAGACGGACAGTGTACACTTGGTCCAAACTGAAGTCCTTGACCGAGGCTTTGGCCCAGATTTTATCCCTCTCAGTAACAGAGAAGCCAATTGCTATAGCCCACAGGTCCCCTACTCTGGAGGAGAACAGTAAGAAATTATCTAGGTCATACCTAATTCATCTTAGCAATTAGGCCAGACTTCCCACATGCAAAGTGCTTCCATTCAAAGACAGGTTATGCAACATTTGGTAATCAAGATTCCTTTCTTTTAAGCCTACTACCCAGCCCAAATGTGCCTAATTTAATCTAGCTGAGTTCTACACTTTTAACTCATTGGAAATGATTAAAGGTTTGAAAAAAGCCACAGAATGTGGCAATAAAAAAGATGTAAGAGTGAAAGGATAATGGAGTTCCAGATTACCAAGTTCTTCTAAATAATACTTTGAAATTAAAAGCAGTAAGGAATTTGAGGACTATGAATATCTTCCACCGAACCCAGTTTTACTTAATACAAAAGCCTTAAAATACGTCTGTGATTTATGGACTTAGAAGTAAGAGTGCCACCTAGTGAGTCACTATTACCATACTGTAGCTCCTTGTTGAATTTATGGGAAATCCTCTACCAGTAACTTTGAAGTGGGGGGGCAATGTTTGGGAGGCATCTTATTTTTTCCTTCTATTGTGTATGTAGCACAAAGAGAAGTTAAGAGTTTGAGGCAGAAATCACTGTGAGGAGATTCTATAGGCTATGTTATTCAGGAGGGTAAAATGGTCCTTAAAATCTGTTGAAATTATTCATTTCAGCTTGCAAGGTCTGACAGGCTGGACAAAAAGGATATTCAGAACTGATGTTAATATATATTCTGTTTCTCTCTCGTATGTGCTACTATTAGTTCATCTTGTGAAATTCAAGTAGTCCTTGAGGGCAGGCTCTACATTTCTCCATAGATGTAGCTAACCCAGCTGGCAAGTCATTCACTCAGAGCACAGATGGGAGCTGTGCAGATGCTTTCCAATATAACTTAAATAATAAAATTCCTGTTGAATCTCATCAATGTGCAACACATAAAATAATGTGAATTACTGTTCATTATTCCTCCAAAAACTACAATCAATAACACAAAATACTCCAAAGTCTGACTAATATTTATAAAGAAGTTTCTACTGAAAAAACAGCAGTGTATATATTCTGTTTTTAAGGGACTCTATAATCCTTGATTTTTCCATTTCATCACTTGGTTTTATATATATTTTTTTAAATTTCTTCATAGTAATTACTAATCCTCACATTTACTATCCTGGAGATGTCTCAAGGATTTATTTTTCAGCTAGTGAACAAAATCTTACAACAGCATATTAGGTGACATTGGAGTAAACAGAAGAAATGAAGGAAAGCAAGAAAAGGTGAGTCAAGAACAACCCCTGCAGGATCCCCTTTCCTCCCCTGCTCCACTGGCTTCATCTTCCTGGCTGCTCCCTTCCTCCTGCAAGCACTTCCCTCTATCCATTTATATATACCACTTATATCACCCTGCTAAGGCTCACAGAGCCATGCCAGAGGCTGTGGAGGGCATGACTTTACCCATATGAGGGAGCAAACCCAAGTCACTGCCGAGGGAGGAGCAGTCCCCTCCCATAGTTTTCAACCCCTCCCTTAGCAGGGTGCAGATGGGGATGTGATGGTAGCAGATGGGGATGGACCAGCTCTTCCAGTCCTCATCTGGAGAGGCTACTCTGCATATTGATACCATAGTCAGCAGCACAGCTGCTTCAGTGAACTCCGATTTTTCCACCCAGAACTACACACACTGCTCAGATCAGTTCTAATAAGCCTACATCACATTAATTTTTCTCCTAGAAAAGGTTAGTTGCACTTTCTATGTGCTTATGTGCATTCATGTCTCTGTCATCCATTTGGCTTTATTCCCAAAACTGCTTTTCATTTGACAGCCATTGTTTTCTGTACCTTGTACCCATGTTTATGGGAGTGCTATTTTGCTCTGAAGTATGCACAGAAGGGTCATTTACAAAAGAAGAAAAATATCATTATCTTTGTTTAACAGCTAGTGAGACTCAGACACAGAGGTTAAGTGACTTACCAAGCAGAAGTTATTGGCAAAACTGAAAACAAGTCTGTTATCTACCCGCTATGAACATACTATCTTCTAGACTGAAGAAAACCCACTGCTGATTGCAAAGGTAAAGATAAAATGATAAATATCACTGACTCAAATTCTATTACACCATTAAGTAAATCTTCACTTGTCAGGTAAAGCCACTGGTAACTGACTGTCATTAGTTTCAGCTCAGTGCTTATAGCCTGTAGGAACAAAGATACTACATTGAACATCCATTTAAAAAGCAATTCCATTACTTTGAAATGCCACTGGATTGCCATCACTGATTTTGTAATTATTTCAGATCATTTCATAATATTTAGGAAAAACTGTCTAAAAATAATTGTATCACATACGAGTTCATTTGACAAAAAGAGCTATCTAACACCAAAGCTGTGTCTTCTTTACTAAGATAGCTATTTTATGTGTAATTTTCATTAAATGGCAGTGGTCAGACAGATATTCAACATCATCTCAGAGGCAAAGCAATAAAAAAAGGTACAGTACAGGCTGCAAATCTCAAAGCAATTCAAGCAGAGAATGATAAATGACAGATTTGGTGGTTGCATTAGCTGCTTGTGCTGTATATAAGTAATATTAACACAAGTGTAGACTTTTAAATATGTTCACTGAGTAAAAAGCCCAGTAAACAAATCAGATAAAAACCTTGCCCCTGTAATCTGATGAATCAGACAACTTGTGAACCTGATGACTGGTTTTGACCATTAGTAGCAGATGCCCCAGAAAGGACATTTGGGCATTGGGAAGAAGACCCGGTAACCACAGATGTCCTTTGCAGCTGCTGTGTGCTTTTGGGTTTTTTCCCCAGCACTCTACACTCTACACTCTTTCATCTAAATTCAAGTGGTCTCCTGTTAGACAGGATGTCCAGCAGTAATCAGGAGAATATATCAGGAGAGTATATCAGGAGACAAAAGATAAACTATCATATTATCAAAACATTACTCTGCAAAGAAGTTTATTCCCACATGTTTTTGTTAAGTTATTGGTTAGATGCCCGTTGACTTCCCCCTTTCTCTGCTGGACTTCTACATGTTTTCTATATTTTGAACTTCAAAGCTGTGGTAAATTCACTGAATATGCTCTAGGAAGGTCTCCTTTAAGGTGAAATGGAGGGGAGCATGCCCTGGATGGAATACATTACCACAAATTAATGGTGTGTTTTCCTGGTCTCTCAGAAACACAGATCTAGACAGGAAAGGGGAGATGAAGTCACTGAACATTAAAGATTTTGAAGGAAGCCTTTGTGACAAATGTAGACAGTATCAAAACAAAAATTAAAAATCTAAGCTTTTATTCTCAAAGGTGGTCTTGTACTGAAGAAATTGACATTTTTAGGGAAAAAAGAAGTGAGTAAAATATTATTGACAGGTAGAAAAAATTATTATAAAAGGTTTATTTTTCTTATTGTAATGGTGTTATATATTTTGATCAAAGATTTCTTAAGATTGGACTCCCATATGAAATGAGATAATCACACTTTGCAGTTCCTAAAGGTAGTCAAATGAAGGAATAATTATTCTGGTCAGCTAGTTAGGACTGATAAAAATCAAAACTTTCCTTTCAATATGGTAATCATAGCTTGATACCCTTACAAATGCAAGCAAAAATGCAAGCATTTTTCCATAATAAACATGCCTGAGACTTACTGTACAGTTTCTTCCCTCTGGAAAAAGTAGTGTGTTTAATACTTTCCAGTAGGTTATTAGGTTTATTTACTAAGGCTATCATCCAAGAAAGCTGACTTTTGCAAGACTACTAAGTAACTGACAAAAAACTTTCAACTGCAAAGTTCATGTGATATAAATAGGTCTGGCAAACCTGCCAATGTGAAAAGTACGTGATTCAACCGAGTCGTTTCCAAAGTCAACTACTCAAAATTATATAATTATTACAAAATTACACATGTTCTTTATAGATATTATGCATGTAACTTCAGGTATCTCAAACGTAGGTGCTGATCTGTGAAGTGTCTGTGCCTCCATTATCACGAATGTGGATCTACCCTGTGCAAACATTTGAGCATTAGGAGGGCCCAAGGGCAGAAACACAATTAAGAAACACATGTGCCCAGGTCATCTGAAATGTTCTAGCAGACCCAAAATACAATACAGGAAGATATTAATGGGACTTGGAGGATATTTGCATCTTTTGGTCTGGCAGGGCAGCTGTAGAACATTTCAAGGAATGCTGAGTGACACTAGAAGTATTAGAAGTATAGGCTTAGAGGCAGTGTCCTGCCCAGATTCTCAGATGTGGGATATTCCTCCAGTATTATGTGCCTGGATGTGCAGGTAATGTGAGCAGGCTTGTAAGGCACTGCTCAATCCAAAGTCCTGGGGAGCTTTTAGAGAAGGTTCTTCACCTGATCACACAAATTATCCTGCTCCTTACTGACCCAGAGTACTTCACAAAGAAAGAATCCAGCGTCCTGCTTTTTCCTGAAGGGTGGCTGGGCACGTCAGCTCTACTATTGCCAGCTCTTCTTCCACCCATACAGAGTCTGCCTGGTGAATGTACTGTCTTTGGGGGAGAGAAATTCAGAACCATGATCAAATGTATTGTCTTCCAGTGTTTTGCATGTACCCTACACCTTAAACATGGTCCAAGGTCAAGAGAAATCCACACAAAGAGTGTGCTATTATAACAGAGTGCAAATAAAAGAAGGGGAGAGTCTGCAGCTGGTATTTTCCCAGTTTCCTGCCATGGAAGAATGATAAACTGCAGGCCTGACAGAGCTGTTTCAGACAATACACAGGGTGTGGGATGCATTCATTGAACGCAGTGTATCATTTCCCTGCCAAAACTGTAGCTGGTTTCAACAGAGGAAAGAGAGGGGGAAGCCATGTGCATGCTCTGATAAAGATATCTAGGAAGGACAAACTCCATCATGTGCCACATGTTCATTTCCTGCTCAAAATTATGATCATTTATGTGGTGGATGGAGAGAAGTCTCATAATTCTTTTGCTTGCAGCAGAAACTTCCGTAAATGAACAGCCTGCTAACCAAGACTATTTTTGTACTTGCTCGCCAGATCCTATAACAACTCCATATTTTGTATTTTATTTAAAAAAAAATATTTACTGATGATTCCTTGATCCCTCAATAATAACTTACCTTCCTATAAGGTTCCTCTTATTCATTCCTATAATTTTTTGTATTTGTAGAGATAATCATTAGTATTTTTAGAGCAAACATTTTAGTGAAATAAGCCAGTGGATTTTTGATTTGTCAAAATCACCAGTGAAACATGCCCCTACATAAATATTATAATCTTTAAATGTTCTGTGTGAGGATTTTTTAATACAGGAGATTATAATTGAAACACTATGGAATCTTGCATAAGGTAATATATAGCTAATTAAAATTGATACCAAATTCTATCTAACGTAGAAAGTCTGCTGTAGTCCCACAGAGCCCATATTAGTCTAGGATCACACTGGTATGTTTGAGAGAAGAGTGCAAGGGTAGTTTCAGCTTCCCATCTGTCAGCAAACCCTGTGCTCAAACATAACAATACACAGACCAAGCTACAGCACTGAAGTTGACGGGGAAGCAAAAAAAGCACGGCAGGACTATCAATATAGGAGGACCAGAAAAATATCTTCTAGTTACAACTTGCTCTCTCTGTGTGAGTGTAAAAAAAACAAAACAGATACAAAAGCTCATTGCAACCTTCTGCAACATGGAAGAAACATACCCTAAATAAAATGATAGAAATTGATAGATACTAAGATAGATAAAAATAGATAAGTATTTAAGAATTATGGATCTACTGGAGTGAGTCCAGTGAAGGGCAAAGATGATGATGAAGGGACCAGAGCATCTCTCATGCAAAGAAACATTGAGAGCTGGGATTTTTCAGCCTAGAGATGAGAATACTCAGGGAAAATGTTATAAATACCTGAAGGGAAGGTGCAAAAAAGAGAGTGAGGCTCTGAAAATAGTGCATGGTGACAGGGCAAGAGGCAATGGGCACAAATGAGACACAGGAGGTTCCCTCTGGACTTCAGGAAACACTTTTTGTTTTACTGTGAGGGTGACTGGGCACTGGCACAAGTTGTTCAGAAAGGTGGAGTGTCCATCCTTGGAGATATTCAAAAGCCATCTCAGTGTGATCCTGGGCAACAGGTTCCAGGTGACCCTGCTTGATGAAGGGTGCTGAACCAGATGACTTCCTTTCCCATCTCAAACATTCTGTGCTTTTGTGAACATTTCTTGCAAGAGTATTTCTTCATCCTATCCTATCCTATCCTATCCTATCCTATCCTATCCTATCCTATCCTATCCTATCCTATCCTATCCTATCCTATCCTATCCTATCCTATCCTATCCTATCCTATCCTATCCTATCCTATCTACATTTTACAGTAAACTGCAAGGAAAAAGCCTAAACTAAAGATAAAATATATATTACACTTTCAAGTTATGTAAATAATTCTTTCAGTCTGAAAGGCTAAAGTTAATATTTTTTCCTGTGGGACATTTGCATTCAGATGCAATCCTTCAGGTGTGAAAACATGTTTTCTTCCTACAGATTTAATAGAACAAGCATACATTATTCAGTCAGTATGCAGAGAATGAAACAGTGTTAAACCCAGTAAAGATGCATTTCTTTCAGTATACATCAAGTGTCTTGGATATTAAAGATCTATTGATGCAATCCACCTTCCTATAGAATTTCCTCGGAGCATACACTGTGTTCCTAAAAAAACTACAAGTTTTATTCTCTATTTTGTTCATTACTATTTTTTTTCCAAAAAGTTAATTATGTAAACAGGCTCAAAAAATTTCCTCCAATGAGATAAAACTTTGTGAACAACGAGCAAATGACAAAACCCTTTAACTTGCATACAACAAAAATGAAAGAAAGTCAAATATCCAACTATACCTGTTTCTGTCTTAGTGCTTTAGAGATCTAAAATGTAGTGATATGTTTCACATGTAAGTACTAGATAGATAATACAAAATTACCTTTATTTTTAATAGCAAAGAGGTTTTGAAAGTGACACTTCAAATACAAATATGCAACCCATTAGTCATTACTTGGGTCAGTTTCCCTTGTCTGCCCTTTGCTTGAGCATATTTCTTCTCTTAGCCAGCAGCTCTCTTGAATCATGGTGTCCACAGAACTGACCATAATGTTTCAGAGTTTGATGTAAACACCACTTTATTTATCCAAATAGTGTGATGGTTTAAATTTGACAGGTTCCTACTCTAGTTTTTGCTTTCAAAAAGATTTTTAAAAGAGAGTTTCAGCTATGGAACAAAGAACATCAATTATTTACATGACTATCCAATTAGTCAACGACTATCAATCCAGTGTCTTGACACTTCAGGGCCACCAACTCATGTGGGATAGCAACCACATTGTTTCACCTGCACAAAGGAAATATTGACAGAAGCAGCTGTGGCATCTACTCCCTGCATAGACAGATATACTGAAGTCAAGATCAGACAAAGTGAAATAGAATGATATAGTACCTGAATGAAGTGAGTGGGAAAAAAAACAAACCCACCATGAATTTCTACACTGAAGTAATAAACTAAGTGTGAACAGAAGTCTACAGAGAGAAGAATTAAAATTGAATGAGAACATCTTTATAATGAAATAGTGCTAAACCTTTTTTATAGATGATTGCTATCACATTATTGAAATAAGCAAGACTTAAAGAGCATTAAAATAAATAAAAAAGCTGACCAGTACCATTTGTCTCACATGGCAAACAGATAATTTAATTCTTTTCTGAGGAATAATGGCACTTTCTCTACATTCTTATTTTTTGTTGAAAAAAGTTCCTCCAAAAAGTTAAAGAAAAAATTACAGAAGTCATTAATCATGTGAACATAAGAAATTCTAATCTAAAACAAAATTCCCAATAAAAGTAACAGGTGCAATGTAAATTTTGAATGACTAAACGTTATCTGAACTGAAATAGCACTGATTAATTCCAAAAGCAACTCAGGGAATGGCTTTTATACTTGTTACACCAGCTACTTGGTCTTGAACATTAGAAGAAAAATCTCCAGTGATCATCTGTTCAGAGACTTAATTTTGCTTTTGCATTTACAAAGCTTCTGTGGGCTGGAATACAGAGTTACGAGTATCTCTGGCCTCCACATTTAGCTTGTGTTTGAATTGCCTCTGGGCTGTGTGTCTGCTGCAGGCATGTGCCTGCAGTTACTGAAGCACAAGTCTACACTTCAGAGCTTCCCATCAAGGCAGCTCTGCAAATCTTAACACTTGTACTGTGTGTCAGCTCACTGCAGCACTGCAGTGCAGAGAGACTGGAGGACAAAGTGACATGGTTGATTGTATCACTGAGGAAAATACTCAGGGATATCGGTGGGTGTTAGAGATTCAGTGGTAGAGTATCAGCAAAAATGTCTCAAACACTTGGAAATTTTTCAAATGCTCCCAGACTGATGCTGTAGCACTTCCCAGTTATTATTCTGGCAAAGATGCAAATGAAAACTAGTAGAGGTTGTTGATGTAGACCAAAGTGTAGAGGGGAAAAGTAGCACTTTTTGCACATAGATGATAACCCACATACTGCCAAAATGTTTTCCAGTAACATGGAAGAGTGTGTCACTGTCTTAAATCATATGAGATGGAGCTGGTTTGCTGGGTCTTGTCCCCAGCATGCAACCACTCAGTCCTGCTATAACTTGTCAGTATGAAACAATCTATGTATGAACACTCAAGTGTTCCCAGAGGCTGGAAAGTAGAGGTTGAGGCTCTGATGCTCCTTATGTGAGGAATGCATTAAACCAGTACTATATCTGATTTCTGAAAACAGGAACCAAGGTCATCTGGTGTTCCATTCCAAGAAGAGAAATGCACTTAGAAGGAAAAGTAAATTTAAGACAATTACCTTTCAAGAACTATATAAGAGCTAACCACTGTATCTACACAAGAGTAATTGTATGAGTTTATATTTTTCTATTTTGAGGACCCTGGCAAGGATAACAGGTCCTCAATGTAAAGGATAAGATTCAGTTCATATTTTAAAAAATTCCAGTGAATTTTCTGAAATTACATGAGCTAAGCCCCTATTACAATTAATAGATATTGAGAAAATATAGATTGTAGAGAGTGATTCAGGTGATGAGCCACTACGTGACTACCCTATACAGGGCCAAATTCTTTTCTGAGCTTCAGTGATGATATTACATATATCTTCATTGACTTACTGGAATATGGCCATTGCTAGCTATCTAGATCTTAACACAGATTAAATCCACTCCAGTGATTCTCTGCACAAGTTTTGGCTGGCGTAGTCTTAATTTTCTTCACAGTGGCTGTTATGAGGCTGTATTTTGAATTTGTGCTGAGCACAGGGTTGAAAATACAGAGATATTTTTGTTAGTGCTGAGCAGGGCTTACACAGAGCTGAGCTCTTTCCTGATTCTCATATTTCCACACTGGGGAGGGGTCTGGGGGTGCTTGGGAGGCTGGGAGGAGACACAGCCAGGACAGGTGATCCCAACTGACCAAAGGCACATTCCAGACCATGTGATATCATACAGTCTCCTAGGGAGGTAACTGTTTTTCTTTTTCTGTATACTTGTCATGTATAGAGCCAACTTGGTGTCTTTAAACCTGAGTTCACACAAGCTCACCCTGTGCACAAATTACTGGGTATGTTACCAGCAATATTCATAATTTCAAGTAAATACTAAATCAACTCTGAAGCTATATATTGTCACATAGTATTGCTGAAGAGTTTTCTAACAGTTAAATGGTAGAGTTTATACTACTGAAAAATAGTCTATGTCTTCAGTAAGGATATTTGCTTTGAACTGTTTGGCCTATTAACATTTTCTCAGAATACTGTCTGGCAATAATGATCAATTCTGCATCACCATGAGCATTGCAGTGAAATACTATCTGTATTATATCATTGTATTAATATGACTGTTAAATCTCATCCTGAGATGGAAAAATTGAAATACAGGTATATGACTGCCCAATAAAAAAGTAAAATCTGGATGTGGTTTGAGAAACTGTACCACTTTCACAAAATGTCCAGCTCATTCAAACTGACAGTCACAGAAACTGCCAAGAGTAGCCCTTATGATCCCAGTCATCTTCCAGGGAAATACAAGAATGAGGAGTTGAGCCTCCCTCTAGGCAGATGACCAACACCACTTTTGACAGAAAATTGATTACTCATCCTAAAACATGCAGGATTCTGTCTAGGACCAAATAAATCTTTAGTAACTTCATCAACTACTGCCAGCACCTAATCTTCTGTAAGCAAGCTTATAAAGAAACAAGCAATCATTGTCTCCTGCCACCTGCCAGTATTCTGGATAGATATCAGGAATGCTGCAGGCCAGGACTGCGACAGGAGCAGCACTTTCCACCTTGGGAGCTGATCTCCTCCAAGTCAGAAACAGAGGTAATCACTTGCAGTTATTCTGAAATGTTCAATATCACTGAATTTTTAACAAGTTCATTGCTACCCCAGGGAGACACAGGAATACATAGATATTCCTTAAAAATAACTGTATGAATCCTTCACTTCATACTCAATTTAATAGTTCAGTCTCCACCAAAAAAAGGTAAATAGGAAAAATATTTTCAGCATCTGAAAAGCTCTGTGTGTGTCTGTGTGAGGGTGTGTGTGTGTGTCCAAAGATGTTAAAAAAAAATATGAAAAGAAGTGTGTCACTTTGTCATTTACATTCTCTCAATTCCTCCCTGACCAAACAACTTTTACCAAGCATAAAAATTCTAGTCCCTTAGTAAATAGTGCCAGGATGCAGTTTAGTTTTACACTTGCAAACAGGCTTAATCTTTAAATACTTCTTTCTTAATAGCTTGTATCATTAATTTTATTTCATTGGATAAACAAAATGTTCACATTCCAGTGGCATGCAAAGCCATGGGTCTCCAGTGTTGCCTCTAGTCTCCTCTTGAGACAGGTGATTCTTTTCAGTGTTTGAAATTGAGATATTATTAGGGAGAAAAAACTTAGTTCTAGGCAGTTCTAAAAATTTCTAAAGCTTTAGAAATTTTGTTATTTAAATTTTATTGACTATAACTCTTCAGTCCCTTAAGACCCATGTGAGCTGGGATCATGACAGCAAAGACTAAATGACATGAAGATAATAATATATCATTCTCACCACAGGAATCAAAATTTAAACTAAGATTATTCTGTTTGCCTTCTAAGTGAAAATATCAATCAATCTGAAGAATAAAAATTATTACAAAGGCCATTTTTCTACACTTTCCCTTTTTTCTCAAAGAAAACTTCTATTCAGACATCTGATTTTGCATTTCACACATTTGAGAAAAGGAAACTTTTTGAAGATTATGTGGGATGAAACAAAAATCAATAGACAGTGGAGAAGGAATGGGGAACAATATGTTGTTGTTGTTCTGTAAACAATTCTTGCATTTAACCTCCAAGTGTAATTGAAATCTGCAAGGCTGAGATCAAATTGCTGCAAAGCCTCTTACAGAGAAGCTTGAAATAATTTTTAACATTTTCCCTACCTAAAAACTCACTAAAATTAACAGAATATGTACACAAATGATGTTATAATAAAAAAAAGAATACTAAATATTCAACTTGAAAATAATTTCAAGTGAATTTATTAGTAAGTTGCATAGGATTCAATTTAAGCTAAAGGCATATTAGCATATTACATATTAGCTAAACGAATATAAAGATTTTAATTTACAGATAGAATTTCCTTTAGAATCAGCAGAATGTTGTTTAGAGTGCCTAAGAACACCAAATTTTTGCTGAGGAATATCTGTCTGGCTTGCTATGGTTTTTAAGCCCATATCTACAATGGCTTTTTGCATAGCAGAAGATACATAAGACATTTGCATTTGCAGTTTGGAAAAGGATAGGACTGTCGCCCCTAGGTAATTTGAAATAATTGTAGTTTCCCCTGGCAACATCAGAGAATTGCATTGCTGTTGGTTTTCAGGTTGAGACATGAATAACAAAATTGGAGACAGAAATGCCATTTTGCCCCCAAGTTTTCCATAATGTTTGCAAACATGTAAATTTTAAATTCTCTGAGAACTAAAAAGAGAGTCAATCATCATAGCTAAAAAGATATGGAAGAAGATATATAAATAAAAGTTTGAGTGAAGAATGCACACAAAAATCTATGGGGAATTTGTTTGTAACATGGATGATCCATAAAGCCTGATGCAAATGATCCAATAAAGAAAACTAAAATGCTGCAATGAAGTTTGCTCAGATGCTCTTTAAAATCCTAATCCTGTCAGGCTGCAGGGCTAAACCATGGAAGGTGCTATGTCCCTGTATCCAAACAAAGAAGAAATCCCAATGTGGGGAAAAAAGCCATAGTCTTATAAAATCTGTGTAAGGGAGTTTCTATGTTGAGCAGCCTCTGATCACCTGTGTTCTTGGTAAGTCCAGTTCAATTGCAAAAAAGCATATAAGCCCCAGGCAAGCCCTGGGCCACGAAAAGCATCCAGAGCTACATCAGGTAGCAGGAGTCCTCGATGATGTCTGTAAGAGAACATTCTAAAGTACAAGCTTGCAGGGCTACAGCCCAAGACACAGCATGAGGCCACCTCTGAAGGCAGGGCCCAGGATGGAAGGGTAGATGCTGAGAAGAAAGAGTAGGCAGAAGTGATGCAGACAAAGGAGGCTTGCCAGAAGATATTATTTCAGTGGATTAAAAAACAATGGGATACCTGATAAGTCTAAAAAAGATAGTATAGGTACAGCCAATATTAATTGCCCAGCAGTGGTTACCCCATTGAACTCCATTTCATTGGCTTTTATTTCTGTGAAAACAACAATAAAACCAAAAAATATTATGCTCTTTTAATCATGAAACATACTGGAGCTTTGATAACTGCATTTTTTCCCCCTTTTTTTTTCTTTTCCATTGCCTTGTTCATACATCAGCAGAGTAATTAAAACAAGTGTATTTCTTGTTCTGAGAAGTGCCTTCTTTATTCAAAGAAACTTGCGCTAAATCAGAAAGGAAAACTGACTTTCCTATGTGCACACAGTACTATTCAGTTGTTTCAAATATTCAGCTGGGAGGGCTTGAAAACTTGCAAGCATAATTCGGTAATGCCTTGCCTCATGCTTTTTATATTCCTACCACAAATGGTGAGTTCAGTGCCCTCCTTTTTTTTCAAGTGTTAGAAAAGATCCATCCCCATTAGAACGTAATGACTTCACTCAAGTAGGAATTTAAATGGAGCAGTTGTATATAGACTGCTTGGGCTCCTGAGATGAGAATGAAGGGAGAGAATTTTGCCTTTTTTAGGAGGGTGGCAGATATACTCAACTCAGGGTATTGCTACCTTCATTTGTTACCAAATCATTGTCATTTTGCCAGGCTGCCCAGTAATACTGCCTGATCTTCACATGTTCTTAAGGCTGAGAAACAGTAAATGAGGAGGTTCTTCACTGCCAATATCTGAAGGACAAACTGCAGTGCAGTGAAGAAATCCATTTTATACTAGAAACTTTATAAAATTGCACCATTTATTTTACATATTCAAAAAGAAAAGGCTATTTATAATAACGAAAACACTTTTTTTAAACAATGGAAATTTGAATTTATCTTATGGAACTCAAGAGTAAGTTTATTATCTACAGCCCTCTTCTTAAATTTGAAGCAACTTAGTTATTTTCATTTTTTTGTGGAAACATCTCTCTTTTCAGTGTTTGGCTAAATAAGGAAACAAAAAGAAACAGTTAATCCTGTCAACAGCAGTGGGAAGCTAAATGCATCCATTAATGAGTTTTATGACCTGATGAGCACAGAAACCTGCACTGATTAGCTGATCACCTCAGGAGTGCTCATTACATTTATAATGAAGCAAATCAAATAGCACAGTTTGTATTTGGAAAGCTGAAAAAGCTGAGCCAAATAGTCACTGATGTGACCTGGCAAAAATCAATAGTGCTAAATTTGTACTTCTATACCTCAGTGGCAGTAGATGGTCATTTGGTTAAAGTCAATTGCATCAGTAAAACTGATCTACTGCACCAGTGACAGCAAAAGTCAGAACCTGTTGATTTCCAAGTTATGCTGGATTTCACAAATCCCTGTGTGGAGACAGCAGCAAGCATAGTTAATTGTCAGTGATGGTAAAACTTCCAGTCCTTCTGACTGACAAGTACCAGTCTACAGGAAGGTATTTTGTTCCTTAGATGTCAACAATCCCTTTCACAGGTATTGCTACATTGAGTTTTGCCATGTTTAAAAGTTTATGCTGGCAGATCAGTTGTTGTGCAGGAAAATGGGGTGGCATGCTATGACAGAGACAAAGCAAAGGTAATGAACACCTCTATCAGTTAAACCAAAAAGTCTCATGAAGAAGATCTGGGATTCTAATGATGACAGTGGTGGTACTGAATGTGAAAATATAGCCATTGAATCCCCATGACTACAGCAACAAGTAAACAAAATTTTGTCCCTGGGTATTTCTGGTTAATATTACCAATGAAATAGAACATTAGCTGTAAAAAACAGAAGAGATTCACCAACAGTAAAAAAGAGAGAACAAAAGGTAACAACAGGCAAGCATTTCGTACATATACTGAAGAAAAGGTTTCTGAATGACAAGACAAAATTACCATGGCTTGATTTATCATATGACAGGGATTTGAGATAAATAAAACAATTAAAAACTCCAAACAGAATATTCAGAGACATTTAGAGAATGATAGCGATGTCATCTCAGCTTAATGACCTTATTCTTCAGAAAAAACCTGCATGAAAATGGGCTTCTTACATGTTTTTTCTTGTTCTGTGATGAATAAAGCAAGCTGTAAAAAATTAGGTGCATAGAACCTGGCTGCATAATAAAACCAAAATAATATCTCTTCCTTCAAGACAGATGGATGAACAGAAGAAGAATGCTAAATTTGTTAGGTTTTTTTATTGTTTTCTTTAACTTCTCAATATATATTTTAATAAAATCTTGGGAGGGGTGTTGTTTTTTATTTTGTTTTCCTTTGTTTGTTTAGGGGGGTTTTGTTTGGTTTTGCTGTTTTGTATTTTGGTTTTTTTTTTTTTTAATTTGGCTAGTTGTCATGCTTCAACCCAACCAACAACTAAGTACCGTGCAGCCATTTGCTCACTCCCCCCCAGCAGAATCCAGGAGAAAATTTAAAAAGCCCCAATCCTAAACATAGGCCCCCATAGGTTACTATGAAGAAAATTAACACTACCCAGCCAACTAGCACATTAGTTTGACCATTTCTTTTACACTGTTGGATAATATTTAAGTATAGTCCTTAATGGTCATTTCAGTCCTAGAATTGCTGCTGAAAGCTTGGTTTGTAACTGTTCAGGGAGAAGCAGGTATCCCTGGTCCTACAAAAGATGCCAATGCTAAATCACCCTTTAGAAGGGAATGTATCAGGTATGCAGTTCAGTAACAGTAAAAGGCAGACTGCCTTTTCACACAGCTATTCTTGAAACAAGTCAAGTTCTTTCAACTGACACCAGAAGGGAAGTGACATCCAGTATTAAGAAACATTTTCAGATGCTGTTTTTCCACCACTAGAACCTGAGGGTCTCTAATTATTTCTCATGTACCAAAATAATGCAGAATAAAAACTCACAGCTGTGGCTACAAAACCTCAAAGAACTAGAGAAGTAATGGCCAAACACAGACACAAACCAGAGAGCACACTACTACACCAGTCAAAAGAAGTTTGTGTTTGGAATTTATCTGTTTCAGCAACACCCATGTAATTGCTGACAACTGACTTGAAGATGTTTCACAGTAAATTTCTCTTTAGATGATTTAAAATTGTGGTATACTAACTTGAACCAAGTCATTAGGCAACAGCATTGTGTTTTTTTCTGTTTTCACAATACTAAACTGAGAGTTTTTAATGTTGCCATGGAAATATTAGACAGTGCATTCAAAAAGTAATTTTATTTGCTTACTTGCTTGCTTTTAGCAGAAGAAAGCATTCTGAGACAAAAGGCAACAATATCTCAATCTATCAAGAAGAAATCCTCTCCATTAAATTACTTTTAAAATCACCATTATTAGAGTCAGTCAAACAAAAACTAATATGAAATATGCAATCATCAAAGAATGGTTCAGGTTGGAAGGGACCTTAAAAATCTTCTAGTTCCAGCTTCCCTGTCATGGACAGACACACTTTCTAGGCCAGGTTGCTCCAAGCCCCATCCAACCTAACCCAAACCCTAACCCCACCCAATCTGACCTTAGACACTTCCAAGGATGGGGTATCCACAACTTCTCCAGGTAACCTGTTCCAGTGTCTCACCACCCTCACAGCAAAGCTCTCCTGTAAGCTCACTTTAGGTACTGGAAAGCTGCTGTAAGGTGTCCCCTGAGTCTTCTCTGGGCTGAATAAGCCCAAGTCTTATCAACCCTAATACTGACTTGTAAGTAGCTTTCCCTTGTAATGTCTAGCACAATATTGTAGCCTAGCAAGGTCTAGTAACATTGCTTACACCGGATCATAGGCTTAGGATTAATAACACAGGCACCAGGACAGGTCAAGCTTTGTGTAGGCTAGTCCTGGCCGGCCTGGAGATCTGTTTTACCAGAAATTGCCCAATGATCACATCAGTATTATATATATTTTATATACATTTTCTTTTTTTTAAATTTCTACTGAGCTTCATACAATTATACAAATGGCTTCTATTGTTTGATACATTTTGATACTAATAAATTGTAAGAACACTTTGTGCTTGTGCAGCAACTTATTCATGACCCTAGTGTGAAATGCTGCGTAGAAGAGCATGGACAGCTGACGATAGTGGAAAGCTTGAAATGACAGGCACAGGAGACAGCAGAAACCACTTGCAATAAGGAATGATGCCTTAGGATTTTAGCTTTTATATTTTCATCATATTTGTAATCCTGTAATTCTTTAGTGTATAACTCTAGGCTCCATATATAGTGCTAGCTACTGTCTTCACATTTTGGTCAGAAAAACAATTCCTGTCTAGGCCTGGGAATCAAGAACACCTTACTGTCTCAGGCCCCAAGGGATGCAAAAACATCAAACAAAAGTGAATTGGGTAAAATGACTTCATTACCTGAAGCTGTAACAGGAAGATTAATCCCCAATATGAAAATGAACCAACTTTATAGCGTGAAAACCCATGACCAGTCATCCATTTTGGATAAATAAAATAGGGGGGCTCTGTCTGCCCTAAATGTACCTGAAAGCCCTTCAATAAACATAACCACTTTTTATTCTCTTAATTTTTTCTGGCCTCTGTTTCTAGCTAAGCCAGAAAAGGCATCAATAATTGCTACTGATAGCCATCAATTACTTATTTTCAAAGTAATGCAACATTTAGAGCTGGGCAAACCCAGTTTTAGGTGTGAGAGCAAAGAGGAAGTGTCTAAGACACATAAATTACATAAAATACAGTGAATTTGGATCTAAAATTGCCTTGAAGACCAATGGAGAAACAGCCAAATGGAGACTGCTCTAGCAAACACAAAAATAATGCCAAGTGGATCCTAGAGTGAGGCAGAAGATTTCATCATCCTACTCCTCCCAGTGAGGGACTTGTGAAGCTGATAACTCGCTTTAAGACCCAGAGGGACAGTAGAAGGTTGAGCATAACATCACAGAATGAGGTAGATACTTGAAAGTTTGTGGATATATTATTTTACTGTCCATAATTTGAACTATAAGTGTCTTACATATTTATAGCTTTCACGGCTGGTTGCCATTGCTGGTTTAAATATCCTGTTAGATGGAATGTAACTTACCAAGAAATTTAAGTCACACAGGATAAATCTAAGCTCTCCTTATTTAACACTGACAAATTTTCAGTTTCAGAGAAGTGATGAAAGCATCCCATAATGCCAGACCCACTCTCAACCCTTGCACAACACCTCACAGGTGTTGATTTTCTTTCGATAACTACTTTTTCATAGGTTGTTCATTAGCCAGTTCACTAGCTCACTAAATGCATAGTTGTGTAGTGCTGATTTTGTAATTAAGATAGGATGCAAGACACAGTCAAATAATTTATAAAACTAAAAGTATGTTACATCCAAGCAGTTCCTTTTATCAATCAAATCTGTAATCTTAAGGAAGGAAATCAGGTTTATTTGACATGGCTTAGTTTCAATGAATCCATAGTGGTATGAATTTCTTTAATTTTTTAATAATTTGCTATTAAAAGCACCTCCTTATTAATTTTTCTTTCAAGAATAAAGTCTCTTATTTAGTTATGTCACAAAATATCTACTTGTTTAGTCTTCTGGAATGTATCCACTATACCAAGATTTCTTAAGAGTGCATACCAAACATTCCTTCAATCACATCTTCTGAAATTCCATCCAAACCACTTAAATTCAGAATTGTCTGTCATAACATGTGTTTATAATTTTCTCAGTTACTAATGGAAAAACTTTGTAGCCCTCCTGTGAAATAAGCACGTTATTGCACATCTTGTAAAATGCAGGACAGACATGTTCAGTGACAATCACCAGTGTGCCATGCAGTGCTTACCATTGAGGCAGAGGGGACTTGCCTGCACTGTGGAATTAAATAATTTTGGTCCTCCAATAAATTTTCATCAGTTATTTCTGATTAATGGAAAACACTCACAGGATCATAGAATGTCATGAGTTGAAAGGGGCCCACAAGTATCATCGAGCCCAACTTCTAGCTCATTTATTTGCCAGGCTGTATATAATCCTAACAACTAGTCTTGATTCAGCCCAGGTGATTAAAGCATCTTTACCTGCTATAATGACAACCAAAATAGAGAAATAAGAACTGGGAGCAGTTTTTCATGTTAAAGAACAGTCATCTATCATGTCTAAAAGAGTCTAAAGAAAGCTTTTCTACAGCCTGTATGAGGCCTCTAACATGTCTCTAAAGATTACAGCATTAACTGACAATTGCTAATTTTTCTTCAGTCTTCTGGACTAGCTGTCTAGTCACTATTCACTATCTATCACTAGTTAACTGTGCTAGTTATCATCACAATGTTCCTTCAGTGTGCTCTGTTACCTCTTTTGACTATTTTGTTCTCCTTAAATAGGTAATAGCCACTAATTTTAATGTTCTAATCATGCAAATCAACTCATCATCTTTTAGCAATACTAGTTATGACAAATTTCTTCTCAGTGACAATTTTCAATTCCTCCTGCTTTCTGTCTTTAAGCAGCACTATACAGCAATTTAAATATATATTCTTTCCACATCTGTTCGACCTTGATCACAACATCCTGAGTTTGTGTTTATACCACATTTACATTCTTATATGGTTTTCTCTTATTTTTGTTAATAGTCTCATAGTTTGCTCCCACTAATCTCCAGTGGAAGATTATCACCACAGTTTTTTTCTGTGAGAAGTAAGAAGCGGCATTTATTATCCAACCATCTCAGGATAAATGTTTGACAAACTAAAACCTCTTTCATACCAGTCATGCAAACAGTGGTACTGTCTGGTACCTTCTGCCTTTCCAGGGCTACTAGAATGACTCTAAGAAGATTATGTTGGCCTTTGTCTTCTGCCTCCCTTCAAGAGAGTTGAAGGTACCTAAAGTGAGTGAAGATCCATGTGAGTGTCATGTAACTAATTTCAGTGTACATCATTCCTTACAAATACCTCCCGCAATGCCTGGTGCATTCTCTGTCTTCTTGTTTCAACTCTGTCATCAGTGATCACTGCTTGCCTTCCTGGGGTACCAGAGCTCTTCTGCAGCTACTTGCTTCATTAAAAAAGAACAGGTCTCAAAATATTCAATGGGCTTTTGTTCTATTCTGCCAGAAAAAGGACAAGTTGCTGATCGCCTGATGATCTGGCACTTATAAAGGAAAGTGAGTGGCTTTTAAAGTTAAGTGTTACCTATTACACTAACATATATTACAATGCAAATTACTTCAAAAATATTATTCATCATTCAAGAAATGCATTCTTGTAAAAATATGAAGTAGTTTACTTGTGGAGTAATACAAGATTATAGTTAAGGAATTGCACCTAGTAGCTGCTCTGAGGTCCCAGTCTCAGTTGCTGGCACCTGATGCCCCAGCCTCACTTCAGCTGCTGATGCAGAGCCCCTTACTCACACGTGTGCACACATGGTTGGGACTCCCCTGGTTCTCAGTATTTAACTCTCCCTTGGACTCACCCTGAGAGGCACAGCTGGCTCCCTGGTCATTGCATCTATGTGCTGGCTAGTCCAGCTTTATCTTCACTATTGTTCAGACATTCACAGGCACAAACACACATACCTAGGAACCTAGGAAAAGTGTTAGAAAATGGATTTTGGTAAGAAGATAGGACAGACTGAGCAGAGAGGGCATGGCCAGACAAGTATACCAACCTTGTTTACCTGCAAGGGGCCCCTTTGATCCCCTTATCCTTCTGTTTCTCTGTGATTGCTCCTCCCCAAATCACCTAGATTAATTTCCTTCCCTGCCTTTCTTCCTTCATCAAATGTCCCATTATAAGTTTCCTGCCTGCATCACAAAGTGCTCTTTCCCATGCACCCCATAAATGTCCCATACTCTTATGCAGGGATTGCCTCCATCTGCAAGGTGTTCTGAGACTCATCTTGATGAGTGACACCCTGGCACATAGCTGAAGCTTATCTGGGATGCCCTGGCAGGGGTCTGGGCAAAATAACCTCCAAGTCCATAATACTGGTACCTTTGCCAGAGCTGCTGTCTTTATGTGCTCCCTTCTGTGTGTGCAGACAAGCTTTTTACCACATAATCTAACAGAAACATGCAAGCAAGGGACAAAAAAAAACAAAAAAAAACAAAAAAAACAAAAAAAAACCACACCAAAAAACAAACAACCATCATATCCCTCCAGTCAAACTAACTGGTAACATTTTAAATAAGACCATTCTGTCAAAGGGTCTCACAGTTCAGTTCACACAACAATTGTCCTCCCAATACAAGAAATTGATTCCCTGAAATGTCTTCAAAAGGGAGAAGGGACAAGAAGATCGCATCAAAAATCATGCTTTTCATCTGTGTTAAAGGACACCTGGACAATTCTTATATATCCTTTATGAGGAACAAAGAAATAATCTCAGCAGGAACAGCTCAACATCTTTTTTGATAGAAGTACTTTGAAAAGTCTTTTGGCTAATAGAATTCCCCTGAATAAATATGTGAAAAATTATGGTGTCCATAACAAAAGACTTACTATTCAAAATTGTATTTATTGATGTCTTTCTGCAAACTGTCCTCTGTCAGAAGTGAACACACCATCTTCAGCTATTTACAAAGCAAGAGATATTACTCATCTTGTACTGGGACAGCTCTGTTCTTTAGTGTCCTCAGGCAGCAATTTTCTGTCTCTCAACTTCACTGTTTTTCCTTTTTTCATTGACAAATCCATTTCCAAACAGGGCAATGTTGACATCTGTGTCTGATTTGATATGTTGAAATATTCTCTATTTTCTTTAATATCTTTTGAAATTATTTGCCTGAAGTCATTCTCCAAGTTAGTCACTAAGCAGGACTTAAAATGTCCTTGCTAGAAATTATCATGTCTCTGGTGCTTCTGCTTTGCTGCTGGTAGGAATGGCCTCCTTCTACTCTGCAGTGTATGTGACATGAATCCCTACAGCACTATCCCATCTTGTGTCAGCAGAACTTTCAATTACAACATTCTGGGTTTCTTTTGATACTTAATAAGCCTCTGAGAAACCTCCTAGTATATATATATATGTATATATGTATATATACATATATAAGGCACTACAATAATCTAGATATTTGAAAGAAACATGTATAAAATCCTGAGGTTTTTTTCCCTCCGTCTAGCTATACAAACAAATACACACATCAGCAGTGAGAAGCGAAACATCAAGCTACAGTAGATGCTTGTCACTTTCTAACAGCTACCAATCCTTCTCACATATTCATTTCTGAAACAAACCCCTTAATCAACCTCTTTTTTCAGGGCACTATGCTCAGTGATATGCGCCAGAATGGCAAACACAGCAACATAGCAGACAACACTCTAGCACCTGGCATTGCAAAAGATGCTCCACTTTCAGCAGAGCTCACAGAGGTATCCTGCTGCAAGGCTGTGGTACTTTGAAGAAGTAAGCAGAAAACAGAATTGAGATGGCATTTGCAACTGTAGCTGACTGAGCAAATTCTTATAATATCTGATTCCCAGAGGCTGGCAAAAATACTGTGTTGTCTTTCTCCACATCTGATCACTCAGGACTTTCCTTAAGAGGATCAATCATCAGTTACAACGAGAAAAGGATGTTTCGGTCAGTGTCTGGCTAGAAGTGAAACTTTTTCTTACTTCCTTGGGAAGACATAGTATTCTGAGATGATTCCAGATTAATTCGATCTGGTCTAAGTAAGTATCAGCATCAGATTGCATAACCTACAACACAATAACTTTGCTTTTGAGGAATGTATCATATTGGAAACATTGAATGCTTAATATTTTGAGATAAGTAGTACGAAAGAATAAACCTCAGCATCCTTGACTTGAAACTACGAACTTCCATTGACTTAAGGAAGAAGGTGGGGGGGCCTAGGGAGGCACAACGGGCATGTAATGATATTGCTTTTTCCAGTATTTTCCACCAAACCATGTGAATTAATCACTCGCATTTGCCTTTCTTCAGCATTGTCCAATATGTGGAGATAAGACATTGATACTTTCGTCAGCAAACTACTTTCTTCAGCAGCTCTTTTTTGACACCTTATTAAAGGAAACACAAATAGTATGAATCATTGCAGTAATACAAGTGAGAGGGAGAACCAGTTCTACCACATTTTCTATATGCCATGGCATATAGAAATTTCTATATTTTCAGGGCATAGAGAAACAGGTACAGTCCACCCACCAGGTTCCAAATGACTCTACAGTATTAGCAATTAATATCGGCCTGAGTGGGTATGAAGCCTGTTGGCCATGATGTTTTAACTTTTCAGCTCAATTCACTTCAGCATCACATTGAAATTATCTATGTAAAATAATTATTTAATGTACATTCTTTCAAAAACACTAATGAAGGAATCAAAAAGAAGCAAGAAATTAGACACTGTCTATATACCTCAGACCAACAAAAATTCTTTTTTATTTGTGTTTCTGAGCAGGTCCCATTCATCACACACACACAAATTTTTTTTCTCAGTTTAGGAATAACTTTTAAAATAAATTAACAAATTATGAAACATGGAATTCAGCTCAAGCCCTCTTCCTGGGTTTAACTGTTTTTAATAGTTCTATACTTCATCATTGTTTACTAAAAATATTATCCAACAGATCAGCTCTTTGGCAAAACAGTGTCATATCAACATTTAGGTAAGTCATCAGTTCTCAAACTTGTTAATATCTCTCACAAGGACTAAAATCTGGCAGTAATTTGTCTGCCACAAACATCAGCTGTCATTTTCTTCAAAGTTTTGCTCTGTGTAAGTACAAATGGGGAGAGGAATGGATGGAGAGCTCTGCAGACAGAAGCCTGAGGGTGCAGGCTGGCAGCAGATCCAGACAGCCAACCACATCTTGGGATACATCAAATATAGAACAGAGTCAGAAAAGGGGACTGTTCCACTGTATTCAGCATTGGTGCAGCCTCACCTGGAGTGCTGTGTGCATAATTTAAGAAGGACATGGATGTCCTTGAATGTGTCCAGAGGTGGTCAACAAAGCTGGAGCAAGGGCTGGAACTCACATCCTGTGAGGAGCAGCTGAGGATGTCAGGTTTGCCTGGTTTGGAGACAGAGGCTGAGGGGTGACCTCATTGCTGACTACAGCTTACTGAGTAGGGAGAAGAAGGTGCTGAGGTCTTTCCCCTGGGATTCAGTGACAAGTTATGTGGGAAGAGTTCAAAGATGTGCCAGGGGAGGTATAGACTGGACATAAGGAAGCATCTGTTTACTATGAGGGTGCTCAAACACTGGAACAGTATCCCTAGAGAGGTGGTCAAGGTCCCAAGCCTGTCAGGGTTTAAAGAGGTATTTGGACAATGCCCTTAAATAATATGATTTAATTTGGCCAGCCCTGAATTGTTTAAATAGTTGGACTGATGATCACTGTAGTTCCTTTCCAATTGAAATTATTCTATTCTATTCTATTCTATTCTATTCTATTCTATTCTATTCTATTCTATTCTATTCTATTCTATTCTATTCTATTCTATTCTATTCTATTCTTAAACCATTGCATATGGTGATTTTCAGAAAAGAAATGTTACTTGTCTCATGTTCCAGTGAAGAGACATTTTTATTTGGTTTACTTTATTTTTTCATTTTCCTCTGGTGAAGAGCTGGCAAATATGTCAATGCAAATTCACAAAACATGACATATAGAACATTTGTCTTGAACTTCTGCAAGCATCAATCAGATTAGACATATGATCGAGGTACAGAAACACGATGGCTAAAGAAGACCCCCAAAATTATTCTCTAAATCAATACTTGGAAATCTTTTAAAAATATCTATGGTGCTTTCTAAGTTCAGGCTTCTTGTTGGATACAGTAGTATAAATTTTCTATTAGATTATTATGTATTTATTTAAAAGAGCAAATAAAAGGCTTTTCTGAAACAAAAGGTGCTTTTTTTTCTTTTCTGAAAGAAAATAAAGTAAAATTATGATGTTTTCCTTACTTAATTGCTATATATAAAAAGTCATTCATTATTAATTATATAAGCATTAATTAAAATTGTAGTGGTGGGGATTACTAGGAAACTTGTAACTGTTTAAACTCAGGCTCAGCAACTGAAAGAAAGCAAAAAAGAAACAAAGAAGACTTGTCAACTACCACTCAAGAATTCTGTCAAATTATGATAATGTGTTTGTTTCCATACCCTTTATCCATGCTGTGAAGTAAGAAATCCTGTTGCACTTCTAAATGCACTTTAGAAATGACAAATAATAAATGGGGACTAAAAAGAAACATGTTTTCCATTCTAGCTGCAGAGATATTTACCAGCACAGAAGAAGTATCAGACTGCTTAATTACTTTGAAAAGCCTGGACAAAATTTTAAAAGGCTTTGAAAACTCGCTGTGCTAAAGAAAAGCAACTGGGGGTTAAATCCAGGTACATTCATATCCAGTAGAACATAAGATAAATAGATTGAACTCAGAGAGCAATGCATAAGAACCAGTAATAATGGAGATGATATATCTCCTTTATGTAGCCTGCATGACATTATAAAAGGCTCAGGTCTCAAGGAACAAATTTGAATTATGAATTTTTATGCAGCAGTAGATACTTATTTTCTTATTCATATCTTCCTCAGCAGTATCTACTGTGTATTCAGTTTTAAGAACTTGCAGACCACTCACAAAGCCTGTGCAACTGTATTGTGTGGCCCATTTTTGGTGGGGGGAGGGCGGGGAGTACAGGGTTAGGCTTCTGTGAGAAGCTGCCAGAAGCTCCCCCTGTGTCTGACAGATCCAGTGACAGCCAGCTCCAAGATGGACCCACCACCTGGGCAAGGCTGAGCCTGACAGTGTTGATGGTAGCACCTCTGTGAAAACAGATTTAAGAAGACAGAAAAAATCACTGAGCAACAGCAACTGCAGCTGGACAGAGGAATGAGAGCGTGAGAGAAGAAGCTCTAGAGACACCAATGTCAGTGAAGAAGGAGGGGGAGGACGTGCTCCACGCATCAGAGCAGAGACTGCCCAGCAGTCCATGATGCAGCCTGTGGTGAGAGCAGCTATCCCCCTGCAACCCAAAAAAGTCAACAGTGGAGCAGCACGAGGAGGAACCCACACCAGAGCAGGCGGATGTCCAAAGGAGCCTGTGACCCTGTGAGAAGCCCATGCTGGAGCAGGTTTGCTGGAAAGACTTGTGGTCTTATTGGTGGTCCCACACTGGAGCAGTGTGGAAGGCACACATGCTGGAGCATTCAATGAAGAACTGCAGCCCTGGGAAGTTCTCACCTTGGAAAAGTCCATAGAGGACTGTCTCCTGTGGGAGGAACTCCATGATGGAGCAGGTGATGGGTGTGAGGAATCCAACCCCTGGGAAGGAGGGAGAAACAGAGACAGTGTGTGATCAACTGGCTGCAGCCCACATTCCCAGTTTCTCTGCACAAGTGGCAGGAGCAGGGTAGAGAATTAGGCAATCAAGTTCAGCTCAGAAAGAAAGCAACAATGAGGGAATGGTGTTTTTAGGATTTGGTTTTATAGCTCATTATTCTACTCTGATTTTGATTGATAATGAGCTGAACTAAGTTTTCCCCAAGTTGAGTCTGATCTGCCTATGACAGTAATTGCTGAGTGATCTCTCCCTGTCCTTATCTCAACCCACAGTCCTTTTGTTATATTTTCTCTGCCCTGTCCAGCCGAGAAGGGGAGTGATAGAGTAGTTTCAGTGGGCACCTAGTATCGAGCCAAGGTCAGTCCCTCCTCCCAGTGACTTTTAAAGAAAGTATTAAAATCTATAGGAACAAGATGACTGCAAAGAATTACAGCTCATTTGAATAACAGCACCTCCAACGCGCTGACTTTTGCTAGCATAGCAGTTGCAGCATACACGATATGATTACTTTGTAATCATGGGCAATAGAGATTTGGAATGTTTTCTGAGGAACCTGCATTATTGTCACATAATAACATTGATTTAAGATTTTTCTCCCAGTGTTGGTAACAGTGACATCTGCAGAGAGCAGTTAGTTTTGAATGCTTGATACTCTCATTACAGCAGAGATTCATACTGATTCAAGGACGTCTGCCAGGTTCGTCTTACAATCTCAACAAAGCTGAATTTGTTGACTTTTTTTGTAAGACAGTGATTTAAAAAGTTTTCCATTGTCAAAGTAAAGACAAGGTTATTTTAATTACTAACCTATTTCTTTTCTGAATCTGAAGTATTGTTCAAGTAACTAAAATTCACGGTTCACATATTAGCATTGATTTCTGGTTGTTAAAAAGAAACAAAAATGGTCTGTAAATTATAATGCATTTTCAGACAATAATTCAAGTGTCACCAGCAGGCAGCACTCACAGTGACCATAAACTGGACTGGGTCTTGTGAGTACCCGTTGTTCTCCAGGTGAACAGCACTGGTTTGACTCCAAATGCAGTACTACTTGGTTAACGAACACATAAAGTGAGGAGTACACTGTTGAATCAACTCCTGTAAATTTCCAGGGTAAGTTTTTCAAACTTAAGATCAGATATGCTTCTTATTTCTCAGATTCTACAATATTAAGCCTACTTGACTGAAACCTTCTTCCTCAAATTTGAATCAGAACTTTTCATGTGGCTATGCCAGAAGGATTTCATGCAAAAGATTAAGAAACACCTTTTTGTTGGACTTGCAAGAAGCACAGCAGTCAAACAAAGAGCAAGACAGTGAGTGGTAGACTTAGATACTAATGAATATTGAAATGCTGCCAAAGCTCTGGTACAACACAGAAAGAGAATAAGCAAAGGATTATTTAAGATGTGGACATCAAACATCATATATCTTCCAAAAAAATTAGTACATACTGGAGAAAATAAGATTTTTTTTTTTCCTGAGGCACATATTAAGTCTATGTTAAGACATCTGCATTTGACAAAATTAATTCCATACAATGTCTGGCACTTCTAGTCCACTAAGTATCTGGCAGATAACATCTTCATTGAAAAGCATCACCTTACACATATATACAGTATTAATACAATTTAGGACATAGGCCATTTATTTTAAAAGCTTACTTCAAAAATCACAAAATTGAATAAGGGTGGAAAAGCTCTAGAGGCACACAGCGAGGCACACACGTGGTTTGGAAAGAATTTAAGTGTGCAGGGGATGGATAAACTGCTAAAGAGAGCTGAGGGCTGGAGGCCACGGACACCCACACCCAGGAAAGCCCGAGGCACAGACACTGGAGCACAAAGTCCTGTGGGGAGCTGGGGCTGTTTGGCCTGGAGAAAAGGAGGCTCAGGAGGAATCTTCCTGCTCTCTATGACTGCCTGAAAGGAGGCTGTAGTCAGGGGGGGATTAGCCTCTTCTCTCAGCAACCACTGACAGAGAAAGAGGACACAGTCCTAAGCAGCGCCAGGGGAGGTTTAGTTCGGACATTAGGAAAAATTTCTACTCATAAAAGGTGATTGGACACTGGAATGGGCCGCTCAGGGAAGTGAAGAGTCACGGTCCATGGAGTGTGCAAGACTGGACATGTCCCTTGGCGGCATGGTTTAGGTTACAAGGTGGTTGGTGTTCGGCCATAGGTTGAACTCCGTAAAGATTACGTCTTTATTAACGTAATTGATTCTGTGATTCTGTGAAATACTGCTGGGAGTTGCCCCCACGGCATAATAATCCACGCCGGGCATAACTGGGGCGGGAGAGCGGGTTCAGCAGCCGCGGCACCTCGGCGAGACGCGCTTTGTCCGCACAGCCTGCAGCCGAGGCAGCCTGAGCGGGGCAACGGCTCGGCGGAGCGAGAGACCCGGGCGGGGGCCGCCGGAGGCCGCGGGTACCGGGACAGCCCCGCCGCGGGCACCGGCACAGCCCCGCCGCGGGCAGGCACCGGCACAGCCCCGCAGGCCCCGCCGGCCACGGCCCCGCCCGCTCGCCGTACGGCAGTGTCGCGCCGCGCCGGCTCTTGGCGGCGGCGGAACCGGCGGGCCGTAAGGCAGGTGCGCGGCGGGCGGGGGTCGGGCGGGCGCGGCGTGGGGGCCGCCGGGGAGGGCCCGCGTTGGGCGCTGCTCTGCGTCGCCGCCGCCGGTGCGGGGCCGCGGGGCCGCACCCCGGTGGGCAGTGGGAGCGCCGGGACCGGCCTGCCCAGGCGCTGGGGGGCGTCCCGCCGCCGCTGCGCCGGTCTCTGCCCGCAGCCCCCGGGGCAGCGGCGTTGCGGCGCTGCTGGCGGGGCGCGGCGTTCGGGGCAGCCGGGCCGCCGGGCGGAGCCGCGCGTTGGCTCCGGCGGGCAGGGCGGGCAGCGTGCCGGGCCGGCAGCGGGGCCGGGGCTGGCGGAGCGCTCGCCGTGCCCCAGCCCGGCGCACACCGCGGCGGGGGATGCAAGGCCGCTCCTGAAGGCCCGGTGCCCTGTGCTCCTCCGGGCTTTGCTAATCGGAACGGCGCTGAAGGGAGTGGTCAAGTGGGAAACGCACCTCTGTCGAATGTACTTTCAGTACTTACTGCTGGTATTAATAAACGTAGAGAACAAGAAATGAAGAACGAAAGAAGCATATGGTCACATAGAGTGTTTTTCCAGTTTGAGTACTAGTTCATTTTGGTTGACAGTGGTGAACTGACAGCTTTGCTTATAAAACTCGACAGTCTTGTAGCGTCCCAAGGCTTGCGCTTCAGGTGCTTCAGGAGCTTCAGGAGTGTGTATCATGTTGGAATTCAAATAATATCTTTGCTTAAAACCTTCTATGGGTTCTGAATATAGGTTTTGTTATTGTCCTTAAAATACTCACATTGGTGTAGACCCTTTAAGTCTTAGGGCTTTTTAAAGCAATTGACTGTGAATTGGTGAAGTGAAATCAGTAAAGGTAATTTCTGCAGAGAAGAAATCTAATAGTCATGCTTAGTTACTTTCCAGATTATAGACTTGACTTGAATCTAGCCAATGACTAGAAAAAATATTGTAGGTTTCAAAGGCAGTGCAGTAGGGGTTATGTTTGTCCACATGGTAGGTTGCAGAGCTAAATTTTAAGGAGGATGAAAACCACGCCAGCTGTCAGGTCAGATGCAACCTGTCCTTCATCTAAAGATGGCATTGGTGATACAGTGAGGTGGTTAGTCTGATTAAACACAAGCTGCTTTTCAGCAGATGCTGTAAGGCTTGTTTAAAATTATTTCCTTTGGATTTGAGTTGCTTCTGGCCAGAGAAGAGTAAACTTGTATCATCTTGGAATTATTTGGAGAACTCTCGTTACATTCATATAGGAATACAGACCAACTCCCAGCTAGGGCCTTTATGCATTGTATAAACAAACTAGTTTACATGTTAGATCTCATTTTTCTCTAAAAGCTATCTTGGCCTTTGGAAGAGATTAGGTCATGACTTCCACTGAGTCAGAGAGAAGGCAAGAAATTGTCAAACCACAGTGTTTTATTTTGACAGTTCTGTGTTTACAGAACTTGCTTTGCAGCTAAACCTGAAGCTCCTGAAGCAGGTCTGGTGGAGGGCTTTGAAGATGATTAGAGGACTGGAGCATCTCTTGTGAAGAGTGGCTGGGAGAGTTGAGCCTGTTCAACCTCAAGAAGAGACGAGTGAGAGGAGACCTCATAAATGTGTATGACTGTCTAAAGAGGGGGTGTCAAGAGGATGGATCAAGGCTCTTTCTGGTGGTGCCAAGCACTAGGGCAAGAGGGAATGGGGGGATGTTCATGCACAGAAAGTTCTGCCTGTACATGAGGAACAACTTCTTCACTGTGTAGATGACTGAGCACTGGAACAAGTTGTCCTGAGAGGTTGTGGAGTCTCCTTCACTGGAGATACTCAAGAACTGTCTGGACTGTGCCTTGTGCTCTAGGTTGGGCTCTGCTTCTCAGTATAATTTTCAGTTTTTTATTGTGTCGTGTAAGTTCTGTTTTCAGGAAGAACATTTATGGCTGAAAAATATTTTTTACACATTTAATAGAAAACTCATCCTTCATAAAAGGCTGGTATATATTTCTGCAGGTCCCACAGTGCTTTCTGTGAAACAGTTACCCTTTTTATTGAACTGAGCTCAGGCTGGTCCCTGTTATTCTGGCATATTTCTTTTCTCTTCTGTTACATAGTTACAGGAGCTGCTAAGTGGGTGTGGAGGTGGTTGGGGGAAGAAAAGACACATGTTGTCTTTCACTGGTTAGTTATAAAGTAAAGTTTATTTCGAAGCTGTTAAGGGTGGGATTAATTCTACCTCATATGGGCGTTTTGAGTGCTGAACAGGCTTCTTTTCTTCCTCCTACAAAATTTCTCCATAGAAAATTGAAGTCCTCATTACTCCAAATAACAGCTTACTGCTTTCCTGGTAAATTATTTGTAGTAACAATTGTTGAAGTTGGTGTTGAGCACTTTCTAGCCTACACATTTTCTTAAACTGATTTATACTTCAATGTTTGAAGAGAGAACTGAGACCAAAATCTACTCTCTAGTTCAGATAAACTTACCTAATCAAAAGCAGTTTAACAAATGACCTGTAATATGTAGCTGGATGTTTGTTAGAAATATAATACTGATGTCTGAACTAAAAAGAAGAGGAAACAAGAGTAGCACCCAGAAACAGGTTGAGAGACATCAGACTCCTTAATCCCAAATTATAGTCCTCAGAATCTCTGTTGTCATTTCACTCTGTAGCTCTGTAGCTCTGTTTTCAAAGAAAATGTTTGTCTAGTGTCTCTCTCCTGCAGCAGCCAGTAGGAGGTGCTTAGGTGATCTGCTGAAAAACAAGGGAAGACAAATCCAATTATGCCTTCACTTTCATATTATCTTTTAGTAATCCATTATTGAAATAACTGATTATCTGCTTCTAAGCTGTTGAATTCGGAGGCTACAAGGTATTTGATATCCATTAATTCATCTAGGCATACCTGAACTTTTAGTCTTTTTGGCATCTTGTGGCAATGAATTCCCAAATTCAATTATGTTTTTCACAGGAAAGGCTTGGTATTACTCTCATCTTAAACTATTAAGTTTTGTCATGTACCTCCTTATTCTTAGATTATGGGCAATAGTCAGTCACTATGTATTTAGTCCTTTTTGCTTTTTAAATACCTCATCACATGACAGAAAGAAGCAATTTTGTGTTTATTGCAAGCCAATCCATAAGGGAATGCACAGTCAGGGCATTCTTTATGCTCATCCCTCTCTGAGGAATTTGGTCTCCTCTTTTTGCACAATGCCAATGTGAGCACATTCCCATATCGGGTTTAGAAGTTAACTTTCATCACAGTCAAAGTGCTTGAGATTAGTGTCTAAAACAATGTTGATAGCACAGCAATGTTTTGGCTGTGTCTGGCCTGCACAATATCAAAGCTTTCTTCCACCCTCCCTGCCCAGCAAGTAGGCAAGGGGCTGTGTAGGGACACAGCCTGGACAGTGGACCCAAACTAGCCAGTGGAATGTAGTGTACTGTGTATTGTCATGCTCAGAAATAAAAACACAGATAGAGGAAGGGTTTTTTGCTTTCAAGATACCTGGTTTTTGGAGATCAGTAAACTGGAGCTTGTAGCATTGGTCACCCTATGGGATGTGGTGAACATTTTGTTCCTTTACTTGTGGGGTATTTATCCTTTTCTTCCCCTGTTAAACTATCTATATCTCAACCCTGTAAGTTTTTTTTTAATTTTCTTCTTCCTATTTTCTACCCTGTCTCACTGTGGAAGATGAGCAAGCATCAGCATGGCCGCTGGCCAGGATCAAACCACCCCAACACTGCACAGACACCTTAAAATGTGTTTGAAGGCAGCAATAGCAGCACCCACGATTCTGTGGTAATGGTGCTCACTGAATTAACTAGTGGTGTGAAAGATACCTATGCTGGGTGTTTCTTGAGCTTATTCTAGATATAGATATTCCTCTTGAAGTTGTACACAACTGTGTATAGTTCAATGAAATTCCATTAGGCTGAAGTGAAGCCAAGAACGAGTTAGGCTTCAGTAGCAATGTGGACTGTTTGAGTATTGCAGAAAGGGCAGTTGGTGTTTTCTGTCTTCAGTTCATAAATATGTGGATTATTTTGGTGGCCAACCTGTTAGTGCAGCTCTGAGATGCAAAATAAAACTCTTGTCCTTTCTCTGTCTTATTAAATCTATTGGGTGCTAGAGAAAAATTACTTTAAAAGCAAGGTACAGAATGTTTTACCTTGTTGATATTTTAGGGATAGAAAAATTGCTGGCTCTCCCCTTTCATTGTATGTGGAACTTACGAGTATAAATTATACACTTCCCTGGACTTTACTGTCACTTGTTCTAAAGCATGCATTTACTCTGAGCCATCTGTTGCTCTTGCTTGCCCAAAGGCATGTTGGATGTTTGGCCTAAAAAATAGACTGTATCTGATATTACAGGTCTGGATCTTAAACATAAATAGGTTTTACAGCAAAAATAGGTGATTGTGGAATGATAGGTTGGTGATTGAAGCATTTGTCAGGTGAATTGTGGAGCAAATTTCAGTTTTCCAATTGTAAACTGGCATCTGAGAAGTTGTGAGAATAAGTAGATGACTTTGTACAGTTATGACTTCCTTACCTGCATTCAAATGTTTTGTAAACCAGACAGCCATTTAAACAGCCACTCCTTTCTTTGAAACTGGTGAGGACTGCTGAACTGTGTCACTTAGTGAGTTTCTATTTGGAAACTGGATTCTGATAAGTTTTTTCAAGAAACAGGAAGACATTAGTCTTAGCTGCTGTTCTAAGCGGGGGCAGGTGTTCAAAAAATGAGTAGACATGGAACTTCATGATACGGTTTAGTGAGCATGGTGGTATTTGGTCAAAGGTTGGACTTGATCCTGGAGGTATTTACAGCCTTAATGATTCCATTATTCTAATGTGTCCTCTCCTTGAAAGATTAGGGAAGAGTAAAGAGGATCTCTGAAAATCCTCTCTTCCATTTCATAGAAGAAATTTATTATTTGTAGTGAGTTGACCCCAGCCAGTAGCCAAATGCCCCTCTGCCTCTTACTCACTCCCTTTGGCTGTGAAATGGGGTGAAAATAGCAGACATTTAAGTTGTTTGGGAAGACAAACCCCATAAGCATGGATGTGTATCCTTGTTCCCTACACCCCTTGCTTCTCCTTTCCCAGAGTTTTTACTGCTGAGCATGACATCATATGGTACACATCTATATTGCTTATATAATTTTCTTGTTAGGGTAGCATTTTTGTTTCTGAGGCGTCTTTAAAAGTTGATTCTATAAATCTGAACAGGCAGCCTATGTGTCATGCCAAGTACTCATAATAATTGTTCAAAGGCTTTTAAATGTTCAATGGGAGATTATTATGTAATATGTATGTATGTATTAGCTACAGTACAGTTTTCTAAAATATGTTTTAAGAAATTGTACATACATTCTAGCAGAATATGACTATGGCTTGAGAAATGCAGCCGTTAAAAAATGTACAGCTGGAAAAATCCTGTTTTAGCCTCCTCAAATCACTAGAGACATAATGGGGCTATTTTTCTTTTTATTATAACTGCCAAGAATAATATTATGCCTCAATTTATGTTCCCCTCATTTTCTTATATAATAAGCAGACACGTTTGCAAGCTTTGAAAAGACAGTTTGGGATTTCCTCACTGTAAGAAATTGTACAGGTGTCTTTCTCAAAATGTCTTCTTGCATATATGGCCAGACTGCATGGGTATACTTATAATGCAAGGCAGACCTTGATCTAATTTTTTTGCATAAATTTTTAGGCTGAAATTTTGACTTTTTTCACCCCTATATCCTACCAATGTTAAGTAATATTTAAGCTAAATCAACTGGACAGTGGTCTGTCTTGGGACAGCTTATTGTGTGTCTGTTTTAACCTTCTTTACAGCTCTCTTTGTCAGGGAGGAGGTAGTATTGCCTCCAGTCAGTAGGGGGGAGTCCAGAAGGGAAAGGCATCCCCAAAGGCTGGCATGATTTAGTCTGAAAAGCTTCTCTTGATAGGTTGATTTTTGGGATTCTCTATGCACCTTCACTACATTTCAATATTTGACCACATTAGGTCAGTGAGCTGTCTTACCAATGTGCCTCTTTCTGCTTTCCTGATAGGAAATACAAACTTCTAACTTTTTAACCACTAAGCTGGACTGAACCTTGAGTTTGCTGTGACAAAGGATCCAATAAGGATAAAAGGACTGCTAGATCATGAGTGATTCATTTATATGGACATACCTTTGGAAAAGTTTTTATATAGGCTGACAGAGATTTTTAGGAGGAGACTGAGGGGTAGTGTAGTGTATTCAGAATTAAAACACTTTTTAGAAGAATTATGGATAAAATGCACAGCTTTCAGGTTCCAGTTGCTGTGTATTATTGGAAAGATATTAATTAGAGAGTTTTCTGCAAACACTGTCATGACTTTCTTACTCCTTACCTCCTCAAAAATTATAACAGGTATCAACAACATACTGAATGATAGAAAAAGCATAAAGGGCATATTTCAGAAAATACTACAAACATTATATAAAAATTAAATGAACACAAATTCAAATATTGCAAAACAGCAAACACTTAAAATTGCACAATACACTTACATTATTTTAATTAAATTGATGCATTTGTGTGGACAATGACATCTGGTTCTTATTTTATGTGATGAGTCATTTTCTACATATTTCTCTATTATTTACTGCAACCACTGGTAAAAAGTCTGACTCAAAAGCTGCTGGAAATAGGATGAGTTTATTTATAGCTAATATTTTGGTAAACTTTTCATTTAGTGATAGCCAGAGTTGGCAAGAATCTATGTTTCTTTTGAAGACCATTTCATACTTCTAGTACATGACAAATTAATTTTCTTGTCTATCACTAGAAGGTCTGTAGAATCTACAGTTTCTTTCTTAACTGATCTGAAGCTCTGCATATTTCTGTTCTGAAAAATAATTCTGTAGTTTAGGTATTGAAGGTTTTCTGTTTTAGATTGCCAGCATTACTATTATTATTACCAGTTATATTGATAAAATTGCTCAACACAAAAAAATTAATATCTTTCTCTAAATGAGAAATCCTGCTTCATAGAATAATTCTGTAAGTGTTTTCATAGAATAGCTGTTCTCTAAGATTAAATGTGAATCTTGGCATAAGTTGCACTGTGCTTACACAGCTACTGCGCATTGTCTGCAAGATACAAAGATTTTATTAGCCATAATTAATTACTAAAAGAAATCCTCGAGAAGGAATCTCGATGTTTGGCAGGACAGTTACTTCAGAACTGACATTGTGTCTTTGCAGTATGTAGTATGAACGTTGCTTATGACTTTGCTGTAAAGAAAGTGAACAATTTAGTGTTTAATAAGAAGTAAGCCAGCAATCCTTCTCATACTTCCTCTTTGTTTTGATTTGAGTAATAATGTACAGTCAGAGTCTTAAGGATTAGTGTGCATGGCTTAGTCTTTTATTTTATTGCATTTGAGATCCTTTGTAAATGCTGAAATAGGTTGCGTTTTTCTCAAAAGGAATGTTTAGTGTTTCCTTAAAAACATATGGGAGAATGCTCCAGATACAAAATGATCCAGTTCCCAGCTTAAGGCTTATTGAAACTTTATTTTGGAGGAAATCAGCGTTAAGTATGAAGGATAATTATGGTGTTGAGTGGCTAATAAGCATTCCAGTCATTTAGAACTGGGGGATAATACAGTATTTGAGGCATTTGTTTAGTTGTCTATAAATATGGTAAGTGATTTGAGTGCTTGAACACATGCTTGTGAGGCTTAAAAATCTGAGTTAGTTACACCTTGTAATGGCCAGTAGTTCACAGTGAGGGCTTTATCCTTGTATACACTTGCTATTCACTATAAGAGCATGTTTCAGACTTTTTTACTACCATCTGAACAAGTTCTCCAGCATGCTCTTAGCCCAGCAGTTATGCTGTTGTGTATTATACATGCATTATTACAGCACTTATATTTGCTGAAGTGCATCCCACATCCTCTCAGCCATCCTCAGTGAGATGCAATGTGTGTTACTTAGCTGTCATTAACTCAGAGCTTTTTCTTTCTCTCACTTACCTATTTTTTTTCACTCTCTCCTTCCTTTGAACACCTACATCCCTATTTACCTTCCATGCATCTCTTCCTTCAGTGACAAGCCTTTCTGGAATAGAGTAAGATGAAACCCCTGAGGTTGTTTTCAACCTCTGTTGATGGCACAAAGAGCCCTATTAAACGTAAAGCAAAACTAAACAAACAACACCTCCACCCGTCCCTGTCTAGTATGTGTGGCTTATGCCTAGTGTTTAAATGAACATACATGTTACATATGTTGAAGTTGGAAATTTGCTTATAGTACATCTTCATATGTAAGGCAAGTCTCAAAGTTTCTGTTGCTTGGGATACAGTTTGTCTCTCACTGCAGGGAACTTAAAAGTTAAGGCGATGGAGTGTAAAAAATACAGATGTTTTTCAGTTTAACAACTGAATTACATTTTATGTTCTTGGAAAAGGAAGATGAGTTATTCTGAAGAAAGGGTTGTTTTAATTTTTTTTTCTTTTTATCAACAGCAATTCTTAGTAACTATCTCAAAGTACATCTAAAATGAACACATTATTGAGCCAAGCCACATGTTTGGCATCGTCCCAGAACAGTATCAGGCATAATCACAGGAAATGCTTCTCCAGCTGATGCAAGCAGGCACAGTGTTAGGCAGCTGGTGTTTAATTGCATGTGCATGGCTAAGATTGTGAAAAAATGTGGAAAGGGTTAATACTGCATTAAATGGATGACTTGTAATTCCATTATTTGATTTTCTAGGATTTTTTGTTTATTTAGTGACTTCTGTAAGTAAGGAGCTGGAATTGTCCCTTTATGTAAATGATGGCACACAGAGGCAGTGTTATGCCTCCTTGTTATGCTGAGGCACTTGTTTGAATTTTGGTGTTCACTGAGGTGAATATTGTGTGGCAGGAAGCCACTGTTTCTTCCTGAGTACATATTCCTTAATCTTGCTGTTGCCCTTTTAAAGACTGACACAGTCTTGACTAGTGATCAGCAATATTTGACCCAGACAACTTGAGAGAATTCCAGGGTGATGTCTGGGCCTTTTGTAGAAAGTGAGATGTCTGAAAGCGTACAGTTGTTACTCCATCAGACAGCACTGTTTGTAAAGGTGCAAAATACGAAGTTGGAAAATAGTATTGTTTTAGTGTTGTTCTTTTGCCTGTTATTTCAGGTTAATGTCCCAGACATTATTAAACCATTATCCCTGGCTAACAACTTTGATGTTAGGTGGGTATTTGTTGGCATCAAACATGCTTGGATAAAAAATTTTATTGAATCTTATAAAAATGTTCTCAGAGGTCCAAAATAGCTTTTTTATCTAATGGTTTCATTTTTTTCTTTAATGCTTTCTTTGAAATATTTTTTCTTTGATGTGTATGATGTAGAAAGGATATATACTGAGTAGAATGTGTTGTTTGAGTTTTTGTAAATATTGAGTCTTACTTGTAAATAAAGTATCAAGTTTACCTTTGTGTTAATGAAGCTAATTGTAGCCATTCTAAAATGTGGTCATATCAGTAAAATTTAATGTTTGGGGATTTATTTTTAGTCTTCTTACACAGCAGTGTAAAGTAAAATATTGTGTGTGTTGATAAATGGTCTCACTGTTTGAATAATATGTTTAAAATGTAAAAAAAGTTACTTCACTGTCCCGTTAGCTTTTGTATAGCCTTGTGGGTGGGATATCTTTTGCCCTTTTAGTTTCGTTTTCATTTGAAGTGTTTCCACTTTCTCAAGTGAAAGAGAAAATGCCGTTTGAAATACTTTGTGGTGAATAGCAACCTGCTATTCACTGGCAATGTCTAAAGCCTTTTTTTCTTTATAATGTTCTTTGATTAGATCAGTTACTAGTAATAACTTCTTTAGATTTTATAAATTGCAAGTTTACATAGACAGGAAGAAACTTGTTAATAGCTGGAAGAATTATAGGTAATATACTCAAAATCTGGGAACATGGCTTAATATTCTTTCAATACTTTAAACAAAATCACTGCTGTGAAGTCTTAAAGGACAAATAAAAAGTAAAATATTATAGACTACAGAAGCTGGTAGTTTAGGATCATGTAACTGTGGATTTTACCTGTGATTTTTAGCTGTATTAATGCTATGTTATTCCATTCCTTGTAAGGAAAGAAAGATTTCTGTTCAACTTAAACATTGATGTACTAGATCTGAGCATTCACCTTCTCTTAGCCCTACTGGGCAGCTGGTTTGATCTGTTAGAGAGCATAGGAATTCAGTAAATTTTAAAAGGATGTGTCTTTTACAGTAATCTCTGTAATATTTCAGCAAAGAAGAGAAAGAAATTGTTCTGCTATTTGCCTGTATAGAAACATAGGAAGACCAGGAGTTGGAGGAAAACCTAAGTAGCTGGTGAAAATATGAAGTGGAAAACTTCTCTAGTAGTTTTTGTTATCTTTGTGGTATTACTAGAATTTTTTTTAATGTCTCACTTTAAAAATCTGCTGTGATTACGATTTATGCTTACTTTCAGACAATAAAATTTGAATTGTTTCTTACCTGAACTCTGAGTATAATCTATCTTTATGTTTTACTTTCTCCTATAAAAAGTTTCAATGTTAAAATCACAGTTATTCTTAAAAGAAGTAAAATAGACTTTTAGAGGAAGCAAAAAAAAAATCTTTCTCTCCTCTTCACAAGGCTTTAGAAGGGTGGATATTATTCTTTCTGATTTACGAACAGGCTTGGTAGAAAGTTAAGTGTTTCTTAAAAGAGGCAGGAAATCTGAGATAGTTCAGGGAATCATTAGCAGGATGCACCCAAAATGTCCTTACTTGATTGGGGGTGGAGGAGGAGAAGAAATATTTTTACCATGTAAAGTCGCACTGATATGAAGGTTAAATTCCCATTCCATTTGTCCCATGGAAATTATTTAAGATGGTACCTTTCTCATACTTTTCTTTAGGGGGAATGGGCAGAAGGATGGCAAAAGTTCATCATCTGTACGTGGGCCCTGGTAAAGAGGATTTAATCACCACTGCCTTTTAGGTATTGTTCCAAAACCAGCAGATCTTAGCAGGATCATTTGATAGTTCAGATGTTTTAGATCCACCTGTGGGCAAGCACATACATTTCCCTCAAGCCAGAAGGCATTAGTTACCCTTATGATGGCTGTGGAAAGACAAGGAGTAGTGATCCACTCTAACAGCAGAGTGATGTGGGAAGGTATCAACATGAGGAGGCTTTGTGTGAAGGCAGGTAAAGTATTTAAAAAAAATATAAATTTACACTGCATCTTATAGGGCCACATGGTTTTTGATTTAGTGTTAAGAGTGGAGTAATAATTGCACCTATCCCCTGTATTCTGTTTACTAGCTGTTTTTGTTTTCGTGTGGTGCCTGCTGAGAGTGGGTGTCATGTACCAGAAGCAAAGGGGGTGTGTGAAGTTTGACTATAAATTAGATGTCTCTTGTGCGACTGCTCTGCCAAACCAGCCCCTTCAGACACCTGCACGCTCTGAGAGCACACAGGCAAGCGTGGAGCAGCATTTACTAGTACAAGGTTAGAGCTGCAGGGCTGGATTTGGCTCTTTCGCCATGCCTGTGGTCAGGACAGTGTTCCTTTACTTGTTTTCTGGTGTTTCAGGTTTTCTGTTTCAGGAGCTGCTAATAAAGGAATTGAATAAAGGAGAAAGAAATATACATGTAAAATTCAGTTTCCTAATAAATGACCCTGCTGGAGATGCTTTGAGATTTATAAGTGTGTGTGAAAAGTAAACTTTTTATAAGTATGTTCTAACTTTTATAAATTGCTGTGCATGGTATTTCAGAAAGGACAGTTAAAGTAATATTACAGTTATGTCATTACTTTTCTTTATAAAGGCACATAATGCTACAGAAAAAGCCATTTGAATGTAGGTGTAAAATAAATAGGTAAAATGGACTCAATAGCTCTAATAGCTAATGGCAGTTTTGTCATTAGAACAATGTGAGAGTGATGTACCCTCAAAGTCTGGACACATAACTTCCCTTCTAATAATGGTGGCTATCACAGACTATTTTCACTAGGAGCTATGCTGGTATGAATTACATGTCATATATTCACTGAATATATCAAAAAAGCTGCAGTGATGTTTGCCTCTGTCTGCTTCTAGGCTTGAGCACACGCTCTCTGTGCCCTTCAGAGTTAAAGATTTTGTATTTCCAAATTTTGTAGCATCATTGTTGTAACATTTGTCTCCAAAATATCAGCTGTTGTAAAATCATTCTCAAAAAGCATCTTAATGCAAGGTGGGAAAGCAAGCAGACCTGACAAGTCAGTGATATTTCTCTGTGACTGGAACGCTGCATCTGAATTGCTCTTGTACTGTTTTGCAAAGTGGATAGCTAAAATACAAATGCAGCCATTAAATAAGGGAAAATGTTAAGGATAATTAGATGAAAGCAGAGAGTTCTGTACTGTATGACTGGGGGGGAAGTAATTTTATTAACTCTGTAACAAGTTCTTTAAATTCTGGATGGACGTTGATCTTCAGGCATGCTAAGAATGATGCAGATCATTAGGTTTGTAATGGTATCATTAATTGTTTCAAAATAATCTAAATCTGTATCTTATCTGCAACATCAGAAACTGTAGCTATGTGTTAGGGTTCATTAAACAATTCAGCTGTGGGCACCTTTTGAAATTAAATAACTTTGAGAATAATTTCAGTAGAAGGCTTGGAAGAAGTACAATTTCAGATGGAGAACAGCTGTGTTTTGGTGCATAGATATGAGCCTGTTCCACAGAGGAAATAAGACTTCACGGAAATAAGCTGTAGTTCTGAAGAGAGTCCTGCTCTAAGTGTGTGTGCACTCCCAATTGTGAGATGAAGACATCCCAAGGCATAGTGGTTTTAGTTTTCTGGTAGCCTTTTTTATTCCATTTATCTCTTATAATACTTCAGTGCTGTGTCTTTGACAATCTTTATTTCCTGTCATAATTTTCTTTCCCTGTTTTTCTGGTTAAAAATGGCTAAGCACTTGTCAAGAAAGTTGCTTCTCTGCATCAGTGCCAGAGGCTGTTAATGACCTGAAAGCTTCCAGCATGGGCTGGCTCAGAGGAGATCTTCCGGTAGGTTGTAATCACTTACTGCTATTGGGAGCTAAAGTTCAGTTACATAGATTTCACTATAATACTCAGTGTTAGGGGTGCTAAAGAAATAATTGCCACTTTGCCTCATTGCTGGTAACTTTTATTTAGGGAGGAGAGAAAAGAACCACCTGCTGACTGACCTCTGTGCCTGTTACCATTTCTTGCCTCTGCTCTGTGCCTTTCACCTCCCCTTTGTTGAATTTTGATTATCATTATTCAAGAGTTCTTTTTTTAACTGGCTTAATTGAAGTTCCAGCCAAATGCTGCCAGCTCAAAAAGGTCTTTCAAGTTCATGATGCGAGTTTGTATTTATAACATTAATAAAGGCATGTTATTTGTTTTGTTCTCTTCTAGGTACTTGAACTGGGATTTGATTTCTCATCCTATGGATCACTGAATGAGTAACAGATGGCCTTGCCTCGTCTTACAGGCGCTTTACGCTCCTTTTCAAATGTCACTAAACATGAGGATTACAGTGAAGAATTAGCTGACTTAACGGTAAAGCTTTTTTTTCTTTTAGCATAGCTCTAGTAAGAATAATTTGCTTTCTTCATTTGCATTGCTATTTTATAAGAGTAGGCAAGCAAGAATAAAGTTTCCGGTACATTCCTTCATAGTGTCCTCACTCAAAAATCAAATTTGCTGTAGCTTTGTGATTTATGCTTAGCCCTTAAAATAATGATGTGCAATATGGAAAAGCTTGCTTGGTTGTGTTAATTTGCCTTTCAAGAAGTTGGGCAAGGCTGGTGTGCTTTTAGGTCTGAGCTTTTGTAGAGCTGAGAATCCAACATTTCCCTTCTGATGTTAAGTTCACTTGAATTTAGGTACTTCTTTTGCTTCCCGTGAAATAATACATTAAAGCAATAGATGTCTTGTGGGAACCTGTGAAATGAGTTTGGAATCTTGGGAACTATAAATCTCTTGAAGTTGCAAGAGTTTGGCTTTGTAGAGAATTTTGCTCTGGAAAGAGTAAAGTAGTAAGAGTGTGTGTGTGCTTTTGTGTATCCTTCTTTCATACACTCAGGAAAGAGTCTAAAAATCAGGTAAAAGTGCTTGCAGTCAGTACTTTATACTAAATGCAATTGGAAGGAACTGTTTTTATTTGGTGTTTAATTTTAAAGGAACCCCCATAAATTAATTTGAAATAAATTAAAAAACCCAAATAATTTGCATTTTCAGACTAAAAGATCAAAACTACATGCCCAGTTGCTGAAGTCTGATCTTACTTGGAAGAAGATAATAAAGTTTGTTGATGACAATTTGGACAAAAAAGAATACCAAACTGTAAATGGTGATTTGAAAACTATCCTACAAGCTGCAAAACAAATAGGTATGTTTTCATTCTCTAGTAGTCTGATAATACATTGGATTATTTGAGGGTGGGAGCAGGTTCAAGTTGCTTTTTGCCTGCATACTTTATTGGTACAATTTTGGTTCTACCTTGATGACAATTTTGCCCTGAAATATCTTAAACTCCATTTAATCTGATGCACATATGCACAATTAAGTCTTTTGTTTTATTTTAAGATTGCATTGTTATATGGGTTTTCTTACTTTTTGGTAGTACTGTTTTGTAGAGTGCAGTATGGTTTGTGATTGACAGTTATTAAGCAAAACCAACTGTTTCTTTCAGAATAGCAGTACTCTAAGAAAAGAACAATCCTGATGTTGTCTGCTTTAATTCCACATAATTGGTATCATGAAAAATTGGACTGTTTGGAAGTGTTTGGTTTTGAGGAGAGAAATAAAAATATATTTCACTCATCTGGAATTAAACTAAATACTGAAATATGTTATAGCAAAGAACATGTGAAAACTTAGTTTTGATTGGAAATGTAGTTTTTGATTGACAGACTAAATCTAATAGAGATCTTAGTGCATGGCTCAAGCTTTTGCTGTCACATCTAAGGATTTTTTATTTCAATCTCATAGGTATATTTACTCCTTTTCTGATTGTTTTTCAAGTATCTTGAATAGAACAATTAGTGAAAAGACAGAGAGAATTAATAAAAATAAATGTATTTGCCTGGTTTTGGTACTATAGACCAGAGATCTTTATTACAATATAAATGTTAACCTGCCACACTTATATTTCTATTTCTCGACCTTTTTTTTAGAAATACTTAGTAAATTGAGAAAGAAATAAATGTCTAAACACAGGCTTTCAAAAAAGTCTAGGCAAGTTATTCATGTCCAACATATGGTGGTAGTCAATTGTGCTGTACAGTTGCAGAAGATGCCTGTTAAAACCATTAATGGTTGTAAATGGCTAATGTTTTCTTGAATCATCAGAATTCTGTTTTTTGAGTACTCAAATCACTGACAAAAAGTTTTAAACTGGTTAGTACTGCTATTAGACTTTTAACCTCTTTGGGCTGGAAATTAAGGATACGGCTGCTGTCTTTCTGAGACAGACCTTTGGGAAGGGCTACCTCTCCTTCAGTGCACAGATTTCAGTGGCACTGGAAACACACAAGGCTTGGGGGCAAGTCCTACAAGATGGGGATTGAGTTTGTATTAATTGTCAGTCCATAGAGTTAGTAGGAGAAGGTGCAATCTGTATTGATAATAGATATTGATTGAAGAAGCTGTTTTAAATAGCCAATGTGTATAGTTTGGTCACAAGATGTACTGGCCTAAAATGTTGGCTGGCAAACAAAAGAAAAAACCAAAAAGAGTAACTTCTAGTAGTGCATCTCTTGCCATCTTGTCTGGCTTATTTTGTTGAGATGGAAGGAGTAGTATTTCTTCAAGAGATGCTTTCATAAATAGGAGATGTTGATAATAAAGGAGAAATACCTCATAGTAAGCCTAAGAGATTTTTCTCAAATCCTTCAATTCCTCTTTCCGTTTAGTACTCTTTACTTCTGTTCTGAGACAAGTGATTTTAAATAATAATATGTATTTGCATGTTAGGAATACATGAGTGATCTTCATGCAGACATACTACAAATTTTTAGATGTGCTTCCTGTATAGGTAATGCTAAAAGAGAGGGACTGAACCACCTTTTTCCTCTGAGTCCTATTTACATATCTATTGTATATGTGTGTATCTTTATGTCATGTATCTTGTACCATATGCAGGGATCTAATTATCTTGTAAATATCACCTGCAGTCCTCTCCTTGAACTTTTCAGCTTTTCAAAGTGCACAACAGGAAGATACAAGCTAAATACCTAATTTGTAGCTGCCGCCATTTATTTATATATTACATTTCTAGCTGCTAAGCTTGTTCCACCACTTATGCTAGAATTTGTTTGCTCTTTCCTGTAAGACTAGGGGGAAAAAACCTCTTGCTTTTTCTGGTGTTAAACCTAATCTAAGTCGAGTCAAGTCACAAGTAAAAAATTTTGTAAATTGTCCTCATTTAAAATGAACAAAAGCCCCAGTATGCTGGCTGGTTTTGTTTTGGTTAGGCTTGGTGACTTTTAAAATTTTGTAGGAGCTACCTAGTGGTTCATCACATGAAGTTTCCCTTATGTTTTCCTCAACTACCTTTGTGAATATTTCTGTAAGAAGTGCATTCATGTTTTTATCTAATATATTGTTTATTTGCATAACATGATATTTTGTAGATAGAAATCTAAATTCATACATTTATTTGTTTTAAATTTTTGGAGCAGTTTTTCTAACCTAGCACATATTCAGAAGTAATTCTACAGGGAATTACTAAAAGAATTCAGTAATTCCCAGCTGAGTTCTGTATATTTATTCTGTTATGAATATTCAGAGTAGGCAGTGAATAAATAGTGAGACAAAGTGGAAATTTGTTAACATTAAATAGCTTATAAATATACAATTGTGAGTTTAAGACCTCTAACAAGTTTTTTTTCTCTAGATCAGAAAGATAAGAAAGCAGTGGTGATTCTTACTATAAATTTTTAGTATGTAGAAGGTAATGAAGATAGATGCTATATTATCATATACTTATAATTCAGTACTTTGCAACAATTCTTACTTGTGGTCTTCTTTTGATATCTTTGCTGATATGACTTGTGGCAAGAATTTGAATACAGTTACATTATAGGTAATGAAACACCCTTGGTATTATGCATATTTAATTATATTTGGTTTTGTTAACAGTTGGAGCTGAAAATGGACAAGAAGCGATTGAAAGTGGAGCTGTTTTTCTTTTCAAGACCTTTCATGGGAAAGAATGTGTTGGCCATGATGAGACAAAGGTGATCAAGCAGATGTTTGGGCCATTTCCATCATCATCTGCTACTGCAGCTTGTGATGCCACATTTCGGATTGCTTCTCACTTCACTGAAGAACAGCTTAGAGCCCTCATACAGTTGGATGAAGAGCAAAATGGTGATAACAGAGTGTTGTTTGGTAAAAATATAGTATTTTCATTTGACATGCATGATTTGGATCACTCTGGAGACCTGCCTGTGAATGGTGAGACTGATGCACAGAAAAATATAAGCTTAGATTATAACAAATTTTTGAATAACCAGCTGAATCACTTACAGAACTGCTGTGATGAGAAATCTAATATCAAATCTTTGGAAAAAATAGATGATTCTTTTTTATGGTGTGAAGTTGGAAAGTACCTGAAGGAATCTCAAGGAGGTAACCCTGGAGGGCCAACAACAGAAGACCTCTGCTGCACTTTGTATGAGATCCTTGCTTCTACCAAAAGTGCCGATGAACTTCAAAATGAGGTACACTAGCACATTAACCATACTGCATATATTTGAGTGCTACAGAAATATACAGTAATTTCATATTCATTTATGCCAATATACTTTATCCAACTCTGCTTTTTTTTCTGTCTTGGGAAAAATATCATAGCAGCATCATCATTTACCAGGGAGAAGGATACAGCATCAGTTTTATATGAATTATCTCTTTGCCCCACAATGGACAGGATGTTTTTTTGTGGCCATATGCTCAGCATCTCCATTATTTCTTTTTAAGCAGAACCCAGGTTAAGATGTCTGTAAAAGTGTGAGAAACTTGCAAAGACAAGCTGAACTTTCTCGGGCAGGTTTTATATCCAGTTTCAGAGCCTCCCTGCTGCTGGAAGGCTGAGCAGGTGGTGCTACTTTAAAATTTTGTTATATCACGTCTGTTTCTTTCAGAGAGGAAAGGGGGTGGCTGGGTTTGTTACAAGAAGGGCAGAGAAAACGTGAGGGAGAGGGAACAGTTGCTGGAGTTGAAAGAGAAGCATAGTACTAGAAAGGAGAAAAAGCACGATTAAAGGCTGGAGAAGATGTTTTACAGGCGTGTGCATGCGAGATGATTTGAATTAATCTAGGCAAGGGAGAATCAGTTTTGGATGGGGTAGGGGAAGAATTCCTGAAATTGGGTACTTTGTTTTTCCTCTGCACTTTTCTGTTATGTTTACTTTATTTTTCCTAACTTGTCCTGCTTTCCTTTTTCCTGAAAACATCCAGTACTCACATTCTCAAACTGACTTTTCAGAAAGACTCTGAATTTGAAAATTTGCTACCAAAATGCAACTGATAATAGGAATGGACAATCTTGTGAAAGGAAAATATAGTGAAAGTTTTCAGGAAATTTGTCATTGCAGTTGCAGATCTTATTCTTCTTAAAAAACCAGAAGGTGATAGAGAAGACAGAGTGTAGTGATAGAGGTGATAAAGATAGAGAAATGTAATTTTAGTTTTAGGTAACTAATGTATGGATATCTGAAGTGTAATGATATAGTTGCTGAAGCCATATTGTTTTCTTGGTAATCAGTGGACCACATTTTGGCTGTCCTCTGAGCTTTCTGGACATGTATATTTTCTTACAGATCCTAAATATAAATGAAAGTTGATCTAATTTCTTCTACATTGAAATATATTTGAAAAATACCTTAATACATGTCTGCAAACAATTTCATACTTTGGGTGGTGATATTGAGGGAAGACAAGTGAAAGTGATAGACTGAACTGGTCTTGGATAAGAAGACTCAATAAAGAACTTTCATGTCAAATGAATCACAGAAAAAACATATTTGTCTAAGGGACCTGAAGTTTATTAATTGTACAGAGATAAAGATTTCAATTTTTTTTTCTAGATCAGTGACTGAAGATGTTTCCAATATCTTTATTGGGTGTGCAGAAATAATTCCATACTTCTTTATAATGCCTACTTAATGCCTGAGTTTAATTTGTAAAATGTTAAAGGAAAAATTCTAAACCTGTGGCTTGACACAAGACGAACTAACTTTTTTTGTTGCAAATTTATGATCATAATGGATTGCTAAATCAATTGGCAGAAAGTTCAAGCTACCAGTTTTTATGTAGGTCACCAAGAAGGACTTCCTTTCCATTAGTTCCTGGAACAAAGAATTCTTGGCAAAATTTCTGATTTGATGGCTTTACAGAAGTTTTAATTTGATAGTGTGAAAAAATAGTTTGCCAGTGAACTGAAAACTAACTTAGCAAGAATAGTTTCTTTCATTTGCATCACTAGAGAGGAAAAAGATTTCTTCCATGAAGTGTCTGAAAACTGCACCTTATTTTGGATTTTTAAAAACTCCTAGTAATATAAAGATTTCCACATTCTCATTATTTTGGCCCCTTTGTTGCCTTTCCTTGCAACAGTCTTATTTCATTGTTCATTGCACAATATGGGTGTCAAGGAGGGAACCTGACCACCTTTTTTTAAAAGCTAGCTGGCATTTGTATTGTGCTCTCCCGTAGGCATGACTTGAAATTTCTTCTGGGCTTTGGATTTTACTGTCACTGAGGGATTATTTTTTTTTCTTATTGCAGTAATTTTGCTGTTGCCATCATTAAGAGCAGATGGTTCTTTCAAAGTTGAGGATAACCCATTTCTAGAACTAGGTCAAAAGGCTTGCCATGAGATGGCATAACAAGTTGATTGATCATGCATACTGAACATTTTATATTTTTTGGTGGAATACAGGCTAAAGTGTGTGTGATCTACAAAATATTTTTTTTTCATAAACAACAACAACCAAAAACCCCCCAAAAACATAACAAAAACAAAACAAAAAACCCCAAAACCCCAAAAAAATAACTACTGATAGGAAGGGATAATTCTTCATAAACAAAAAATCCTGATCTATAAACCACATTTTTATGTTATAAAATGGGAAGATACCTGTTTGTTTTTATATACTTATTATTATATACTGTTTATTATCAAAAAAGAAATGCACATGATTGTGGTGAGGATACTGGTGTGTGGACTTCTATAAGACAGTTTCATTTGATCCTTAAGCAGATTTTGTTGATGTGCCAGATCACATTAAGAATATGAGCAGTTTAGGTAATTTATGGGGTGGCATCCTGTTTTGGGGCTCTTTTGTTGTGCATGTATAGGCACATATATACACTATTTAGGATTTTGTCTGCTTAATGAGCTCTACAAGGAATTGAAATTAGTTGCTTTCTCCAGCAGTGTGTAGTTTATATTTAAAGTGGTTGGTGAGGTAGAAGAAATATTTTGTTCTTTGTTTTCACTATTTAAGAACATCCCACTCTTCCTTTGGGACAGTTTGTTTATCTGGCATATCACTGGTGACTCTTAATTAGAGGAAAATTGATTCTTATGATTGCAGTGATATGGGAGTTATAACTTATTTTCTAAGTGTTTGGGACATGTGCTTTCATTTGGGACATAAAGTCCAATAAAGCTAAATGACAGCTACACACTTTCCACAGTGTGTCAGGTTTTGCTGATGAGCATATGTATTTTGTTGATGGTAATGATGCAGTAACAACATCATTATTTAAAAACAAGAAGGAAAAGGCAATAGCCAGCTACAGAGTTTGGCCAATAACTGTTGTGGTTTTTTATTTTTATATTTTGATTAAAACTTCGTGTTCATAACTTTGCATTCCTCAGTTTGAGCCCTCAGTTTCTAGCATATGATGAATGAAGACAGGAGCCATTTGAGAGCATTTTAGCAGGTTTGCCATCTAGCACCTCCCAGGGTAACTAGGAGAATGTTTGAAGATTTTAGTCCCTCTGATTAGACCATCCTATTCTTAGAGAACATGTGTCTTTCTTCTGTGAACTCTTATCTATTTTATCTGCAATTTTTTCTGAATTTTTTTTGGAAATACCTGTCTTGATTTTTACACTAAGGCAGAAGTACATTATCCCTTTATCAAACAAAACAGGAAGGTATTTCCTGTAGGGATGAAATAACTAGTGGGAAAAAAAGGAGATGCAATCAGATCTTATTAATACAGCATCTATTATGAAAAATTGTACATTTGATTCTTCTTGGGGCAAGGCAAGAACTTTGCCCAAATAAAATTAAGAATATTAATATCGTTTAACAAATTGGATTAAATGGTGTCTCCCAGAAAAAAATCACTTTAATGCTTTATAAATGACTAGAAGAATACTAGGCTAAGATATGAGACAGCAGAATTGTTTCAAGAAAACTACATTGTAACCAGTAATTTGAGTATTATATGATAGTAAATATATTTACATATCTCTACATATGGTACCCTTAATTGCCCACTTAAAGGCCCAGACACAAGGCTTCTTTAGTCTGCTTTGTTATAATGACTGTTTCCAGCTCTCTGCATTAAAAGGTTAGCATATACATATACTATGGCATCCAGGGCTTCTATCAGTAAATGCAATCCGGCTGCATTTCAAACTGTCGTGGTGTGAAGCAAACAGCAAACAGTGGTTTTTTGTTTCATTCCTAAAAATAATTCAGTATTCATCATTTCTATCAAAAATGTGAGATATGTTTTCGTCTTTGTTGTGATAAGCACCTGAGAATAGTCAGGTAGTAAAAACTACAGTAAGAAGCCAAAAGGTAGTAATGTGGAATTTGAAGTTTCTCAGTCCTTGCTACAAGGCTGAAAAACATTAATTTCAAATCAAAGTAGACCTGAAATCAGAAAAGTACAAGTTGTGGAATATAAGTTTTATATGATGAAAAAAGAGGTCATGAGCTGGGTAGCAAATCTTCCTGTATGTATTCCTTATTAGTTCAATCCAGTAATATGCTCTTAATTAGAACTAAAAGGTTATTGCTTTATTACTGAAATTGAGTGCTTTTCATACTTATTTCAGAATTGAAGTTAATGGATTATTTTGTTTTGTCATTAAATAGGAATTTTTTCAGTGTGGTGTTTGTGTGCCTCTGATTGCTTGATGTAGCAACAGACTTTTAGACAGTTTTCCCTGTCTCTTCCAAGTGGAGCCCTGTTGTCTCTCAGGCTTCTGCCTGTAAGTTTTCTTTAGCTGCATTTGTCACTGGTAGCAAGATAAGAATTTTTTTCTCCACATGAGTTAATTGACATTGCTTCTGTTGCCTTACCTTAATCCCACCACAAGTGTCTGCTAGTATGCTTTGTTGGTTGAACCTGTAGATGCTCAGGGGATCAAGAACAAGGGGAGTTTAACTAATTTGTCAATTCAATGAACTGGCAGGAAGCTCCTCAGTGTCTACCATCAGCCTTTTTGCAAAAGTGCAGGAGAGTAAACGAAAGAAAAATCTGTTTAAACTTTCACAGAAACTAGAAGGCATCTTTTCTGTCAGTAATACAGTATCTTAAATGGAGGAACACTCATTAACAAAAGAATGTGGGAAAATTTGTCCCAACTTCTTCCCTGAAGACTGCTTCAGAGTCTTCTTACCTGGGTGTTAAAAAACCCCTCATTTTCTGCTTTTTGACTTTATTCAGGGCTGGTTTTATGATCACTTTTCCTGTGCTGTGATACAATTGTCCTTTCTGGTTTTTTTTCAAAGCAGTTTTAAAAATGAGCACCAAAGAACTGCCCTTATAACTTCCTTTCCAGATGATGCTATGCCTTTTAAACACTGCTTTTCCTTTCATTTGCCCTTTCAGGCAGTTCCTTGCCAACTTTTAATTCCTCAATTAATGCTCATCTTCACAAGCTTAACAAGTCCTCATGTGGAAAATTGCAATGTTTTAAGTGAAGTCCAGATGTGAGACAACTGCTATTTATTAATTTTCTGTAATGAAGTGTTAGACCAAATGATGTATCGTGATTTTGCCCATGCTATGTTTATGCCATTTGCCGTTACCTGAATGTCTTTTTGATTCTTTCCCAAATGTATCCTTTTAACTTTTTTTCAATCAGATGTATATTTTCTTATACACTGTGTTATTGCCCTTGTAGATGTGTGGTCCCTGGCCTACAATTTCTGAAGATTTATGAAAGATTACATTGCACTCAAGCTGTGTTAACAGTGAACTCTGAATTTGATTCCTAGCTTCAGTACAATCATTTTTATTTCCTTGCTCTTTTTTCTTTAACCACTTTATCCTTATATCCAAAATAGTATTTTAACTGTAGAAAAAAATTGATTTTAATTTTAAAATTGAACCAAATTAAAGTATTGTTAGTAACTTTGAAGAGTCAAAATTTTTCTTTTGAAAGGGCAATTTCTACTGCAGTAAGGGACCTAGATAGTCAAATCAGCTGATCCATGGAACTCAAAATGGAAAACATATCTGGACACCTGCAAAGGAAAATACACTGAAATTATTTCCTGCTGTAGGGACATGAGCCAATAAATAGATTAATAGAACATTACGTTGGAATGACTGATTTTTTCTCATTGTGAAAAATCTTCTTCTTGAGCTCAATAAAAATCTTTCCAGCATTAAGTTTTACCTATTGCCCTGCCCTTTCCATGGGAATCCTTCTAAATAGGATTCTTGCATCTTCTGTGCAAGGCACCCTTCAGTACTAGAACATAGTGATGAGATCTCCCCTAAGTCTTCTTTTCTCAAGGCTGTGCAAACCATCACTCAGCATTTCTCACATGGCAGGCTTCCCAGTCCTTGGATCATATTTGTGGCCTTTCTCCTGACTCTCTGCAGCCTGCCTACATCTTTTTAATATAGAAGGGACCATATCTGACTGTGTTCTAGGCGTGGCCTGGCAAGCCCTGAGTAGAGTGGGAAATTGACTTCATTTTCTGTGCTGGTAATGCCCTTGTGATGCCACCCATGATCCTGTTGGCTTCTTTGGCCCAGCACCACAATGTTCACTCATTGAGCCTGTTCTTCACCGGGACCCCCAGCTCCATTTCTACAGGTCTGCTCCCCAGATGGATAGATCCCAGCCTGTGCTGCACTCCTGGCCTATACTTGTCCCCGTTGAACTTAGTAAGATTCTTGGATTTCAGTGTTTTCTTGATACTTGAAAGCTAAGTTGCATTTCTTAAACTATATATCCTTCAGCCTGCAGCAATGACACTCTGCTTTTAAAAATTCTTCCTGTCTAAACCAAAACAATAACAGATTTGGCAATAGGAGTAGCAACCTTCCACTGCAGGTTGCAAGTCATAGGGCACATCAATCACAGTAAATTGGGACTGGTCAGTGTTGTTACATCTGATCAGAATGGCACCCAAAGAGCTTGACAGATAATGGATAATATTTTATGGCCCTTCAGGTACAGTTGCCCATTTTTTTCCAAAAAGCTTTTTATCTTTAAATATTAAGTAGTATGTTACTCTAAAAAGCAATGGGTTGATAAGGGTTATAAGACCCCTTAAATTTTCGTGCATAATGTTCACTGTTATGTTTGCTGGATATTTTGCAGGGGAAACTCTACTTGGTGTTTCACAGTGCTTGCAAGGAATATTGTATGTTGTAAGGCTGGGTAAATACCACCTTTCCCTATCATGATTGTCTTTCAAAAAGTCATGCAGTTCTTAGATTACCAATACTGATGCTTATTTGAACAATACACATACACACCCTGAATATGAAAAAGTTTTAATTAAAAAAGTGTTTAAGTTTCATTTCACATGGTAGTCTGATCATGACAAAATGTGTGTCTAGACTGACTTTGATCAGTACTTGCCTCTTAACCTGGAGAATTTGTGGATTTCCATATCTTTTTACTTTATTATTGATAGTATTTTATTCAGAGGTATACTTGGTTCAGTTTGCTTATGAAATGGAGAACAAACACAAAGCAAAAGCTATGAAAACTGTCTGTAGTTAAAATTTAAATATTAGACTCTCTTAATTAACATCATACTCTTATGCTTGGCCAATTGAGCAGTAATAAAATGTGAAAGGTGTAGAGTGATGTCCAGTGTGGACATACTGGACTGAGACCAGCAAAGAGCCACTGGGATGATGAAGGACTGGAGCATCTGACATACAGGAAGAGACTGAGGATGCTGGTTTTGCTCAGGCTGGAGAAGGGAAGTCTTGATAATCTGATCAGACCTGGTGGTGAGGGCATGGTGAAAATGGAGCCAGACTTCTCTTGGTGATACCAGATGGCAGGACTAGAGGCAGTGGACAGAAATTGCATTACAGGGTATTCTATGAAAATGTAAACTTTTTTTGTCAGGATGGTCAGACATAGGAGCTCAAGGGGTTGTGGAATCTCCAACCCAGGAGACTAGATCATTTCCAGAGATTTCTTCTAACTTCAGCCATTTTGTGATTCTGCCATTTCAAATGATAAAATAGAGGTAATTGGAGAAAATTTGTATGTTATATTTATATCTAAAAAAATTGTATGTTATTTTTACACCTAATTCCACATTAAGTATTCATTTTCCCTGATTAATTTCATACCAAAAAATCAATCCCTTACACTAATATGTTTGAGTTTGTTTAGATTGAAAGCTTCTTGTTTTGTAACAAGTTTGCTATTAGTAGAATCTCATAATAAGCAAGTGGAGTGTGCCTCTTTAAGTACTTGCATTTTAACCTTATGCGAAACTTAATTAATGAATTATTGTATACAGGAAATAAATAGTCCTTGTGTTGCAAGTAATCTCAATTAAGTTTTAAAGTGACCTCAATTTCAGATGTGTTAATTTGGTTTCCTGAATTAAGTATCTATCTAAATAACAGACATTTGTTGTCCAGAAAAATAATTAATTTAATTTCTTGCATTAAACAGGAACGTGTAATGGTCATTATTCTTATAAGAGAAAATTACATAAAGTCTTAATTCATGTGACTAAATTTCTAATACCCTTTAAAAGCCTGGCATTATTTATGTGAATAATATTAGGGTTTTTTTCTATGAGTAAGCTAAGACAAATGAAAGACTCTGAGATGACATTAAAATACAGTTCAATAAGAAAGAGTGTGTTTTAGAGCTCATAAGGCAAACCAGCTACAAAATAATTTTTTAATTCCTACAGACTGCACACATTTATTCAGCCCTTCAGGTAAATAAATTGAAGACCTTATAGGACATTGCACAACATCAAAAGCATTTTGTTTTAGAATAAAACTTGGGAAGTGTATGTAGATTTTATTTCCTACTAGTGGAGTAGGAGGGTTGTCAGTAGCAAACACTGCAGACCCTGTTCTCTCTTTACATCTTGCTCATTACTTTCCAGCTTAACATTTGCACGTAAAAACTTTATGTTTTAACTATTAGTATCCAAAAATCTGATGACCTGAGAAATACTTAGCTTACATTTCTGAACCTGAATTCAGTTAAATAATTCTCAGGTCTGTATTGAGAGTGATTCCCTGGACAGTCTGAATATGTAATTTATATTAAGAGCATAAGCTCTTCACCGTATAGCATGGACTGTTAAAAGTATTCAGCATTTCATTTTTTTTGCAGACAAGTTTTTTCTTCAGGAGCTAGTTTTGAGATCATTCATCTGACATGCTGTGCAGACTCCAAGAGAAGTGCTTTCAAGAAACAGGCTTCACTGTCTGTGCACAATGCAATTGGCTCTGACTAAATATTTGCCTGATACTATTACTTGGCTCAGAGGGCAAGTGGAGCTTGTTTGCATATTCTGTGTAGCCATTTCCCTAGTTACAAGCTGACCTTCACCGTCGGAAAAGTGCAGTGTGCAGGTGTGAAAGTAGATGTTTACTTTGCTTTTCTTAAGCAAAATAGGACCTGAAGTGTCAGCTTCTTGCTGCTTTGTAGTATGCCAAGTTTTGGACTTTGCAAAGGCTTGGCTCCTCCAAATGCTCTGATGTTGGAAACTCAGTTTTACCTGTCAGTAGCTCGGCACATCAGTGTAATTGTGTGTGCTTCATTGCTCCCAGAGGGTTATCTGTTCCCTGTCAAAGCCAAAGCTTCCTTTTCTGCTGCTCTTTTCTTCAGGCATAGGACTCCCAGCCACAGCTTCTCTAACTCATCTGAAGCGGAACCAAAAGTGCTGTGAGTCCCCAGCACAACAAGGCTGCTACTTTCCCTGCACAGTTTTCTTTAAGTCACTATTAGGGGAAGAAACTCAATTTTGATGTCAAAATGCAATTTAGCAGAACATGAAGACAATATAAGTAGAGTTAATACAGAATTTTTAGAAAATTTAGTGGGAAGCACCCTCTGAAATACAATAAATAGCGTTATGTACTGAAGCATAAGTAAACAGTGCATTTTGTTAGGAAATGAAAAAATTAAATTGGCCAGAAACTGAAGTCAGTGGTGAAATGGCTGATGTGATTGTCCAAAGTGTAAGAAATAGGAAAATTTAATGTAATTTAAAATAATAATTATTTGCATGTAAGAGCAAGGGCAAAACCCCTGGGATAAAACACGGGCATCATTAAAATCAGTTGGAGATTTTTTTTCCTTGATTTCAGAAGGTGTTTTTGTTTACTACTTGTACTAGTCTACACTTATTTTTAACTTTTTTTACAGAGGTGATTTCTGAACCTAGCTGGTGCTATACACCCACAACCAACAAAATAGCACTGTTACAAAATAGGGTTGCTAACACTAACATGTGTTTCTACATTGCTTGGGAAAATTTTGCCACTTAGAAGATGTTATGGTGCTGGGGCATTTTTATGAGACTTTCCCACAGAGGAACTAGGTATCTGGTTACATTTTAGTTAAAATGGTAAAGAGTAGTTAATCTGCTGAATTTTACACTGTTAATAAAAAAGTCTTGAAAAACTGGCATAAACAGATTAGTAATGATACATAAACAATTTAATAAACACTGAATACTCATGTGAACAGAGAATAGACATACAGCAAGTTTTTTCTTCAAAAGGCAAAATAGTTTTGGGGAGTTTGTAAAAAAACTTTGCCTTTGGAGCATGAACAATTTTTTTAAAGAGATATCAAATTTATTAAGAAAATATAAAAGGTGTTATGAAACAGCCTTCCAATATGCATTAATACAGGGAAGAACTTGGATATTTGATATTAAAACTAAGTGTCTCACGTATGTATTTCTGCCATGGTGCAGAATTTCTCTAGGCCTCTAAACTTAACATGTTATTGCTGTGCTGAAACTAGGCATGAGCTCTGCAGGAGTGCAACAAAAGCATTCCGTGCTTCAGAATCTGATATTACTTGTATCATTACTTCTATTAAATACAGTACGAATGCTGCATATTGTATAGATAGTTGTATATTACTATCTTGTATTACTCAGCAATGTTTATTGAAGACCTCCATTTGTGATTATTAGATTTGTGGCAAAAAATTGTGGTACTTGATTTTGTCATGTGGAAGTCATGATTATTCCTTTCTGTACTCATGTTAAGTTCGTTAGAGGACAAAACAAAACTGTGGAAATGAGCTGAGTAGAATTTGCAAGTGGAATTCTAGAATGAGGAGTCTACTGACACTCCTTGCTCTAAGTAATCAAATTAAATGTTAAATAGATTGACTGAAATTGTCATTCTTTAAAAAACTGCTGATGCTGAAAACATAAAAATATTCATCCAGCTATGTAGATACTTATATTGAAAGCCTCCAAAAATGAGAAGCACATTTTTTTGTGACAGAACATATTTTAAAGACATCAGCATTTTTATGCTTATGTCACATTGTAAAGACTTTAAAGGTCTTCATTGTAAGCACTGCCAGATACTCTCAGTATTACAACTACATTTTTCAGTTGATCTTAAGTAGAGAATGTGTTAATATAGAATGCTTACTGATAGAGAAGGCAGTTTCAGGAGATGACTTCATCTTTACTGTATATAGAAGGTGCTGTAATAATTGGAAAAGGGTTCACAGGAGGTCCATCATATGCAAAATAAAGCATGGAAAACTGAGAAAATGTGAAATAAAGCATGGAAATAAAGCATGGAAAACTGAGGAAATGTGAAATAAAGCATGGAAATAAAGCATGTGAAATAAAGCATGGAAAACTGAGGAAATGAAATATATAAAAAAAAAATAAAATTGCCAGTCTGCTTTGATGCAAAGAAATAGCAGTAATACGAACATATTTAGTGTGGGAGGAGTACGTCAATGGACTGTGGCTTGCAGGAAAAGGCACTCAGAAGGAGGGAGGAAGGGAGCAATAGACTGGCAGTATAAAACAAATGTTTCAGGAATACTGTCTGTTGTCTTAGCAAGGAACAATCTCACCGAGATTTTCAGTTAATGTTCAGATTCTGGGGAGGTTGGTTCCCAGTTCTAGCCCAACTTTTGCAGTAACCAAAAAAAATGCATGAGAATCAACTCTCAGAACTGTTAAGCACAGAGCAATTGGCTACTTGTGAGATGTCCTTCAGGATGCTGTAAGATACCTGATTGCTCCATTTGGACACGGCTGTTCAGTTGCTGGTAAGGGCTTTATGCAGCCACTGAGAATCAGAAGTTGATTAGTATTTTTCAATACATATTCAGTTGTCAGTTTTATGTAGGCCATGGCTAGACTACTACTTTTAGCAATGGAAATTTTCACAAGTTGTATTGATGTGTCCCTGTATCTGTTACATGCTTTCTGCTGCTGATACTATTTTTTCATTATTATTGAACCACTGTTCACTGGGTACCTTGTTTTTGCAGTATTGAACGAAGTCTGAAGTGATAGTTAAAATGTTATCTGAAAATCATATAAGGCACTTCAAAAGTTATAAATGGCTTATTTTTAGAAAGAAGTGGAAGTACATATTTGAGTTCCAGAAATGTTCATCATTTACTATTGGAGAAGAACTCTTCAACCAGCCCTTACTGTGGCTGTTACTAATCATGATTGCAAAGTTAGCTATAAGTTTAGGAAACTTATCTAGGATCCTTTACTGAATGTTTACAAGTGGTTATGAATCTCCAGCTGAGGTATCAGAGATAAGATACTTATGAGAAAACATGGAAGAACAGTATGCAGTAGCTTTTTTTAAGTATCTGAAACATAATGAACGAAAGGAAGTGCTCATAGTCAAAGCAATTTTTTAAATAGTATTTTTAAATACTTTCTATTATGTCATGATTTGTCTATATTCTTCCTGAACTCATCCAGAATTTCATCTCCAAATCTCTCTAAAAGCAATGTGCCTTCTCTTTTGTCTTTGGACAATTTTGATTTTTGCCAAGGAACATTCCTGAGGTCAGACTAAATTTCTGTTGCAATTGTATTCCTTTTATGTAACTGTTTACTAAATTTTTAGGTTTATCTCTTAATAACTCTTCACACACAAGTTTACAATAGAAAATGATACATAGTAGAAAATTCAAGCTGTTCTTCTAATTATTTCTTAGTCAAAATCAATAAGGAAGTGGAATAGCTCTTGTTGTGAGGCTCCTTTGAGAGAACATTTCCAAAAGCTACAGTTTAACATTCATTTTGACTTAAAACCAGCTAATTTAAATGTTCATTGCTATGTATATGCAACGCCACATGAAAACTTCACATATAATATATTGATGGAGCTTAATCTCCATTTTTCTTAATGTACCATGAAATTATGACATTATCTTTTAGTTTTGTGTGTGTGTACCCTCACATGACATACGATATTTTGATGTCACAGCAACTTGTCTCATAAAGCATGTTTGGTTTTAAGTGTCAAAGTGGCACTTCCTTTTGTTCAGTATAATGACTTTCTAGCCCTAACAAATTAACATATCACAAAGCTTATTCCCCATTGCCTCGTTCATAAAAGCAGTATCCATTTAGGGAAAGTACAGGTATATGTGGATCACCCCTGTGGTGTTTTATCTTTATCTTATCATCAAAGCTTCTAACTTGGCATGAGACTGGCTTTTCAAGCTCCTATTTTCTTTGTAATTTTATTAAAATTACCAGGAGTTTTATATTCAGACAATAGAAAGCTTGGGTCTCATTATTCTTGACCATAGAGCTTATCTGCTCCCCTTTCATGTAGAGAAAATAATCCTTATTTTGGATACATTTTGCCTCTTTTTCAGTTGTGGACTTCATTTTTTTAAATCCAGAAGTATACAGCTTTGTTGTTGTCCAAGGACTGTTGAAACCCCACAGACGATAGGAAACTTTTTCTTTTCATGAAAACAGAACCATGCTGTCTCCCTTCATAAAAAAACCCAATTGAATGGCATTTGAGTGCTTTTTTTTAGGGATAGAACTTAAGAAATGATGAAAGAGCCACAGAGAGAGCCAAGAAATGGTAGGCTTAATCCTGGTACTGAAAGCTGTTCACTGTCCTTCCTGTCAATAACGTTTCCTCTTTCCTGTCAACTCCCTACTTCAGTTTTGTACTGAGAGAAAGCATGTTTTATCTTTGAGCCAGTATGAGGCTTGATCTATTAATGATACCTTTTGAATCAGTTTCAATATATTATTAAACTTAATGAGATCTTTTTTTAGAGAAAGCCAGTCTGTAGCTGGTGGAACTTTTCCCTTTTTATTTTCTTTGATCCCGAGTTCTTCTCACTTGCACACAGAGACATAAGGAAATATGAGTTCTGCAAGAAATGCAGTCAGATGGCACCTGAAACATTAAGGCTGTCTTATTAAGTAGGCACAAAATCACTTTCCTCCAAATCATTCTATGGAAGGCGGGGAGGAGGAAAACCCACAAAGAAATCCCTAGCCCGCAGCTGCTCCATCTGTGGACGTGGCAGGACCAGGTTCCTGCAGGGCTGGTGTCTGTTCCGCCGTGGTGCCGCAGCGCGGGTGCCGCAGCTTGGCTGGCTCAGCGAGAGCTGGTGCTGGTGCTGGCTGGTGCCACATGCTCCTGCTGCAGCCTCCCAGGGAATTAGGGCAGGAGGCACAAAGAGCAGTCATTCAAGTCTGTCTCCACTACTGGACCTGAACACTTCTGTCCCTATGTCAAAACTGGAAGTTACTGAGGAGGCTGAACTCCTGTTAGTTCACACACTGCTAAACACACAGTGATGTGGTAACTCTGGTTTCCTTGGAAAGCTGGGCTTTAAAATAATCTTCCATCTTCTGAAATATTTTTTTTTCCTGCACATAAAATACTGTTTCAGGCCAAAGCTTACCTTGTTTTCTTCTCACCCACTCGTGTGTGTCTACCCAGGATGCTGGAGTTCACAGCCTGGGGTTGGTGGTCATAGTCCATTTTCCTGGCTAACCCTGCTGGGTCCAGCAGAGGATGTTAAAATTCTGACTTGACTACCCTAATTGGGATAAAACTAGCTTCCAGTAGTAGGGTCTCTTGCTGCTCTTTGTCATTCACCTCTGTTAAGCAACATAAACCAATTCCTTAGCTTGCTGGTATTTTGTTTTGCTCTGTAAGTAATCACATTGGGATCCACACTCAGCCAAATCCTTCTCCTGAAATGGGCAGATCTGGGAATTGCTGTCCTTTGAGATAACCTGGAGGTTTTGCCTTTTGCAGAATAGAATTCTGTGCTAACCACTGCTATTTTAGAAGTTCTTAAATCCTCATCCCTGAAAAAAAATAAACTGATTTGGATACAGAAATCCCTTCCATAAATGTATGTTTTCTGCTGGGTAATGTCAGAATTCCTTGCCCTCGTATCTGCAGGTAAGAAAAGTTGCAAGTGCCGTGGTTATCTAGTTTCAGGACTTTTTTTAATGTCAAAAATCATTAACAACTTATCTCAGCATACTTCTGAAGATAAACACTAGTTTAAGGGATCATATAACAGTGAGGTTTTCTACATTTTAATTTGTCTTCAGGGTTTCCTTTTCATAAGGCAATTCAGTAGTCTGCTGTTTGTAGCTGCTGTTTGACATTATTTCTATTTGCCAAAGTCTTCAGGCTAAATAAGCTGGTAGAAGTTGCCTTGTAGCTATGTATTTAAATTTTCAAAATTAATGCATCTAAGTTTCTAATTAGTCTCTGTTAAAGTATTGATGATGGTGGTGATGATCTCTCCAGTCTACTTATTTTCACATAAGAACATTGAAAAAATTTGCTAAGATTTTTTATTTTGTGCTTTTCTCTTTTTCAGATATGGTAGGCAGTTTTAGTATGGATTTCACAGGGAGCTGAAGGAACATTTTAATCAAATTCAAATTATGCTGTGACAGATTGTGCTATTTTTTATTATAAGACAAATAGTAAAGAATTTTGTGTAATGAAAACTGATAGTCAAATACATAGGTTGAGGCCTATTAAGCAATATTTAAGATACAGAGGACAACCACTGGTTGGCTGAATTTGTTTTTCGGTTTTCATTCCTGTAGAACAGTACTAAGACTCAAGCAAGGTACAAGGACTGTTCATAGTCTATTTTGTGTGCACTTGTAAAACAAAATATTTTCTGAGATTTATAGGGTTCTTTCCCACCTCAAGGAAGATGTAGAAGTCAAGAAAATGCCCTTGTGATGGCAGATAGTTTATGATGTCAAAGTATTACTCACAGTTCCATGCCTCATATTTGAGGACCTCCAAAGCTCCTTGTAAATTATACTTTATAGAATTGAAAAGAGAATAGTACCTATTTAACATTCAGAGTAAAATCTCATTCCAGTCTTGAACATAAAGATGTACTTTTTTACAGCTGAACCTTACTTGAAAAAAATTGCTATGTCATGTGTCTCACTGGGGTTCAACACCTTTCTGGTAACTCCAGCAGATAGACTACTGTCTATATGTAAGACTCTTGTCTGCCTCCTTGCCTTATCCATAGAGCTAGCATATATTCAGGAGAAATCATTTGCATGGGGACCTTGCCTCACCTTTCTAATGCACTACAACACATCTTGTCCTTTTGTTCCTACATTGACTACTCAATATGCTTTGTTCCAGATATTAAGCACATAAAATGGAATGCAAAAATCACTCAAACAAATATCAGTGACCATAAATCTCACTCATCTATGTCTTTATGATTACAGAGTAGTAGCTGAAGTCATGTGGGACCTTTGTTAGCAAAGGCAGTCAGGATTGCCTTTTGGGCACAACCTATTACTGACTTGAAGGAGTGTAATAGTTTGGCTGGGATTCAAGAAACTGCTGATTGACACATAGTCTCTCCATCTGTTGACCATTGTCTAGTTTATCTCATTATAACTTAATGGAAAGTCAACTATGAATATTCAGCAGATTCCTTTGCCTACTATCAGGGTCTTGGGCATTGATTTTTCAGGCCACAATATATAGTAACAGATCAAATCTGAAATGCTATCACCTACCCTGGTGGAATGGGTTTACATGGCCAAGCCTTTGTAGCAGGGGGTGCTTCAAGGGTGGCTTCTGTGAGAAGCTGCTAGAAGCTTCTCCCAAGTCTGGCAGCACCAAAGATGGATGTGCTGTGGACCAAGGCTGGGCCACATAGAAATGGTGGTAATACCTCTGTGATAATGTATCTAACAAGATGAAAAATTATCATGCAGTTAGCTCCTGGCAGGGACCTGCAGACCCGTGGAGAGAGAATTCCATGTTGGCGCGGGTTCCTGGTAGGACTTGTGACCCTGTGGGGAACCCAGGCAGGAGCAGCCTGTCCTTGAAGGACTGCACCCCGTGGAAGAGTAACCCACATTGCAGCAGTTTGAGGGGGACTGTTGTCTGTGAGATGGACTCTCATTGGAGAAGTTCATGCGGGAATTGTCTCCCCTTGGAGGGACCTCACAGTGCAGCAGGGGAAGGACTCCCCTCCCTGTGCAGTGGGAGACACTGCAGGTGATGAACTGACCATGACCCCATTCCCTGTCTCCCTGCACCACTGGGGGAGGAGGGAGAGCTGGGAGAGAGAGAGTAATGTGGGGGAAGGTTTTTTTAAAGTGCTTATTTTACTTCTCTTTATACTGCTCTGATTTTGATAGTAATAAGCCTCCTGCTTGGACATGTTTTCATAAGCATCAAAAAATGATAAGGTAAAGAATTATACTTTGAAACAACAGTGTTCTGCGATAGTTATTAATACCTTAATTAGAAGGCAATGAATTACTCCTACAGTATGAAAAAAGATGAATATTAATAATATTTTGGTCTTGCGAGTTCTCAAGTTTAGTTATTTCTGTTTTTTGCAAACTTTTTCTAGCATTGTCACTATTGCTACCATCAGTGGTAGGTAGTGATAGATCTTGCTCTGTAACTTATTCTTTGTCTCTCAGTACTTCTACTTGGTTTAGCTCTCAGTTGTTGTTTTCTACCCATGAGCTCTCGCAGGCTTCTGGTGAGTGTGGGAGATGTCTCTAAGAACAGGTCATTGCTTCTGGTCTTCTGTATTCTTTTGGTTTTTCCCCTCATTCTTGAGCAATGAGCTTAGCCTATCTTAGCTGTTTAAAATGTCCTGAACGCCTCCTTTATATGCAGGCAGCAGCAAAATTAATTAGGTGGCCAAGACAGATCTCAAACTGCTGGTAGCAAATGAGCATCTATCTACCCATCAAGAAGGCAAAATGGAGTGACTTTCACTACAGAGTGTGTGTAGTGAAGTGGAGTATTGTATGCTCTCTCTGACTGGTAGGATGTCTGGAGACCAGGATGTCAAATTTCATGTTGGTGCTCTTCCATTGAGCCCCTGTCTCACTGGGGCTGGAGTTGTTGCTTGATCTCTGACTATGAAGTAGAATGCACTGTGTAACATTGCTGTTTCTTTGTGAGGTTCTGCTGTTCTAACTGGGTGATGAGTGTAATACGGATGGTTTTTGTTTCAGGATATATTGGGAAAACAGGAGGGGAAAAATATGGTCCCATTCAGAAAAAAAGGGTGTTACTTATTTCCCCAGCAAATCCCATCTTTTCTGACTGATGCTTTTCTAGGTCATTCTTAACAACTTCCAGTGAGAGATGTTTTGGAGTCCTGTGCAGAGATAGGGATCTACATTGGGTGTTTTAGGGCTAGTGTCTTGCTTGTCTTCTGATGGTGATGGTGGTGGTGTGAGTTTGGGGGTTTTGGGGGAGCAACATACCAAGTCTGAATGTGTTTACATTGTGTCTGCTGCCTTGATGAGAAATTAGTGTTTCAGCCCTGATCTGGTTGAATTGAAAGAATTTAATTCCCCTGTGTTGCTGGCATTCCAAAGTCAGCAAATCATTAGCAAAGTCGAGACAAGTTTGTGTTCAGTTCTTTATACAATTAAGCTGTTTCAAATAAATTTCTTTTCTTGTTGCTTCTGTGATTATTTTTCCCTCCCTGTCTTAAGCATTTACCCCTGGAAAATACCTATTCAAATTTACCAGTACTAAATTGCCACTTTCTTTTGAAATGTAAATACAAGGTCATCTTATACCTTTAGATAATATTAGTTAAAATGTGTATAAAATGCTGTAAAGTGGCAATAAATAGCTATGCAAAATAGAAGAATGAATGACCAGTGCTAGTGATGGCTGGATAAAGGGAAATCCATCATACCATGAGATCCCTGACAGCAGAATTGATGTCTGACCAGCAGTTCCCTGCCCTATATTTTTGAAGTTTGTTAATTTTGAAAATCTTGTATTTATACATTTATTGTATTCTCCTATTTTACTTTTTCTGGAGACTATTTCTCCAGTTTGCCATCACTGGTTACTCTAATGAAAGACATACAAGACTTTATACCTTTCAGCTGTTTGTTCATGGTCTCTGCAAGCTGCACCATGACTGTACTAATTTGCACAAACCTTATGTTTTCTGAGAAACCCCTGAGGGCCTGGAGTAACCCTTTTTTCTTTTTTTTCCCTTCCTTATTTTTAAATGACAGCCTGTATTATGAAGTGTGGATTGACCTGAAAAAAAGAGATCATTGATTTGATGCCATTGGCACTGTTTAGAGTTTTGCAAATACATGAAGAGGCAACATAAAGTTATCTCAAGGTGTTCCCCAAGGGCAGTAGTCACAGAGAGCCACAGAAAAATTCTTTGTTAAGGAGTGGGCAAATTAAATATAGAAGAGTAAGAGACCTCTCTCTCCTTTTATAGTTAGAACAGAAATACTTGAATCCTACAGAGTCAAACTTTCTCTTTTTCTCTTACTCTTTCATAGAACATCACATCAAAGTACATTATACATTTTACTCTCACCAGATTCTTGAAGTTATATGGATAATATTAGGAGAAAATTCAAAAAGCACTAAGAAGAAACTGCCCTGTTTTCCTTTTTGGAAATTGAAAAAAATAGAGAAAAAAATGTTTTAAACAGTAGTAAAAATCAAGAATGGATTTTGAGTAACTTAATGCTTACTGTAATGCTTTGATTTTTGACAAAATAATTATAGATAAGATAGAGATGAAAGTGCTTTTAATGTTTTGGGTGGGGTTTTTTTTCCATTAAAAGCCAGTATTATGTGGAAAATGGAACTTTAAATAGGGAACTGTGTTTATCTAACCTGCTAAAAGAGAATCATTTGAGTAAGAAAATCATTCGGCCAAAATATCACTTACTGGTACAGAATTCTCTTCTGGTGTACATCACTTACATTATGTGTTCAAATTACACACAGGATTATATGTGCAAGTACTATAGACTGAAGTCAGTACTAGTGCCATCTGAACTGTTTCTTCATATTTCTGCTGTATTCCACGTCTATGATTTTTTTTTGGTAGGATGAGCCTGTGAAAATGCAGTAGGCTACATTGTTGGTGGCTATAAAGGGAATAACTTCCTACATACCTGACTTTAATGAGAAAACATTGCTTCTCTTGATTCATCTGCATAGATTATGGAGAATTTGCAGCATATGTAAACAACCATAAAAATATGTACAGTTTAGTCTTGAGAAGAGTTAATTTTTTTACGAGAATCCCCAAGAGAAAGTGAGTTTTACTTAACAGACAAATATAACAGATTTTTAAATATTTCCAACTGAAAACTTTCTATATTTCTCCTTTTTTTGTAATAGAGAACCTGTTATTAGAAATTATACCCTTTGGGTTGAATTAATTTGTTAGATATTGTCCACAGATATGATGTTGCCAAGGATGGAAATACTGCAGTCCTGTTTATAAATTTATGTACATTTGGATATGACTTATGACTTTATTTTCTTTTTAGTTATTTGAACTGCTAGGCCCTGAAGGATTTGAACTCATAGAGAAACTCCTACAGAACAGATCTCTGATTCTGCAAAGATCTTTGACTTGTCCAAATGATAACAGGTTCCAGGCTCTCCAGGGTAAGTGACTATAAAGTCTTTGTTCCAAAACAGATAAAAAGTAGTTTTTTAACTGTTCTGTTTTATTTGTAACAGTAGTACTGTCCATGTGTAATTAAGAAACATGTAAAAAATCCCAGGAGGCAAGGGGGGAATGTATTCCTGAGCTTAAACAAAGGCAGTCTGATTATACAGAGGAAACAAATACAAATTGCATATATTTATTTAGTTTTCAACTGCCTGTGGGCACGTTCAGATTTTGAATATATTAACAATTGCACTTTTCCTGTTTTAATGGATTACTCTGGAAATAATCTTATTTCTATTATTCCTCATTTGATTTCCTGCTTCCTATCTACTTTGTATTATCATCTAATGTAGGGCTTGGGGAAGAAAAGCACAGTAACAACCATTTTTGAAAATAATAAAGTCAAGCTTAAGCATGAACAAGTGAGAGGGGGGAAAAAAGAGGTTCAGGTTTTGTACTTTCATTATTGCTTTTATAAGTTAGTTTGTCTGCACCAAGTAATTATTTTAAAATAAGTTTTACAGATCATTGTTTTAAAACAAGTTTTATTACTTTCTTCTCTGACAAAAATTAATCTGGTAGCATATGGATTGTGACTTGGGATAAATCTTACATGGACATAGCACCATGCAGCCCGTTGTGTTCACAGCATATGGAGTTAGAAAAATGTATAGAGCCAGTAATGGTGGACTCTTGTATCTCTACAAGAATTTTAAAATGCAAATGACCCCTTTTTAATGTTTTTCTGCAATGCAATGTTACATAAGCAAGTGTTCAGAAGTTCATCTCTTGCTGTGCTAATGGTTAGTCTAAACTCATGTGAACAGCTGTTAGTTTTGCCTGTTCATGATTTCAAAGATGAATGTCTTGCTATATGACAAGGCTTTCTGTACTGGTAGTTTTCCCTTTTTCAATAATCGAATAAGAAATTAAAATGCATTCAGTAGAAATGGAATTAATGCATTTTTCTCCTATGTATAGAGTTTAGTTACAGGAGTGTTTTCTTCTCACTTAGCAGAATTAGTATTTTGGAAGCTTTTATGAAATTATTCTTCATTATGCCGTCAGTAAAATCTATCACAGTAATTTCTGCTAGAATGCGGAGGAAGAATATTTTCAATGTTATGTTTTTCAGACAATAGAAAAGCATAACTGATTTTATGCTTCTTTCACTGATGAGAGAATCCTTCTTTAACTGTGGTAAAAAAGTGATATTTAGGGTATCTTCTCTGAGCTTGAAGATGTTCTTGGCCCTGAATTCAGTCTTTTAATTTTAATAAGGTTTTTTCTCTTTTTTAAGTTGATCAGAATGGTATTTCTAATAGTCTTAGGGAAGTCTTATCTTTCTAAAATTTTACTTGAGGAAGGGATTAATTTCTGTCTGCAGAAGTTGAGTCAACTTTGAGTAATTTGTGCCTTTAAAAATTGCATTTTTTAAAAACTGCATTTTTGCACCAGTTATTTTACTATTTCTTATGTAATTTACTTCTATGGCAGTAAAGATGATTGTTGTGCTTATCAGACAAATCAAGTGATGTTTCTTTGCCCTAATGTGTTCAGTTTGAATTAAATTTGGTCAGGAAATTGCATCCATTGTTGTCCCCTTTTAATATGAGAGAGAGAAAGTTAAAGCTGCAGACATGATGGAATTAATGTGGACATTTTGACAGTTTATTAGAATTTTTTCAATGCTCTTTAACAAGTTATTGTTGCCTTATCCAGTATGCATGCTGTGAGATGTAGGAGTTTCACTGTTGCTGTAGGTGAAAACTAAGCAGCACAAATTGTTCAAAATGTCAGTCAAGTGGGTTTATTTGGTGAAAAAAGGTTTTCAAGTTTTTCACTTCAGAGTTTGGCTGCAGAAGTACATATGAAACATAACTGAGTTAAATATTTAATATTCAGTGACACCTATATAAACTAATAATCTGTTTGCAGAATTTTGAAAAATAACATTTAAAACCACCAATACTGTTAAAATGAAAACAAAATAAATCTCTTCCAGGTTGTTGTATATAAAAGACTTGGTTGTGTCTTGGTTTTGTCCAGTATTGTTCTCAGAAAGGTGAACTGAGATTTTTTGGGTTTCCTAGATTTATTGTTTGCTGTAATTGTTCTGTGGTTCTGATTCTTCATGATAAACCTGCTGCTTATCAATGTAAAAAGAAAGAGTCCTTGTGATTGTATAGAGTAGAATAGATTTTCTCACTTGTTCCAGGAGATTGCATTGTGAGTATGCTTTCAATACAATCATGTTATCTAGTATATATGCACTAATTCTTATGTGAAGAGGCTGTTTAAAAAAAAAAACAAAACACCCTGTTTAATCTGTTATCACCATCCGGCTTATCAGTGCATGTATGTAAGAAAAGTGATAGGAGGCAAAGTGGCATTTCCACTGCAGATGAAGTTATTATAAATACAGAAAATAAAAAATGTCCTTCTTTTTCCTTTGGGATTAAGTGTATTTTAAATGTCCTCTCTTTGGGACATGACCTGGTGGTACTTCTGGATGTCTTGAGGCCAAGTGCTGCACAGTCTACATAAAGCTCAACTACTTTTAAACTCACAATGCACTCAGAACCACACACACAACCCCCCACTCCCCCCCCCCAAAACAAGCATGAAACCAAACATCAAAACCCCAAACCTTTAGTATGAAACTGGGGAAAAAAGATGGAATCCAGTACTTATGGAGATGCATGCCTGTTATCATATTGCAGAACAGTGCAAGAAGTTTATAGGAGAAAATGCTAAGCCAAATTATGGTTGTCAAGTCACAATTCAGTCTGAACAAGAAAAGCTGTTAATGAAACAATATCGTCGGGAAGAAAAACGAAATGCCAGAAAAGAAAAACAAGCTGGGGAAGATGGAGAAGTTTCTGGAGAAGGACAAATGTGCTTTGATCCCAAAGAGCTGCGGATGCAAAGGTAATAAATCCCAAAAGTTGAGAAATGCTTCTGTTGTAATTGCTACTTCAACATATCATAATAGTTTATTTTCTTTTTGGTTGCTTTGGTGATTAGGAGATTCTGACTTCAAGTCACGTTTTATTACAAGAGTAGATTTTTTTTTAATGTGAAAACCTAATTTTCAGGAAAGAAAGCAGTGATTTGCTTAATGAGAATCTTCTTGATCTCATCTATGTGGGCTGGAATTGCAGATTAGTGGGGTAGGCTATCTTTCTTAGTTCCTGTATGCACACTACTTGCTTAGGATTTATGAAGTCTGTACTAAATCTATCAGAACTATCTTTCTTTTTCTCTCTCAAGATTAATGGGTACTATTTTCCAAGTTGTCAGCTAGAAGGTAGTGGGAGGAGTAGAGGAGGGAGAGGATTAGGAGCAAATAAGCTGTTGTATTTTGTATTGAGAAAAATATAGTGAGACTGATGTCTAACTGTGAAATCATGTTGCTGTGTTGCTTAAAAAGAGTCAAAACTGCTTTTATGAAAGCCTTGCACTTATTGGATTGTGCTTCTGAATTGTATCTAAACCGTGTGTTTTAAGGTTTTGGTCTAACTAGTGCCAGCTAGTAACACTGTAAAATTCTTTTATTTAATTTCCTCAACTCTTGCTCTGACTTTAATGTACTATGCTCAGTTTTTGTGATGGCAGCCTGAAATGGGCAGAATTACTGCAGGTATTTTTCTCCTCACAGAGAACTAGCACTTCTGAATGCTCGAAGTATGCCAGTCCTAGGTAGACAGAGAGAGATAAGCATTGAAAAAATTCATTATCCACATGTCTATGATTCCCGAGCTGAAGCTATGAAAACATCAGCATTCATTGGGGGTGCAAAGGTATGTTGGTGCATGACCCTTCTTGAACAGCACATCTTTCCCAATGAGTAATGTGCAGCAGGGCTCCCTTTGTTTCCTTAGTCTGCTCCTTCTCAGAATCCAATGTATAAAGTAGTGCTTCTTTGCAGAGGATTTTAAAGACTTTGATATATTCTATTTTTATTTTGACTCTGGAAGAAATAATCTCCTTTTCAACTGATGTATTTCCTTTTATTTTTAAGGTCATTTAAATTCTTAAAATACTATTTTTCATTTTTTGGATAGCTTTGAATTGACTTCAACAAAATAAATGCTTTATGAAATTCTAACGGATTCTGAAATTTAATAAAAGAGAGTTATCTTTTTTGGGGTTTTGGGACTATTTTCTGAGTAGTAAAACTGATTCTTTTGCATTTGAGGGGTTCAGTGCTATCTATAAAATGAATAAGTAAGATTTGCTTTTGGTTTGGATTCATTTTTTGAAGGAAAGTGATAAAGCATTGTTCAATTATATATTGTGACACTTTCTGTTTTCATATTTTTAATTAATTTTCCTGTAATACATTTTTAGGTGGTCTTACCAGAGTCAGTTCAGCGAGAAAACAATAAAATGTATGAAGAGGTGAAGATCCCTCATAGTGAACCAATGCCTATTGGTATTGAAGAGAAAATTGTTTATATTAAAGACTTAGATGAGGTGAGTATACCATTTCAAAGATACTAAATTCGTTTTTACTTTATATTACAGAAATTTAACTGGAAATATTGCCAGTTTTTCCAGTGATATATGATAGGTAAATGCAGATAGTTAATTTCTTCACTACTAATTTGGAGAGTATTTATTGGGGAACATAGTTCAGTGGTATAATCTCTTTCATGTTTTCTCAGATTCAAGGAATTTCTGATCTGAACTACTTGTTCAGGAGTTGCAGTTCTCAATTCCTTTGGCATTACATTTTCAGTTATTTATGGTTTTGAGCTGTGATCTGAATCACTGAAATGAAAGTATTACAGTGATTCCATTCTCTTCTGAAGATCACAGGAGAGAGTGAGTCTGAGCTTCTGTACTCTGACCTGTACAGGTTGGCTTCTGACTGTACAGCACTATTCTGCACCAGTCTTGCTGTCTGATGCAGTTCAGGGGTGTTGAATGTGGTGTTCTAGACTGTATGGCGTGTGAATCATCTTGAAATGCTTTGATGATAGAAAGTAAAGAGCAGAGAGGAAAAATGCAGGTAAAACAAATGTTAACTTTTAATGATTTAAAATGGTGAAAAAGCTGAGGTGAGGGAACTAAATTTTTTGTTAGTTACTTGCAGTTTAGAACTTGCAGTACTCCATCACACATGCCTTTTTCCTCCTAGTTGTATATGTCAAATCTATTGAAAAGTGGAAGATTTGATATTGATTTGAAAAGAGACATAAAAAGCAAGCTCTGTGTACAGAGGTGGTTTTCTGTCTCTTAGTTCTGCAGCATAAAACATGGATACATTTGTTCCACCTTTTTCTCTCTGGGAAAGCAGGAAATGAGAAAATACGCAGAGCACTTTATTGAGATTCTGAGTTAAGATTGTTTTACGTAAATATTTAACTCTTTCAAAACAGAAGACAGTTTTAGAATCTGAATCTGTTCTTTTCTGCTTAGGTGACAATACCTAATGTGTTTATGAATTGACTGACAGCTCTTAACAAGATTGAAAAATACAGCTACTGCAGCTATTGTCATTTTATATGACAATATTCAGCATGACAGCTTTTTGCAAAAAAAGTATTTTTCCTAACCTAAATTCTACCTACTAATCTGTAAACTTTTTGCAAGTGGTACCAATGTTTCAAAAGTGCTTTCAGAAAATATATGGTTCAGACAGAGAAAAACCTACCTGAAATGAATAGTTTGCAGATTTTTGCACTTATAGTATTTAAAATAAATGTTAAAAAATGCATCAGTTATGCAAATTTAATAAGTCATTTCTCTTTTGTAGATTGTGTATCATCAAGAGGTCTGCTTTTCAGTTTTACAGTGAAATTTTGAAACAGAAATAATCTTCTTTAGAACTTTACTCTTTGATATGATTCTTATTATGAGATTAAATATAGAAGTGTCAACAGCAAATACAATTTTGATTGTTTGAGCATGCAAGTTTTAATTCCTGCCCCCAAGTGTAGTACTGATTTGCGACAACAGATGACAAATTTATGAGATTTATCCAGCTGCACGACTTCTCAACTTCTTGATTTCACTAATGAGACTCATAGATTTGAAATTTGTTAAATAGAAATTTTTTATCAAGGAGCTAAAAGAGGCTGGAATTGCCAGTGCATAAGTTAAGACATACTTTTATCAAGATGTATTTTAGTTAGGGCAAAATTCTTTTTTTTTGTTTTCTCTGCATGGCTGTTTTGAATCTTTAAGCTCGGAAACATCTTGGTTGTTGTTTCAAATTTTTATCAATTAACTGGAGTCAGAGCACATGAAGATTTTCTGACAATATGTTTTATTTTTTATTAAGTAGTGTAAGCAAAAGCAGAAAAATGAATGATTTTCAGGTGTTTCCATAGCATGTATAGGTGCTCATAAAATAACTCTATTGTACCTCTGTATGGATATGTTTGCAGGATTATCTAAAATTTTAGTAGGTGGGCAAGGAGTAGAGGTATTTCATGACTAGAACTTCCAAAGGCATCATGAGGAAGTTGACAGTTCTGCAGCTATTGACTACTATGAGGTGCCATTAGTGGTAGGGTTTTGATGTAAGACATTTAGTCTAGACATAAAGATACCCAGCTTGTTTAACAAGTCAATATACATGGAATCCATAATCCACAGGGGAAAAAAGGCACAGAACAATCAAGCCATTTATTGTTGCTGGGGTTTTGAGTATTAGATACCAAGCTTTATAAGCAGTTGCTATTCTCTGGGGAAATCCTGATAGTATTAAAAATTATAAATATTCTTCTTCCTTTTCCTTTTAGTCTGTATGTTTTCATTTGCACGAAAATAATTTTAAGAACTCTCTATCTGTTCCTCATGAGCTGTGTGATTTTGATCACATTGTCATCAGTTTGAGGAGAGTATTTGACTGTGTAAAGTTTATTGCAGAATACAACATTGCATTTCATCTTTGAAACTCCTAAGCTCAGAACTGAGTTCATAAGGAGTTCATTTATATTTTGAACTGTTGGTCAGAAGTTAAAGCTCTGCATCATATAAGTTGGAAGTAATCTTGCATTTTAAATTATTTGAAGTTATTAGTTGAGGTTTAGACTTTCTTATTTCCTGCAAGCACAGGTTGAGAAGATATGAGAGAATTGTATTCTTCCAGACACTAATTCTAACAAAGTACATATTAACCACATTTTAAACATGTATATGCTTCCTTTTTTAATAGTTTCTTATAAGGCAAAAATGGCAAAACCTCTATGAAACAACACCAAAGGCAGCAGCAATGCCTTAAACCAGTACAGATATCAACATGGGGTTCTTTTTTATAGGGTTGGCAGTGTAGCCAGGATGCATCTGCCACTGCGCTCCAGAGTGAAGAAATAACACGTTTAAGCTAGTTTTAGTACTATATTATCTGAAATCTTATGGCTGGTATTTTCAAAGTAAGTATTTAGTTTAGTTAGGACCTCCTTGCGAAGGGTCAGAGCTTTCCTAAGAAGTTTATGACTTCATGATTAGTGAAATCACTGCCTGAAGGAACACAGGTACTAAGATGAAACTCATATGAACTGACAAAGGTCCAAATTTTTATAGCTATTCCTACCTAATCCCATTATGCACTGCAAATATGAGGTCAGAGTGACCAACCTTGCACAATTTAGGAGCCATAAATGTGTTCCACAGCATGTCATAAACAGCTGGCTTCAGCACTCTCCTGCTTTCTGTGTTGTTCCTTTTTTCAGCTTTTTTTTTTTTTTTTAGCTTGTCTGCTACCTTTCTCCATTATGATCTGAAGTGCTGTGTCACCTCCTCCAACCTCTCTCCACCTGTGTCGTCTCATATTGTTTATTTCCTCCCTGTGTTGAGTTGGGAGCAGAGGCTGGTGGCACGGAGGGAGCTGTACTGCTGCTTGGGAATGTCACGGGTGTTCAGAGGTAGAAGGGTGCACTGTGTCCCATGGAAGGAAGTGCAAAGGGCTCCTGCCTTACAGAAAGGCAGCAAATCCCACCCCCAGCCCCCTTCGTAGATACATATTTTTCTTGACATTTATTATTTCTCAGAGAACTGAGGTTTTACCACAGTTAAAACACAAGTGGTTCATAAGTAGCTGATTGGTCACACCAGTTTAATCTGAAGTATTATGGTTCTATTGTTTGTTCAAGTGATGCGCCAGCTAGGTTGTTTCAATAAAGAGAATTTTAAAAAATGGGAAAGTACAAGCTTAGCTTTATTATCTTTGCTCTGTTGACTTGCAGCTTGACCATTAGTGAAATATATTTTTTGCATTAATTATAAAGGTGGTTTTGTACCAGGCTTTTTGCCAAATAAATATACCTTTAAAGTCATAAACTCAGGCCAGAGAAAGTTACTTTTCAAGATTGTGAAAACAGGTTTTATCTAAAAAATTACTGCTGGTGAAAAATTACTTCAGCTTTTTACCTAAAGTGGGTGTTCACGCTAGGATTTATTTCTTTTTTTTCATGTTATTTCCATTTGCTTTTACTAGCACTGCTTAATGATCTAAATAAGAAAGGCAATTTTTTTTCTCTCTGCATTATGTGAAGGAATTATTACAAAATCAATATTCTCTCTTTTCCTGTAATGTTTTCTTGTTTTTAGAATTGTACAAGGTAAGTCTACTGAGTAGAAGTATGCATGTTTTTGGATAAATTACATTTTTCACATCCAGAATATTGGTTCATTAATTCCAAAGTTGATCTTAGTGCATATTTCAGTTGCATATTTTCCAAACAGCAATTGATAGCTGAACTGTATGGAGTAATTTTTTAAAAAAACTTTGCTTTTTATTGAAGTCTTGTCATTTATCTGATGAATTATGCTCAGAAATTGCTCTGAGGAGAGTTTACAAGTTCTGTAATCCTTACAACTTAAGACAAGGAAAACCATGGATGTCAAGGTACAATTGCTTTAATGGCTGGTAGTGTATATTAGGGATTGCAGTCTGTCTTCATATTTCAGGGAGGGGGATCCAAAGAAGGTTGAATATGTGCTATATCAGGTGAACAAAAATATTTGAGTTAAGATTCAACACTAATGAGGGTTTTCAAGCCTACAAATTATGACTTAATTTTCTTCAGTATGTGAGTTAATGGTATTTAATAATTTTTTTTAGAATTTCAAATACTATACGGAAAATTTCTAAATCAAATTGTTTGGTTATTTCACTTACCCTTAAATGAAGCTTTTAGGCATTGTTTCATTAAAATTTTAGGAATAAATGTTATTGCTTTGGCTAAAAGCAAGCAAAAATTCATGCTTCCTGCCAAACCAGCAGTTTATTGTCCGTCTTATATAAAATGATCATATTTCCTGTTAAGACAATCCTGTTTGTTGGTAGAAATAATTTATTAACTCTTCATCAAAAAGATCTTTTGGCTATGATGTGCATGGTTAAAGTGGTATTCTGATTTTACCTGTAATCTGTCATTGTAGAAACACAAAACATGCTCTGTGGCTGGTTACTAATTCACCTTTGAAAGACACTTGCTTTGCTTGAATATAATTCACTGAATGTAGTATTTTTAAACATGTCTCACTTGACTGCAGCTTTCACTGTAGATAGATGTGACTATATGATTTCCTGAATGCTATGAAGTTGTTTTTGTCTTTCAGCAATGGAGAACATTTTTCTGTTATGATAAATCAAAAACTATTTTGAAAAAAAGTCTTACTTTATTGACACAGCTTTAATACTAGAAGTGGTACCATAACGTTTTTCTGGATTCAGAAGCCCTTTCTACTATTTTAATATGCCAGTTAGATGGGGGTTTTTGTTCAATAGGATCACTGATTTTAATGCATGCCAGATTACTAACCTTATTTGTTTTGCGTAACACCTTTAAAACAAAAAAAAAATTAAGTAGTTTAGAGAAAAAGAAGCCTGATATGGTCGTGTCAAATAGATTTAATTTTGAAATACAAGTATATTGCAGGGATAGCAAGGCTTTATAAATTTTATAGTACAACTTTGAATTAATTGCGTAATGAAATGTGAAAGTCTGGGTTCCTTGATTTAACATGACAAGTGGATGTCTCAGCTCCAGTGAGGCAGAGTTCTTAGGAGCACAGCTTGGGAGGATCAGCAGATATGACCACTCTCCATTAACCAGGAGTTTGAGAAGTTGAAAACTTAACACCAATGGAGGAATGGTAATGAAGTAGGTAGATATAAAGGAATAAATATGTGATTAAGAAATAATTCACAGATGGATAATTTTGTCCAATAATCTGAGATTATTGTTCCAAACGTAGTTCCACCTTTATCTACTTTCTCCTGATAGGCGAGTATTTTTGCATATCTGAAGTCTGGTGTCAAAATATATAAACCAGATTTCCTATAATATCAGAATAAGAACTTAAGCTAGAGCTGAAATGAGAGAGCAAAGAATGAGCTATCTCAAAAGAGCTGTACTCAGCATAAAGATTTTTTCTTTTAAAGTAGTGATAGTAAAAGACAAAAAGAAACAGAGTAGTCTTATGTTTTATAATTATTGTTTTAAAATAATATTTAGAAATGCAGTGGTACTTGTCAGTAAGGATTATGGTTTACCTTTAGAATTTGAAAACTGTGATTTTTGACTCACCAGAAAGGTGTTTGATACTATTAAAGTCTTTGAGAGGACCTATCTCTAAATGCAGGATAAGAAATGGAAGCTATTTTCTTTGAAGCATCTCCGTGTTTGGCAGGTGTGACTTCTCTGGAGTCTGTCATCCATTCTTAGTCCAACATTATCACAAACTTAAAAAAGACAGTAATAGATACATTTTAGATAGTTAAAAATATCTTTATAAACTACATCTATATATGTAAAACACATATGTACAACATGTGTATGGGTGTATATACATATATATATATACATATATATATATATATATATATATGTCCCATTAATGCAGAGTTGATTATTAAAGTAACAGAGGCTTTTTAATAGACCACTATCTTATATATCCTTCTCTTTGCCTCCCTCAGCTTGCCAGAATTCTACTATTTTTATTTTTAAGAAAGATCTGTATGCAAAGAAGGTAGTCAAGCCAATTTCTGTCTTTATAAGAGATGTATGTAGGATGCAAAAAAATGGGGAATGATGAATAATTGGAGGTAGATAAGAACTGAAGCATGATCTTATGTCAGATTCTATGAAAAGCAAAAGGCAGCTTTCACTGAGCAGCAGCCTGCACTTACTGGAACAGTATGTGTATATCCACTAATGTGGAAGTAATAAACAGTCCACCTCTTCTGGGATGGGGAGGAATGAAAGTAAAGGAAGCAAATACATCACATCTCACATGAGTTTTGGAGGTAGGCATTATATAACTGATCAGATGTAAGCCTGTATTTGCTCAAACCACATCCTCCTTGGCCTATTTATATGATGCAGCTTTTATTTTTGGTATGATGATGTGGATCAAATCACTGCAATGGTACCATTTATAAACAGACTATATTTATACAAATTGGAAGGAATTTCACTAGAAAAGTATAACAAAAACAGGCTTTTACTATTGCCACCTAAAAATGGGGAAGTATTGTAGATACTTTCCTATAATTTAGGTTTACCAGGATTTCTGGAGATATTGATAGATAACCACTTGCACCCACAAATCTTTCCAGATTGTACAATATGTCTCTGATTTTAAAAAAGCAACCAGCATAGTAGCTAGCAATGTAACTCTTTTCTTATTACAAAATAGTGTTCTCTCTCCACCTTTGCCATAAATCTCTCTTTTGGTAGACTGACAGGAGATTTATTTGCTTTGGTTCGACACTGGGCAAGTTGGATCCTTTTAGAATCAGTCTGAATGAAGCTTTCCTTTGCAGCATGTGCTGGCTTAGCTTATCTACACAAATTTTTCAGATGACTTTTCAATGAAAGACTATCTTTTCTTTTTGGCCAATATGCTTCTTCTTGCTTTTCAGCTGTAATATAATGCCCTTACCTACCTTGTAGTGTCTTAAAATGGTGTGCTTAAAATATCATCTGATCATTTGTTCTTTCAGTTGTGTTTGTCCTAGCCTCATGTGTAGTTTAGTTCAAGACCTTTTGTAGTCTTGTGCTTTTAATCCTTTTAAGATGACCAAGGCATTTATCTTTTTTTCTTTCAAAATAATTTTCCAGGTGCTGTTAGTAGATTGTATAATATACTGTGTGAATTGACACATACAGGTGACCACCAAACCACAGCTGCTATGCAAGATGTAAATTTATTTCGTTACCTCACCAGCAAGGCTGGGTGTCAGAGACACGAGCTCCCTTAGGTTTAGCTCATCCCAGCAGGCAGAGCCACACAGGCTCCCTTAGGCCTCTCTCATCCTAGTGGACAGGGGGGGAAGGGGGAGGTAGCAGCCCCACTACCCAATCCCGATATATCACAGGGCTTCACACATCTGAGTTTATCACAAGGCTGTGCCTTTATGATCTCTCTCCCAGCAGGAGGCTCAAGCATGTCTGTGAGAGTGAGTTATCTCAACACAGGAATCTTCTCACAGCACTTTTCAAAACAGGCAGAGGATGAACAACACTAGGCATAATAAATGGAGTTTTCCCACACCAACATTCTTAGCAGTCCCAGCTGCAAGGTCACTTTGAGCAAAACTCTTACATCCTTTTCAAATCTTCCGGTTTGAACCCTGTTGTCCCAGCAAGTACATTATAGATATTTTTTTTGGTGTTAGCTTACTTATTTACATACTGAGACCCTTTTAACATCTTGTAAGTTTGGTGGTGTTACATGAACAAACAACATTTAAGACAATGGATATGTTGAGAGGGGCAAGGATTCTATCAAAAACTGGTAAATAGGCTCTTTGTTGTATCAGTCTGGGCTGTGTTTTTATTCAACTTTTTATTTTCAAGGGCTTGATATTAATGACAACAGGCAAAATGCTAGTAAGTGTAGATAAGGCAAGAAAAATCCTTGCAAATAAAAAATAATGTTTTCAAATGTCCTTTCATTAACGAGGTTGTAATTGAAACTTTTACAGATCTTCTCATTTAGAGAGACTGTTTATTCTATGTACAACCCTTTTTTTTATTTTTTAAAGAGCTCTGTAAAATCTGGAGCTATCTCTTCTTGGGCAGAGAAGTTTAAAGAGAAGAACAATTAATTTGATAATATGGGTCAAAGTCTAATATGAATATCTGTGCTGGTGAATATAGAGAACATTTCTTGTAGTCTGTTCTTTAAACTGGCATGGCTGTGTATAATACACTAAGCAAAAACTGCTTTAAAATATTTAGTAGATACTGTCTTGTAAGATTACACATTCTTATAGCTGTTTAGATTCTCCTTTTCCTGCAAGTAGCAAATATGAATAGGGAAATGGACTTTTTTAATATTAACATGAGACAAAATTGATTGCATCTGATTTGAATAAAATGTTAAGCCTGTTTCATTTTCTACACATCTGCCAAGTGTGTGTATATTGAGTAGTGCTGCCTCTGAAATAGTTGAAAATCCGATGGGAACACTTACAAAGGCAAACCAGTAAAGGGCACCAGCTGCTGAAAAACACCTGCTGAGCCACTCTGGGACTAGGTGCATCTGCCTGTACCTAGAAGTAATCTAACAAAGTACCTGCTTTTACCTGTCAGGATTTTAATTCGTGTAAAGATGCATCCAATAAAGGCCAGTTCTGAATACTTAAAGAAAGGGAGGGGGGGGGGGGGGGGGCGGGGGAAAGGCAGGGGTTTTGTTTTTTGTATTTGGTATTTTTGTTGTCGTTTTGGTGGGGTTTTTTGGTGTTTGGTTGTTTTTTTTTTTTTTTTTTTTGGGTGGGGTTTGTTTTTTTTTGTGCAGAAGAGCACCACTTCTGAGCAACTTTCTCACTCTTATAACTAGTTTGAGTTCTTCTTTTAGTAAAACAGAAACCCAGATTTGGCAGCCAGAAGAATCATCTACACTGTGTGGTGTGCTACTAAAGGATGCAGCTAGTCTGGAGGAGATTAGGCTACCAAAGAGGAGGTTTTCAGTTTTTGTTTGGCTTAGTTTGAGAGATGTATTGCAGCGGGGTTTGTGAGAGTGTATGTTCCCTTTTTCATTGTAGCACTGTTGATGGTAATGCACAAACAAAAATAAATTTTACAATCAAAAGTAATTGGACAAATTTTTCAAATAGCTTTTAAGGCTTTTGTACTTTTTATCTTTTGGTACTTAAACTTTTATTGTTCCCACACATTGGTTACCCTATCACACCAGGTCATCATCCCTCACCTAACTTTTATTTTCTTGTGGTAACAAAACTTCTGTGAACACTGCTAGTTTAGCTCCAATTCACGAAAAAAAAAAGTTGTGTTCTTGTAGAAGAAAATACTGACTAGGCTTGTAGTCTTTTCTTGTAAAATTTAGGAAATAGTCTTCTGATATCTATACTGTAAAACATGGCTACCATCTTGGGTAGCAGAAGTGTGAATTTAAGTGAAATTGAGGAGAAAATTGAATTGTAGAAAGATTATGACATCAATAGTTAATCCTCTGGGAATATTCTTCTGCTTGCCATTCTTTCATTTTTACCTGATGTGTAAAAATTATTACTAATTTCAGCTATAATTACCTTCCAAAGCATTCTGATAGTTTTTCTGGGCTTTATTTGGTTTTGTAGGAAGAAATAGTTTGTCGTGTTAACATAAAGTAAATAGTTTGAAAACACTATCCTGAAGTGCCTTCTGCACTACCAGATTAAATATTCACTTCTACATGAACATTTAGAACTAATGCCTTTGCATGCGTGAAATAGTATTGAATTAATTAGGGGTCATTTAAAAATAAAATACTGAAAGAGATCTGTGTTTAAAACTTTACAGTAATTTGAAATGTTGCTACCCTATTCATAAAATCAAGGTTCCTTGCTTTATTTTTTAAGGAAGATAATATTTAGGCTCATATTTGTGAGGTTAAACTGACTATAATTTGGGTGACTTTTATGTATTGAATTTTGTAGAGTAAACCCAATGACCAGTAAAAATCCAAGAATCATTTCAGGTAGACATGTTCTTATACCGTGCAGCTGCATGTAACTCAAAAGAAATGCAGTTTTCTGGTTCACAGTATTCTTTTCCCCTTGTACTTAATCACTGTAATATTTGAAATCCAATTATGTCTACCTGGTGACTTTGCAGCTGTTTTTCTTTTTGGCCTCATTAAATGATCATAACAAGTGAAATATTTAAATTGAGAAAGCAACTTAAGTGTTAATTTTTCATTCTTTAGGGGGTCACATATATGTCATTGACATGAATATGAAGTTTAGTATAAAGCGCATGCAGAAATCTGTAAAGATTTTAATTAAAACTAGTCAAAGTAGTTTTAGTCGTTTTGGTAATTAAGACTGGAGAATGAATAACGTGCTTCTGCTGCATCCTGTTTAGGGAATAGCCGCTTCTCAGTGGAATTTCATAGTACAAGTGTGGAAGAATGCAGCAGTCTGCTTTACTTTGATAGCATCCCTGAAGGCAGACTTTCATTCTTAGGAGTATTCGGTCTTCATTTAAAGTAAAATACAGGATGGTATTTAAATTCAAATTATACCAAAGACCAAAATTATTTTTAGTTTTTAAGAAATGTAATCTCAAGGTGAGAATTTTCCAAGTCAAGGGAGGTATAAGCTAGTTCTGAAATGCTGCAACATTTAAAAGATTAACTCTCACTCAAAATATTTTAGACAAGTTATAGTTAGCCTGATTTTAATGTTGTCTTTAATTAGCATAAATTTCTGGATGCTCCTTAAGAAATTAATCTTTTATCTTAGATAAGAATGGGCTGTGTCTTTTGGTGATAGGAATGGGACTGAGATGGTTCATCAAGGGATTCACTTAGAAATCACCAAATACTTTAAAATAGTTTTTAAATATTTTGTGATAGAAGAGCTATATGGCTAGAAGATTGACTTTATAACTGATGGGCTATTCAGCTCAGACTTACAATTTTTGTTAACCTCAAGATCACACAATAAATACTACTACAGTGAAACTTTTAAACTTTTTGAAGACCAGTTGTTTCACACAGCAGAACAACAAGGAGGAAAAATAATGTAAAGTAAAGCTGTGTGTTTTGTATCTTTTTGCAACAAACCAATTTTTCTGAATTTTAACTGGAAAATTGAAATTATCCTACCACCTAATCTTTCAGTTAGAATATTGGAAACAGACACATCAAATAAGAGTGAAGTTATTTTTAGTTTTTGTATTAATAAATATGCCTTATATAATAATAGCTTGTTGGGAATTAATAAGGAGAAAGGAACTAAGAACTTTTCATTTGCAATAAACAAAATATAAAGAAGAGGATTTTATTTAGTCATTAATAGGAATTACTTATTATCAAAACATAATATAAAGAAGGAGGCTTACTTGCAAATATTCTGTCTTCTCTCCTGTGTTCCCTGAATCTGAAAAGGATGGACATTTTTTTCTCGGAGTCATCTGAGACTATGTTGGAGATAATATTCTGTGTTCCTGATTCTACTTCCACTTTCTTTTTAGACCTGTGGACCTTTGTCCTTCTGGATCTCTAAGTTTGAGACTGTCTTCCTGCTGTGCATATTCCTTTTTTGGCATGTTGTCACATGTATCATCTAGGCTGAATATGAACACCTCACTCAAATTTTGTATCAGTAATTTGATGACATCAGAACACAAAGATGTTTGCATATTAATATCTACTATAGCAGCAAACTATAGAGACAACTGAGAGGAGACCTCATCAATGTCTGTCAGTATCTGAAGTGGGGATGTCAAGAGGATGGAGCCAGGCTCGTCTTAGTGGAATAGGACAAGAGGCAAAAAGCAGAAATTGATGCACAAGTTCCAGTTCCACCTGAATTCGAGGAAGAACTTTACTGTAAGGATGACTGAGCACTGGAACAGATTGTCCAGAGAGGTGGTGGATTGTCCCTTGCTGGAAATATTCGAGAACCATCTGGACACAATCCAGTGCCCTGTGCTCTGGGATGACCCTGCTTGAGCAGGGAGGTTGGACCAGACCACAGACCCACTGTGATCCCTTCCAACCTGATCCATTCTGTGATTCTTTTGAACGCAAAATATCTAGTTCAGGTGTAACCTACAGCACTTTACAAAGTATGTGTGAAAGCTTTGTTAAATCTGTAGTGCTTTTTGGAAGGTAGGAACTACCTTCTTCATCAGCTTTTCAGATTTAGTAAATCTAGTTTTCCGTGTATTAATCCTTCAGGGTAATCTTCCATTAATCTTGAGATTATTAATTCCTGAGAACTGCTGAACGTAAATGCCTGGATAGAGTCCTTCAGAAAGTTTTGTGCCTTTATCCTGATCCATACCTCAGTCATTCACATTTCACTGTGTGGAATGGAAGGGTTTGATCCCTTTTGTCTGATATCTTGTCCCTTCCTCATTGTCTTTACTTTTGAGGTTTGGCCAAAAACTATCTGCTATTTTCTGTCAGTATTCTCAATTTGACTAAATTTTCCAGTTATCTGTATAGGCTAGTTGGAGTAGCTACATGTTTTTTTGGGATGAATGTATGCCCTCATTAACACAACTTCCTGCTTAGATTTTTTTAAATGTATATTAGTAGTGACATTCCTTCAAAACTGGAACAGGAATATGGAAGAAAAAGAATAAATTTCTCTTGATATGATGCAGTTGTTCAACATTCTTCCAGCTAGTTCATAAAGGGTGATTCATAAAAGAATTCAATTTCCAAAAAGTAATTTTTATGTAGTTTCATAACATACCATAATCTCTTTAGTTAGGAAATGTTAGCTGAAACCATTTTATATGGGTTAGAAAAAAGGATTTCAGTTTCTATGCTGCATATTAGTAGCCTAACTTTCTTTTTACCAATGTAGCTACTTTCTCAATGCCTTCACTGTCTTTCCTTATTATTTGTTGGGTTTCACCCTTTACTCTGCAGTGTCTATATTCTTGAACAACTAGGAAAAATTTTTCTATATTAACTCTTTGGTGCGGTTGCTTTTGAGTCAGTGTGCATCTAATAGTGATGTTTTCTTCCTCTTAGAGATGCACTGTGTTTTCCCAGGGGAATAAATTAAAAGAGCAATATGCCATCAACAGAGCTAGGAGTCTCTTTTAGTTGTATTTAAGTATAAGAAATTATAAAAGTGTTCTGTGCATTGGAAAAAACCCCAACAAAACCTAAAGAATAGACTGTAGCATATAAACATCATCAGTTTCCTCATTGCTCCATCTAGAAAAGTCAGGGAGATAGTGATGTCAATAAATAGTTTCTTAAAAATCTGTAGATATTTTAAATGTAGACTTAAAATATATTTTTTAAATGTGTGCGATTTTTGTCTTTGACTCACCCATAGTTTTAGTTTTGCACAGCATTAAGATATTTTTTCATCTTATGAGGAAGAAAAGCTTTTTTGGGTTACATTTAATATGGATGAAATGTGATCAAATTAAACCCAAATCCTTCTATCCTCATAAGATTTTAACTTCTGAGGTTATTAGGAAATGCCACAACTGTTGCCAATTTTCCTTCAGCTGCATTAGTTCAAGGTAATTTTTGTGTGTAATTCACAAATAGCATCAGAAAGCTCCAAGAGGAGGCTGTGTTCTGATCTCCATTTCATTGCTATAATCTGGAATAATTCTCTTGACATTAGATACTTTCGAGTTTGCAGCAGTGTCACTGAAATCAGAATCTCTCCTGTGTGTCTGTTTGGATGCCAAAACTTATGTACATTTTCTGTAGAAATAATTGCTTTTATGGAAAAATCTTTCTGAAACACTTTGTTATCCATTTCCTCAAATCAAATCACCACAGGGTATAATCAGTATGTCTATAATCATATTTTAACTAGGTTGATGAACACAACACAGTTCTCCCAGTGAGGGGAAGAGATCCCCCAAGCTGTTGCAGTTTTTTAACTCAGAGCAGTGAAAGCCTTACAGCTCCATAGTGCTGTCCTGTCATTTCCTTCAAACTGATTTGGTGTATATACATGTCTTAGGATTTAATCTATACATTGAACCCAAGAATATTTCTCAGCGTTGTCTTTCTAGTACAAAAGTAAGTAGTTGAATAATTCAGAAGTCTGTAGAAAAGGTATGACTGCAGCAGTTGTTTGTATCGTGTTGTTCATCAAGAGAATAGTTTATATATAGAGTTGGTGACAATGTAACTATAGACTTACAAGGATTTTTCTTGAAATTGCTTCAGGCATGTAAACTCATAGCTGTCATATATGAAGGTAAATATTTTCCCTAAAGCCTTTTGACTTTGAATAGATCATTATTCTTTCTTCAAGAGTGCAGAAGGCAGGACTGATGACAAACAAAACAAACTACCAAAAAAAAGAAAAAAAAAAACCAAAGAACCAAAAAACCCACAAAACCAGAGTTAGAGGCTTTTTATTCTTTGACTTATTTTGGTTTTCACTGTCTCTTTTTTTCAAGAAGGGCCTATGATTCCATTGTTGGTAGGAGAATATTATACTCCTAAATTTTGTTGCAATTTGTTTTTTAATGGAACTATTCTGGACTTCTCTGTATCAACTCTGGATCTTCTTTAGTGAAAGTTTTGTTTCTTGAACAGCACTCACTGTTTTTCCATTTCTGAGAATTGAGTAATTCAGTAAAACTCAGTGTCTGGCAAACGTGAAGTCTAAAAGGTCTAAAAGGTCTCTAAAAGGAGAGGGAATGTTTAATCATGAGTTAGAAGCAGCATTCCAAAAAAACCCAAAATATTAATAATTTTCAGTTTTTGTGTTACAGTAAATTTGAGCAGAGGTGATCCTTTAATATAGAATGAATATGTATTTTTTTTTCCTCTCAGGATAAGAGGAAAAGGATTATTTTCTTTTACTGTACTGAACTCTCAGGATAATTTTACAGTGTTCATTTTGAGTTTACAGACACTAATATAACTTGAAAGTATGGAAATTTCCCTGGTTTCTGTTGGCTACTGCTGCTTAAATACTTACTGCATTAACCAGTGAATGTGGTGATAATTTTAAAATACAGACTGTAGTTTTCCAAAATATGGTGTTTAATTCCAATTAAGAACATATTTAAGTAGATCTTATATGGGCTGTGATTCTCTAAGATGTCAGACTATAATTTTACCCTTATGCTTCATTATTTGTTATTTCTAGAAATTCTTCTGACTTCTTAATTTAATTAAAGGACAGAAGCAGTTTTTGTGTGAGGAGAGTGTGGGAGAGCTGAAGAGAAGGCTCAGGGGGAATTTGGCAAGGGTATTTAAATACCTGATGTGAGAATGATTAACAAAGAGGGAGCCAGACTCTCATCAGTGGTGCCTAGTGGTAGCACCAGAGGAAATAGGCACAAATTAAGACACATGAAATTTCATCTGAACACAGGAGAGTCAGTTTTTACTGTGAGGTGGTCAAGTTCTGGTACACTTTGCTGAGAAAGATTGTGGCATCTCCATCCTTGTTGATAGTTGAAACACAACTACACAGGTGTAAATGATCCTACTTTAAGAAGGAGGGCTGAACTGGATGATTTCTAAGTTAAATGATTCTGTGATCTGTGGTTGCTACTAATAGTGACCCAAATAATCCATACCATGCAAGAATAGCTTTCAGTTCTAGGCTAGTCACTTGTAGCAGGTATGGTATTGAAATAAGCTACTGGCTCTCTGATGCCCTTTGTTATTTGCATCTGTCTAACATGTTTTACTCCAAGCTTCCTTTATAGCACATAACTCTTCAGGTACTACACTCTGGATGAGATATAATTTGTACTTACTTGAAGAAATTGTAATGCTGATTATGGCCCAAAGCCAGTCATAAGCTCTATTTGGTACGCTTGTATAATTTTCATATCTTTGTGTATGCTACTTGTTCCTGCAAAAATTGTTCCCCTAAGTCCAATGAAATCTCACTGATATGATTTGGTGCTAAATGGAGCAGATCCAAACATCATGCAGTTTTTCCTTTATGTGTTATGAGCCTTTGCTTAAAATGTATATGCACACTCTTAAAGACAACATTTCAGTCTTTGGGGCAGGTAGGAAATTGTATTCTCAAATAGTGCTCCTAAGATAATATAAAAATAATTTTACTTTTATGCTGTTTATATAGTTACATTTTTATTTATTTCTGTTCCTAAATCTTATGAGCTACCACTTTTTCATGGAAGTAGCAGAATATGAAAAGTATCATCAGGAGAGGGAAGCTGTGGAAGTCCCCAGGTATAACATTTATGTTTATTTCTGAACCTTCAGTAATAAAATAGGACGTACATGGGCACAAAAATGCTTAAAGTGTATAGATGCATAATTAGAAAGCGGGGGGGAACTACTAATTATTCATAATTCAGAAGGATAGTGGGAATGTATTTATTAAAATGTGTATATGTATACAGATACATATAAAAACGTGTTTGTGTGTGCATATGAGTATAAATGCATAGATAGATATGTGTTTTAACCAACAACATTCCAGAGGACAGCGAAGGGGAAAGATGACCTAGAGGTTATTTATGTGTCAGAATAAGGGTCATCAGAGTTTTGCATTCCTGAATTTCCTGAATTTAATGGTTTTTATATAAAAAAGTACGTATTAGTCATACTATTACCAGTTAGATCAATTAGCTTTTTAACTGAAACTGTAGTGGATCAACTGACTGCAAAATGGGATTTGTTTCACCTGAGATATGTAAGGTACTTTGCATAAAACAGTTCTGCATTAAAATTAAGCCAATGAGTAGGGAAAATGCTGAAAGCTCAACCTTGGCTTATGGGTGCAATGGATTATCTCTAAGATAAATGGGTAGTAATCTTATTACTTTGTTATAATATGACAGAAGAAGTCCTCATTACGAAGCATTTCTGCAAGGTCTTGGTAATGAATTGCATGACTAAAACTCTATTTTAAGTGCTGATGGTCTGTGCTATTTCGAGCAGACACTGCCACTACTGTATTGCTAAAGCAGTTGTGTTTCTGAGCTGAAGCTTGCCTGCAGACTGAACTGTATGGACTCGTTCATGAATATTACTTTAATGACTTAAACAAATTTGTCCTATTTTTAAATTGCTGTCAGAGCACCAACACACAAATATCTTTCTGATGAAATTTCTGATTTAGAATATCTTAATTAAGTGTAATCTCATTTATTCATAAATGCATTAGTTGTAGCAATAAATTCCATGGGAAAGAATTGGAAAGCTTACTGAAGTAAAATCAAAGGGTTTATTCATTCATATCACAGCTGCTTTGAGTATCATCTGGTTTGTGGAAAGAGTTGCTTCTCATATTGATTGGTGGCTTTTCATATTGATTCATACTTGTGAAAAAATGGCATCAGCTTGGGCTTGAAATCCTGTTAGTTGAGAGTAATACTCAGATTGTATTCTACTCAAACTTCCTATGGTTTGTGTTGAATTCTAGGGCTAAATCAGCTGTAGAATAGAAAGCTAAAAATGTTGCATCTCATTCATTTTCAGTCAAAAACACTTTCTGCCATCCAGTGGCTACCAGCCCTTTAAGCAAGAAGGGATTTGACTGGTTTATCTGAAAAGGAGTTGGTCTGTAGAAGCCTTGGTTTATGTTTATGCACCAGAGGGAAAAAAATTGTTTTCTATTTTAAAAATATGTAGTATGTGCAAATGACTATTTAAAAAAAACAAGTCTTCTACTACCTTTATTGAACTGTGGATTTCCATGCATTCTGTTGTCTTTCTGTATGCTGCCTTACTATTTTCTAAGGGCAAAACTACTGGTTTTGGATTATGCATTTGTACTTACTGCATGGAATGAAATGGAATTTAGAGGAATAATAATATTTTTCAATTAATGAGGATTTGGTTTGAAGATGTCTTAGGATTTTTTTTCCCCTCTGGAGACACCTTGTCTTGTAGCTTTTTTAATCCTTAGTATATTCCTGCAGAGTCAACTTTCAAAGATTATTCATTGAGTGTTTTGTGATTCTGAATGTCGTATATTGATTTGTGAGTGCCAGCTTGAAAATTAATTAGTGTGTTGATGGAAAACTAGGTTCTGGTTCAGAATACCATTAGTTTAAAAAGTACTTCGAGTTCTTAACCAGGCTTTTATATTTTGTTTTGTTTTCTTTTTTGGTTAATCTTTATTCTGCTCTTCAATTAGCTTAGCATCTTTCAGAAAACATGCTGAAATTAATTTTTCTAACCTGCTATACAGCTTCTTTTGTTTTTTTCTGGAACATCTGGTTTTTATTGCTGCTTAACAAGTCAGTCTTAATCCATAGTGTTAATATTTTCCAATAGGAAAAAAGAGAGCAAATTATTTTTATTTTTCTAATTATGTATTTATTTTTGCTCTCAATTGCATATCCTAGGGCTACCATATGTGTAATTTCTGCCAAATTTAAAGGAAAAAGATGTTTTATACTGCACACTTAAAGTTTAAGAGAAGCTAGAACAGCATATTTTTACAGGCAGTAATTTAAGAAAACTTTAGGTGTATTTAACTGTATTTTGAAGATAACACACAAAATGCACATTATGTATACAAAATTTCGTGCAAAAGAAATAAGCTCTCTTCTTGTAGTGTTGCAAGCAGAGTAAACTGTGCAAGAACAGTGACAGTGAAAAGTGTTGCTATTTTGAAATTCAGCCACTAAAGAACTGAAGAAACCTGATGAAAAATGCAGATTAATTGCAGTAGATTCTTCATTTTCCTTCACCAAAGACAATGGTTTAAACTAGATGTTTGGATATATTTGAGATTTGTCAATCCTACAAATACAAATGCACTTCATGATTTGAATACTTACCTTTTCAATGAGGCTTAGGAAGTTTTCAGCCCAAAAGCTCTAAGACAAAGGTACTGTTAAATTGAAAATTATATTTTTCAAAAAGAGTGCTGATTGCATAGCATTTTCATTGACTTCTATGGCAGTGAATGTTGTTTTTTCACGTTCAAAGCATTCTAAAATAAAATTACAATTGGTTAGTCATTGAGTACATCGTAGATTTAAGAGCAGAGAATTTTCATTGTTTGTGAAAATAGTCTATTAATTTAAATTTTTAATTTGTATCATAGCCCCTCACGTGAGGCTACTACAAGGAAGCTGCAGCACAATGATAGACTTAGTGTTGTTCATTGCAAAATTAAGTGAAGTATTTGATATCAATAGTTGATGAAGCCCTCATTCCTTGTGGAGAGCTAGGACAGGACAGGCGGGTATCTTCCCTGATAACTTGCAGAAACATCTGTGCCTGGCCAATCAGTTCACAGGATATAAAGGAATAGGGCAGCTTTCCACTGGCACTTCCACTTGGGGATGAAGTGAGATCAGGAGGCTGCTGGCTGTGCTGTGAGGAGGTGAGGGACAGGTGCTTGTAAGTAAGGAACAGGTAAGGTGAGAAGATGTTGTGTGAGGGACAGTCAGGGTCAGGCAGCTGGGACAGCTTGGGGAGCCAGCCATGCAAAACAAAGGAAGGTGTTAGAGCCACGTGAAATTGCCTATAAGTAAAGGAATCACTACAAGATGCAAATAAGAGAATGGAGTCAAAATTAACAGAGGCCTATAAGATAAGGAGACACAGTTGTACAGAATTAACAGAGAGGAGACAGAGTTACACAGAACTAACAGAGAGGCTTATGAGAAAAAGAGACAGTGATGTATAGGGAGAAGGTCTGTAGAAGGAAATGTGTTGAGTTCAGAGTTGTATGAGACTAAGGACTGAAAATGAAAATGTGTAGAGTTTTGAATGAAGACTGGTGAGGAATGCCAGTGAGAGGGCTGATGGTGTTTCCAGCCCTATCCGTCTTGCCTTAGCTGTGACAATTCCTAAGCTTGTATTACCTGAGGGAAGTCCTGCTCAAATAATTTGCTTAGTATTTGAATGAATTGAAGAATATTTGGTATGGGAGAGGCATTTACCATAGAAAACCACTGGAAATTAATTTGAGCACCTAGAATAATGGAAAAGGAGATCTTCAGAAGATTCTCTACTGGCCTGTTCTTTACTGTACTTTTATTGTTTCCTACAAGTAAAGTAAATATTAAAATCTTCAAGTACATCAGTAAGATACTTTTCATTCTTTGTAATAAAAGTAGTGCAGCTAATTAAATCTGTAGAAAGAAAATTACTATGTGTTCTGCAGTCTATTTTAAGCATCTGTGAAAAGTAACTAAGAAAAAGTAAGTTTATTAGAAAATTATATTTTAAGGTCTGTTCTTCAGTTGCAAAGGTTTTATAATCTTAAAATGTAGAAATTGCCACTATCACTGTACAGTGGTTCTTTCCTGGTAAAAATAAAATTTTTGAAAGAGACCAGTAGGAGAAAAGTATTACTGTAATTGATGATTTGTACTTTATGAGATTTAAACATGCACTAAACTCTAATAAGCATAATTTCCTATACCAACTCTAAAATTTATTTTACTAAAACATTCTCTAAGTTTATTTTGGACTACATATACGAGTTTTATATTCCTTTTGGTGACTGCAACTTGTTGTGAATGTTGGTGGAGAAAGGTCTGAACATGATCAATTACAAGATGAAGATTTTCTCGGATGCAAGAGGAGGTTTATACTGAATTTGTGTGTCTGTTTGCAAAATTGAACTTTGAGTTCTGTAGTTTTGCTGCCTTGTCTTTCAATAGAGTAGTCATAATTTTTCTTCTTAGATTTTGAGATGTATTTTGTTCTTTTCTTGTTAATGCTGTTTTACTAATGTTTAATTACTAATAGTTCTGTATTTTACTGTGTATTAGTTTTGGTCCCAATCTTGAGTAAAAAAATTATGTGGTAACACAGCGTGAGACTAAAGATTTTGATTCATTTTAGTAGATGTTATCCTGCTATAATTTCTCTCCTTTACTGAATCCCTCTTTGAATGTTGGGTAGAAGTGGTACCCTCAGAATAAAAAAAAATAAATCTAATAAATATATTATGACAAGAATCTGGAGGTTTGTTTCCATGTGTTCTATTTCTTATGATTAATATGCACATAGATATACATAGACACATGTACAAACATCTATGAAAAATCCAAGGTATGTGTGCTGTTTGTTTTGACAGATTGGACAACTGGCTTTTAAAGGCATGAAAAGACTAAACCGAATCCAGTCCATAGTTTTTGAGACTGCCTACAACACAAATGAGAACATGCTGATCTGTGCCCCCACTGGAGCTGGGAAGACTAACATTGCCATGCTGACAATCCTTCATGAAATTCGCCAGCATGTCCAGCATGGTGTTATCAAAAAGGATGAGTTTAAGGTAGGAGTTTAATGAAACAAATAACAGCTTTTTAACTTGTAAGGCAAAATCTATTATATGCTCTACATGGAATATGAAATCAGGAAGTTCTCAAGGATATTAGACTTTTCTAAATTAAAGATAAGGATAGTTTCTATTTGCTTCATTATTGTTAAAGCCATTCTTACTTGTGTTCTAAAAATCTTATGTGGATAAAAAGCTATGAAAATACATTTAGTTTTCATGCAGAACCAATTTTCAAAGCGATGAGGCTGTATAAACAAAATCCATTGTCCTTTTAACAGCTGCACACTTATCCAACAAAGATAACTACTTTTCATATATCACTATTAGGATTTTTCACTGTAAGTGCCTGGCATCATATTTCACAATAAGTTGTGATTTGTAATGGTTGCCATGAAACAAACGACATTGTGGGGTTTGCTCATTTATCAAGTGAGTGTTGTTTTGGTGCAGATTGTGTATGTTGCTCCTATGAAGGCTTTGGCAGCCGAAATGACAAATTACTTCAGCAAGCGTCTGGAACCACTTGGCATTACTGTGAAAGAGCTGACTGGTGATATGCAACTGTCAAAAGGCGAAATTCTGCGAACACAGGTATGCTTGATCTTTTAAATACTGTTCTGTGTGTGTATTTGTACATTTTCATAGGTATGCTGCTCTTCAAGCTCCTTGTAACAGTCTTGGTGAAGCAGCTGAAACATTATTACTGCATCTGTAATTACTGATTATATACACTAATAAAAGTTCAGAATTCTTCAATAAAAACCAGCTTTGAAAAGTTTAAAGTTTGGTCTGCAGATGGTGAGTTCCAAATAAATCTGAAATGCTGTAACAACACTGTTGCAAATATGTTAAAATAACACTTGTCTTCTTTTTTATTAAAAACAAACAAACAAACAAACAAAAAAAACCAGCAAAAAAAATCCCAACAAAAACAGGTTCCTGTTAATGGCTGATCTGTTCCTCATTTGTCTTTAAAAAGTAGAAATCACTAGGCTCAACCTTTGAACATTCATAGAAATGCATAAAATTAGAGGGTTTAGCCTCTTAAATAGGATTGCATAAATGGAGATTTTGTTTTAGCAGACACTTTTTTGCCATATTTATTTCAGGCAAATGATGTTTGTGTCAGTGAAAATCTTAAGATACTTTTATACCTGTTCCATGTGATTACCCTTTCCCTTTCTGCCTGGTCCAAGAAACAGAAAAGAGAACTGGTTGTATTATCAATATGAATGTTTATAAATGTAACTTGTCATAATTGTTGATCCAAATGAGTGATATTTTGGCAGTCTTAGCTTTGAGATATTTAACATTTTTATGGTGAGTGGAGAGAAAAACCCTTCATGAGACAAGAATATATGTCAGTATGTAATTAATAATTAGGAGGACCACTGCAGTAGTAATCCAGTATGAAGTTGTGACTAGCAATTAGAAGATGCATATGCATACATATTGATACATAGTCACAATGCTGTGGTAAATAAATAGCAAACTAATATCAATGAGTGACAGTAAAATCACTGGTACTTTATAAGAGTAACTTTGCAACACCACTTACCTGAAATATGAGTTTACAAAAAAAAAAAAAAAAGGTTTGGTAGGAACTCTTAGTAATTGAAATTATTTAGGTATGCCAAATTACCATTTTAAATTGCTTCCTGTTTTCACCATACTTTTCAGCTAGGGCACATAATCAAGCAGATCATGGTTTTAAGAGAGAGAGAGATAATGTGTAATCACTGCTGAAACTGAAACTGACAGTAGAAAACCCTGCTCTGAATGTAAGGACAAAGCTGGGTGAGCAGAATGAACGTAGAATGGAAAAGTGCTATTTATGCTTGCTCTTCTAGTTAACAATGTAATTCCTACAATCTCACCTCATTATTAGTACTCTGCTCACATCCAGTAAAAAAGTAATGGAACAAAAGAAATTATATTAAAAAATTTGCATGAGAAATAGTTAACAAGCTGAAATTTTTTACTCTAGTAATGGGAACTTGCTAAGAACCTCCAAGTTAATACTCTGTATATATTAATAACTTGAGTGTAGGAAGACTATCTGCTTCATCATGCTCTTTTATTTCAGTCCAGCATGCCACTGCTAGCATAATTCTTGATTTTCTTGTGGAGAAGAGGCTAAAGCAGATTGATGTATAAAAATCAAGAAGAAATAGAAAAGAGATGATGTGGGTAGGATCTTGATGGGTTTTCCTATGTATGTCATAAGTATAGAAACACTAATCTGAATTGTATTTGTAGTTTCAAAACCTTTGGGGAGAATAGAAGTTGAAGAAAAATGATCTCCAGAAGAGGAAAAATTTGGAAACCATTATGTTTGTGACCCAAAACTCAGTTCCTACATTTTCAAAGAAACTGTAGTTAAAGTGTTAATTAATTTCAGTTTTGCTTTTGCTCAGTTTTATGTCATTGATCTTCAGAAGATTGAAAGGTTAAAAGGAAAAAAATATAAAGGCTAAAATTCTAGGACAGTGCAATAACAATTTTTTTGGTTTCTCTTGTTTGTTGTAGCTAGTCAGTCTTATGATTAATCAGAAATACAGAAAGTGAGGATGAGAGCGATTATGCCAATCCAAGAGTTACCAGTGTAATTGCTGCTAGCCCTTCTTGAAGATTCTGGAGCCCAGCAGTGTGCAATGTTTTATTGCTGCATAACAAAGTGCGCAGCAAATGGGTAGCATATTATAAACTGAGGAAAGAGCACTAGCTTGTGCTGGATCTTGCTTATTGCTCTGCTCATATATTGTTTTCTATGAAAACTCATGAGCTTTCTTTGCTCAACTAGGCACTTAAAACCACTTCATCCAAGCAGATTTCTTTCACCATTTTTTACCCTGTATGAAATTGATTCTTGCTTCAAAACTTCATTTTACTTGTCAGCCTCTGTAATGCATACATTCCTCAGAAAGGAATACTCTAAGTGTTGCTGCTTTCTTTATAGTTTCAGATTTGCTTTGCCAGTTATTGCTCTGTTTTTAGCCTTTAGTAGTGTAAGGAATGAAGTACTTTGCTTAACAGAAAAGTAGTATTTCCTGCAAGAATTGATGCTGCAGCAGGTAGATGCATGCACACAATTTATATGCACAGGGACAGTATATATCATATGGGGAGTAAAAGGCAGAGAATGGGATCATCAGCTGAAGTAGATGCTGGTATTTCAGGTTGGATAACTGTTTCAAAAAATCTCAGCTGGTACTTGTAGGCAACTGAAGGCCTGATATATATCTCCTCTGACAGTTGTCTTCTGCCTGTTTTCTGAGCAGTTGGATTTTCACTGTCTTTATTTTTGTCCTCAGGTGAATCAAATCAGTCATAATGAAAGATGTAAAAATAAAGTGATTGTCAGGTATTAGTTAGAAGTAGCGCTTCAGTGACAATCCTGATAATGTTCTGCTTCCTTTCCATCCTGTTTTCTTTATCCCTCATACTTTGCCTTTGTATATTGTAAGATGTGTATTTTTTAAGTTATTACATATAGCTGTTGTGCTTATCCTGATGAGAAAAAAATTGCTTTATCTGACAAATTGGTAACTGTCTCCCTTCTCAGGAATGCACCCTTAATGTACAGTGGGAACTACCTCTATTTTTTCTACAAGTATTTCTAAAGGATATAAATGCTAGCCTAAAAAGGTAACAAGGAATTTTTCATTCCCTTTATGGTAGAATAATATCTTTTAAATATTTTTTAAAAATTCCAATTAGAAAGGTCTATAGGACATTTTCCCAGCAATAACTCTCTCCATGCTTTCCATGCTGTCATTTATACCTGTCCAGAAGGTAGCCAGGTAGCCATGTTTCTTGCTGCACCATACTTTTACTGTATTTTGCATGATATGATTTTCCATGCCATTATTGAATATTCCTTAACATTACTATGGTTCCAACACCCTTCATAATCTTTTAAAAGAAGTTATTTCTGATCTTACCAATAATGAAATTGCCTTAAAAAGAAGAATGAAAATGGTTTCTATTGACTCTTCAGTCAGTCTTCTAATCTGCTCTCCGCATCATATGCATTGAAAGTTACAAGTTTAACATGTGGGATGTGTTAAAACTGAGACAATTTCCCTTCATAGAAACATAGAATGGTGTGACCTTGCCCTTGCAACAAGTACAATGTAGTTATAGCTATCTTTTGAAAGTCTGGAGAATACATCTGGAATTGGAGCAGTATAGATTTATAAGGTAATCACCAAGTCTGAAAGCAGTACCTTGCCCTGGGCACAGTGTATTGTAAGCTGATGGATGAGTGGCATCATGCCTTAACTTGTGCAAAGCAGTGGTAGCCTCTGCAGAGTGCAAAAATGCCCTCTGGCCTTAACACAAAGTTAGTGGGCATCAAAAAATATAGAAGATAATTTCTTTTTAATGTTTTATGCCTACATAGCATGAAATAATAATCCTTGGCATAACATAATAAAGTGTCTTTCACATTTATAAATTAAAAAATTAATTTTTGAACATTATCCTGTTAAGGAGAGTTACATTGAGGAAAACATTTTGGTGTTTTATTGCATCTTCAGTTAGTGTGACTGTTTCTCACCCTTGAACTGGTACCTCAGCAGTTTTGTATTAGTTGTGTTTTGGTATAATCATTGTCAACAATTTACATTCTAACTCAAATAGTACATATAAGTGAGACTGACATTTTGAAGTTGAAATAAATTTTCTATAATGTTGTTGCTCTATTTTGTGCCTCAGACCTGCAGTTACAAATGAATTACTTTTATTGGTCTTAGATACCTTCTTTTGCTTTGAGGAGTGCCAGATTGTCATGAGCCCTACCTACTACAGATAGGTATTAGTGTTAAGGCCAGATCACAAGTGCTTTCTGTGTTGCTAAAATGTTGTAGTAGTTGGAAACAAATCTGGTCAAGTTTTGAAAGCAGGCTAATTTCCCTAGCTTACAAACCTGTACATCTCTCTGTTCTTTCATCTCATATTGTTGGAGTTAAAGGGATTCAGACAGCAGGAAAAGGAATTTTCTGTCTTTTAAATAAATATTATGAGGAAATGAATCAAACTGTAATTCTGTGAATAGTTCTGTTTCTGCCACTTTGGAACTATTGAATTTTTTTTTTAACTCTTTAGGAATGTAGGTTATTTTTTCTTAGAAGAAAAGCATTTCTATTTTTGTTATGGTTCTTCTTGATCAAAAAATTAATTGTACAAAAAGATTACTGATTTAAAACATACTGGATTTTCTGTAATGTTTGCGTAGAACTCAAGTACTTCAAGGTCAACAGAAAAGAGTTGAGTACATTTACTGAACTGCAAGGCTGTGCCTGTCAACATGAACTGAAAGGTGTCACAGAAGTAGACATCTCCAAAACTGCTGGGTTTCTGCAGGACTCCACATATCTCTGTCTTTATTCTGTCACAGGTTTGATAAAAGTTAATCTCCTGTCTGAATAAAGAAAGGTGTATCAAAAGCAAATCAGAAGCTGTATCTGGCCTTAGTCATCTAGTTTCAACCTAATCTGCTTCTAAAACATTCCTCCTTAAGGAAGGCAGAAGTGGAAAAACTACAGGAGCATCTACCCATTTAAAAAACCCAAAACAACTGAAACACAAGCAAGCAAACAAAAAACCTCATTCATTCTTTATGAACTCTAAAAAGTTCCATGATGTTCTTCAAGAAAGTCATATTCAAAGTTTACATTTTTTGCTATTATGTCTGGATAGTGAGGAAAGTCCTGCTAAAACTGACTTGCACTATCATTTAGAAAATGGGCACCTGGCTGTCGTGTTTTTTCTCTCCCATTTACCTGCATAAAGTCATGCTGCTTTCAGAGTTGATTCTTAACATTGCTCACAATTTATACAAAAACTATCTTCACCTTTTGCTCAGAAACCATCCTTCATAGGTTTAGAAAAGATACCACTTTAATGTGCCAAGTGCCAAACCTGTTGAACAGTTTGAGCATGTGAATGATTTCCAGGCACGCAGGCCAGGGCAGGAGGGGAGGAGGTGCTCCAGGCACTAGAGCAGGGATTCCCTCACAGCCCAGTGATGGCCATGGTGGAGCTGATACCCACGCTCCAGCAGGTCGGTGGTGCAGTAAAGGGGAAGGTGGCCAGGGAGAGCTCCTGCAGAAACAGGCTCCTGGCAGGAATTGTGCCCGTGGAAAGGACCCCTGTTGGAGCACTTTGTGAAGGTGTATCCTGGGGTAGGGATCCACAGCGGAGTGGGGAAAAAGTGTGAGGAAGGAGTGTCTGAGATGAAGTTATGGACTGACTATAACCTCCATCCCTGAGAAGTAGAGAACTTGGGAGCAAAGCAGTGAAGTTGAGCCTGGGGAGAAGGGGAGCCTAGCAGGAGGAGGTTTTTAGGTTCTGGCTTTGTTTCCTCACTATTGTGCTCTATTTTTAATTTGCATTAGTTTTCTCTAAGTCAAGTCTGGTTTGCCCATGACAGTAATTGGTACACGAGCTCTCAGTCTCTTATGTTGACACTTTTCCATCTTACTTTCTCCCTCTGTCCAAGAAAGGAGAAGTAAGTGTGATTGGGTGGGTATCTGCCAGCTCCAATAGTTGATCTACCACAGTTGGTTCTCGATCAGTTAGTTTTACTTTGTGATTTTTTTTAAATAAAGTTACTGCTTTCATTGACAATTTAATTTTGATATTTAAAATCCAAGTGAATTTAGTTTACTGCAAATTTTATCAGCTGGTTGTTCTTCTATTTTACTTTACCCAGCTGTTTATACTTGAAATAAGAGTAGTTTAGAAAAAAAGGGCAATTCTGATTGAAGAGCACCAGTAATGCAACAGTATTGGCGATGTCTTTGTAAACAACAGTGTTGTAAATGAAAGAAGAATTTGTGTAAGTTGCATTTGCATTGGCAAATACAGTTGTCTGATTACTGAAAATAATGCTTTTCTTGACGAGAGGAAATGGCCTGAAGGACCGAATGTATTTTGACATCTCAAAGATTAGGTGATTAATTGTACTTTTGATGGCAAGACAGAAGTGAGAAGTGAAGCAGAGACCACAAAAGCATCAGAGCTGAATAGGGCAAGTAGTTCTGAGAGCGACAAATGGCATCAGGACCTCTGAGTAATATGGATGATCACTCTGATTGATTCTGTCAGCCAATAGACCCTGATATTAGGTCATGAAGGCTTTATTCTCTATTGGAATCTGATACTAATAAAATGAAATAATGCTTTTTTCTCAAGTTCTTAACTGCAGTATAAAACTAATCAAGTCCAAAACTATTTGAAGCAAAAGAGGACTATAAAGTTGAGGTGCCTGCTGTTTCATCTACAGCTTTATTTTTTTCATATACTGTTTCTCATTTCCTGTATTTTAATAGGGTATAGAGATGCTTCTAAGGGAAGGCAAATAGTGAGTATGATTCCTGCTATTTTTCCTGTGTATTATTAAATTTTAGAGCATTGTATTCTAGGATATTCTGCTAGTTACATGCTTCTTGCTTCATAGATATACAAAGCCCACTATTAGTGGCTGAGTATGCATATACTGTGAATTTTCTTATTTGTACAGTAAGTACATGAGATATTAATTCTTTAGACTAATAAAGATGATGTCATCTTGACATGCATATCACCATACTCATACAAAATGTTTCAATATGTAAACAAAAATTATGAATGGTTTTAATTCAGAATATCAACAGCTTTTCTCTCATAATAGTAGTTCACAGGCTGTTGTATTGTACTGCATTTTAGCAGAAATGAACTGTAGAACACTTTTTTTTTTAAGGTTGGTATTGTCAATTGCTATCCCATTTGTATTAGCACAGTATTTTGTGAAACCCAGGACATTATATTAAGAACTTAACTCTGAAAAATTGCATAGAATATACAACCTAAAGTGTCTTTGAAGTAAGACCATACTATTTTATTTTCGTGTCTCTTGGTGCTTTGTCCCTATCTAATCTCCTTTTTGCTTATCCCATATATTTTGTCCACCTATTCTGATGTTAGTCCTCTCTAAATGGCCTTCATCTCCTAGTGCATGTTATTGGATTTTTACTTGCAGTTGTTGCAAACGTCTGCATTAATGTTGACTTTAGATGCCAGTCTGTTTCCTTCCAGGAACAAAATGGTGCTTTGGATGTGCTAGCTACAATAAAATATACAAATCTCTTTTGGTTTGAGGAGTTAAACTTTAATGAAGTGGCCTTCAGAAGTGATCTAGAGATTATAAAGCTCACAGATACTGAAACCCCCTCTGCTTTTCAAGTTGTTAATTTCAAAAACGGAGTTTAACCTGCTTAATATTCCCTCTTCCAGTAAGCTTAGAATGTAAAGTAGTGCTGGATTCTGTGCACACCCTGGTTTCAATAGCAGAATATCCTCTTTTGATCAAAATTTGGACTGGGACAGGAACATATCAAAATCTAATTTAAAGAAAGAAGAGACTTGCCTCTCTTTTGAGAGAACTTCCTGAATATTCCTTAGTACAACATTGCTGAAAGAAAACTTTCTTTCTTCTGAATTTTCAAAGTTATGCACAATCTAAAAAAAGTTTTTCTTTCTCTAAATGAGGTTAAAACTTACCTTTCAAATGAGAGAAATATACTGAAATATTTAGAACAGAAATCCTTGCTAAAGTGGAGGTCTGAGTCGAGAAGGATCAAAATCTCTTTTATACAGTAGGGTTTCTGTGTCCCAAAGTCACCTCCACTTCACACTGTTTCCATATATACTTCCTTTGTTTCAGAGGTTCTCATGGTGTGCAAAATAAAATTTTGCTACCTGCTTCATTGATCATGCTATCTTCAGGGAAAACTGTATTTAAAAAATCCACTATCCAGGATCTCTTTTAGGCAAGGAGTCTTGATGCCATGCCACAGACTGTAAATTTCTTTTTTCTGTCTTTTAATTTTTTTTTCTGTAAGTGTTAATTGTATTTCTCAATTAGTGTTTATTTCTGAAAGTAAGATAATTAAAACATAATCAGAAGGGATATGTCTTTGTACATCTGCAAGATTTGAAACGCTGTGATGTGTTTTAAAGTTCTGATCATGGCAGTCTTTGCACTAGTGAGCAGTGTACACTCCCAGTGGACAGCAGTCACACTTGGGTTTGTGACCTGTAATACTCAAGTAATCAGCTGGGCTAAATTCATTCTCTTTAGCTTCTGGAGGGAGAAAGTGGAATCCTGAAAGTATTTCAATGGATAAGCAGAAGGAAGAAAAGCTAAGGTTACTCTCTTCAGAGATTCAAAATAGGAAATAACAAAAGGAAATTAAGATATAACCTGGATTAGATGAATCTGCACTGACTACAGTCTGCAGCTAGAGAAAATACTTTTATTTGAAGCCCACTTCCTTGCAGGTTGGGCTCATTTCTGTAATGCTGATATGCCCATCTAGCTCACCTCAGGAATAAGTTTTCAATTTTTTAGCACTGTAGTGTCCTTCCTGACCTTTAAAGACAAGGAAGGAATTTTTCTGTGGATGCCATTTTTATGAAGGCTATTGTTTTCCCAGTTTTCTTACCTCCTTGCACCAACTTAGGGAAATAGTAAAGCAGGTGAAAAATATTGATGTTAAACAGCAGAGATAAATTTGGGTCTGTGATGTTGTCTTCAACTGAACTCTTTACCTTCAGAAATAAAGGCAGTAAACTCTGATGTCACATGTAGAATTCTTGATTGTCTCTGATGATGGAACCTATTGGGAAATAAATGAAGTTTGACTTGTATAGAGATTGCTGAATAGTCTGACAGTGGATTCAGTTAATAAGCTTGTTGCTTAATTGAAATGTTGTCTGTATTGTTTCTGTTGTTTTTTTCTGCTGGAACAACTACATTGCTTTCTCAGGCTGATACTATCATTCTATGCTTTGAGCACTGTACTTCCTTTTTTTTTTTTTTTTTGGCATCAGTCTTCCAGAACCCTAGTGAAATTGTTGGAAGACCTTCTGATTGATGACTCTTCCATTAATATATGTGCCTATGACAGCTAAGATTTTGCCAGTGGGGCGAAGTACTTGTACATCATCAAACAGTAGCAGTTTGAATAAAAAATAGTAGTCCTTTATAAGGAACTGAAGGTGCTGTCTGTAAGCTAAATTAGTTTCTGCATTTATGACAGATTTTACTAAAATCAGTCTTCCATGCTTCAGAAATAAGAATCACTACTCTTCAGACATGCATTTACATTTTATTTGAAATAATTTACTTTTGAAATAGACAGACACAGTTGTTTATTTTGCTAACATGCCTACTTGCTTGTTGTAATTTCATAATCTTTAGAATTTTAGTGCCGGCTTTGACTAACTTATTTCGTGATTAATAATCAAATGTCACATACTATGATAAAGGGTATAATTGTCTGGCACTCTTTGCTATGACTCACTTGGCTAAAATCTCTGTTTTGATTGGGCGGAAAGGTGGGAGTTAATTTTTGGTTTAGCAGTAAAAAACCTAGTTGAAATGATGCCAGATGAAATTACAGACATTTTGAACAATAGGAAAAAAACTGTTTTGTATATTCTGTAGTTAAAGGATATAAGGTGAGATTGTTTTGTAATTGGATTCTTGGTAATGTGTTCCCTTTTATTTGAAGTGATTATATTCATACCTGACTTGGCTACTAGAAGTTTTTAAAAACTGCTTTAAAACCAGAAGTTTTGAATGTTTTTTTTTCCCCTGTAAGTGATAAACATGGCATTATACTTCAGCACTTAAATGAACAAATACTCAATGGATGAATATCCCTTGCTATAGGTATATACTCTTACTTTTTACCTTTTCCTCTCCAGTGAGCACATTTTTTCACACTTTAGGCTTTATCAGGAGTATATTCAGTTTTAATATATCTGTACTTTATGCACTTACTTAAATCACTGTCTCTGCAGAGGTTTGATATTAAAATTTGTGTTGATTTTGGCTGGGATAGAGTTAATTTTCCTCACAAGGGCTAGTATGGGCTGTGGTTTGCATTTTTGCTGGAAACAGTGCTAATTGCACAGTGTTTTTGTTATTGCTGAGCAGCATTTTCAGAGAGTCAAGGCCTTTTCTGCCTCTTACCCCACCCTACCAGCAAGGGGGCTGGGGGTGCACAGGGAACTGGGAGCAGGACACAGCTGGGACAGCTGATCCCAACTGACCACAGGGATAGCCCATCCCATCCCACAGGGCTTCCTCCACAGAGCTGGAGGAAGGAAGGGGGAATGTTTGGAGGGACCATTTGTATTCCCAAGTCACTGCTACCCGTGATGGATCCCGGGTCACCTACTGCCAGTGGGAAGTGGTGAATGCATCCCTTGTTCTGCTTTGAATTCCTTGTGTGCACAGCTTGTGCTTTACCTATTAAACCCTTTATCTCACTTTTACCCCTTCCCACCAGAGGGAACTGCACAAGTGACCGTGTGAGGCTCAGTAGCTGGCAGGGATTAAACCATGACACAATGGAACTTAAAAGTACTAACATACAAGTATAAAAACAACAGAAAAAAAGATTTATGATTTGGAAACACCATTGTTTCCAGACTGTGGGAATGCTGTTGCACTTTGGTTGTATGGCTAAGACCAACAGTGTCACCTACAGGTGAATCAAGTAGATTTCTTAATTTTTCAAGTGGAGCTATCTGACACACATGGTAAGTTAGTTACTGAAAATTCGAAGATCTGATTTGGTAGCTTTCCAGTTAATATCTCAAATTTGGCTGCTTATTATTGTAATAAAATTAAATACAAATATGTAATTTCAAATATTTTGTAAGCAGTATTAACTAAAAAGTTTGAAAATTTTTTTATGTGTGTAAAAATGATTATTGGTAATATTCTGCCTATTTGCTATTTAAATTCAAACTGCACTGAAAATACATGTGATTTATGACATTAAAGTACATTTTGTGTCAAATAGAGGTCAAAATTCATTGTTTGACAATTATTCATCTTAATTCATTGTGGCAGAATGTTGCCAAGGTGAGTATGAAGTAAAATGTTTAAAATACTGCATTGAAAATATCAAATTAGTAAACATTTTTAGAATTTGTGTCTCTAAAAGATTGCTCTTAGGTAATTGCGTCTGTTACTTCCATATAACAGATATTAACAACGTGGAAGTTTTTCTGGAAGTAGAAAAACATACAAACTTTAAGAGAGAGGACTGCTGTTCTTTAGCCTTTTTTTTGAGGGTTCAGCACCTTCCTTTCTGTGTTGCCAGGTTTGTAATTAAAATATTACTTTTTAAAAGGCCGTTTTTCACATGTGCATGACTGGGACTAGTTAAATCAAATTATGTCTTGACATGATGGATTTTTAGATATATTGCTGCAGTGATGTGACCATCCAGTGACAACTGAATCACATGAGTTGCAAAGTATCTGTCATGTTTTAAGCTAGATTGTGAGTGACATGTTTTAATGTAGTGGCATCATCAGAGAGGCTTCTATGTAATAAAAATGTGTGATTGCAGGAACAAGAAAGCCTGGCTGGAGCTGCTGAGCTGCTCCCACTTCTGCAACGGAATGATGAAGCTTCTAAACAGAAGCTGCCTTTGAACTTTCTATTCTTTCTATTCCTTTTATATTATTTATTTCCCTTTACCCCCCACTAAAGTGGGGGAGATATATATATATATATATATACACACATATATAAATATATATGTGTATCACAGTCTTATGGATTCTGAGCTTAAAGATATTTGAATGGCTTTGTGTAGACTCTCATGTGTTGACTAGTCAGCTGTTGCATACAGAGACCCATGTTAGGCGGTTACCTTACATGAGATTCACTAATAGACCTAAGACTCTTCCTTGTGCCTTCATAGGCAACAGATTTGATGTCTGCTGGTTTTCCTGTGTCTTTTGTCATTTAAGAAAATACTTAAGACAGTGGCAGTGAAAACCAAATGTTGCTTCTTCATGTCAAAGGCACAATGCTAAGCACAAGGTATCCTTGCTGCTCCTCCTACTCACTTGATCTTGCTCTACTGTGTTTCAGACAGCCTATCTTATAAGTGCCAAGTTGCATTTACTGCTACATCTCAAAACAGATAAATGTAACTCTGATTGGGCATCCTTGGCATTGGGATGGGGGAGAGAGGGAAGAATTCAGTTGTGTGCTCATATACAGAAATTACAGATCCATTTTTATAGCTGTAATATGTTCAGTTAGCTCAATACCTTTGTGTCATGCAGCATGATTCTTGAGTTGGAGTCTTCACTTAATGTCCTTCAGAAAATGCATTGTGTGTAAGGGTTTTATATGTAACGCAGCACATTACAGCAATATTTTCTACACTCCATTGTAAATGACCTAGCAAGTGATAGTAATGAGTTCAATAAGCTATTTCTGTATTTTTTTAATCTGGATGGAGACTCAAAGTCTTTCAGACTTTAAAACTCTCTAGCAATCCTTTGTAGTTCTTATTCCCGCTCCGTGCCTCCAAACTCAGCAGTGGCTCATCCTGATGATCAGCAAGTTAGACAAGTGTGTCAGGAGACCTACAGGATGAAAACCAAGCATAAAAAGGAAGCATGCATGAGGTGGATGCAGGAACAGTTGACCTGAAAGGATTGTAGTTGTGCATGTTGAGCATGAAGGGATAGGATTAGGTAAGAAAAAGTCCAGGAGCATAGGTGAAGGGCTGCAAGAAAGGCTTCTATTAGTGTACAGCAAAAGAAAAAATTGGAGACGACTTCTGCTAAATGGAACAGGATACCTTATGCCAAAAGGCATGTAAAATGCTGAGGTACTTAATGCTTTCTTTTCTTCAGTCTTTTTTGTTAGGCCTGGCTTTCAGCAATCCCAAGTCCCAGAGACAAATGAGAAAATTTAGAGAAGGAAAGTTCAACACATTGTGGAATAAAGTCAAGTTAGGGAATGTGCAGACAAAATGAACATGATACAAGTAAAGCAATCTGATATTTTCCCACAAGTCCTGAGGGACCTGATCAAAGTTATCATGAGGTCATTCTTGACTACCTTTGAAAAGTCATGTTGGTCCTCTGTGAGGAAACAAAACAATTTTGCAGATGGTACAAAACTGGGAGAAGTGGTTGACAGATCAGATGGTTGCAGAGTCATTCAGAGTGACTTTGGTAGGCTGGAGAAATGGGCCAAAAGAGATTTCATGAAGTTCTAGAGTTCATGCCATGTCTACACAGGAGTGGGGCAGTAATTTTACAAACCCATTCAGGATGGGGGCTGGTCAGATGGAAAGCAGCTTCTCAGGAAAAATAATGGATATTCTGATGGAAAACAAATTGAATATGAGCCAGCTACATCCCCTTCAGTCTGGGCTGCTTTTCAGAAGGATGTTGCCAGCAGCTCAAAGGAGGTGGCTCTTCCTCTCTGCTCAGCCCTGGTGAGACATCTGTGGGGCTCGGTCCAGTTCTGGGCTCCCCTTTGTGAGAGGAACAGGGACATACTAGAGCAAGTCTGGCAAAGAGGCATGAAGGTTATTCAGGGATAGAATATCTGACATCTAAGGAACATCTCTAGAACATCTAAGGAGAGGCAAAGCAACCTGGGATCATTCAGTCTGGGTATGAAAAAGCTCTGATAGATGTGATCCAAGTACATTGTGTATTTATGTGTCAAGAAGAATGAGCCAGACCTCAGCAGTTTCCAGTGAGTGCAAAAGAGGCAGTGGGCACACACTGCAATACAGGAAATCCTCTGTAAATGTGAAACTTTGTTTTTTTTTTCCCGTGAGGGTGGTCAGAACTGAAAGTTTGTGTAGACAAGCTGTGTAGTCTTCAAAGACTTTGAGTGCTACCTGAGAGATACTGGATACGTGTCTGTATGCAGTGTTCAGCAGGCTCCTCTAGGTGACCCTGGTTTGAGCAGTGGATTGGATTGGTAGATCTCCAGAGGAGACTTCCAGCCTTATCCTTGCTGTAATTCTGTGAAAATGAAAACTAGTCTATTTTGATGGAGTTGCCTATCTGATATTTACTGCATGTATCAGTAAAAGATGAGCAAGAAACATTTTATACACTATTTTACCTGTTAGAATGTTCCTGTGTAATCATTAAAGATGACATTTTGTCAGAAGAAGTTCAGATTTTCTTTCCTAGTGATGAAATGCTAATAAGCATTTTTCTTTTCATATATTTATATGTAAAATTAAGACTAAAAGTCCTTCAAATACATTATCTGAATGTTAAATTGTGAAGTACAATGAATCTCAGTAAGTAACAATAAAGACTGTCTCAATTTAAATTCTTAAACTAATATCAGAGAATCTGAAATTGAAGTACTTTGTGGTATGAACTAACTGCTCATCTGCATATGATTAACTAATGAACCTATTAAAAGCACCAATAAAATACTATAGGTTTTGTCTCGGGCTTTTTTGTCACTGAGGATCTTCAGTAGAAGTTGGAGAAAAGTAATTTTCAGAAGTCTCTATTACCATTAATATTTTATCTATGAAGAATTTAAAAGAATGATTTACTTCTGTTTGGTTTAATGGCCTTTTATAGCTGAAAAGGTTCCGTGCAAAACGTGTCCACACGTCTTTAAAATTACTTAGTAACTGTTTTGCACTTCCAAATACTTTTTTAAGCACAGTAAATTTTACAGGATGAAAATGCAGTCTTTTATAGTTAATGCAAATGATGCATTAAGTTAGACCCTTTTCCCAGAGTACAATTTAAATGTACTCAGAAGTCCAATTATCTTTGATTTAGATGTAAAAATTGCAGAATAACAGCTGTGCCTGCTGAGTGAATATTCCTCTGGAAAAAGATAGCTTATTTGAGCAGAGTTGAGGACAGGTTGCTCAGGGAATGTTTGCCTCTTTTGGATCTTTTTCAAATTTAACTGCTTCTGGTCAGTTGAAAATACAAGTAAATTGCAAAATAGCATCAGGGCAATTGAGAGTTTATATCATCTAAGTTGTCATTTTGCACATAACAGAATATCTTAGGTTGTCTAGCATTTATCATTATTTATTTGTGGAACAAACCTCAGACATTATGCTTCAAATTAATCCATACAAATAATGCAGATAATAATACTAAATTTGACTGCATTTAGAATACAGCTTCTTCTATACTATATCAAAGAAGAAATTTTAAGCACTTCCAATGCTGAAGAATCACATTACATGCAATAACTATAATAAAATAATAAATAAAAATAAATAAATAATAAAATGTTGACTAATTTACAATAAAATAGAATATATGTAATATTAGTATAAAGTATTCTAATTATAACAAAAATCTTTTTTTAATCATGAAGTGCCTATTGGTTTATATTATTGCATGCAGGACTAGCAGGCTATTTATTAGTAGCATATTAAATAACTAATATAGAATAGAATATATTATCTAGGCTACATCTTATACATAGTTACTTAAGTAACCTATAATTGAAATTTGAAAGGTGTTATTTAATTTAAGTTTTTGTTTACCTTGTAAGATGATCTTAAAACTATACAAAATAGTATGAGAATTAATCTAATTTGTCCTTCTGAGAAAACAAATGTAATACATTTTAATAATGTAAATGAAATATATGTATTTCACTGTTGATACATATTGCTCTAATTTCATTTATATGGTCATGGAGCTTTCCTAAACTTCCTGGTAAATCTCCTTCAGGGCTTACCCATCTTCATTGTTAGAAGATGCTTTTACTTTTTTAAAAGGAAAGCTATTTTCAACCTAAGTGCTAATAAAATTTTATTACTACTTTCCTCACCTGTTTTCCCCAGTCACCGCTATTTGCTTTCTGAAGTCTCTTGCAGTTTTTAGTTATCTCTGTTCTGACATGTTTATTTAGCTTAAGTATCAGTTTATTTAAACTTTCTGTAAAGGTCATGCTTAATTTATGTTTAGTCATTCTCATTTTTCGCTTCTTGAAATAAGTTACCCAGAACATAATGCATTGCCCCAAGATCACACTACTCCTGAGCAGAGTGGAAGGTTTATTTAGCATGTCCAAATAGCAGCATCTCTGCTCCAAGGTTTCAATTTTTGTATCAGCAGAGCATTTTTGGTTCATGTGCTCACTGATCTGCTCTTTTTCGTCTTGTTGTCCACCTACTGCTTTGCCAGTTCTTTTACATCCTACATTTGTTGGATAATTATTCCTAAGGGTCAGATTAATCTACTTTGGCTTTGGCCGTGTAAGTGTTAGGCAACTGGTCTAAACCAGTTGCACAGACTCGTAGGGAGAATACAATAGAGAAAAGACTTCTAAGACTGATTCATACTTGGATGTATGAAATGAACCAGCTAGAGGGAGCCTAGACATCTAATTTTGAGGGCGATTTTGTAAATTATCAGGTAAGATAGATCCTATCCTCAGTGTAGATTCTTGAAATTATATTACTGACTCATGCATTAATGCATTTTTAACTTAAGACATTTTAAGTTTCTGACTCCATCCTCCAATGTGTCTACAGCTCTGTCCAGCATATCAATGTAATTTTTAGTGGATATAATCTGTAGTCTGTTGCTAGGATTACTCATTAAAATATGCAGTGGTATTGAGGTGCATAGACTGCTGTGGAACTCTGTGTGATTTGATCCTTTCATTACAACAACAAACTGTTGATATTTCCTCTTGTTGCTTGAAGAATCCCGCTGAACTCCAAAGGGGATACTAGTTCTTAGTTAATGTAACCAGAGAATGTAAATCTGGAAATCTTGCTATAGGTCTGTTACAATCACCTTCAACATTGGTTATCATTAATATTAGCAGACAGAATTTTCTCTGGAGTGTAAACTTGAAAGGCAAATTTCAAGAAATCACATTTGCACGCAAGCAAATGAATTGGTGTTTGAGTAGTCGTTTTGTAAGCAGGTGTCACAAAATTGACTTCTAATGCAGTATCTGTTTAATATCAGCATCCTAGCTAAACCAAGGCCTTTTTTTCTTCATCTTACCCTTGATATACCTCCATATCAATGATTTGCATTGAATCTTGAAAAAACCTGAGTGGAGACAACAACACGAACTTGCTCTCTCTTGCATACAAATCTTTGATAGAAAATAAAACTGTTGTGTAAAGGTGTGTGAGAAAAGGATATTTAGAACAAAATGTCACTGTTGCCCTTTTGGTCCCTTTTCAAATGTTGGGTTAATCCACATCTTGGAGTAAGGCTTGACAGAAGCAGAACAGGGGGAAAAATCTGGCTAATCTTAAAATATAAATAAATAAATCAAAGTTTATCATTAAGGCAACAAAAGTTATTCTGAACCTTTTAAATATTTACAGTCAATGAGATACAGAGGATCCCTGTGATAAGTCTTAAAAGCATACCAGTATAAATAAATTGAAAATTCTGGGAGCTGAGGTAGTCTTTTATCTTTGTCTCCTGAAGCTGTGCAACCAGAGCCTAAAATTTCCTTGTAGAACAGAGGGGCAATGACTTTGAAACTGTTTTCCTTGCAGCAATGAAAGAAAAAAAGGGAAAAAAACCCAAAACCTTACAAACCCACAATTATCAAACAAAACCAGCAAGAAAGGAACAATATTGTATTTCTCAGAAACTTCAATTTCCAAAAAATCTCCTTGCTCTTACTTTTTGTGTGTAAATTCTTCAACAAACTAAAAATCTTATCCCAAGTATTGCTATAATGATATATAACTATATAATATATAATGATATATAAAAACATACACATGTATTCTACAGTCATGTTTTGTTGTTATTCTGTTGTACCTTGTTAAATATGAAAAAGAGGCTACAGGAGAAGGAAATGCAAAATAACACTGGGAAGATTTGAAAACAAGCAGGCTGGATGCAGTGTCTCAAGAGACAGGCACTTGCTCAAAGTTGTCAGATTTGATTAAGGGAGCTTTTGGCATCAATCAGACCTGACAGTAGTATATCAGAGGTTAGTAAAACTATAATTGGTGAGCTGATTAACAGCAAAGAGGAAAAGAGGGTGATGTTTTGGATCAAACTCGTTTAAAACATTTAGATCATTATTTAAACTTGAAGTCTGAGTAGCTAATTATACATCTTACAATATAAGAGATTAATTTCACAAAATCATGCAAGCTGTTCTTCCTTGCTGTGGTTGTTAAAATAAGGTTTGTACTGACTTTAAACAGACTGTTTTGTCGTGGGGGGAAAAAAGAATACAGAGAGCAGGTGCTTATATCCTATTACTCAGTACAACTATTGTGATTCTAATATATGTTGTTTTCTGTAGTTTCATCTCAGATTAATGTAACTACTCCACATGAAAACTAGTCCATATTCCTTTAGTAAGACTATAAAAAACTTAAGAGGTTTTTACATTAACAACAAAAGGAAATTAGTAGTCATACTGTCTTATCCAGTTTATTTTTACTGTGTCAGAGCCTGTTGTATTGAGATCTAAAAGTAATACTGGAACTTCTAAATGAATTTTGTAATCTCTGGGACATCCAGGACTGTGCTGAAAGCATAAAATTTTAAATCTTCACATACAAATTTAAATCTGTTAGTCATAATTATAAAATGAGTATGCAACAAAAAAGTAATATTGAAAAAAGTCTATTCAACAGAATGTGTCATAAGTATCTCACTCTGCTAAGTCAATGTGCTGATACATTGTCAATTAGTTGCCTTTTCATTAGGTGGAATACCTGGGTTCTGTAAAGGAATGAAATCATTGTGTGTTCCTAGGACTGATTATAAAATAAAACATGCTGAACAAAGTTATGTTGCTTCAATTAAAAAGTCATTGGATATTTTCGTTCTGAGTGACAGCTGTTACAATCTCTTGTTGATTTCTGTTGTTGATTGACAATTGCTGTTAGCTCTGGTGACTGAGTAATTGCTTCTAATATGCATGGATATAATGCACCTCTTTTGTAAGTCTTCCTAGCATGACAAACTCAGTCTTTTATGTTAATACTTGTGTGAGTATTAAATGTTTCTAAGAGGCATATATATATGTGTGTGTGTATGGTCTTGTACTGACATTACTTTAGACCACAAATACATATTCAGATTTGCTAGAACATCATCTGCTCAACTACATGGGCATACTGCTCATCTGCATACCTTTGTATGGTAAGGAATCTGTTTTACTAGAAACATAATTCTGTTTTAACTGTGTTAAACACAGCATCAGATGGTTGTTTCTGATCTGTGAAGAGCAAAATATTTGCATTCATTATTTATTACTTCCTATCTCAGATTCTTGTTTTGAATTGCTGCCCTCTACTTTACTTTCTGTATGTTTATTCCATTCCCTGCCTGAGCTCCAGCTCACATGAGCTTTTTTTAAATGCTTGAATAAATCACAGAGTAAGAGTGCAATAAAAAGAGGAATAAAACCAACATTATGAAAATAACTTGCAGGTTGCTGCTCTTGTAATATGTTTTGATGGAGTTTTGCCTCAAAGAGTGCCAAACTGGTAATGTGTCCCTCATGGGGTGTGATATCAGCTATGCAATATTAAAAACTGTGAGAAACTCCAGAGTATGACTTATTAGAAGGGAAATATTTTCAAATCATATGAAGCCCCAGAACAGCAGCTCTGCCTACAGAATTGCAGAATATGCTGCATTCCAATGAGTGTCTGCTCTGAGTGGATGTGTGTAGTGTGCAGTTTTATGTGTCTCCATTTTTGCAGAACTTAAGATCATGCAGTGAGTTCCCTGCCAGAACAAACCACCAAGAGAAATAGTTACAGCATGAATTGAGTAAACTGTGTAGGTTGCCCATCCCTCCTTGCCAAAAAGCTGTCAGCAGATGAGGAGTGCTGGCTGTGACTGAGCAAAGCTTCCTCAGGATGAGGTAAGGGGAAGTTGTAGATGTGTGTAAAGGAACAGGACCGTAGAGAAGACCAGTAGCAAGGTGAAAACAATAAAGACAAGGAAGTTCTACTAATGGAAATCGACAGAAGTAGTTCTTAGAGAAAGTGTCTTTGGATAGTAACAATAAAGCAACAGTGCTAGAGCAGAATTCTTTATTATTTATCCATTCATAGTGAATCACTGTGGTGGAGACAAATTTACTACAGGTGAACATAGAAAGGGGCTGCTTCCATGCCTTCCAAAGCTATTGGATCCTTAGGGCTTGTATTTTGTACTCATGCTATGTTTTTTCTTTAACTGTTGTCTTGTTTTAATTTAGATTTGCCAATTTTAATATACTCAATTTCTCTTTGAGATAGGATTTAGCAGCAAAACCAAGGCAGGCCTAAAACTTAAAAGGGTATAAAGAAGAAATTTATTATTAACACAGAAAATAAGAAATTCAGAATAAGATTTCCAGATCACTCCCTCCTCCCCCCCACCTTCCATATTTCTTAACAACAACATACAGACACACTTCAGTCAATCTCTCACTCAAATAATCATTTCAGTTCACTCTGGAGAGAGTAGTTCCTTCTTGTTTTGGCCATAGGTTTGTCTTCACTTTCACAATTTGCATCTGCCCAGGAAAATCTGCAAATCGCAGAAGTCCTCTCATCTTCACAGTCCTTCCAGAGCTGTGTTATGGGTTGTGTCACAAAAACTCCTGGGCTATCACTTTTAAGGGCAAGTGGTTCAAAGGCAAAAGTTCTCTTCATCTCTTTTTCCATCTCTGTTCAGCTTTCCATTCTCCAAAACAGAGACCCCCATTCTCTCGGGGCAAAGGATCCTTTTCACAAACACTTCAACCCCCCCAAATATTTCTCCACAATTTAAAGGAATTTTCAGTGTAGTCCAGTCCACCTCATAGCTTACAAAATGGTTTTTCAGCCAGTCTCTTTATGGCGTCTCATCAATCTCTTCCCATCTGGAAGCTTGGCTCTTACTTCACTGACTTTAGTATACTTTCTGCTCTATTTCTCTCATTCAAGGGAGGTCAGGAGATCTGCAGTCCCATCCGAGCACTGGAAGGGTTAAAATTGCACACAGAAGGTGAAGGAGCTGGGCCCGGCCATGCTGGAGCCATAGCAATGATTTTCGGCCCACACCGGGGAAGGCTTCACCTCCCACAGCTGCTTCCAGCCGGCGGCAAAGGCTTCTCTGTCTCCTTTTTCTCTCTTTATCTCTCCCCCCAAGCCATCAGGGCCCTTGGCTGAAAACAGGGACGGCCCCCGTGGCTCCCGAGCCCCCCTGCCCGGCCAGGCCGCATGGAGAGAGGCCGGGCCGGGCCGGTCGTTCCCTGATCGACGCCCTGAAGTTAAAGAGAGCGTTTTTCACTTTTACTGATGTGATTCGTAGAGGCGAAGTAACTTTTAATTGGTTTTGCGGGCTGTCAATTATTGAATCAGCTTTCCGATTGGTCCCTGCAACCCGCAGAGGAAGTTCTCATAGAGAAAATCCCCTGTGTCTGTGTCTGTGCTCTGGGCTCCTCCTCCTTTCATGCAAAACCAGCACAACTGTGTATACACTAATGAATTTGGGCCTTAAAATTGTTTCTTCTCCAGCACTGAGACACTTCAGAAAACACCTATGTTTGAAAGTTCACTGAATTCGCCTATTTTGAATGATGCTTGATTTTGTTGCATTTAATTTTAGTAAGATAATTCATTTTAATCTGCAAATGATAAAATTCTTTCCAATTGTATCTAATCGTTGTTTTATGTTGTCAAAAGGCAAATTTCTGAAATACCTAGCATGCATTTTCCAGCGTGTAATAAATATTTCAGTTAATTCAGATTGTATTTTGGCTGTTTCTGTCTCTTTGGCTCCCCTTAGTTTTGCCTGTCATGTCTTCAATGAGACTGTTTTGTGCTAATAAGCAAGTGAGTAACTCCAGCATCATCGGTCACTGAGCAGGAGGAGCACAGGAGGAAGCCTTTAGAGAACAGATGCTCACGTAGCCACAGGCATCAGAGCGGCTTTTGTATAATAAGATTCAGTTTTCTTTTTTCTTTCCTAAGATTATATTGAGAGTTACTTAATAGAAAGTGGGAAAAGTACAAAGAAATGTTAATGAAAAATGAAAAAGAAGTGACTATTAAGAGGATAAAGCAAATAAAGGGTGAAATTATAGTAGAAACATGTATATCTTGCAGATTTAATCCGTGCTTTGAGAAACAATATTTTGAACTTCACAGAGAAGTATAAAATAAATGGAATACTTGCTGTTTATTTATCATAATTCTGTTGGTTTCAAAGAAGAAGTAGTGCTTTTATATAGGTATGTTAAATTTGAAAATATCTCTGTTGTGCTGCAGGTATGAGGTGACATATGGTTATGACATGTTTCTGGACCTTGATCCAGCTTTGGGAAGATAATTTAATTTTGGAAACTTCCCATAACATACAACCTTTATTATTGTGATCATTTGACATCCACAATTTTTTCTTGATGCCAAGGCCTCTGGATTTGTTCATTATAATCTTGAATTTATCCTAGGGTCTCTTTCTAGAAAGAATGATAGATTCTAATGCTCAGCATGTATAATAATATGAATTCAAACTTATATATAAAATATTTGAAAGTATGTGTGTGTATACCATTCTATTTTATGGTTTCACTATTTTGGTATAAAAAAGGAACCCATATTTGCATCTTGTGCAGAATAAAGGCATTGTACTGCTGCTACTCTGTTTTCATCATGGCAGCATGCAGGCTTATTGTTGGAATGAATACCCAGATACTTAAAAGTACTTTTCTACTTTTATGTTGTAGAAATCTGTGTCACCACGTATTAAAATACAACATCCTCAAGCACAGAGTATGGGACTTTTTCCTACCATCCTAGTTGATGTTTAAGCTGAGATCTGAGTCAACCAATCCTTTTTACCTGGTTTGGTGATATCTGGCACATAGGAAGAGTGATCCAGGTCTTTTCTAATTATTTTATGGCAATTATAGTAGTCAGAAAGTGGGGGGTGAGATAGGGTGTGTGTCTGAGTTTTGATTTATTGTAATATATATGAAAGGGACAACAGGTCAAATGGGTGACAGACAAAGGCTGAAGTGAGCTAAAGACAGAAAAAATGTTCTCAAAAAGTGGTCTTGAAGAACTTTGAATCAGTGAATTTTGTACTATGGCATGTTATTATTAAGTTTATGTAGTTTCTTCTAAAGTATTTTCATATGTGGTTTGGACCTGTGGGAATGAAAATTTGAGGGGATTAGCACAGTTTTTCCTAGGCTCAGAGTGTGTGTCCTAATTATTTAAGCAGAAAACAGATATTAGTCATGGGCAAAATGTGTTTGGGAGAACTTAAAAGTAGCAAAGAAATTCAAAGAATTGAGAGTAAGCTATTGAAAACATAAACCTTCAAGGCTATGCCAACTTCTAGAAATTAATGTTGGCTCTGTAGAAAATAATGGAAGATCAATCGTTTTTAGTAAGACAGTAAATGTTTTCAGATTAAGAAAACCCCCAAACAATGACAAACCCAGCATTTCAACATGTTGATCTTCTGAAACTGTGGTGAAAATGTAACTTCCTTTTACCATGAAATCTGGCTTCAAAGGGGACTGAAGAGAACCTGACAAAAATAAATAGCAAATCATGCAATTATAGAAAAATGCATTTCCACCGTTTCTTGAAATTTTGTAAATTGATGTTGAAGTTATCAGCTAGTGTTGTCCCTTTTGACATAATTTTCTCAAAGTGAAATAATTAGGTTTTTTTTTCTATTTAGTTTCTACCTGAAAATTATGTAAAACCATCTAGGGATATTTTAAATAACCCCAAAGCTAAATAAAATAATTTTGAGTTGAAATACTTCAATTATTTCTTTTAAACAGGTAGTTCATTTGGTGTAATAGTGAAATTGAGTGGCAGTGCACATTTAAGACTGAAGACTTTGTGAAAAATCCATGTTTCCCTAACAGAAAAAGTGGAATAACAAATGATAATAAAAAAACATTGGGAAAAGAGAAGTGTGTGTGTAGAGAAACTTAACTTGACAGTAAAAATATTGACAGTTAACCCATTTCTATTCAGCCATATCCTAATACAAAAACCAGATTGAAATATCTTGCATGAGTTGCAGTTCATTAAACAAATGTGACACTTTATATTCTAGCTATTTCAATACTGAAAGAGGTGAAGTGGTGAAATAGCAATATAAATGAACACACTTCTCAGTGTGCTGAGCACTCAAGTCCATATAAAAGAAAAAAATAATTAAAATATTTTTTAGTATTTGGTTTCTGTGTCTTTCTCTTGCCACCAAACAAAGAGCAGAATCCTTTTCCTGAATCTAAGTTTTGATTTTAAAACTTCAAGGATAAAATATATTGTCTCTGAAAATTAATTATAAAAAGAAACGCCACTACTGCATTTAAAGCTAAAAGTGAGATGGCTCATAATACTGTTCCGTTTATTATTTTAATTGAAAAAATAATCTTTGTTAGTATTTGCTGATAGCAGTTTCTTTTAGCTGATATTTTAAATAACATTTTATATATTTGAATTCAAATTTTAAGTTGCAACTACAAAGCTGATCTGTTTGGGTGGGTTTTTTGAGCATTTTTTTCCTCAATTGTGATTTCTATCTGAAAAATAAGTGTAATATTCTCTAGCAAAACATTCTCTGGAGATCTCTTTTCTTACTTGATGCACTGTTTCATTTACTATAGCTTTTAATTCAGGTCATTGCTTTGCATACATTGCTATTTTAAAGGAAGATCAAAGTAAAATACCATTATGACGGATATTTAGTCATCACTGAGAAACAGAAGAATTAATGATACAATTTTAAATATATACCCTGATAACATGATTGACATTAAAAAAGCTGCGATCTGAAAGTTGTCAATTTAGATTTAGCAAATTAGCTAAGTAGCTTGCATTTGTAGTATTTCACACCTTAACGCCTTAATATGCATTGCTAAATATATTTCCTCACTGTTTGCTAATTAGTGTTCTGTGGAAGTACAGCTGCTAATATTTTGTGGTTGATATGGCTCATTTTAAAATGCTAACAGCTGCATCTGTAGTAGTGTTACATTTCAGTTCATAAATTATGGACATACATTTTTACACCTACTATTTTGTACAAGCATTTGAAAAATCTCTATTTGCTAACAAAATGCACCCAGTAATATTTAAAGCAAACCATGAAAATACCCCCTGGATACCACTACTCTCTGAGATAATAGTGACTCAGTGAGTCTTTCATGTGTAAAGTTTTAAATGTTGCAGGAAATGAAAATCTTTTTCTGTAATATCACAAAGTGTCTTCAGGAGTAATTCTTGGTAATTAGTAAAGACTGATATATTCTGATGGTAAAATAATTGGACAGGAACAATGTTGTGTGAGAGTTTAAGGAAAAATATTTTTCTGAGAATAAATAAATACTATGAGAATGTATCTTGTGGAGAAGACAAAGAGAATAAAAAGTATTCATAAATGTGTTTTGTAAGAAACCTTTTTTTTTCATATTTTGAAAGAAACATCAGCACAAGCATTCCAGTAGGGTCCAAGGGTGCACTGATAAGAACTTTCTCCTCTCTAGATAGTACTTGGAGGAGAGGTGTTTTGCTGTATCTCATAAACAAGGAGGAACTTGTTTGAGTTGTCAAGATTGAAGGCAGACTTGACCATAGGAACAATGAGATGTTGGAGTTCAGCATCATGAGGAGGAGGAAGAACAGATCAGAAAGGAAGCTCACAACCCTGGACTTCAGGAGAGCAGAACTTAGCCACTTCAGAGATTTGCTTGGAAAAGTCCCATGTGATAAAGTCCTGGAGGGAAGAGAGAGTTCAAGAAACCAAGAAAGCTGGTTAATATTCTTCTAAGTTCAAGAGTGGTCCTTCCCAGTGAATAGGAACTTTGGCAAAAATGAATGAATTGGAACTTGGCCCACATGAATGAACAAGTTGCTCCAGGTTGTGCACAAAGAAGAATCATGCATACGGAGTGTGGGAGCAAGGACATGTGGTCTGGGAGGGATACAGGGACATTGTCTGACCATCCAGGATTGAAGTTAGTAAAGCTGAATTCCAGACAGAATCAAATCTGGTCAGGAATATCAAAGAAAACAGGATAGGCAACAAAAGGAAGACTAAGGACAATCTGGCCCTTTTGCTGAATGAGGCTGGAGGCCTGTGAATGGCACAGGACACAGAAGAGGCTGAGGTAATGAATGCCTTCTTTGCCTCAGTCTTTACTAGCAAGGCCAGCCTTCAGGAATCCCAAGTTCCAGCACTGGGGGAAAGTGTGGAGCAAGTCAAGTGTACCCTTGGTGGAAGAAGGTCAGGTCTTAAGAGAACAGGGGATGCATGTGTCCATAGTCTGATTGATTTGAATCCACAAAAGCTGAGAAAACTGGCTCCTGCCATTGTAGGGTCACTCTTAATGATCTTTGATCAGCCATTGTAACTGGGAGAAGTGACCAAAGACTGGAGAAAGGCAAATGTCACTCCTGTCTTCAACAAGGGCAAGAAGTAGGACCCATGGAATGCCTGGCTGGTCAGCCTCATGTGAGAAAGTGATGGAACAGCTAATCTTAAAACAGTTTACAGATACATGAAAGACAAGAAAATCCTGTCATGGATAGTGTGGTTGGCTTCGCCAAGGGGAAGTCATGCTTGGCCAGCTTGATAAATTTCTAACAAGAAATAGCTGGCTGGGTAGATCTGGGAAAAGCAGTGGATATTGTCTACCTCAATTGTGGTAAAGCCTTTGATAGTGTTTTCTATGATCCTCATAAAGAAGCTTGTTGATGTGTGGGTTGACTGAGCAGACAGTAAGGAATGGCTGATACACCTGATGATTGTGCTGTCATACAGAGGGACATTGACAGGCTGGAGAAATGGCCTGACATATCTACATGAAACAATAAAGTTTGGAAGTTGTTCAATCTGTTTTATCAATATGTCAAGGATCAAGATATCAAAATGTACAACTTGAAAATATGCCTTAGGGAGAAAGCATTTCACAGGGAACTGGGAACTATCAAGTCTAACTTGATTATGAGGAGAGGGTCTGAATTGTTTACCGTGCTGTGAAGAAGGTTAGAAATATTTTATCACAGATGAATTTAGTGAAACACAACCATTAAATTATTATATAAGTAGTTCATTCTGAATAGCTGTTTCAATGTTTTCATGTGGAAAACTTACACAAATGGGGCACAGTAGCTTGAACTTAATAGTTGAAATTTCCATTTAGTTTTCCATACTATATCCTACCAATGGCCATCCAACACATGTAGATGCAGCAAACTGTTTGCCTTATATATAAAGTAGGTAAAAATTAAAATAACTCTTAAGTTCTACATTGCATTTACTTTGCTGTACGTTAAATTACTATATTTTTATAAATTCGTGTATACTTAATTTTCTTTTTCTGCTCTACTAGATGCTTGTGACTACTCCGGAGAAATGGGATGTAGTGACAAGGAAGAGTGTTGGTGATGTAGCCCTCTCTCAGCTGGTAAAACTCTTGATTCTTGATGAAGTTCATCTACTGCATGAAGACAGAGGGCCAGTACTGGAAAGTATAGTGGCACGTACTTTACGACAGGTAAGAGAGAAATCTTCAAACTTACTTTGTTTTGGTCAAGAGTAGATAGACATCACTGTAAAGGGTAACATGCTTAGACAATTAAATAGAAATGCTTAGGCAGTTTACAATTTTATTTTACAGCTGCTCTGTTTTAAAGCTGTCTGTTAGAAACTCCAAAATTTTTTTGCCTTCTACCTTCCTTTCTGTATTATATCAACTATCAGATTCTTAAGATGCATAGTTTATTACAGTGCTGTTTCTTTACTTATAATTTATTTGCCTAGTTTAGTCTATTGTACGAGTAACAGGAAAATTAAATATTTTTAAGCAGAAAATAATCAGGCTAATGTTTTAATGCAACCAAAATTGAAATTGTTTTCCTGCCAGGAATGCTTATTTTCAATTAGCAGTTTTCCTACAAGAATTTCTTTTTTTGTTTTAATTAAGAGTAGTATCTTAAATCTAGGTAAAACTTTCAGCATTGATAGAAAAATACTACATAGTTTTTAGTCTAGCATAAATGGTTCTTTTGTTTTTCCTCATGATTTAGTGGTATTTTCTAAATACCAAGATTTGAAATGGAAAAAAAAAAAAAAAGAGAAAAAGGGATTTTTTTTCTTTAATCTTGTACAAAAGAAGAATTTAGAGTTCGGCAATAAATAAGATTGGTCTCAATGGTGAGATGTGCTTTACAAATAAAAGTAAAACATGGAATTTGGGGATGTATAAAAAGGCAAGATTTAGGACAAATAATGAATAATGGGAAGAGGGAGGATAGAGTGATTTTTTTTTTTTTTAATGAAGAGCAAAACTCTGTCCATAAAAGTAATCTGTAACAAATTAAAATCAAAGTGTTATTTTTATGGCTCTGTTTGTAGCATGTTAAATGTTTAAAGCCTTTTTGCTTTCAAGATGCTTTTTTATCTTGGTAAGGCTACACTAACCTTGTTAAGGCTTTTTGAATCATCTGCTTCCAACTCTGCTGAGAACAGAATGAAATGGATGTCTGCTCTAATTTGGTACAGAAAGTGTAAAGTTCCAGTATAAAGAACAATATAAGTAACAAGTCTTTAGAAGAACCTAAATTTAGACTACCTCAAAGGCACTAGACTTTAGCTGTTTGATGTTGTATTTTCTTTCTTAAATGGTTTTGATAACTTTGTTTTCCTTAGGTGTCTTTATAGTAAAGCATCTAAGGTTTTAGCAGTGACCATGATAACAATTTTCTTCACATCAGATTGCAAGACTTATTCATTTCTTACTGTGAAATTTTGTGAGACTTGTAAGATGGGCTTCAGCTGTCCAAAATAGATGTTGAGAGCCTTTTTTCTGTCCTACATTACTCAGCTTGGCATTCCATTTCTGCTTTGTTTGAACACAAATCCCTCATAGAATTTTCTCTTTTGTGTCTATCAAGCCTGTGCAGGTAAGTTAAGGAAAATAAAATCCGAGGCAATTATGTCTTGGGATCTGAATCCTATCTTTAGTGCTTTTATTGCAATATAGCAGTATCTTTCTTCTTCACCCATTAAAAAAAATAGCTCTTTTAAAAAAGGGTGTTTTAATCTCCTAAGATTTCAAGTTTTATTTTACCTACAGAGTTGGAATTTAGCTCATCTGGAGCTGAGGCCACCAATTTGTAACCCTTCCTTAAGTGAAACAATCAGGAAATAAACCAATGCACAAATCATGAAACTGACCATCTCACCACCTTATTTATTCTAATTTGATAAGAAAGACAGTAATGGAGACACATATGTATCTTTGCAAGTAGGTAGCTTAGGAAAGGCAAAAATTACAGTAAAAAGATATGCTAGAAAAACCCACAGTTAAAAAGAAAGCAAAGTTACTTGTAGAATTTTTTACAACCGGGCTGTAAAAAACAATTACCGACAGAAGTATTTCAAATTGCAAGCCTCCTAGCAAGCCCAGGGACAAAGAAACAGGAGATGTTTGTACAATTGTTTTGTTTTTTTTAATATGAAAACAAATAATAAGAGGATTACTTTTTAAAATTACACTGAAATGTTATACTTCAGCATCTGAGCTTGCAGGCATAGTTCTGTGGAGTTTGCAGTATATATACATCCACAACTATGAAGTTACTGAAACTTTTATAGTCAATAAAAAAAAAGACAACATAATGTTTCTGATTTCAGGAGAATTTCCCTGGAGTTTAGTGACAATACTGTTATAGATGCCCAAAGTGTAAAAAAAATCACATCTAATGTTTTAATATTACTTTGTGAGGGGGAAAAAATACATCGTTGCATTTCCTTGATTTTATTCCTTGCCCATAATTCCATTTTAGGTATTTTGATACAAATTTATAAATGTCTCTGAAGCACAGAAATAAGCCAGGATATTCAGCCCATCCCTGGAGAGTGTCCTTCTGTCTTCAATGATTTCAATATCCTCTCCAGCCTTTCTGAAAGCAGTTCTAGAACTTATTTTTCATTGATATCTATAGAAATACTGTACTTGTTCAGTATTCGTGCACACAGGAAATAAGAGGAATTGTTCACTTCTTGAAATACAAAAAAAAACAAACAAAAAACCCTAAGGACAATAATAATCTGAAATATCCTTATGTCAATTACAGCACTGCAGTAATTGCTGAAATCAATTACTTGATTTGTATACTAGTTTAAGCCATCCAAAATATTGACTATTTTTTCTGAATTTGTAGTAGAGGGACAAGTAATTCAAAGAAAAATCCATTGCAGAGTATTAGTCACTAGATCAGACTGGAGGCTGTAGGAACAGATCTATTCTGGTAAATATAATTGACATTTTCCCACTTTCTGTTCTGTCGCTTTTGGATCCTGCAGGAGACAGGGCATTCAAGTAGTATAATTTTTGATCTGACCTAGAACAATCATTTCTTGTATCACTTCTAGAACAGAGCTGTGATAAATTCCTTTGAATACTACTTCAGCCTTTTCCATAAATCACTAATAGCAACTCTAATAATGCTTGTACCTGTAGTTCCATCTGGATCATACTTCCCTAGCTTAGACAAGTCATCACGATTCCTGTGCAGGTCAGGATGTATAGTGTAGTGCCTTTTAACTTTTGCAGGTTTTGTTACCCTGTCTTAGAGAAAAAGCACCTCTCTTGTTGGAGGTATGAGGGGTGTTTTGTGTGTAGTAAGTAAAAAAGACGGTGGATTTGTGGCTTTTTTGTCTTTTTAAGAATTAGTATTCAACTAGATACTTGGGCCTACAGCTGTGCCAGAAAAGAATGTTTTGAGATTCATATTGATATGAGGTAAAAGTACAGCTATCCAAATTCTTAAAGCAGGAATAGTCTGATGCATTAGTAGGTCTGTCCTAATTTGTACCTCAAAATACTTGAATGATTGATGTACTTTCCCCCAGATGAACACTGAGTCACGCCACTTACTGTAAGACTTTAACACGCTCATTTTAACTTCATGGCATTTTTTAGAATTAGGTTTTATTTAAACCTGGAAGGAGCACATATATATTGGAATTGCTGACAGTTTTACTTATAGCAGAATGAAGGGCATATTTGTGCATGTTTGCACTTTTCAAATTTTAGAGAATGTTTTTGCAAGTGATTTAAATTGACTTTGCTAAACATTTTGGTGGGAAAATTGCTCTGAGCTCTGTTATATACTGTAGGTATAACATCAAACAACTTATTTGAATCCAATTTGTAGCTTTGATGTTTAAAGTTTTAGTCCAGAGCATAATGCAGATGTTAAACTGAAATGCTTAAACTTTTAAATCAAACTTTCCACACTACTATAATATACTAATGTTATTAGCTTGAAAGAAAAAAATTGACAGTTTTTACAGGCCACTGAAGTATTTTCTTATAATTACTCAGAGATTTTGATGGCTTCCTTGCTGCTTATGGGTATTTTTTCCACAAAAAAAGCATACTGAATACTATGCTTGAGTTAAACAGAAGTTTTGGTACCTGCTCTCAATATGTGAATGATAAATTAAATAAAAGAAAATCCATATTAGAAGCTTTCTCAGATTTTGGGATACCAAAGCTGCCATCTTAGATGTACAAATATCTCAGCACTGTCTTATTCTTCAAGTTTAAGTTTCAGTTGCTTTATGTTTTTGTATTAGATCAACAGTTACTATTACTATAGGTGGGATAACAGCAGTACAAGGAATATAGGAGTTTCCTGGAATACATTGATGAGAAATGCCTTATTCAGGCAATAAAGGAACTAGGAGAGGTGCTGTGCTCTACCTTTTACTCATCAAGAAAGGAGGGGCTTGTTGGGGAAGTGAAGATCAAAGGCAGCTTTGACTGCAGTGACCACAAGATGTTGGAGTTCTTCCCCTGGAAATTCTCATGTTTCCTTTCTGTTTTCCTTTCCTTGTGCTACCTTATTTAACGAGCTTTTCCTTTCAGCTGTAATATTGTTTTCTTTGCATTTTCAATATCAGTAATGCCTTATTATTTCCTCTACCTATTTTTTTCTGTCCCTTTCATTTGTTCTTTTACCTCTTACTAGAATATTATTGGCAAACTAGTTCAGATGTTTCTCACCTGAATCCAAATGTCTAATTGTTATCAAATTAGGATTTTTTTTGTGCTTGGAATCCCGTTCTTGATTTTGATAGTTTGATCAGTTAAAAAAAAAAAAAGTCAAAACTGGTAGCTAATGACATAAAACCAGCTGCCTAGATCTGTATATCTTGTGTCAAATGGTAGTAGCCCACTGTACTTCCTATGTGGATCTTTTGGGACTAGATTGACAGTGACATTTCATTTGGTTCTTCAATTCTCATCTTGAGTGACTTCTTTTAGTCTTTTGTCTCTTTGATATTCCTTATATAAACTCAAGTTACTCAGCATCTTTTATTAAAGGATAAACGAAACAAGGTTACTGAAGCCTTCTGCAATAGTTTTTCCATTTCAAGCACTAGTGTTGTGGGGCTTTTTGTCACTGGACTCTCCTGTATTCATGATTGTATTTGCAAAACGTGTCAGCAAAACTGGATATAGATAGAACTGTTGTGGTAGTTTGGTTTTGGCAGATACAGAGGTAGAGTGATCCCCTTCAATTATGCAGTTCTATCCCTTTTATACCTTTAAGAACTGCATGTACTTAATTTGCTAATACGTCTTGGGAGCTTGCATTCAGGTACCTGTTTGTTAAATCCTCAAACAAACCTTTTTATAGTTGCTGCAGGATTAACTCATTGCTGTAAGAATGTTTCCTGAGAGTAGTGTCTCATTTTGTAGCTATGGCCTGTTATAGATTGAGCTAAGTCAAAAGAAATTTAGTTTGAATGGTGCTGTCAGCCTAGATTTATCTGTATGGCTGACATACACATCAGTTATATTAATTCTGCCAATCACCTGCCTTTCTTGTCACCAGTTGTTTTGTATTGCATATCATCAATAAAATTATTGAATAGTGCTGGGCTTAGAAAGCAATTAGAGGAATCCCTTTTTAATGGTTGTTTCTCAATTATACATTCTTTTTAAATCTGACAGTTCATCAGTTTGTGATAAATTTAATACATGTTTTCTTGGTACTCTGTGATGTTATTTTTAGGCAGTATGTTTTGCAGCCATATGTCTAATGAGTCTTACATGAGTCTAGGTCTATCTTGTTATCTTTTGCACCACCTTGTAGTTGTGTAAAAATTATTTTTTTAAAATTACTTTTTTAAAACACAACCGAATCTCCATTGTTGGAGAAATATTATGTATCAGACATTTGAATTAATCTTCAGAAGCTTTTCTCTTACTGTGCATGGAAGGGATGTCAGGAAGCCATTCTGCATCTCATTTTTTAATACTGATAGGTGACTGTTTTTCCATTTTAGTAATTCACCTGTGGAATTTAAAATATAATAGTGATTTTCATACATTTTGTGGTCTTTCATATTATGGTAAAGCAGTGAAACTCATTTGTAGGAAGCTTCAGAGGTATTTTTGTTTCTTAGTTTGGGAACTAAGCAGTAAGCATAGCATGAAAAGACATTTTGTCAGTCAGGAAAAACTGACACTGTGCCAGGTGTAGAAATTGCTTAACAGATATATGCAAAATGTAATTTCTTAAGACAAAGTAATGCATACCTAATATTTAGCTGAGGGAGAATAATATGGCTTCTAATAGTGCTTTCTGCATGGTTACATTTTTTCAGTACCTCTAGATTTTTAAATATATTCTAAATGGAGGACTGAGATCACAGTATTTTCAGGGTTCATTGGATGCAGAGTAAAACTAATAAAATTGCTTAACTAGAGGGTTGCCTAGTAACAAATGCATTCTGTGCAGAGTGAGTTGTAGATAACATCCTATATAGAATCTTCAAAACTATTAGTAATTGCATTTTTACTATGTACTTTGGTTTTTGCAGTTTTACTGCTTTTCCATTTCTGTTCTTAAAACTAGACAACTGCACGTATGTGGACTTATTGACAATTTAACTCTTTCATTACTCGTAAACAATATAGCCATAAACATATAAACACCGATGAAACATTCTAACAAACTTCCTGCTTAGTAATTTTGAAAAAAATTAATTCTTTTTTTTTAATTTTTATTCAATGCTCTGAGCACTACTCCATTCTTTTTCCATTTCTGTTTCTCCTTTGTTTTGGATATATAGCACAGATCCAGTGAGAGAGTAAAGCATAGAGCTTTTCTGTGGGTAAGATAGTATCCAACTAATAACTAATGTGAATCCCCATATGTAGTACTTCATTCTTACTACCACTTAACAGGGGATTCAGCAACCTAAGTTAACAATTCATCTTCTTGCACATCTGCATTAAAAACTAAGAAATGCTTGTGTCTAATTTTCTGAATATCTTGTCTTTAGTGTACATCTGAAGGGCATAAAGACTGACTGCAGAGGGTGTGTTGAAGTGATCCTGGGTCATCTGAATATCAGACTAGATTTCTAACCAGCAGACAATTCTTCAAAGATTAAAATGTGTAAACTTGTCTGCTTCACTTAATTCTGTGCTCAAGTTGAACAATCAGAGATATGCTTTCCAGCTTGATTGTAATTCATTCTGTGAATGTGATATTTTAATACATGGAAATGGGAAGGCTGCCAAGATCACAAAGTTCAGGAAGAACTTTAGAAGTCAGATAAAAGAGTATCTCTCTGCACACTCTGTGCTCTCAAGTGGTGACTGTAATGTAACGAGATGATATCCAAATCTTAAAATCTATTAGGAAGAAAATGATCTTGCTGTGATCAATTTACAGTCCAGAGAGGCACTTCCCATACCTGATCCTTTATCATTTGTACAGCATGAACGCAGATGATGCTTGTGTGGAAATTGACACTGGATAGCTATCTTCTGATTATTTTTTCTGCATACATGGAATTTCATGGTGTGCTAATCGTGTTCTGTGAATGTGTCTGATGGACATGCTGTCAAATTCTCCACATGCCATCAAGAATGTTTCTGAATTATATATACTAATTAGATATGTCAATTAAGTATAGCATTGGCAATTTTATTTCTCACTTCCAGTGTAACATCAAACTAGTGAGAAATAAAGAACATGATAAGGCTTTTAAAGAACCTGATGTGCAGTTACTGTGTCAGTTCAGGTTTTCAAGGAAAGCCTCGTTAAGTTTCAAATGGTGCTTATTATCTTACTGGGGTAGTTAAACACATATAAAAAATGAAATGTTAGAGGCTGTGTTTCAGTAGTGAAGAAAAGACACTTAGCTGCCTACCACAGCCACCAATATGCAATGTAAACAGAAAACTTTGTCATCCTAAATTTGTTATCAATAATTTCTACTTCTATTTCCAGAGAAGACTGTGGGTTCATGGTTTCTTGTATATTAAGACATAATCTCTAGTTGGGACTTCTAGGATCAAATAATAAGTGATCCTGTAGTTGAAAAATACTAATTTTTGATTGATCTGTATTTACAAAAGGTATCTGTACACTTTCAAGGCTTACTGTTCCTTAGAAGCACCCAAAAGTAAAAGATGTTAGTGCTTGCACTTCAAGAGGAAGTCAGAAAGGTAGTCAAAAAACTTATGTGGAGAACTCTGATATAAAAATGTGTTAGATTCTAAAAACCATTATGGAAAATCGTTTCTATAGTGCTTGGCTAGATGAATAATAGATACATAGTTGAAACTGAATTATAATCACAGAGAAAATGCGAAAAATAAATTGTGTTATAGTTGTATATTCAGGTAGTCTTGTTTTTTTATTTTTAAGTTTAGCACAGTTTTAATCACTGCTGTTTTTATATCGCCATGTATAATTAAAAGAGTAAAAGCCCCTCATTCTCTATCAGCATGTGATGATGTGCACAAACTAAACATAGGTGTTCAGTTACAGTTTGAATTTGATCTGGACATAAAATAATTGGAGGGATTGTTATTATACATTTTTTTATTTTAGTGTAAGTGTACCTCTTTTTGCATCTTGATTATTTTATATATGTATGTAAATTATATATCTTTTTGGTGAGCAAATATAAAAAGCAGATGGTAAAAGAATAAAAGATTTTTTTGTTTGCATGGCCTTGAAAGAACTTAAGGAAATTGATGGAATGATTTAGTCATAATAAGATTATTAGAGAGATGGAGTCCCTTACCCTTGGGGAAAGGCTGAAAGAACTGGGGGTGTTCAGCCTCGAGAAATTAAGGCACCTGGGTTATCTTGCTACCTTTCAGTACCTGAAAAGTACTTACAAGAAAGTTGAAGAGGGACTTTTTACAAGGTCATGTAGTGGTAAGACAAGGGGGGATGGCTTTAAACTGAGAGTACGCTTAGTTTGGATATTACGACAATGTTCTTGACTGTGAAGGTAGTGAGGTACTGGAGTAGGTTTCCCAGAGTTGTGGATGTTCTATCCCTTGAAGTGCTGGGGCCCTGAACAACCTGGTCTAGTGGTGTGCTCTAAATATATTAGTAATCTTAATTACTTGCTTGTGTTAACTGTCAGCTTCAGTTGTCATGTGGAGTGTTAGTTCAGGGTTTTCAGTGAGTTCCTTAGCTCCAGGGTCAGCTGCCAGGTCAGTGACATTAAGTGGTTTCTTTGTTTTACTAAGATTTTGAAAGTGGCAGCTCTCAGTACATTGTAACTGTTCTCTAGACACTGTTTTTATTTTAAAATAAATCTTTGAAACAAATCTAGCATTTCATTGCTGTAAAAATACGTATGTTCATGGTATTAAGCAGTGTTCTTGTTAATTGTTTAAATACTTGAAATGCTGCTTCAGATGGAACCAAGCATACTTTCAAACTAGTGCTTTCGGGCTCTTAGGAGATTTGCAAAAAAAATTGTTATTGAATTTAGCAAACTCAAGTAATGTTTTCCAGATGGGACCTCAGTTACACTCCAAGATTGCTGTACTTACTATCAGGCAATTATGAACCTTCTACGGGATATGAGTGGTAATTGTGCTTACAGGCTCAAGCTTAAATAAAAAGTGTATAAACACAAAGTAAATTAAAACTTTTGCACCACAGATGCCCAGTGCTGGCTGAGGGGGCTGCAATGTGGCCTTGCTGGGGGATGGCTGTGGCTGAACGAGCTGGACGTGATCGCTTAGAGTGGGCTCTGACCACCTAGAGGTGGTGGCACCTCTGGTAAAGCATGTTTAGGAAAGGGTAAAAACACTGCAGCAGTTGTGAGGGAAAAAAACGTGAGAAACAGCCCTGCACATACTGAAGTCAGAACAGAAGGATGTGGCACTGCAGAGGACCATGCCAAAACCAGAAAAAGCCAAACAGACAAGAGACGAAACATCCCACCCAGTACACCTCCTCCACCTGTCAAAAAAGCCCCAAACCTCAAACACCTCAAAACTGTGTGGTTGATGATGCCTGTAGCCCTTAGGTCATCACATAATCCAGCCATAAAAAGAGGTGTAAGAGGTAAGAAAGCCTCTTTGTGTTCTTGAACGCTGCTTTTGTTCCCTGTGGATGGAAGACTTCAGAAAATGCAATCTCTCATTTGTCCCAGTTTGCATTTACATATCAGATTTTATTGTTCATGGGGCTTTCCTTAGAAAGACTGCTCTTGTGCAAGTGCAGAATTGGTCTTCAGGTTTTCTGTGTCAGTTAGTTGTTTACAGCCACTGTTTTAGTGTCCAAATTTTTGCCACAGGACATGTCTATTACCAGGAAATGCAGTGGTTTAGTTTGTCTGCTTGTTATCTCTGGTGTTTGGGGCCATAGTTCCTTCTGAGATTTAGTTTAATATTTTGGTGTGCTTCCTGTTCTTCAAGTCTGGATTATGGTGTGGTGTTATTTTGTCTTCCTTGAGAATGCTCTCCATTTACATTTTAATCATCTATTTTGGAAACTTTTAATTTAACTGTTTTAATTGCATCCCTTTCCCTTGAACTCAAAACAACAGAGTAAATCAAAATCTAAATAAAACCTCTTTTTTGAATAAGATTTAACCAGGTGGAATTTACCAGCCTTACTCATTTTGAGACATTCAGCCATTTGAGACTAGTTGAGAATGTCATATCTGGCTCCAGTTACAGTGTCTAAAAAGCCTTATAATAAAATTACTGTGAACCAGAGTTTTAAATAAGTATGCTAGTTGTGAGGCAGCCTACACAACTCCTAATGTTCCAGAAGGAAATGGGAAAATTCTCCCGTTCTTTGTTCATTCAGGTCTTCTGTGTGCCTTCATTCTTTTTGGTAATTACCTGAAAATACATATAATATGCAGGCTTTTGTGTGGAACAGAGCATTTAGTTGTAAAGCACCATTTCTGTCCCTTATGAAATGGGAAGGCATGTAAACCAAACATTTGAAGAATTTAAAGATTTTTTTTAAAAAAGAAAAAATTAGAAGGAAATGCCAGTTGCAGAGAACTAGAATACATTGTCTAAGAGAGTAGTGAAAGCAAAAACCTAAGATGGAGGAGTGGCACAAATTAGATTCCTTTTTCTTACTAGAATAGTGGTCTGATTTGGACTAAGGAAAAAAAAGACACCAAATCATGTGTCTCAGTTTTGCCTATAAATTGGACTATCCCTTCTTAACAAAGCCAGTTTTCTGCTATTGTTCCTCCGTGTCAGCTAAGACTAGCTAACCTTTTGGAGGGCAAAAGTACAATAGAATAGAAAGATGAATAAGCAAGATTTGATGGAATTGCAGAATGCACTGGTTTCTTCAATACAGGATAATCACTAACTCACATGTATTGTTCACCTTTTATAGCAAGTGTTAACTGTTTCTTTCACATTAATGTTTTATAAGGGATGTTTTAAAACTCTGTGCTTGATTCCTTGACTTACAACACTTGGAAAATTTACCATTTTACTGATTTTTTTAATAGGTTGAATCTACACAAAGCATGATTAGGATTTTGGGACTTTCAGCTACATTACCCAATTATCTTGATGTTGCTACATTTCTACATGTCAATCCCTACATTGGATTGTTCTACTTTGATGGCCGTTTCCGACCCGTACCTCTGGGACAAACTTTTATAGGGATCAAGACAACCAATAAGGTAAAAAAATCGTGAATGCCAAAGAAAGGGTTGCTGTTTGTGGTTGCTGTTTGTTACGATTGTGCTTCGTGTATTTATGTGTATGGGATACTTGTTTATTATACTACAGGTGTTTTCTGAAGCATATTTCTTTTGTATAAAAGATATACATAATTTAAAGGTGCTTTAAGAATCTTCTTCCTTCAGTTTACCATACTTGTAAGCAGACCTTGTTGCAGTTGGATACAAAGTCATTTAGCTTTGCATTGCTGCTTCTTTACTACTAAATTTTGCTGGGTGAAGAAGAAATCATCACCTTCAACTGCAGAGTCAAGTTATCAGCTGATTATTCTGCCTCTTTCATTTCAGGTTTTCATGTGATGCAGTTTGTCTGGCTGTAAGGATGCATGAGGAATGCTATAAGAAAAATACTTTTTTTAAATCTTTCTAATACTTTTTTAAAAATAGATAGGTGATATAGATATAATTGTAAATATAGATATAGATACAGACTTAAATATAGATAGATAGATATAGATGATATAGATATAGATAGATATAGATTAACATGACATGCATTAATACTAAAGTTACTGATGATAACTTTAGCATGCTAAGCCATTAATTATCTATCATATGTACTTATTTGGTAGAAACTGTATGTAAAGTAATCCCTAAATAAGCTTCTTTACTCTTTGTGCTATTGCTCATTTTGGGAAGCATTAAGACAATGGTTGGGTATAATATTCTTATTAAAAATCATTAGTGCAGTGACACCTGACATATAAATTATAGTTCTTTAAATACAGGACTTTAAACAAACACCTTACATAGATTTCCCATGCATCTTATTAGTTTATAGTTAAGGTATATGTAGTTTAACTTTTCAAAAGATATTGTTCACCTGTGATTTAAATTAATAGAAATCAAGACATTTTAAATCCAAAGTTAATTTCATAGCTTAATCAATCATAGCATATTATTTAATTTTTGTAAAAATTGACATTGACTTTCTTGGTAGGTTATTTAAGCAGTCATTGCATCTCCAGTGCAGGAGAGGAACTTGTTTTACAGCTGCAGGGAGATATTTCAAATCTAGACACTTAAGAATAGTTTACCATGCGGTGCTTACCATGATTTGCATATTTCAATCTTCATTAATTGCTTATAGTACCTTCACTCTTACCTGCTGTTACTTTCAATTCATCTTCCGCTTCTACTTGTTTCTAATATTTAGTTGATTTTCACTATATAGTAAAAAAAGAGTAACTACTCCCTTTCTTCATACTCACTTTAGAATGCATTTAGGATTCAAAAAATCAAAGATATCAAATATCTTATAAAATTTGAAATTATTAAAAACCAGTAATTTTCTAAAGAAGCATAAGGAGATGAGGAAATATTAGGAGGTAATAGTTATTCTTAACTGTGAATACCTGGCAGACTGTTTTGGTAATACCACAGCCAGGAGTTCTTCTTTTGTTTTTTGGAACATTGCCATAACAATTCCACAGAGCAAAATATATTTTACAATCAAGATAATACTTTACAGCAAGCAAAACATTAAGCCTCTTTGTAAAAGGATTCTATTCAGGATAATACTAATACTAAAGCTGCCTAATTTTTGCCAATTCTACATCCTTGTGGTCTTCTTGAGAGGAGGAAAACAATGTAAGAAAGTAGAGAATCAAAAGATCAAAAGCTGTTATTGCAGAGCATTAGCAAGTGCAGTCAGTGCTGTGTTATTATGCACACTGATGAGTTGCAAGGAGATAAAGGATGTTAGGTACTTTAGGTAAATGCTTTGCCACAGTTTGCTGAAATCCTGCATCTGAAAAACACTCACAAAAAATTTGAAGCTGATTAGCCATTTACAGAGTCACATGCAAACTGTAGGCAAGCTTTCAAAGACAAGGACAGCGTGATGTATTTATTATGCATAGAAGTTATCCAGAAAAGCTCTTACAACTCTGTGTGTTGAAAGTCTTGGAGCATATGGCACTGAGACTAAGGATTATCTTCTTCAGTCAAGGTCTGTTAATGTCAGGCATTTTTCTTCAATATTAGCCTTTTTTCTTTATGCATGTTTATGGTTTTCTCTTTAGATATAAATGCAAAGAATATGTAAAGTTAATTTTGTACTATGTGTGCATATATTTATCTGTCCATGTGTCTTTATGCACTGCTCTTGTAAGTTTCTCCTTAATGATTTTCACTTGCTATTATTTAAAAAAACATACTTGGTAAAATGCTAACCTCTCATTTTAAGAATGATCAGACTGGGCGCTTGTCTCTAGCACACATGCCCATACTTTCTCATCTTTTTATTACTATATTTGTACAGTTTCAAATACAAATGTTCTCTTTCCTCTGAAGCTGTTTTAAAGCTGTGTTTTTAAACTTTCATCTGTTCTAGATGACTCCAAGTATTAAATTTCCATTTTAAAATACGTAAATGCTTTGGTTTTGTAGAACATTTCTTTGTGCCAAAACAATTTGGTTATAAAACATGAATGCACAAATGAAAATGGAATGATTGCTATGATATTGAACTTTATTTATTTATTTTGGTTTGTCACAAGCTTAATACTGAGGAGCATTCAAGTAGATACATGCTATTTATATTGTAATGCATTACAGAAATAGAAAAAAAACTTTAGAGTAGGCTGAAGAATACTCTTTATTTTGACTGGGTTCTTTCTCAAACATTTTATCTATAATTGGAAATTATCTACATGGTACTCACAATGTTCTCCGTGCATGACCCAACTATGAAGTAATCTCTGTCTCTATGGAAAAAAACTATCAGTAATTTCCTGGAGATAAAAAAAAAAATATGTATGCAATGTAAAAACTATTTTTATATACCAAATAGAAAGTCTTAGTTCTAGATAAGATATATTAAATTGATATTTCCTCAATGTCTTGTAGAAGTAAGATTCCTTAATATGAAGCAGATAAATTAAAAACTGGCTTACTTCTCTTTGGTCATTAAAAAACACCAGCAAAGTTGCATAATAAATTTTCTAATAACCGCCCTTATTCATTTTTTGCCTATGTATTTTGATTCGTATATGTATTTCTGAATTTAAAAACAAAATGCTGTTGTTGGAATGGGAATTTATATACTGTCAACTTTATTGCATGATCAAATTTATCTTTCATGGATCACTCTAAATTGCTTGAGACATAGTAGATAATCTATAAGATGGAGATTATTTTAATATGGACTCTGATGTTTGTTTTTCAGGTGCAGCAGCTGAATCATATGGATGAAGTATGTTACGAAAGTGTGCTAAAGCAAATAATGGCTGGACACCAGGTATTTATTTTTAGTTTTCCATTCAGAACATACATAAAAAAGTTAAATCATCACAGTGATGTATTAAGAATTATTCTTTTATGATATATTGCTTCAGAGGTAGCCTCTAACCCTACAAACACTTCATAGAAACAGCATAGAAGAAAATGTAAACTGACTAAAGAGTATTTGCTTCTAACAGAGGTCAAAATTCCCAGTACTTTATATATCCATAAAGTCATTAATGTGTTTTTATGTCACTTTTTAAAACAATTACATGGCAAAGTAGGTCAGTCTTTAGAGACTTTACAACAGGTACACTTAAAGATGAAAAAAATCCAAAAATTAAGCACTTAATTATTATTTTTTGCCTTTCCTATATCTTTCAAATTCTAGTCTTTTGTGTTAGAGATGAGAATTATGCAGCATTCAAGACAGGGTGTGTAAGGGCTCAGCATAAATAATTTGAAATATCCTGGAGTTTGTGTTTTGTTTTCTTTTTAAAAGAAGTAATCCTTCAGTTTGCTTTACAATAGAGTTTTCTGCAGTGAATTTTCAAGTCTGACATTCCCCTTAACTAAGAATATGGGCCTAAATCATTTGCCTGAATAGTTTCTCATTCTGTTATAATTGTGGTCCAGAATTACTCCTACACAATGTCTCATTTTTGTTAGAAATTTGCACGTAAAGCAGGTATGGCACCTCTTCAAAGCAAGAACAAATGCTAGTGTTCTATGATGCTTGAAGAGGCTTTTCAGTAAATAACTTGTATATATAAGAGGGAAACTGTCCCATGCAGTCACACTAAGAATTGTATATTTTTTCCTTTTCACAAAAAAATCATTGTGTTTTTTGAAAGATGAACAGTTGGTTTATGACTTGAGAAGGGAAAAATACTTCAGCAGCAGCCTCCTAGTCCCCCTGCCCCCACTGCCTTGCTTTAGCTCCATTCTTCAGCTTATCTTCACTTGTTGATATCAGTTATTGTGTTACATTCAGTAAACTTTCATGAAGATTATTTATGGGAGTACTGTTGTTTCCCTGAGTGAAGACTGCTAATGAAATTTTTTTAGCAGTACCAAGGAAACTTTTGTTTGTTTTCTCCTCATTGTCAATTATGCATAAACATTACCAAATTCCTAACACTGAAGTACATTTAGTTTCTTATCTTTAATTTTTTGTTTTGGTTTTGTTTATTTTCACTTGCTGAAGTGCAAGTGGCAGAGTCTTTAAATCAGTAGTATCTAAGTAATATATCTTGGATTCCCAGCAGGGAGTCTGTGTGTGGTTTTGGCATATTTACTGCACCTTTCTTCCCTTCTCTTTTCTTCACACTGAGGAAAAAAGGGACTGCAAACATATATGATATTATTTGAAAACATTCAAGTACAGTAAGTTGTTCAATTCTAGTAGGAGATATTTTTGTAACTTTCCTCGAGAATAGTTTTTAGTTCTTATGCTAGCAGCTGAGTGCAAGTCTTTTGTTTTAAGGCATGAGCTACAGTTTTAAGAGGTGAAGAACTGTAGTCTACTTAATGTTACAGTTTCAGCAAAGAACACTGTTGCTGATCTCAGTTTTTGAAAATTGTGTTCAAACCCACAGCCATATAAGTATAATTTTGAACAAAGCAGAAGTGTGGTTTCCTTGCTATATAGGTGTTGGTTTGATTTCAGAACACGGTTAATTTGATTCATATGGTTGTAAATGTTCTTTGTTTGAGAGTTTTCATTCTGCTGTGTTGCAGAGTTCTCATTTAGAACATCTAAATAGCAACCAGATATACTGGACTTTTCTTCAGACTATTTAATTCGTATTGGTCTTGATATTTATTTAAAAAATACCAACCTGAAATGAATTATACAAGTACCAGGCTTTGACAATGCAGAATCAAGCACATCAGCTCATTGTCCAATTATCACGTGTAGTACTGTACCACATGAAAAATTTGAGTTTTCCTTTTAATAAGTGTGCCATGACAAATGACCTGTCTAATCATTAGACCTGCAGATGTTTAAAAAGTGGGGGAAAAAAGGTCATGTAGATATATCTACATTGAGATGCCTGCCTCATAGTGAAAGATTAATATGAGCAAATATGATTAATATTACACTAGAAAGGTTTTCTTCAGTGCCTTTGCACAATTTTGAGAATGTCCTTTGATTTTCTAAGTTTCTAGAAACTCATTACCTTGTGTCCACGTTCACCATGGGCTGTTATCATCATGCTCTGTTACCTTTCATAGCTTGTGTATCTGAAAAACTTGTGTTTATTAACATTATATATGTGGAAATTTCATATGCTTTTAAACAAAGCTGTTATTGCTTCTAAATATATTTCTTAAAAATATGTATTCTTCTCTTCCCCCCAAATTCTTAAAAAATTTCCATAGCTGTTGTGTATCTGTATGACATTCAGGACGTGGTTGAGATTTTCTGTCTATTCAGGCAATAATGTGTGACAGACATAGATCTCATTAGCAATGCTCCAGAGAGCCTAAAACCTCTGTTCTGTTTTATACTGAAATGCAAGAAAGAAATACCAGAACTGGAGAAAAACACTTTCCTCACTAAAGCTGCTTGAGTTAATGTAGATCTTCCTGTGGCCATCAAGCTTTCACTATGTTGTCTCTTGTAAGATTCTTGACCAGAGTCTTTGGAATGCCTTAATGAATTAGATTCAGCATTGTTTATCTACTGTTCTGTTAATTCATTCCTAAAGAATTCTGCCATAGCAGAACTAAATAATTTATTCCTATTAAATTCATGCTGATGTGACACTGTCATATTGTAGGTTGCAGTGTGAGGTTTGGCTACAGTTACACATCCATGTGTTTTTATTAGATGTATGTGTATTTTCATTTTTTAAGGCTAAGGTTGGTAGGAGTAGTTGCATTCTATAGGCATGTGTTTTGACAGATGGAGAGAAGCTTTTTATGATGATTTTCAACATTCATCTTCTGCAAGACTTCAAGCTCTTCCTGGCTACTGGGAAATTAAGAATTGGTGATTCAGTCTTTAATTTTGATCCATCTGCTCAAACTAATGAGATATCTCATTTGTAGGCTTCACTTTGAATTACTAAATGCAACTGAAACAATAACATTTGTCTTATAGGACAATTCTCCTCATGTTTACCACTTGAGGAAGTTAGATAGATGTCTTGCCCTACTGACGTTTCTGGGGATTTTGTTATAGAAACTTCTTGTCATGACTAGAGATCAGAAAATGTCCCAAAGGTTTCCAAGTACTTTTTAAATCAGTGTGCTCATTTAGAAGGATTGCTAGCCATGTAGAAATCTATTGGAAGTTTTCTCTGGCAGATCCTACCTCTTAAGGCAGCTTTAAGTTAGAGCCTCTAGTACTGTTAAATCTGCTTTTCTGGGATTGTCTTTCCCTGCTTGATATTAGTTGGTGGATATTTGTTTTTCATGTCATACTTTGAATTTGCTATGTTCTGATATGATCTAAAAGATGTTGGATCTTCCTGGACTAGTTTGCACTTTCAGAGTTTTATTTCTACCTCTTAAAGAAAACAAAGATTCTTTAAATGAAGAAAAAAGAAATCGGCACCATTTGTCAGAAAATATGATACCATGCTCAGTTGCAGGTGGAGTATTTTTTCTGACATTTCTCTTCTGGGTTACTCTTTGCTTGAAGACTAGGTGAAAGCTGACTGAAAATTATCATTCCCTCAGTGTTATTACAGCTGAATTTTCGTTAGACAGTCACCAGCAGTGGGCCCCATCAACCGAAAGGATTATTTCAGATACAAAGCTGAAAAAAAAATCACATTTTACAGCCCTGTGAGAAGGCCATCTAATGGCACCAATTTCTGGGGTGCAAGCAGCAGCGTTCTGAGACAGCCTGTGGAGAACTTCACAAGATCAGCAAAGACAGTGACTGAAGACTGCATATGTCAGCATCATTTTTATAATAAGCTGAAACATTACATTACAGGTGTGTGTTGACACAGGCAGGTGGCCAAAACAACCACAAACCCAGGCTGAAATGCAAAGAGTTAATTTTTATTCATTACCTCTCTTACTGGAGGACCCTGAAGCTGCACCTGGGCAGCAGAGACACGTGAGGGGCAGGGCAGGCACTGCCAGGCTCAGCCCATCCTCATGGGCAGTGAGGCTGCTGTTTGCAGGGGCCCTCATATTGTACCACTGTGCTGAGATCTCCTGTGCTTTTTATGATTTCTGGGCTTTGATCTCTCCCTCAGGTCAGCAGTCTCAGGCTTGTCCATGAGAGTGCCTCCAAGTCTCTGTGAACACCCACGTTATCTCAACACAGATATTCTACTTCTCCAAACAGGCAGAGGATAAAAAGCAGCAGACATAATATATGGGATTTCCCATACTGGTTATCTCCAGGCCTTGGCAATCCCAGCTGCAAGGTCATTTGAGCAAATCTGCCATCCTCCTCACCATTCTTCCACTTGTAATCTTTTCCTTCCAATAACCAGTTTAGGATAATGCGTATCATACTGTATTTATCTTAACAATTTATGACAATAACATGACACCCTTGCCATGTTATGATTTGAGAAATAACAGTATTTTTAGGAGTTGTGAGAAATAACATAGTATATTTAAGGTTTTGGTTATTCCTCTGAAACACTTCATGTGTAAGTTTTGATTTTATGTTAAATTCCTTTATATAATATATTGAACTACTGCTCTCTTTGTCAAGGTTCAGTTGTTTAAGTTAGTATCCTAGGGAGTTAACTGTTTTTCACTCTGACTCATAAATTCACATCCATTATGTCTCCTGCTATTACTGACCTTTTGCTGGTTTATCTCATTAGCTTGGTTACCAGGAGATGATCTCACGTCTCTCCCATTGTCCCCAGCACCTCTTAAATTTTTGGTGTTATGAGTTTGTCAGAACTGTACTCTTTGCTATCTTGTCTTTTTTCTTTCTTTTTTTTTTTTCTTGGTCTGAAATTCACTTAAGCAAAAAATCCAATAAATGTCTTGTATTATAAATTAGAAGAGTTATTGCTGTTGCTGAAACTCTTCTTTCTCCACTCTCCTTAGACTACACACCTCTTTTGTTTCTCCATTTTCTTGTTCTTTTTTTCTTATAAGTGATTCTCTTTGATATTATTAAACCTTCAAAAGAAGTCCTGTGTTTTCTTTGCCCTTGGTGTTCTTTCAGCAGGTCTCTTTCATTTTTTCTCCACAGCTTGTTTTCCTCTATGGCTCTTTTTGTTGACTTTCAATACTTTTACTCATCTTCACTCACAAGTATCTAAGTTTCAGTCCTGGCTCCATATCCAATGCACTTTGCTCCCTTGCCATTTTGTCTGTTTTTAACTTGGAGTGCCTTTGGCATTTTCTTATCTTCTGGAACCTCTTTTTCCTTTTTAAGAGACAATAATTCCTGTTTTCCCATTGTGAGTTCTCTGTGTAAGTCTGACATGACAGTATCTTTTCTTTCACCAGCTCTGGTACTCAGGGAAACTCCAGGAGTTGGACTTGCCAATCCATGAGTGTCCCTTCTGACTCGGCTTATTCTGTGATTCCTTGAAAGTTCATTTTCTCACTGAGCTTGGTGTTTTCAGTTCATAGCAAAAACTGGCTGTTCTGTGGAAGTTCTGACACCTTTTTGTGGTTCTCATTGCCCTTGCTGTTTATGGTTCAAGGTGTCAGTACATAAATACTAAGGAGATATCATGGCTTTAGAAGAAGTGGTTTCACTATGCAAGGAACAGCTTTTCTAGTGGCCAAAGAAGCCAAGTTGTCTGTAGCAAAGAATTTGGATTTTTGAAATGCTGTATGGGAAAGCCTCAACACAACATCACAAAGGGAATGCAGTAGTAGTAATTGTACAAAATTAGCAACAACTCCAGTTAACTAAAGCTAATAACTGCAAACCAGTAGAGATACAGGCCTTTTTTGAATTAGCATGCTAGAAATATCAGTATTGGGATGAAAAATGTGGATGAAAAGTAACAATGAGCAGCTTTATACGAACCCTCTGTTTTTGTTGATGCATTGTGAGTGGTGATTTTGAACTGCCTGTTTTGTGCTTATTTCAGTTCAGGTTTCTTAACCTTTTGAAGAAAGTGCTTTTTCAAGTACATTGTTAATTTCTGAGCTTCGACTCTTCTCATTTGAGCTAATTTTTTAGGTTTGGCTGGATTGTGCTCTCTACTGCTCTTGCAATATTGTCTCAACTGCATCTAATTTACCTGTCATAAGCTTTTACCTTCTATCTTTTAAAATTAAGTGCATGTGCAGAATTGAGTCATGTATAGTTGTAACATTTTTTGTTAGCCTAACCATTGGTTACTATGCAGTTTTCTGGAAATCAAGACTGCTTTATCAATTATAATTTATGTTCTTATTTAAAATGCTGTCTTATACTACTGGTCCATATTTAGTTCATTCAAAATAATTTTGAGGTGCAATACATTCCTAAAAATTTTTTGAATAATTTCTAAGTGTCATCTTTCACAGATTTTTAATACTTTACTCTTTCTAATCAGGATTTTTGTTGTCTTGGATCAGAAAAAAACTTCTTAAACTTATATAGTCAGAACTGACTCTGTGATGCATATTGCACACAATTCACTTTGTCTGTAATTGTTCTCTATGTACAATAATTGACTTGAACTTTGCAGTATTAAGAAGTGTCATCTTGTTTTTCTGAGCTATCTTAAACTAAAAAAGAAACAGAGTAGTTAATTTAAATCTATTATATTAAATTGTCAGCAGTGAATTTGACAGGTATTAATTTCATCTGTAAAAATGATGGATTAAATTTCTTTATTATCAGTTTTCCAGCTGTTATTTGGCTGCAGAAACCGTGTGAAGATAAAAGTTTAATAAGCTTAGTTACTGGAGCTGTTGACAATGCTTTTATAGCCATGTCTTGAGATAAGATTTAATAAAACAGTGTTTTCTTCAGAGGTCTCTCTGGGACTTAGTACCTTGAGAATTAAATTTGCCCTAGTATTTTTTTCCTGGGTGAAATAGTGCTTATAGCATGCTTTGGACAAATAAGTCTGAGAAGTTACAGAATTTATTAATACGTATTCTTCATCTAGATTGGGGTTTTTTCTAAATTTTTATTTTAGCACTTAAAGAGTTTATTTCAGCCTGTGTTTTTGTACCTCTGTATCTGTACAGATTGTTTCTCTTTCATCATCTGCTGTAGTTTATTTGCATATATATGTGTATATATTGCTTCTACATTTATATGTGCGTGCACATATGAATAAAAATACACAAATATAGAAGGTGAAGTGACCTGGAAGGATAACTGAGTTATGACTGAGGATTTTAAATGTTATTTCTCTGTCAGCTGATTAAATGAAGAATTGAGGTTTAGGATTGTTTCCTTTTGCAGTTTTTACACGATTAGGGCTCATTTCTATGTGTGATTTCTTTAACAAAATCGCAAACTAGTTTAGTGATGGTGCACTTGTGTTCCGCCTCTTCATAATTTATTTATTCTCTTAATTTCCACAATAACTGCCTATTCAACTTTAAGCATATAATAGTTAATATAATCTTATGCCTGTATAAATGAAATTTATATCTTTTTAAATTAGAAATAGTATATTGATGTGCTGTGCACTTGTAAAAGTGTTCTATGCCAGATGTTCCATATTATTGTCAAATGATATGTATGTACTATTTTCCTCTATATTTTCTGTTCAAATTTGACTTTCAACATATACCTTGTCAGCTGTTCTTATGAACAGATGAGGAAATTGCTGGAAATGGATGCCAAAACAAGTTGTGTGTATAAAATCCCATAATTCTTCAATTAGGGAGACTTCTAAATGTTTGTGTGCAGTATGCTGATTTTTGCATGTATGCTTGTATTTATATAGTAGTTTGTCTGTATATGTGTACTCAGGCATTCACAATTAATTTATGTAGACCAGAAACAACAATTTAATATATCCTCATGCACTATGAGTACATGAGGTGTTCAGTTTATGTCTGCACTCTTGCACAGCTACACAGTGTTGTCAGTTTTGGTAATTACAGCTGTTTAAGATAGCAAATGCTACTATTTAGAATTAGTCTTCTGAGATTATGAAGTTGAATTGAAACATTAAAAAAATCAAATTTAATTCCAGATGAGCAACTTCTCATAGCTCAAAATTTTATTTAAATTAAGTAATAGATAGTTACATCCTGAGCCTCTTGTGGATGACCTAATTGTTAAGTGACCTAAGTTGCAAATTTACTGCTTTCAAGTGTGGCAAAGGCCCTTTGACCGGTCTTGCAGCCATATTTGGTAAGTTTTAGTAGCTCTGTGTTAAAAGCTGTTTTTCAGATGTGACACTGCAGACCATTAACAGTCTAGAAGATTGTGGGAAGTTAAGTCTGTGGATTTTTCAGCTCCACATTATTTTTCAGTAAGAATTCAATGACAAGGTTAAATGACACTCCAAAAGATATATTAAGCATTGTCAACAGTTCAAAGCTTTTGAAAATTCTTGCCCTGTAGCTCTAAAAGAAATGGACCTGCATGCTTAATTTATCATGATAGTATCAACTATATAAATAAACTACCTGATTTTTGTCAAAACATTTGTAATTTATTACCAAGGCAGCTGCTGTCCACTAAGACCTTATGCCTGTAACAGACTTCTAACAGGTGTGACCTGAGAATGCAATGGTAATGTCACTGGTGGGTTTCAATTAGAAATGCACAGAAATATAGGTTGCTATAGAAAATAAGGTATTTTGAGGAATCCATGAGGATGGAAAATAAATTCTCACTAAAATGCATCAGGAAATTCCTTTTGACTTTATACTTAATAGTCATTTTCCAAACCACGAAATTTTTCATTTATGTAATTCTGTGGTATTGAGAGTTTTCTTTGTGGTTACTGAAAAGTGATTTTAGAATATATCACATTTGGATAATTGCATGCCTTATAATTATGAGGTATTTATGATACTCTTATTGAGGCTGGGATATTTTGAGAAGGACTTGGTATGTGACATGTGGGGTTAGGAAGGTGATTCTATTTGTTGTAGCACTGTTTACTACCATCAACAATAAATGCAACATTTAAGTTCTTTATAACTTATTAAGTTTCATATTAAAAACACCTCTTGAAAGCAGGTATTTATTTTTCTGATTATATAGAAAACCTGTTGATTAGGAGCAAAAATCTGGATGAAGATCTGTGTTTAAATCAGTACTGATAAAAAATAAATTAGAAATAATGATTATTCTTTTAATTGTTTAGTAGGTTTATGTTACTGAAACCAGAAGATAGAGAGATGGACATGGCAACTTTCTTAAGCAAAAAAAGATTAAGTAAAAGTAACAGGAATAGATATAAAGATTCTTCAAATATCTTTTATGTTCATTTCCTTTATTATAGCTGAATAGAATCAGCTTATCCCTACTGACTCCTGGGTCATTTTTGCATATTATGAGTGTTATACATGTGAGTATAGATAGATTTGAAAACATAAGAAGAGACATGATGAATCTAGAGTGATATTTGTTGAAAATATAGTTTATTATACCATAGAAACATATTTTATTATACAAAGTCAAAATAGTTAGTGTCAAAACAGGACAAAGGGAAATGCTTGAAACAAATTATTGCATGATCTTGTTTTTCTAAAAAAAGACACAGCGAAAAGCTGCTTATAATTTTGAATAATAATTGTCATTCAAGTCCATTGGCATCTGCAAAAATGCAATTGTTAACTGCCTAATGACATATATTTGCATAGTAATAGACTAGCTACTCTTGCTTAATTTTCTATACAAGAATAGTATTGCTATTTCTATTTCTATCCTGTCAATTTAAATTCAGAATAATTTCTACTACCTGTAGAATTCAGTAAAGTATTGTTTGTTTGTCTTATTTTTAATTCACCCTCTGCTTTAATTTTCGCTCTATTTATTTTTCCTCTGCAATTTGTAATATATTTGGCTAAGGCTATAAATGGAAGATAGCACAGATCCTTTTATAGACAGGTTTTCTTTAGAGGAAAATATATAGTATAAAGGCAGAGTCATGAAGTTTCATGTGGGTAAGTACTTTTCACTTGAAGCACCCTCCTGTAAGTGCTGCTGCATGAACACTGGCTGTTCTTCAGTGTAAAGGTTTGATATCATGGGAGTCTCCTATTTTAGTGGTAGAGGCTCAGTGTCACTTAAAGTCCATAACTGTTTTATCCATAGCTTTGAATGGAAATGACACCAAATCCCTTTCAGTTTTATATAGTGGCAGTGTCACATTACAATGTCATGTTTTACGTGGACATAGCTGAGTGCCTCTCTAAAGTGGCTGTGTACATGCAGCATATGGAACAAAAGGGAGAAATTAGGGATCTGCATCCCTAATTGCTGAGCTAAGATAGTGTTGAGATCAGAGATGTGATGTGCTTCCTCACATGACTGAATGCTGCAATGGGTGGAAACAATCTTGAGCAAGGTCAAGGTTAGGGCAGCAAGAAACTTGCTTGCATGTAGGAGAACAGCAAAGATACCTGGAGCTCTGCCTAGGGATGAGCCAGCTGAGAGTACAGGAGGAGGATTATAGACATAAGCAATGTCATCGTGGGATTTTGTTACAGACACTGATAAGGAATAAAGTAAATGAGGCCTTCTTCAGACAACTAAAAGAAGCCTCATGTTTGTAGTCCCTGGTCTTCCAGGGAGACTTTGCCACCACAATATCCGCTGGAGAGACAACGCAGCGGCGCAAAAGCAATCCAGTAAGTTTTCTAGAGTGCATTGATGGCAATTTCCCAGCACAGATGACTGAGGAGCTGATGAAGGTTGATGCTGTGCTGTACCTTGTACTTACAAAAAGGGAAAGACAGGTTGGGGATCTGAATGCTGCGAAGTGTTCTGGCCACAGTGACCATGAGATGGTGGAATTCAAGGCTCCAATGGAGGGAACAAGCCAAAAAGCTGCACTGTCCTGGGCTGCACAAGAACATTTTCCTTTTAAGAAACCTTGAAAGGATCCTGTGACAGGTGATCTTGAAGAGCTAGGGGATTTTCATGAATCAGATCTTCCAAGTTCAAGAAGAGTCCATCCTGATGTGCAGGGCATCAAGCAAAATGGCCCAGAGCAAGTGTGGATGAGGACGAGACTCCTGACACACGTGATAAGGACATAGACAGGAGGGTAAAGCAGGGACAGAAGACTCAGGAGTAATATAAAGCTGTCACAGTTACATCGAGATGGACAGGGCTGGTATCACCACCAGCCCTTTAACTGGCATTCCCACCAGTCCTTTACTCACAAACTCCACATGCCTTCTTTTACAGACCTTTCTCTTGTGCTACTCTGACTCCTTCCTTCGTAGACCTCTCTCTGACAACTCTGACTCCTTCTCTTACTGGCAGCTTCACCCAGTTCTGATTCCTTGTCTTACAGGCAGCTCTACACAGCTCTGACTCCTTCTTTCACTCTGCAAGACTGGCTAACCCCAGGCTGTCCCTTTCCAGCCACCTGACCCTGACTGTCCCTCACGCATCTTCTCACCTTACCTCTCCCTTACATGAGCACATGTCCCTTACCTCCCCACAGCACAGCCAGCAGCCTCCTGCTCTTACTCCAGCAGACTCTGGGTCTCAAGCTGTAGCTGTCAATGCCTGTAACTGTGGCCAGCTACCCCACTCCTTTATATCCCCAAACTGATTGGGCAGACACAGATGTTTCCACTCCTTGGTAATCAGTACAGTTGCAAATAACCGGGGAAGATTCCCTCCTGCACTATCCTTTCAGCCTAGCTGTCCACAAAAAGTCACTGTCCAAGCATGCAGAAATAGGATTGGGAAAGCCAAACTCTGTTTGAAGGTGATCTGGCAAGATGTGTAAAGGGCAGTAAGAAGGGCTTTCACAAGGCCAGCAGCAGCAGGAAGGCAGCTAAGGAACGTGATGGCTGTTTACTGAATGGGGCAGCAAACGTTGTAACATAAAACACCTGTAACACAGCTATTCAATGTCTTCTTTGCCTTGGTCTTGCTAGTAAGATTTGCCTAGGAATCCCAGAGTCCCTGAGGCAAATGGGAAAGATGATAACAAAGACTTATCCTTAGTTCTACCCTTAGTGTAAGAGATATTAAGAATGAGAAATATGATAGTATTTCCAAATTTGTGTGATAGAGCATTTTTCACAAATAGATGAAGAACACACTAGGCAAAATGAAGGAAAGGCCAATAGGAAAAAAATAATAATCTCCAATATAATGTCTGTTCCAGAACCCTTTACATAGTTTCCTGAATGGCATTAAGATGAGTTGGGGGATGTTTATATTGAATACTTGGAAAAGGTTCTTCACCCAGAGGGTGTTTTGGCACTGGAACAGCCTCCCCAGGGAAGTGATCAAAGCACCAAGCCTGAAAGAGTTCAAGAAGAATTTGGACAGTATTCTCAGACACATGGTGTGATTCTTGGGCCTGTCCTGTGCAGGGCCAGGAGTAGGACTTTGATAATCCTTGTAGTTCTCTTCCAGCTCAAAAGATTCTGTGATTCATAAGCAGTAAAAAAATTAAATGGGACTGTATGATAAAATATTCACTGGAGTAGTCACATTTTAAGTGAATATACATTTCTACATTAAAAAAATACAGAAATTGAAATTATAGGGCATGTGTCTTTAAAAAGTAGTAGTATTGCAAATAAACAAATGAGCAAGTGCATATTGCAATTGTAAAAATATCTGCACAATGGAGTTATTACCCCTTAAAACCCAGAATATCAAAATAGAAAGGTAGTTAGGTAAATAGTGATGTTAAATAGGTTTTTTTATGAAATTATATAAAGTATTTTGAAAAAATCACAGGTTTTGCTTAAACAGGTATGATCAGAAGTAGTGTACTTGGATAATAAATCAAAATTTAGAGAGTGACTAATGGCAATCTATCAAGAGTTCAAAATATATCACCTTACTTTCTTGATTTGCTGATGAAACATTCTATATTTCTTTATTGCTAGTTAATATTTTCTGTTAAAATATTGTATGGTATTGTGCGGCTTTGCTCTTTAGCACAGTTTCTAAATATTTCTCTTGAACGTAGAGAGATATTTTAATGGTGAGTGTTACTGAAATTTTTTTCGGCATTTTTAACTTCTCAACCTTGAACAAAAATTCATGTATTCCAATCCACATTATTTAATTTTATATGACAAGTAAATGCAGTCTGCTTTTAAATTGTCAAGAATTTTTTATAGAAAAGGAAGGATATAAAAAATGTCTCATTAGCACTAGTTTGTAGGCAGCTTAGTAATCCTTCAGTTTTCTGTAGTAAAAGATCTTAGTATACATGCAAATTAGATAAATATTCTTTTAAATACAAGATGTACTAACATTAATTAAAATAATTAGAAAGTAAATTCAAATTATCTTGTTGACTTAGTAAGTGACAGCCTGTTCAGCTTCTTCCATTCCCATGGTGTTGTTTAATGTACGGAAAGACTTTAATGTGCAAAATACAAAAATCTGCTAAAGCAAAAATAAGAATTTTGCATTAACCTTTTTAAGTTTTAGCATAGGTCAACTTTTGAAATCTCTTATTTTATTGCTGCTCCTTTAGTTACTAGTTTTGGATAGTTCTTCATGAGTTACCAGATTTGGTGAGAGGAATGAGAAATCACATTTATGCACTTCTAGGCTATCAGTTAGATCTGGTAATCTAAAATATCGAGATATAGCATCATTTTTATCAAGAGCTATAGTGAGCTCTGTGTGTTGTTTTCGTGTATATTTTGGATGTATTATGCTCGTCATTCTGTAAATGTTGGGCACTGCAGTTTTAAACTGTATCTTGGCAGGTAGGGAGAAATTACAGCACAAGAGAAAAACAGTTTTATTCCTCTTTAGAATTAGGCTACATGTTAGTGAGTTTTACTTATCTGTAAAGTGGTTCCATTTAATGATGTGGAGGGAGATGTTTTCAACATAAATAGGTTCCATTAGCAGTCCTTGGGAAAAAGTGTTGCAACCTTTTTAGGAATTGGGCTATGTAAAATACTTGGAGGAGTTTTCATGCTGACCTTAAAGGAGAAAATGTTTGGACAGATTAATCTGTTCATCAATATCCCTAACTGTAGATTTTCAGTAGAACTAATACTCAGATCAAGAACCACATAAAAGAGCATATTATAAGGATTTAGCTGTGTGAAGCCGAACAATGTCTTGAGGCTGAAATACGGGTGCTTGTTTCTTTACCACATAATTAATACCAACATTGAATTAAATAAACTCATTCTTTCATCTTAGTTTCTTTGAAAGGTATCATTTAAAGTAGATGGTAAAACCTAGACCTTCTCTCACCATGGAGAGGTGTTCAGTAAGAGAATTGCTGAACTCAAGCATTCAAGTGACCAGCACTTTTAATAAGAAGGTGGAAAGATAAGAGTCAGCATGTTTCCCCAGAAAAGTGATGCACCATTTTAAGGCTATCATAGAGGATATCAGTTTGAGATATTTATTTTCAAGTAGTGAAAATTAATCCAAGCATCTTTGCTGTCCAAAGCAGAAGAAATTTATTTCAAGGTATTTCAAGTACCTGATTATACATTTTTAGTAATAATAGCACACTTGTCTGGGCTTTGGTGATGCACTAATATGTTTCATAAAGATTAAAACCTGGAATATGAAACTCTTTGGGGAGTGCAAACAGTTCCTGCTGTGAATTTTAAACAAAGTTTTCGGTGAAAAGGTTTGATTCGTTTTATACTTTGTGAAAATTCTGAGGAGGTAACCTAGCTACAGACATTTGCTTTCTCCTTTCTTGTGTATTTTTTATTATTTAAAAGCTTTGGTTTCAGGAGAGCAGCAGCAGACGCTTTCAGCACTAGGGCTATATACACCAGAGCTGGCTTTGAACTGCAAAGTACAGATCTAATTACACAGCTTGTAACTGTGGAACCGCTTCTCTCTATTCTAAATTACTTTTCCTAACTTATTTGCATAATGTAATGCACAGAGATTTTGCCACTGAAATATAATATTCTCTGACACGGTTAGGACAGGCTAAATTAACCCTCCTAAGACTATATTGCTGTCTTACAGTATATTTGATAAATGTTTACTGACTTCATTGGGGAAAAAACATCCAACAAGGTGTTATATAGCAATTTTTAGCTAGGGCTGGTTTTTTTAGAAACATGTGGTGATGTACAGAGATTGTTGTCTATCTGAGAAGTTCTTTTTTTTTTTTTTTTTGGTGAACAATTTTGCAATCACTTTAAATTTTTTCAGGTGTTGATATATAATCATTTAATACATAAACGTCAGTGAATTCAGGTGTGCATTACTACTTTTAAAGCAGTGGCAAATAAATATCAAAGTGCTGCATATCTGAAAATTATGTGACTATAAGAACTGTAGAAAGGCTTCTGGATAAAGGACAGAATAATACACAACTCTTGTTTCTTAGTTATTGTCTGCGTACTAAGGTCTTAGGTCTTTCTGAATGAATGATTGCTGTGGTGTCAGACATTGTCAAACATGTAGGCAGAAGCTTTAGAAATCATAACTAATGTTTTATCAAGTCCGTACCAAGCCTCTGGTAACTAAAAGCAGAAATGTGCTTTTTCTTGTTTATACTTGATGATTTTATTGAAATTTATTGAGTATAATAGACAGAAGAGAAAGGGAACTCAGAGCATAAAATGCAATGTGGTCTCAGTCCATCTGCACCATTCCAGTTCTTGAAGCAGGTATGCTGAGGGCCTCTATCAAAGTTTCTAAAGCCCACAGGATTGTTTCTAGACGTATATTATGGCAGTAATCAGAAAGGAATATTTCAGTCGTTTTTAGGTAAGATACTCCAATTCTTTTTTTGAGATCTCTTGACGTTCTCAACAGCATGAAAAAAATGTAAAAACATTTCTCTCAAACATTTTGATTAGTGTTTCTATGGCTTTTGAATATTGTATTAGTGGTCCTGTTATTAACAGTGGTAATATTCTTGTGGGCTTTTAACTGTGGGCATTGCACAGTAGTTCTCTTCTATTTGATTGGTTGTTCTTTTCTTAGATAGCCAAGTTGTAGTATCAGAGTATTTATTATCCCACTATTTGTTTCCAGAACATTTAGGATGTGGCAAATAACACGACTTTTTACATCAATGTTAATCTCAGTACTTTGTGAAGATGAACTATTTACTGTCAACGATCGTTCCCTATTTTTAAAGACTTAAAAATTTTTTTAAAAATACAACTTTATCAAAAGCTCTTAGAAAATATTAAACTCAGTGTAGGCAGGATCATCCTTTAGTTGCCCTTAAGTGGCATTAGTTTTCATCAGTATGCCATGTATTAACTAGTTTTTTACATTCCCATAGGGAAGATTTGATAAATACAGTATTTTCATGATTTGATTAAACCTTTTTTGTTAATTTCTTATTGGCCCTGTTTCTTTCTGTCTAAAGGTGATGGTGTTTGTTCATGCTAGAAATGCTACAGTACGAACTGCTATGGCTCTTCGAGAAAAAGCAAAAAACAATGGTCATATTTGTCACTTCTTGTCACCCCAAGGATCAGAATATGGACAAGCTGAAAAACAGGTAAGTAAATAATTTACACTGATAGTCTTTTCAGTCTTGGAATTGATATTTTTTACAAGACAGTCCAGCATGGGAATTTTTGAGCATTTTTGAGCTTCTGGGAAGATTCTGCTTTGAAAAGTCATGTGAAGTTGCTGAATTAAATAGGGGAACAGAAGGAGTAATCGTAAAGGGAGAGCAAATTCCTGTTACTTTCACTTTTTCGAGATGAAGCTGATAATTGTTCTGTTTTATGCAATTTGCATTACTTGACAGTAACCTTCATGTTTGCAGCTCGGGAAGTCCCTGAACCATCAGTTTCAAGGAATATGACAGTATATCTGCTGAAAGAATATTTTCATAACAATTCTTAATTCTGTGCTGTGTGTGGCATTTATATTTGGTGATATCAGCTGAAGTCTACAGATTAGTTAGCTGTGTCTTTTTAACATCCCTTGGAAAATAAGTTTCTTTCTCTTTCCACGGTTGATTTCTCCCCATGAACATAGAGGAGACACTGTAAAAAATTTTCATACATATGTGATATATCTTCTTGCACTGCAAATATATCAACAAACTCTTCAGTATTTTGGACCTGTGAATTAGAATCTTCTGAGTGGTTTAGGTTCCCATGTCTGTCATTATTGTAAAAAATACGTTACTTTATTACGTACTTCTGAAGAAAATGAGAAAAGATTCATTCAGTCTTAGTAATTATGAATGGAGCATAGATGTTACAGTTGGTAAAATCAGGTTTCTGAAACATAGAGAAATCAGAATAAATTATGTTCTTTTTGGAAAGATGCTTCTGAGAACTATAATAAATATTTTAAAACTATGCTCTTATAAGTTGATGCCATTATATTTCATAAAATAGCATATTTGAAAGCCCCTCTTTTTCTAGTAGATGCTAGTATCTGCTGCACTATAAAAATAACATCAAACCTGAACTTGGAGACCCCATGTTTCTAGTATAACACTAATTAATGCTGAACTTTTTTTAATTGGATTTCTTAGGAAAAAATCTGAAACTCTTAATTTATTAAAAATAGTTAGTTTTTTAATGGTAATACAAGAAAAAAATAAGCTGTTGAAAATACTGGTGCTTATTCAGACAATCAAAATTATTGCTAAAGAAATTAAGAAAAAATTTATGTTTATTTCAGCTGTGCCTATTTTGTGGGATATCTGTCAAAGAACTCACTGTGTATGTCAGTGAAAACAGCTCCTGTATCTATAGTTTTACTTTTCATTAATTAATTAAATTAGGTTAAATTATTTAGAAAGCATTTTTCTGTGTTGATGGAAACCACAAAACTGTCACAGAGAAAAGTTCTAAACTCATTTGGAATATGTCTAATATGTTTTGCTGTGCTATAATTCTTGTTACTTGTGGATATAGCAGTAGGTTTCATCTCTGAGGCAATGCATCGTATGCACCGTACTGGAAAGCACAGACAGGGAAGTGGAGGAGAGGGAGCTGTGTTCCCTGCTAGGCTGATCTTTGACTCTGCAGAGCCCCACAGTGAAACTGGACACGTGCAGCTCCTGTCTGGTTCAAGGTTGGAGCAGCAATGAAGGGCCGGGGGGGTTCTGGTTGAGAACTGTTATGGACTGTCCTTCCAGGCAGATGTAGTGGTTGTGACTTACTAGTGGATACAGGTAGAAGTCTCCACACTTCATTTTCAACCATTCTCTGGGATAGTGGCATTATTCAGGCCACCCATGAGGTTCATAAGCTACACTTAGAGACCACTTTCTAGTCCAACCAGGCCCCTACTTTGCTGCTTAGGAAATGTGATGACCATTTCCATGAATGGCAAATTTCATTGTAGTGATTGAGCTCAGTATTCAGAGGAAGGTTGAGAAACAGTGAGACTTAGGACTGTGATCTTTGGGAGAGCAGTCTTTGGCTTATTTAAAGAATTGCACAGTAGAATCTGCCAGGAAGCTTCTATGAATCAGACAAATCTCTGCTTTTACACTGAGGAAACGGCTTGAATAGGGAGGCATTCACCTTCACTGAAAGCAGTGATGACTTGGCATCATGATTCAAGAAGAGAGGAAGAAACTGGGAAAGGGAGAGGTAAATGAAAATGAATACTTAAGTTGTAAGCTTTACATGCTATTCATGAAAAATACAAGTAAAATATTGTCACTATACAGGTTCTTGTGAAAAGTACTTGTTATTCTAAGCAAACTCCCAAGAGAATTTGAATTCTTATGTGGGAATACTACTCTTTTAATATGAAAATGTAAGCATCATCCTTTTTCAGGAAAAGCTGTAGACAAGATCAGTATTAATGGTACACACTTCCAAGTGTTCTTACAGAGAAACTTGAGGCATGAAAATGTAATGTGAGAAATTATGGAATCTTTCCCAATACAATCTTAAAAATTCTTAAGAGCAAGTACCTAGGAAGAGCGCAGAAGATGAGGCAAAATGCAGTTACAAACCAAACTGGTGATGATTGTCTGGGAAAGCAAGACCAAGAAGTGTGACTGTCAATAATAGAGCATATTTATAACCAGATAAGAATGTGTGAAGACTGGTGTCCTGGTTCCAGCCAGAACTGGGTTAATTTTTTCAGTAACCAAGAGGGGACCTGGAGGTTATTCTATACCAACTCACATCATTACTGGGGGCAGGGAGAAGGGATTTCTTCTGGTCATGTAGGTGCAGCAGAGTCTGGTAACTCCCGTTCCAGCAATCACACATGAATTGTTCCCCTCTTTCTTTTACCCTGAGTCATTTGTGTTGTTGCTGTTACTTTTGTTTTCTTCTCTTATTGCTGTTTTTAATTGTTCTTATCTCAATCCATGATCTTCACCCTTTGTGCCTCTAGTTCTCCTCTCCAGCACAAGGGAGGGGTTGTGGGAGGGGGAGAAGCAAGCAAGGAGTTCATGGTTTGGATACTCTCAGTGGGGAGCAGTAAATTTGGGAGTATCATCCCTAAACCACGGCATATAGCAATGGATGAGAGGGAATTGTGTTCTCGAGCAAGGATCACATAACCTTCTTGTGTCTGTCTTGGGTCTTGCAATGGAGACAGAAGAACTAATTAAATTCTTCCAGTGATGAGTCATATGTCATATGCACATAGTGCTTGATGTAAATTCAGATTATTTTACTTCTTGTGCATGTATGATCTAGATATTGAGGGAAAATACAATTTTTATTACTATTCTTATTATATTATACAAATTAGATCCTGCAGTATACTTAAGGACTCCCTCACCGACACACATAAATAAATAAGTAATGGGAATACTAAAAATAGAGTGAAGGCCTAGTTGTATTGAAATCAGTAGTAGAACACCCTCAGTAACTTTTTCCAACATGCTTCCATTTGTCCTCTTCAGGATCCATTTAACAAACAAAGCTAAATTATATTAATTTTATTTACAATAAAAATTAAGTATTTTTTTATTCTGACTCTTATTACCTAATACTTATTGTCTACAAAAGGAGTTTTCAAGATATTGAGGGAATATGTGTTCTCTGTTCATCAGAAACTTGCTGTTTAATAATGTGAATATACTGTATTGAAATAATTATGTCACAGCATGTATCTTTGAGACATATTTTTATTTATATACAGTTAGCACAATAAAGATACTAATCAAATAAGATATATAGTCTGCCAAAGCAGCAACTGTGCATAAACAGCCATCAATAATCATAAAATTGTAATATGCTAGCAACATTTTGCTAAGCAATTAAGACTCTTACATATGAAGACTTATGAGTACACCAAAGATTTCAGTGATTACAGCATGTGGTAAGTTGTTATTAAAACTATTACTATTCAATCTAAATTTTCTTTTTCTTTCTTAGCAGTAAATTTTTCCAGCAGAAGTAGTTATATTAAGAGCAGTAAAGTATGTGCATCTTACCAAAGGGCTTTACCATCATGTATTTTGTCATAGGAACTTTTAGTGCCGATATTTTTAGATTTCCAAGTGTAAGAGATAAAGACACAAAACACAGTGAAGTCAAGTTGGGTATGAAGAAGTTGGTTATTTTCCTTAACTTTCTGCTTTCTTTCCAATAACCCATCGTGGAATTAAATGCAAGAGGCTGGAATAGCTCTGTCTGAATCAAGTGCAATGCACATCTAGATTCAGGTAGCCTGAAAGTGTAGAAGTTTTCTCTTTTCAGTGATAGTTCTAATGCTGGAGAGGTTTACTGGCTAAGGTACAAACTTCAGTGCCACATAGGTGTACACACAGAGCCTACTTTTACAGGCTTAAGTGACTGTCATCAGGAGTTGTATCTGTACAGTTTTCTACCATTACAGCTGTTAGAAAAAAACAAGAAAATATTATTGCAGACAACTGTGGCTCTAAACAGAACAAGTCACAGCTGTAGAAATACTGCAGGGGCACACTAATGGTTTCATAGTTTTTGTGTACAAGAAGGACCAGCTGTTGTGAAATGTTTATAATGTGATGTAGGGAATTGAGCAAGGCACAAAATTCTGTTTGAGCTCTAGTAACAATTTCTAAAATGTTTATAGCCTTGACATGTGTAATTCTTCATGTCTGAATTGGCCCGCCTAGTGCTCTAAACCCAGGATCTTATGCTAGTTGTCTTTTTTCTTTCTGATTTTTTTCCCTGATAAAGTTTTTATTCATTTAAATAGCAAATTATTGTTGTTAGAGGTAGATCCAGCTATTCAGAAAGTCTTTCAGTGGCAAAATTACAGTAGCAAAGAGATTATACTGGGAAGAGCTTTCACACTCCTTCCTTAGTCATTTGCTGTTCAGAGAAACCATTGCTCTAGACAGACTGTGTTTGACCTGGCACAACAATTCTTACACCTTATAACCATAAATCAGATACATCTTAGGCAATAAGTTGAGTATTAACACAATAAATCACAACTTTTAAGAGCTTTACTGGGTTATTTTTAAAATTAATTCTCCAAATATGACCTGGTTTCTTTGTTCCTGCAACCGCCAAGCTCATCTGTAGGTGAGCCAAGTCATGGTGTGGAACTGATCTGTCCTTGCAAGCACTTACCATTCATTCAGAGTGTTTCTGATTTCCAAACTGTACCTTTAATCAGTGTGTTCATATTTTAAATTTTTGATCACTGGTACAAATACTAAATATCCATCAGTCAAACTGGCTCTCTGAAGAACTACACTGATATTCTGTCATGTGAAAGTTCCTATACACAATTAATTTCTTCAATCATCATTGCCTGATTTTAATCTCTTTAATAAATGAAATTAATTTTATATAGTACTTAATTCCCAATGCCACACCATATAAATGAAATTTCTGATAGAAGTCTAACTGTATTGTATCAGAACTGTGTGATGCAGAGTGATTAATCTAAGCTTCATAATGATAATATCATGTTTGTCTGACAAGAGCTATCTTGTATAAATGGATGTTTATTGGCACTGATCCCAAATTTATCTAGACTAGAGGCCATTCAGTCTTGCCACTTCATTTGACATGAATTTAGCAATACCTGGCAGAGAATAATCGTGATAATGTAATACAGTCCTTATTTTGTATTCTGTATGCAGTTTTCGCTGTAATGGATGAATAACATACTTAGAATAATCTGAAATCCAGTATATCACTTACAAGAATAAATAATGCTCAAATCATGCATGTTCTAGACATAGCAAATGGAAGTGAAGGCTACTTCACAGGATGAACTAAAAAAGTAGGATAGTTAAAAGCCTTGTATTCTTTACTGGCCTTAAAAATCTGAAAGCAATTACTAATCCTCTTAATTATCTGTCAAGCATTTTTAAACTATTAGAAATTAATTTTTAGAGAGCATTCATCAAATATTTAATGTGTAGTCATTTGCCTGACATTTAATTATTTTAGAGCAATCCTCATTTTATTTTTGTTTTACTAATAACATATCTAATATTTGATATGCCATTAAAAAAACTATAAAACAAAATGAGGATATGTATTCAAATACATTAGGCTATAATAAATGTCAAGCATATATTGAAGTTTTCTATTTGTTTTTTAATTACTATATTTTTTACTTTTGAAAAATATTTGTTAATTATCTCTCAGAGAAAGGAATGAAGCTCTCTGTATTTCTTTCATGTGATATTTTATTCAGCAGTCCTGCTTGAAGGTCTGAGACAAAATTCATGCTAAGTTATGGTCCTAACAATTCACACTTTAAAGAAAAATGTGTTCTGTATAGAGTGATTCCACTGTTTTAATGAATCCTGCTGTGGAATTTAGCATTGTTATTCAGATGGACACTTAGATTTTGGAGAGGCCTTTTTACAGAAATATATATTGTGAGCAATAGAAAAATATAGCCTATTTTTTTTATCAGTATTCCTAGATATTAAAGTTAAGTGTTAACTCTTGTAAACGGAAATAAAAAATTGACTGAAACAATAAATTTCTTTTTGCTTTTGCTTTTGCTGACCTTTAAGAATGAAAACTACTTGAAACTTGATGTATATTTCTGTTATTATAATATTTACTTTTTTATGTGTCACTCTAGAAATTATATTTGCACAGCTTTAAGTTTATTTTCAGTTTGATGCTCTGTGTAGTCCTCAGTGTTGTTTACAGTCTGCTGGAATTTTCTAGTGGTTTTATTATGAATCAGAAGGTATAAAATATATGGTATAGATTGAATTCTGTTATCAACTATATTTCTGAAAATCAGTCTCTTAAGGATTTCAGACTTGTCTCTCAGGCTCTGATAGTTACAGCACTGATGTAACAAGTAACAGTCTTCTGTTTTCCTGTGAAAAAAAGAAAATGGACTTTTTTCCCCCCTAATCTATGGGCTTGATCATATATTCTGTTTTATCTATCATGAGTGTCAACTTGAAATGCAACAATGCTTAGTTTCATCCTGTTTATCACTGGAAAGCCACCTCATGAATATTTGTTCTACTTCCAGAAGCTGCACTGCATTAGTAATGGATCTCCTAGAAGAAAAATGGGTTAGCAAACCTTTTTTCTAGAATGATCTCTGAGGTTGCAAATACAGCTGACAGGAGTGCTGATGTTTTTCTTCAAGGAACTAGTAAAAGACATTTTATGCTTTTGTACAGAACTTCTCAGCTTTTTCAGTTATTCAGGTTAAAATCAGTAATGGATTTAGCCACTGGAAATATAAGATTTAATGCCTTTTCTTACTAATCCTCCATGGAAATGCTCTGATAAACTCTGGGATAATGTGTTGCCTATAGCATCCCCTTTCATTGTTGACAAAATTTCGTATTAAATATTAAATGTGCTTAGTAAAATCATTTGAAATTGTTGTCATATTTATAACGTGATTAAACTTCTCTCCTTAAATGAAGTCTACCACAGTCTTTTGCAAGGTGGAGCAGTCTTTGCATTCATTAATTCAGACCTTAAGGTAAATAAATTTGTCTAAATGTCGTGTTAGTGCTTCAAAATGTAGAAACTGAAATTCAAAGTTGCACTGTTTAAAAGAAAGTCTTTAATAGGTAATTCTCTTTTAATGTAAGACTTCTTTTAAATGACTGATTAAAATATACTGAAACTTCTTTCTCTGTGGGATATGGGAAGAATATTAGACCAATAGAGGTTCCTTGATGTCAGGCTATGACATTGCTTACTGTAATGCGTAGTTCTAACAAGTTATTTGATTGATGCTGCAGTTACAGGGGTTTGCACAGTCAGTAGCAGCATATGTGTATTTTTTTCTTTTAAAAGCAGCATAAATATGGGTATTACTGTAAAACTAACTGATTTAAATAGGTGAATGTATTAAAGGTTTCATGCTTCTTCCTGTTTTCCTATGCATTCTTAGCTATTTCTTTTTCTTACATAAGCATTTTGTGATCTCTTTGTCTTTCCTGAAATTTTAGCTTCATTCTGGGCACTGAGAGGGGAAAGCCATGCAGCATTCCTTTTTTCTTGGACTGTGAAAATCTCCTTCAGTTAGTTACTAGGATGCCTTAACATATAATCCAGATCAAAATGTTTGCTCTGTCTTTTCCCAGTAGTTATTAATCAATAGCTTCCCTGGATTAGAGGATTTCAACTTGAAATCTCATTTATTGTATCAAATATATTTTAGTATCCAATAGCTATGCTAATCATAAAGAAACAAATTACAAACTTATGAGACATTAGGGAGGGAAAAGCAAAAACCAAAACCAGTATCATTGTTTTAATATTCACAAGTTTGGGGCCCAGGACTGCAGTCTTTGTACTTCAGCAGTATAGCCTACTACCTGCTTTTTATTTTTGCCAGAGCTTGTTTTCACCATGTATAATCAAGTTCAGGTGAGTATTAAAAATGAGGTATCTTTGAGAGGATAAAGCTCCTATTTCTTCATTTTGTTCTGTCATTTAACAGGTTCAAAGACAGGGAATATCTGTTTAGTGGTGAGCACTCCAGCAAGAAGACATTATAAATAATATTCAAGTCAGCATAAGTGCTCTCTGCCCTAGCCCCTTCTCAGCCCAAAGAGCTTGGTTGGTTCAGCCAGTGTTTGGCTGCTTTCAATCCCTACACCCATAGGTCTTGCTTCCTTTTCCAAAATGTGCCAGTTAGTCCTAGTTTGCAGTGTGTAACCTTATGCAGTATGTTCACAGTAAGACGGTAGACAATAATTTTTTCAGGCACCTTTTCTGTATAAGATGCATCAAAACATACTGACAAATGATTCTGATCACATGCAGATTTTGTACCTTTGGAAATCACATGCTGACTAGAAAATAGTGTTGAAAGATATCCTATCTGCTTAAGAATTCGTTTGTCAGGAAATAGTGTAGCTACAGTAATTATTAGTAATGAAGAGTAATGATTGAAAAGTTAATAACAATTTGAAGGCTTTCTGCATTGTATGCTGACAGTCAATGCTGCTTGTTGATCAGTTGTACTTTGTATTCCATGGTGATTATATTGTCCTCCAACAGGCTTGATGCTGTTCAGTGATTGACATTCCTTTAGAAAACATGTTTGATTTCTTCTACAGTAAATAAAAAAAGTAAATTTTGCAAGGTCCGGTGAATTGTATTTGATTTTTGATTTTTTTTTTTTTTTTAGCATCACACTTGACTTCTGAAGGTTCATCACAAAGTACTGTTCTTCAGGGTTGTAAATGAAGGATGCAGTGTGTTGGTTTTTTTAAGTAGTTGGTGATTGCTTTAAAGATTCAGGCCATCAGAGAACACCCTTTGTAGTTGTCTTTACTGAAAGAAAATTCAGAACAAAACCTGTAGTTCACAGTTATCTTGTAGCATAAATATATGTGCTTTCTTTTAGAGTTGCTTGATGTTTTTCCTTCAGAGTATCACTGTTAACTGTGTCCCTTTTGCTCCCTGAGGATTCATGTAAATATTTTCTTTTATATTCTAAAACAGAGAATGTATAGGGTATCTTTGAACTGTGATTTTTTTAAGGGTCTGAACCATTATAATTGAAAATTTTATTTTCATAAACACCTAAGTTGACAGAAAACATCACTTCAATATTGGAAACTATCTCACTCTGTCTCTTTAAAAACATTATTATAATCAGTGCAAGTAAATAGATTCACCAGCATACATTTAGTTACTTGATTCTGTTTTTCATTTAGAAAACATGATTTTATTAACAGACAGATAAAAATATTGAATTTCAGTTCATATTCTCGATTTCACTTATTTTCAAAATAATAAAGCTTTTCAAATATTAGTTTCATAATGGTTTGATGGAATTATTTAGGTATGTATATTGACATATTCACTTGTCATCCCCTTTCTACTGTTAACTCCTCCAAATACCATCATGTAGGCAAATTTCATTGAGCTTTTTAACTATTCCTTTAGATAATTTGCACAAGATATAGAACTGATCAAAACTGGACAGAAGTGTTTTTGTACTGAAGCTGGCAATAGCATCTAATTAAGATGAACTGGGAAATAATGAGTAAAATGGGCACACACTTTTAAAACTTTTAAATGAAAGAGGAATTAGGAGAAACTATAAAGAGGGAGTGATTTCAATTGGATCCACATTCCAGAAATTCCACATACTGAGAGCCAGAGGTGCTTTGGGGAAAACAAAATAAGTTAAAAAATAATAAGACTTACTTCAGAAAGTTGTGGAGAATTATTTTTAGAGAACTGCCAAATATTTATTGCCATATATTTCTTTCTGTAGTCAGAGTTTTATTACATGTACAGTCAGTCTGGTTTTTAACATATCTTTTGTATCTTTTATGGGAGCCTTGGTATCTGCAAGATTAGTTGTATCTTCTTTTATCTTGGTTGTTTTGAGTTAATCTTAAGATCCTTTGAACTGGAATTTCAAAAGTCAGACAAGAATCAGAAGAACCCCTGCCTGCTGGGAATCATTGTCTTGGAGGAAAGCATTTTGTTGTATAAAGCCACAAACTGCTACTCTTCAGAATGTACAGATACCATTGTATGTCACCTTTATCAAAGTAAAGTTAGAATTTCGCCTGACTTTGCCAAATCTATTTTGAGCAACTCAATTATTTCAGAAACTTTTTTGTTGTTGCATCAAAGCCAACAGAAACTGATTATAGAGCATTTTAGAAAAATATATAAATCTGAAAACCAGTATTTTGACACCATAGCTGAGATTTTTTGAATGAATATCATATAAATATGCATTTGGATATATCTTTCTACATGTACCATGTTGTAATTTTTGTCTTATTTGAGTAAAAAAAACTAGAACTAGAAATTATGTATTATGCTAATGGAAACTAGACTAACAGCATCATGTTTTTGACAAGTGTAGAGTATACACAAGCTGGGCATGAACTATAATGAAAACTGGTAGTTGACAAAATTAAGCTTACTGTGTATTGTGAAATGAAAATAAAATTGCTAAAAATATGGAAGGCAGATTTGGAAGTATACAGTTTGTGAGAAGATGCTGGAAGAGTGCAGATAGGAAGATGGCAGTATTATGAGACTTGTGATTTCCTGTGCTGAACTATGAATTCTTTAAAAAATTAATGTTCCCCCTTCCACCTATCAGACCTTCATTTCTGGAAAATACCAGTGCAAGTAGATAAAGGGTTAATTTTAACCAGCATAGCTAAAAAATGAAAATTTCTGGAACTTAAGAAACATTAGAACATTGAAAGATATTCAAAGCGTTACTGAAAATAGTTATTTGTATGTAAGTTTTGCTGTATTGTGATGATTTGCCACCTCTGGAAGAAAACTACCGAAGGGATTTAATTTTTTTTTCCACAACTCATCTGGTGAATGTTTTCAGTGACAGAAGGCAGAAATTGTGAAAATGTGTGTCACTTAAATGGATGTCAACATAGGCCAGCCAGCAAATTCCTTGAATATGGGAAGATTTTGATGAAAGTTAGCAAAGGTTCTAAAAAAAATTAATTTGCAAATTGTCCATGTTTCTCAGTAGATACAATGGAACTACAACTAAAATGAAGCTAAAATTAAGTTTAAAAAAACAAACCAAATAAGTTTCCTTAACAATCAAAAAATATCTTCCACAAAAAAAATAAATACTTGTTACCTGGGGAAAGATGTTATGTGTGGAGCTGCTGATTGCCTGAACTCAGCAAGACCTGAAATAATCCACCCTGCACACCAGCAAAATACTTGTCACCAGAAGAGCTTGCAGCATCTTGGTTTTTTAGGGGGGTGATGTTACTGGTTGCTGCTCAGTTTTCATTTATAGTGTTCTTTTTTCCAAGTAAGGAAATGTAAGATCTTATCTATATGAATAAAGATCTTGACCAGCATTTTTAAAGAAGCTCTGTTGATTTCTGCTAACTACTCTGAGGATCTGTCCTTTTCTGTTGGGGATGTTGTATGATCTGTGAGTGCTAATACTACAAGATGAAACTTGAATTTGCTGTCATTATTGCTGTATTTAAGGTTATGACCTCTAGTTAGTAATTCATGTGCTAGGGATTCCTCTCTGTCTTTTTTTCTTTTTCCAAAGACAAAAACTGTGACTTGCACATTTGAAAGTTCTAAAATACTGAGAACTGTTGACAAAATACTAAAAACCTAGTACGAGAGGACAAACCCTGAGGTCCTTGAATTTGGAGTATCAAAAGAGTTGCAAAAACTTTTGAAAACTCTTTGTAATAACAATAATAAAAGCTGGGGCATCAAAGGCCATTGCATCAAGGATGAACAATGCTGCACATTTTCTTTCTGTGTGGGTACCTCTGGCTTTGGTAAGCATGAATTTTGTAATCAAATGTAGAATTCTAGGGCAAAGTCTGATTCTAGTGATCACTTTTTCTAAGTGTTGTGCTATGTACGTTTATCAAGGACAACAATCAGAAATCTGAAGTGTTTGAAACTGTTAATATTGTATTTCTCTGCTTTCATTTAACGGTAGTATTGCTGAATAATTGAACAGAGTCCTAGCTGGTTTGCAGTTGAAGGATCTCATTGGAAAACATACTAAAACTATTGGAAAATAGACTGTTAGCTTTAGAGTAAGCCCTGAGGACACAATTTAATACAACACAAAATAGTGTTTCATAGAGAAAACACAGCACAGTGTTTAACTTTATGCAGCTTCTCGAACGGAAAGCAATGAGAAAATGCAAATTTGTCCCAGTGATTCAGGGATTTAAAACACTTATGTAGATACACCAGTACTTCTTATAATTCTTTTAATGATCCCTTACACTCAGAAATTATTTTCTGGGCTTTTGTTTAGTTTGTTTAGTTAAAAAGTGTTTGTACTGCCTTGTAACATTGAAAACGTAGCTAGTTTTTCCTGCATTGGCCTGTAGTTACAGATCAGCTTTAATAGTTATTTTCAGGTATTGCCTTGGATTTTGTTCCTCTGAGGGGGTATATTCCTTGAAGTAACCACCAAGATCTCTTGTCTAATGAAAATATCCAACAAGATTGCCCTAAGAGACTACTGTATTTTTCAGAGTGCTGTTCAGGTCTACAATTCTTTGATTTAGCATCACATATTTACTGAATACTGTCAGTTTTACTGATTTGGCAGTCATAACCCTATTTATTAATTTTTCCTACCTGTTCCACTTTCTTTAAATCTCAGATTTTTCCCACATATGAGGAAAACAGATACTGAATGAAAACATATATTTTCATAACATAAATAATTAAAGGGTGAAAGATTGCCAGAAAAACCTACAACTATTAATAAGCCTGTAAAAGGAATAATAAAGTGATAGTTAACAACCTAAATAATATAGCTAGAACATATCAGAAAAAAACAAACTCTGTAACATGTTGTTTATGTACAAATTCATGTTCTAGGTGGAAGCTTCATAGTTTTCATCATGAAATAGAGCTAGTATTGGTAAATAGTTGAGAACTAATTTAATCAAAAGCAGTAAATAAGCTTATTTCAATTATGTATTTATGAATTCCGACTATCAAAAATGCTTCCTTTTGGGGAGAAATAAGTGACTACAAAAAAATCATGTTGTTATAGATTGAGCCTAGAAACCTCTTTGTTGGAATTCAAAATATTTTCAAAGTATTTTCCTAGTGTGGAAATAAGCGTGTCCTAGAATAAGGGAGGTGAAACATATCGGTTGCAATTTTAAGAAAACAAAGATTTTTATTTCCTTTTTCGCTTTAGGTTTCAATTCTGTGTGCTGGGAGCCACCTTGTGGCCGTGCCCTTTAATGCGCATAAATGGCGCTGGTCTTATGGTCGGTAAAGGCTCTTGATCCTCCTTTCACTTGTGAGCATTTTGATGGCTGAGAATTAAAATTCGGCTTACAGGCATCTGCCTGAGGTGCAGGTCTCTTCTTGACCTGAAAAATGGGTTCTTTACATTTTTATGATATTTCTAAGATAATTTTTTTTTTATTCCCTTCTTTAGTCTTTTCTTTTTCTCATCTTGCATTCGTTAGTAGATGATATTATAAAATGCAGGACAGATAAGATACTAGTGTAATAATTTTAATATATAATGTACTTGTATAGTGCATATACATATTTATGCATAGTAATGTAATATAGATTGCATTCACTTTTTCTTAAAAGATATAAAAATGCTTGAACAATGCATATTTTAGGAAGCTTAAAAAATTTAGTTTTAAGCATTTATTTCTCTGTGTCTGTTAGTCATTCTTTGGATTACCAAAATGATATTTAATAGTAAATAGGAAAAATCTATATCTTTCAAATTTGTATTTACCCTCATGAAATATATGTATGAAATTAGCTTCAGGCATCAGAACAGGGATTAGTTGGAGAAAATGCACGAGGATTAACTTATTACACTTGAACACAGGTTTGCCAAATGGCTTTATGAGTTTCTGTACTTTTCTGAGGGAGAAATGTCAGCTGTTTTTGTGACTGTAAAGGGGCTGATGTAAATATGTGAATTCATCAGTTAAAACCGTAACCTGGATTCCTTGAGTTCAGTTTTCTGTTCTGTAATATAGAGTATATACTGTGTTTAATGGTGGAGGTTGAAAGAGGGCCAATATTGTAGAAAGAATTTTCTTTTGGGATTTTGAGGGTATAGGAGTGAAATGCCTCATAAATTTTGTATTTACTTCTGGTATTAATGGAAAACTCTTTCTCCTTATCACTGAGTTTTTACTTAGCAATCTCAGATAACTGGGATTTCACAGTCTTCTCATTTTATCAAAAAAAAAATCTTGAATTTAGCTCTCAAACTAAAAATTAAACCAATAACTGTGGAAAATTGCACAGATATGAAAAAAAATCACTTAACATCTCTTATCCTTTTTCTTCTTAGGGAAAAATTTAGAAGAACTAGGTGTTTAATCCCATTATTTGTCTGACCACAGTTTGGGAACATTTCAGTTGGAGTATGTTCTTATCAGCTTTCTCACATGAAGAAAAAACTGGCTTTTGTCATACTTTCAAGTAGCACTATGACCTGTACTGAGTCTGGTGATGCCAGGCTGTGAATTCATGCATCTGTTTTTCCATCGCAAAGGAAGGGTTGTAGGAGTGTAATATTGGGGTTGTATAATTACACTTGGGGGTTCTAACAGGTCTGAAGTTAGTTTGTGATAAATAATGCCCCCTAATTAAGTTGCCATTGTCACCAGTAAAAAGGATGTCAAGTCGCCATTAGTATTTTTACTATGATGTTCCTTAGTTCTGTTATGTTCAGCATTTAAAACTAGGATGATCTGATTAATTTTAATGTATGAGTATCAGAATAAGCAGAGATTAGTGTGAAGGCAGATAATTTAAGTTCCAATTTATTTGGAATATTGAGTGATAATTAAGAGCTATTAGTGATATGTGCCATCTGGGAGTTTTGGGAAAATGCCACCTGAGTCAGTTACAATAAAAATTTGTTGCAATGGAAAGTTATTTGAGGGTCTAATTTGTCTTTTATTCTTTCCAGGATAATTCTTGTTCATTAGTCTAAATTTGAAACATGGAGTGCTTTTCTAGCTAAAATTATAGCACATGGGTTTTAGGAGACTGCACGTGGTAACTACAAATGTGTGATGTGTCTGAGCTGCTATTGTAGTTGGTGAAATTCAGTGCACTTCAGGCAATGGAGCCAGGAGGATGCCTGAGTTCATCCAGGAGCAGACATGAGAGAGAGCAGAAACACTGCACAGGCTCTGCTGCCAGATTCCCACTGGCTGTGCAGGGTGCTCAGGCTCCTCCTGCAGATCTCTGTGTAGGCATCTGCACAGTTGTAATCTCAAACTGAACCCTGCCATATCAAGCTACTGTCAAGTGGCCTGTCTCAACACACAGTTACTTAGCTTTTACTTAGAAATATTTCTCTGCATCAGACAGCATTAGCCAGCCCTCTTACCTTCCATACTAGCAGCCTGCAGATTAAACAAGTATGATGGAGCTAACTGCTTATCTTAAATGATGCCTTCTCAAAGAGGAAATAGAGTAGGGAGTATGTTCTAGGTTGATCTCAAGAATGAAAAGGCTGTGCCAAGAATTATAAGTCATCAGTCTATTTCAATAGATATTATCAGAAAGACTGTCTGATAGAAAGCAGGCTCAGTAGGTTTCCCTCTAGCAAGAGGTCACTGGGGTTAGCAGAGATACAACCAGTGTTACAGGTAAGCGTAGCCCCTCTCCTTCCATTCCGTGTAAAATTTCTTTGACAACAGAATTGCAATTCCATATTTGGAGCTCAAAAATCAGTTTTAAAAAATAGCTGATATATATATATAAACATAAAATGGACAGAAGGAGGCACCTTTGTTGAGTAACTTCCAACATTTAGACAGGAATTCGCAAAGTAAAATATTCTTAGGTATGTCAACCAATTCCTAAAGATAAGTGGTGATATGATATGATATGATATGATATGATATGATATGATATGATATGATATGATATGATATGATATGATATCCACCTTTGCTTTACAGTATGAATATGAGCCAGCAGTGTGGCCAGGTGGCCAAAAGGCATCCTGCCCTGTCCCAGGAATAGTGTGACCAGCCAGACCAGGGCAGTACCCCTGTTCTAGGCACTGGTGAGGCCACGCCTCAGATCCTGTGTTCAGTTTTGGGCCCCTCACTAAAGGAAGGACATTGAGGTTCTGGAGCGAGTCCAGAGAAGGGCAACAGACTTGGTGAAGGGTCTGGATCACACATCCCGTAAAGAGCAGCTGAGGGAGCTGGAGTTGTTCAGTCTGGAGAAATGGAGGCTTGGGGGGGAGCATTATTGCTCTCTCCAACTTCCTGGAAGGTGGTTGTGGCTAGATGAAAGTCGGCCTCTTCTCCCAGGCATCCAGTGATAGGACAAGGGAAAATGGCCCCAAGTTGCACCTTGGGAGGTTCAGGTTGGATGTGCAGAAAAATTTCTTCACCAAAAAGATTTTCAAGCATTGGAACAGGCTGCCCAGGGAAATGATGATCTTACCGTCCCTGGAATTACTGAAAAAAGAATTGTATGTGGTGCTTTGCAATGTGGTTTAGTGGGCATGGTGGTATTAGGTCAAAGGTTAGACAATGATCTTGGAGGTCTTCTTCATCCTCTCTGACTCTGTATTTTATATTATTACTTATACATTATGTTATTTACATTCATTTTATATACAATATAGCATATTTTATGTGAGTTTTCAAAGTGCGAAATAAGAAAATCGAGTGTAAAACTTTAAAAGTTTTAAAACTATGTGTCACACTGATTCTAATTAAAAGTTTGTTCAAAGTGCAAGAGTCACAGATTCTTCACTCCTTTTATTCTGATTTTAATTCATAATTCAGTATTACCATCTTGAAACCACTGAAGACTGATATCCTGGTGATAACCCTGTAGTGTGTATGTGATACATAATGCTGCAAATATGATATTTGCCTTGGCACTGAACCATGGGTGTGTGGTTCAGTTCTGTACAGATCAAGTGGTTGTCTTTATCTAGGAAAGCTACTGATATGTTTTGCATGTGTTTGCAGTGATAGTTATAGAACTGTTTTACGTAGACAGTATTTTTTTATTTTTATGTGTTTTTACTTCAACTTCAGTTATTTTTTCTACTTCATAAAAAGATAATCTGTTCTAAAATGTTGTTACTTCTAGTGATAAATTATATGGACTAATATATGTGCTAATAAATACATACACAACACAACTTTAAGGCAAAGGTTGGCATTGTTTGCCATTTGCCTTATGGGGATTAGAGGTTTCACCACCACACGTACAAAATCTCTCCTGCCCTTTGGTTGGTGAAGGGGGGATGCAAACCTGACCTGAGCAAAGCACCCTGCCAGCTCCACAAATGGCCAGTTGCTTTGAATTACTAACTTTGAACATTTCAGTCTCACAAAGGCTGCTTTTAAAGAGGGTTGAGCTCTAAAGTGAAAAGCTCTTTTAAGAAGACTAAATGCATGAAGGATGTAATGATTTTAACAGATATGACTACTAATTGCCCAGAAGAATGTTAATGTAATTAAAATATTAAAGAAAATGAAGCTCATAGTGTGGCATCTGACACTTTTGAACAGTCATTAGCACTAATATATGCAAGATAAGTAAACAGAGTGTGAAAAATGGAAATTAATGAGGGTTGGAGAGGGACTGTGCAAGCAATCAGCACAGCAGCTCTCCTCTCACCTGTTCTGTGCTGCTTTGTGTTAAGTGAGAAAGTAACAATCTCCTTACTTCTTCTCATACCAGATAATTTGGTCTCCATGGTGTGTTTGATATGTGTGATATTTTCTCACATTTCCCCTGAGATTTACCCTGAGATTTTACTTTAATTTAGGACAATTAAAGTTAGCTTGATGAAGAAACTGTATATCCTGCTTTAAAATAACGGTATATGAATTACAATAGCTTAACAATAGCAAGTCCCTCAGTTTTGCAGAGAGTTTCTAATCTTGTTTATAAACCCCAAGGCAGATGGATAAATTAACATCAGTACAGTATTTTTTTTCTCAAAACTCTGTAAATACGTTATAAAAATTACTTGAACAAGAAAGTGAAGTATTCCTTTGCTTAAAATATCAGCCTTTGGTGGGAGGTATACGTGCTAGGTTATGTAAATGCTTAAAGAACTTTAGATGGAGAAAAAAGTCTTTCAAAGCCATATTTAATTATACATAAATACGTTCATCTCTGTGAGTTCTAAAATTTACAAAGCAATTATCCTGCAGGCTTTGTGAAGTATCAAGCAAAATGTTAGTAAGTAACATAAAATATTGGTGCTACAAGGGCTGAATTTGAGGAGAAGGGTTTTTTTTTAAGAGGACAGTAAAAACCCTGGTTTTTTTTTCAGTAGAGTTTGAAACTGCAAGGAATCTTGTAATTTAGCAGAGGCCTGTGGGAAAATACCCTACATTTGAACAGGATCTGGGGGTAAAATTAAGCTGTTTGGAGATGACTGCACAGTGCTTATTTCTTGCATCTGCAAGCCTAATAGCTGCCTCAGTTTAGCTGACAAACTGACTCCAAAGTCCCAGATCTGCTGGCCATAAGAGCACAGTAAGAGCAACCTTGTTCTGTCACTTCTTAGGTGCTCCTTTTGTGCCCTTTCAGGTGCGTGGAGACATGATGTTACCTTTGAAACTGATTTTGAATGATGGTCAATAGTCCACAGTGTTCACAGTTGTGCCCTGAATTTGCAGAATTTGAGAGTAGTCTGAAAGTAATTTGGAATAAAACTAGAAAAAAGTCAGCATTGTTGTCAAAGGTGTTATTACTAACTGGATGGCTGTGTTGAAAATCAGCATAAGCCTTACAGATGCCATTTTTAAGATGCATATTTTCATCCTGAGGGTGCAGTGGAAAAGTTTATGTAACAATAATGCAATGAAATAACTCTGAGAGAGATGAGGTTAGAGAAACCAGATGGAGCAAGCACTTGAATTGGGCTGGAGGCACAAGAAATATAAAAATCATAGGAAATCATATTTTACTGGTCTCACCCCTTAGAGGTCTATTAGTTTCTTAATAGATTTTTTTATTTGTTAGTTCTATATCAAATGAAGTAAGTAATTAGCACTTAATATAATTAATCAGATGTTACTGTATAAACATTGCAATATGAAAATACATAAACATGTGTAATCCTTCATATCCTTTAGAGAGTTCTGGAAACTACATGTCTTATGAGATTTATCATGAGGCAACCCTGAGCTGCGAAAACTTACTAAGAAATCCCTGAAATTCTTCTGTAATAACAAACGCATAGGAGAGATAAAATCAGTTTAGTTCTGAGACTTGTTTAATATTAGTATACCAATTTAAAAAAAAAACAAAACCTTTAAGAAATCCTAGTTACATCATGAATTTCCTTATGGGTCATCATATTATTCTGGTATCAGTGAAAAAAGCTTGGGTTTACAGTGCTGCAGATGGTCTGATGTTCCTGTTTGTTTCTGGTTTTTTCTTGTATATTTTTTTTTCTCATTAAAGGTCAAGTTACATAGTTCAAGTTACTTAATGAGTGATGAATATAACTGTGACATTTTTAAGTTTAGGAATTTCTGTCGCATTTGCTGACTGAGTTTTTTTATCATGTCTTCATAGTACTGTTACGCTTATCTTCCATGCTGTGTAGTACAGAAGTTAGGAGAGTGAAGAAACCAAGCCACAATACCTAATCAAAAGACATAATATTTATATTTTAATGATTTATAATATTTAATGATAATTAATATAATATAATAAATATAATAATGTAATACTTAATAGTGTTCATCTCTCTAAAAATTACTTTCATGGTGTAAGATAAGGTGCAGCTTTTCATGGTCATGTATAATGATGCCAGTCTACAACTATTTGAATACCATGTAAACTATTAATTCATACTGCACATTTCCCATTACCTGTAAGAATTGTGAGAAAAATTCCATTCTTTTGAAGAATCCTCAGTCTGTCACTTTGCATAGCTCTGAAGTTTAGTGGACATTTGTGGTTTAATTATGAAATGAGAAATACACTTAATGTTAATGAAATATTTTTCTTCCAGGTTTAATAATGTCTTAGTCAATATAGCCTTTGAGGAGGAGTTGCAGTAAAAATAGTTATTAATAGTATTAAGTAAGGTGCAGTGGTATTGGAAAGAACTTTAAAAGACTTTCTGCTTTTGTTGTTTCTTGCTAAATGACATTCAGTCTTGTCATGACTCAGCAGAGTGGGAATTTTGAGTATTACAAAGCAAAAGATGTGTTCTCAAATATAACAAATATTTTTATAGACACCATACAGTATCACTTTCCTATTGAGGCAGAAATATCGTAATTTTTGCACAGTTGAGCACAGCAACAGAAAGTTTAACTGGGTCTCCAGAGGTTGTCAGTATTCAAAATGAAGCCGGTAAAAATTCATCCTTGCATGTCATCAAACTCTCTATCAATTTCTTTCCATGCTGTGTATCTTTCCTACCAGCTAGTTTTATAACACCATATTGAAAACTTCTGCTGTCAGCAAAACAGACCAAGATTGATGGTTTTTTCGTCTGTGTACTCCAAGTGGTTAACAAATATGGCAACAGGACTTACTGTCTCAAAGTCTGGAGACAAATAGATACTTTGCTGTATTTTATATGCTTTATACATCTGTTCCTAGAATGAGAATGGTTGAATTCTAAATTGATGAGAAATAAATGATTTTCCATGCAATTTAAAATTGTTATGTTATGCAATTAATTCCATCTTAATTGATGTGCATTTTCGTGTTGTTGTTAAACTTGTCTTATTAAGATTTGAGATTATTTAGTCAGAGGTATGTGTCACAGATCTGGGGAAGTCCAGATTTTCAGCATACTGAAGCATTACAAAAATTTCTCTATGTAATTTCTATTTCACTTGCTATAAACAAGAGAAATATGCTTATCATTGTACAATATATGAAAAATATTATTATTTTCACTGAGAGGAAGTGCTTAACCTGGGTGACTATAATGAACATTTCCTTTCTGTCTAAACCTACTGCTGGAATTATTTTTCAACTTAAGTTCTTAAACCCTTTTATCTGAGAATCAGTAATTTATTCACTTTTAAGACAGGCACTGCAGTCTGGCTTGAAGTAAAATGTTAGGTTACTTTGGTCCATGTTATAAAATTCTGGCTCACGTTGAGGTGATGTATTGTCTATACAAATAGTTCCTTTTTTGCTTTATAGGGGTTTTTTGCTAGGCAGTTAAGTGAGGTAATTGGAAACTATGCCTACATCCTCGGTGACTTGTTGCAAATCCATCATTGGTGCATGGTCAGGCTTGCATTCACTATTTTTTCATTCTTGGCTAGTCTGGCTGGCTCAAAATGCAACATTTTAAACATTATACTACATTTCCTTAGCTCCTCTGATCAGTGAGGTCTGTAAACACTTCTGTCTAATGCATTATAGATTATAGACCAGAGGAATCAAAGATTACATTAAATGCTCTTGCTCAGGTTTTTAAATCTGAAGGCTGTTCCTCATTTTCCCACGGAATAATTCATACTCTATGTACCATGTAACTTTTCCAGTGGAAAAAAAAAAAGATGGTATTGCTATGATGTAACAGTGTACTGTAAAAAGAACACACTGAAAAATGCAAGATGTTCTGGACAGCATACCCGTTCCTTTCCTTAACTGGTAGTCATCACTCCCTAAGGTATCAACTGGATGAGACACATTCTTATGCAATAAATAAGTTAGGATCAGTGGTAAGGCCAGGGCAATAGAAAAAATGTGGCAGAAAATCTTCCTTACACCTCCTTCCTTTGTGAATCAAAAAGAGAATCAAAGTATAATTTATAGGAATTCTTTTAAAACTGTTCTGATTGGAGCAGTGCTACTTCTCTCTTTCTCCTTCAGAGTTGTTTTTAAAGCACTTTACGGAACTAACTGAAGTGATATCTGTAAATTGATCAGACAGTAACTCATAGGTTTAAAAATTATAACTTTAATACAGTGAACTTAAATTGCCAGAGGGAGATAATTAGATTATTGACTCTTCTAGGAGAAATTCAAACTGATTCACATTTGTTTGTTAGAATTACAGTCTTCAAATAGTGTCTTGCCAGGTACCAACTTATTATATCCCAATAAAAGAGTAACTGTTGAACAGAGGAATTTCAGGATATCTATACAAAGTGAATAGTTAGTTAGATGAAAAAAAGTGGATGTAGAGAATGATCATGCATATTAATTGAGTAGAATAGCATATTGGGCAGCCTGCATCCCTCCAGAAATGATCTGCTAGGTCATGTGTGTCATCTTGGTGAGGAGAGCTCTCAGTAGTTTTGGGGTTTTTTGCAGGACCCAGTTTCAGGGTGAGCATTAATTGAAGATAATGCCTCTGTTCCAAGAAAGTGCAAAGAAAGTAATCTTACTGCTACCTCATAAAATGCTGCTTCATCCTTGTCCTAGAAACCACTAGTGATTGCTTAATTATTATGCAATCAATACAAGTGGAATAAAACTAATAACAGTTCTAATTCATAAAAGGACAGTCCTCAAGTAAAACTGTACCTTAATTGTACCTCAAATACATATCTTTTTTCTCCTTTTAGACTCAAATCTGTATTTCTCCATACAGTTGCTGTCATAAACTGTCAGATAATGTTAGTGCTTATCTGTCATGGGTTAGTATTTTCTCATGGTGTCATGTACTTCTCTAACTGCATATTAAGGAATCTAGTTTTTTTTTTTTCCCTGTAACAAAAAATTACTATATTTTGCATTGATATTTAAAAAAAAAAAACTCTTATGGTTTTATTTACACCATCCAAGTTTCGATCTCTCCCCTTTGAATCAGAAAAGAAAATAAAAGAACTTTTACATATATAGGTAAATTAATATATAATATGAATGCAGTAAATTCTGAAGAGCAGAAATGGTGAATGATCATTCAATCCTTTGATCATTTCTTTCTGTTTCTCTCATACTTAGTCCTTTTATATTTACAGGAACAGGAATAAGCCCATGGATAAACTCTTCAACTTCTCTTTTTTCATTCTGCTTCTGTCAGCTGACCTTTATTTCTGGAGTAGATACACTTTTTCCATCCTACCCTGATCTCATAAATTTTGAAAGACTGTCAGTGTTCTTAAAATGAACCAGCAGAGCAGATTCAGCAGTTTAAGTAATGTGAATGAGGCAGAGGCTTTTGTCTTGTTGAGAGTTAAAACAATTTAGGTCAGCCTAGAAGTTATATTTTCAGATGTCTTGAGCAAAGTTACAAAATAGTTACTTGGATATACTTGGACTGTATTCATCACACAGTAGTAGTGCTAATTATAAATGCTGTTCATTGAAGGCTGCAGCTAAAGATTCCTTAGTTTCTTTGGTGTAGGTGTCTGTGATGTCTGTTATCTGAGCTCCAACACCCATCAAGTGAGGCTAATGAGGCCTCAAAATTAAGAGCTGCTACTTTGCAGGGTGTCAGGACAGTGCAGAGAATGGAGGTTGGGAATAAATTGCTCAGAATTGCTGAAACCAGTGAACAAATATAATGGTGCATTCTGAACAAACTGCAAGTGCTGCCCTATAGTGAACTCCACAGAAAGGAAATTACAATGATTGAGTCATATGGTCATGAGCATGAAGTTTGCTATAGTAAGGAGATCGTGAGAAAAATGCTAGAATAGCCTATGCCTTTTTTTTATTGAAGGAAAATACATGAGTCAAAAGCTGCATTATTAGTGGGGGAAAAAATCCAAATTCTGAATTTCAAGCAATGTCTTAAAATAAGCAAGCATAAAAGAAAAATGAGTAATCTACAAAAAAAAATTATCATAGCAAGTAGTGATGATCCATTTTGTTTGTCCTAGATGAGGGTAGCAATTGGAGATTAAAAAAAAACATACAAAACAAACCACAAATTCATGTTTTGCTTATCCAGAAGCAATTTATTGGCAGCTGGTTCTCATAATCAAGCTTTATTGCTCTTTTTTACCTTCTTTTTATATAAAATAGGGGAAAAATATATCTGTAGGCCTGTTAAAAATTATATTCTTTGGTTCATTGTATGAGTATTTCAGAGTGTACACCTTATAGTTGGTATGAATCATACCTTTGTGATACCAGATGCATGACAAGAGTAAGGAAGAGTGTTATCTTTCATAAGTCTTTGGTAGAAAAACTGGATTTTTTTTTCCTGCTACGTATGCATCATTTTTCATTAAAATTAAGCAGGATATTTTTCTGTATCTAATCGTGACATTTTTAATGTATCTCAATCAAGAATTGCATGAAATTTAAGATATTTAAAGGAGAAATATAGGTGGCAGCAAACTGGGAATTTATTTAACATATGCTGTTTCAGATGCACACACACATGTAAGCAAAGGTCATAAATCTACAGCCCTCTTGAGCAATAAAAGAGGGGAAAGAAAATCAATTCTAATCAGGAGAGACCAGTTCTATACCTCATAACAACTTCTCCATACACCTGAGGCACTTAGTAACATTTTGTACAAATTTTAAGCAAAACCTCTTCGTTTTATTCTGTAATAGAACAAGGTGAAAGCAAAATAACTTTTTATAGTTTCACTTCCTTTATTTAGTAGTTCTTGGTTTTGTTGTCTCTGTAATCATTAAAATCCAGATTAAATACAATAGCCATGCACTTCATTATCACAAGAGTTTAAAAGGTTTGTTTATAAGCATGTATGCTGTCATTAAGTGATACATTTAGTGAACAATCTTTCAAGGCAACACTGAGATATAGGCATTGGTTTTTTATTTTATTTTCTCAAGTGAACTTGATAAAATTGGGTTATATAATTGTTCTTGAACTAACTTGCCTTATATCTTTGTAATCTTAGATGAACACAAATTTATAGGAGGAAAATTAATTCCATTTCTGTGCAGTTAATGGAATCATCCAGAATAACTAGCAATTTTATTTCCTCAGCATTTGATTTTTTCCTATGTCAAAAGTGAGCTGTGACTTTTTTCACTTTAAAAAGTCCATCATCTTCTGCCTTGGGAAAAAAAAAAAGTATTTCGTATATTTCTAACCTGTTAGCTGTATAACCTGGAAGTCTAGCACTTCACAGATTCAATAAATGAACCTGTACATATTAAATATTTCTAAGATGTTATTTTAGACTGTGTAGTAGATTTTAGATCTAGGTTTTTATTCTTTCTAAATGCAACAAGATGGATACATGTAAATGTACCTATGTTTTTTTGAAGAGCTGATTAAGCATAAGCTTGTGAGTATTGAATTATAGTCAGACTAGCACTGCCATATCTTTTTACATTTTCTGTCACAAACCTTTCTCCTTCCTCTTTCTTTTTACTGTGTGCACAAGTTCCTTTCTCCTAAATTGATGAAATTGTACTTCCTAAAGACATAAATAGTTTTCCTTGATATGTAGTACACAATTCTGCTATTCTTAGCTTTCCAAATTGTATATTGCCCTGTTTTCAGTACATTAAACAACATAAGCAGTCAAGTTACAAAGGTATGCAATTTTTAAATTGTGAGGATTTGAGAGCAAGATTCTGCTTTTTTAGGTAGGATTATAGTATTTAGACTGTAATGTTTTTTATATTGAATAATTGTGGTTTTTGATACTTTAATACATAAAAGTAAGGCATGTGACACAAAATACAAAAAGTTCTACTAAAAACATGGAATTGTTGATGGTTGTTTAATCACTTATTTAAAAAAGAGCTATTTCATAGTAAAATAATTACACCAAGTTCCAGATATATCAAGATCAAATCCATATGTCTGTGTCACAGTTAGGTATGCAGCTGATGTGAATTTTCCACAACCTTCTGTGAATTTTGTTGTTGATAAATCAATAAATGCAAACCTTGGTGCATCTGTGCTCTTTATGAAATATTTGTTTCCATTTGTTAGCTCACAAGGAATAAGCTTCATGAACTGCAGGGCCACTTTATCAATTTATCATTTATTCATTTTTAAGGACTACAGCAGTTAATTAAATTTGCCAAAAAGTCATCTGGAGTTTAAAAGCTGAGTTTGATTTCCTTTAAACGAATAGTAAATAATTACTGCTAAAGCGGGAAAGATCAGATATTGAGAAGCTGGATAATTGAGAAACTGCAGAATGTGTTTTTCCTACAATATTTTTCTTTTCATGTCGTCCTTTTATAATTGCATTCCCATCTCCCTATTTATTTCTGTGTTTGCAGAGATTTATTGTTCATGTTTGGCAGTTTGCCAGTACTGTGAACCATGTTTTGCTTTGCTTTACCCATTCTGCATCCCATAAATCAACTTTTCGGTGGCTGTGTGTCAGGAAATGGTAAATGTGAAGATATAACAACCTCAACAGTAACAACAATAATAATTTAATTTTATCTAGAATTAATTCACTATAATGCATATGGCTGAAAATACAGTGAGAGTCAAATACTACTTAACCTTCATGTGGCTTATGGAAAAGTAGAGATTCTCTGTGGACAAAGATAAAGAAATCTGGTTTAGAGAAAGATTAAAATCATCATAGTCACAACCCTTTTGGTGTCATATTTAGCAGCAATTGATTTTGGAAGGCAGTTAGTGCAGCAGGTAGGAATGTGGAAGAGACAGGCAGAAAATCAGAAGTGCTTGTAACAAATTAGGGAAGTATATTAGTTCTTCATAACGTAGTGTTCAGTCTAGATGAAGCATGATAAAGCCAGCACCCAGAAATAATGCTCACAGAGCTCATACTCTGCAGGAGGCTGGAGGTTTTGCTGGATGAGATCCCAGCCTCCTGCCTATGGGAAAGGAAAAATGAGGGGTAGATGAGCAGTTTGATTCTGTACTATGAATTTATTGATTGAGGCTATGCTGCACTCATACAATGACTGGTGGTAGGGAAGGGTGTCACCCTCCTTCATGGTAATACAGTGTGTGGCCTGATGCCTCAAGCCTGTTCAAGCTGCCTGCACAGTCTAAGAGAGTTCCTTTTCAGGAAAAATGACAAGTGAGTTCTCAGTTTCCATGTACTCACTGTTGGTTAACTTGAATCTCCATTTAAATGAAACTTTACCTCTGTACAAAGATTAAACTTCTCGTAGTCTTTTATGCAATTAAATGTATTCTTTGGAAAACAAGTATAGAAATATTAATTTATAGAAAGTCATCATAAACTGGCCAATCTTAATAGAAATAATTTTTCTTACGGCTCGTAATAATATTCAAAATTTTTCCTGCAATTTTTTAATGCAATACGTCTTGTGCTGTAATTAGAAGTGAATTTAATTGTTATTCTTGTCCATTCTAGGTGCAGAGATCCAGAAATAAGCAGTTACGTGAGCTCTTTCCAGATGGATTTAGTATTCATCATGCAGGAATGCTGCGGCAAGACAGAAGTTTGGTTGAGAACTTGTTTTCTAACGGACATATCAAAGTCCTGGTTTGTACAGCTACACTTGCTTGGGGTGTCAATCTACCTGCTCATGCTGTTGTTATTAAGGTAAGAGCTTCCCTACTCTGCAAGGAGTTATCTTGTCTTAAAAGAAACCTGTGAAGAAGTACAGATAGGCAGATCTCTTGTGAGTTTTGGGCCTGGAGGGGAAATATGTGATTGACTTGAAATGTTATTTATATCTCATTAAACTGATTCTCTCCAGTGGGAGTCTAGTTTGTATAGTAAAGATTTAAATATATCAAAGATTATGAAAGGATTAGTTAAAGTACACTTCTGAAATCATGCTATATTTGCCTAATTTCAGTATTCAGCTCATCAGGATTATATTCATGTGTATTTATGTTAATTTTTATTAACTTTTCCTCAACCAGGGAACACAAATATATGCTGCAAAAAGAGGCTCCTTTGTTGACCTTGGAATTTTAGATGTCATGCAGATATTTGGTCGAGCTGGACGGCCTCAGTTTGACAAATTCGGAGAAGGCATCATTATTACAACCCATGATAAACTCAGTCATTACCTGACTCTTCTTACACAGCAGAACCCAATTGAAAGCCAGTTTCTTGAAAGCCTTGCAGACAACTTAAACGCAGAGGTAACCTTTGATTTGTTTAGAGAAATTAGCAAACTTTAAAGGATTGACATTATTTGAAACAAAAATGCAGTTTTGTCACACTTAATAAAATTTTCATTGTACCTATTTTTTTACTGTTAGTGTGTAGGTGTGTATGTTTAAGTGAACTGCTACATATGTGAAAATGGGGGGTCTTTTACAAAAGATAGTACGTATTCAAAGTAGGACAGAGGGCCAAAATACCATTAAGATAAAACTGTAGCAACACATCATTTACCTTTTAATCAGAAGCAGTTTTTTAGAATTTAGTGCATGTTCTGCGTAACTGAAACGTAAAATCCACAAAAAAATTAAAGCCTGTCTTTCTGTATGCAACCAAATTCAAATATTTGACTGCAGTGTGGAAGAATAATGGACTTGGCTTTAACATTTTTTGTAAAGGCACTAGATATTTTTCCAGTTGAAGTCAACCAGTTTAGCTAAACTGAAATGTCCAGTGACATAAAACTCCTTATCATTTTGAAAGATGCGAGATTTGTTCAGTTAAGGATAGTCTTTTAAAGGTGCTTGTTATTTTATCTACACAATTTTTACATATTTGTTTATTTTAGCTTTTCATCACTTTTGCAATTTAGCCATCTCTTTTTCTATCCCCCCAAAAAAAGAGGAAAATAAATGGAAGGCATACTTGCAGATACATTGCTCTCAGCTGTTTCCCACTGACAACACTTAATGATCCTGGAGATAGACACCTCTGAATATTCTCTACGTAGAACTGGATGGATATTCAGTTATTTAATATTGCACAGTAGCAACTTAACACATTAGCAGTAAAAATTTACATTCTAAAATTGGTTGTGCAGGTCAGGATTATCTGTGGTTGTTGTTGAGCACCCCAATAAGTTAAGTGAGAATTATCGAGTCTTGGGATACTGTGTGCCTTTTTACTAGGAAAAAATCCAGCCAGATTTCATAGAAGAGTTTTGGGGGGTTTTTTTTGAGATACATGAAGTAGACAATGAAACAAGGGTTTCCTTCACAGCAGAGGAGTTTGCTATTTTTTTCCAATATTAAAAAGTTAGTATTTTTTTCTGGTTTTGTGTAATGGTAGTAATCTGGAAAGAACAGTGTACTCATGGCTTTAAAATCACCCCAGATTCCATAAAGTGACAGTTACAGGAGCTGAAGATGCAGTTAGAATTTTGTTAATCACTGTGATAAATAATTGTTAGTAGAAATAGCAATGGAGTACAATAGCATAGCAAGGGCATGAAAACAACATATGTGATATTACTTATCCTGCTGTCGTAACATGCAGGAAAAACTAGTACCAGTACCAGTACTAGTACTAGTACCTGCCAGATTTCAGGTAACCAATACTATAAGCACTGATAAGGAGCTACTGTGTCAGTATTTTTTGGAAAGTAACATTTTAATTTCCTTATAATTTGAGTCAGTCTAAACTTCTGTGTATGCTGATTTGATTTACTACAGTGGAATTCTCTAAGAAAGATATAGGTGATATAGAAAACGTTGTTAAGTTTATCTGGAGATGACTATTCCAATAGGCTGTAACATTCTGGGGAAAAAAAAGCACATTTTAAAATATATGCCATCATACAAACCAGTATATAGTCTTAAAAGCACATTCAATTTTAGTCATCTTCTGCCCTTTGGTAAGAACAAAGCACTGTATGAATACAAAATACATTGGTTTTGACTGATTTGTTGCAGAAATCAAAACAAGTACGTTGATGACCAGTGTCATCTCCATAACAGAGCCTGTTGTTAGCACCAGGAAATCTGCACTGATGAATGATAAAACAACATATTGTAGGAGCAGAATCTGCTTTTATTGCAAGTCATTCAGGAAATCCAAATGCTTATTCTTTAGTTGTAAAGAGAAACAAAATTAAGGCCAGAAGCATTGTTTAAATTCTTAATTGGTTATGGACACACCAGCAGCTGAAAGAAGGGCTGATAAAAATGGAGGTAGCAATTGGAAGTATGGGAAGACTTCATGTTTCCACAAGAATATGAAGTTGCTTTTATCTAGACCAGCTCTCGTGGCAGAAATAGGTAGATTGTAAGAATGATTCAGATATTTGGGGTGATAGAGCATATAATCCTAGCCACACAATTGATAAGTGAAATCCAGGGCCTTGAATTTTTACCTAGAGTTATGTGGTGCAGGAGTGAAAATTTGGGCAATAGTGCAAAAAATTGCAATATTTCTAATCTCCATATAAAATTAATTTTCTGGAAAGAAAAATTTTCCAGGAGGATGGTCAAAGGAATAAATGAGTTTCTGTGAAAGGAGCCCACCAATTTTTCTGTATGCTTCAGGAGAGGATAATGGCAAATCAAGATTATATGACAAAGTGTTGTGAAGTAATAAATGAAGTAATATGACAAAAGATTGCATCTCTCCTGGGACAAGAACCAGGATGTTTTGGTTGCAATGAGCCAGTGGCAGGTTTAGAAAACAAAATTATTTCAGCTGGGTGGTTAGACAGTAGAACTCTGTACAGGGAGCTGTTTCTAAACAGAAAAGTACTGAAAAACCGTCCAAAAATGGAATCAAAATCCATTTAATGATACCAAGTGCAAAGCCAATACTTTAACTAAAGACCTTGAGATGCAATAGTTAAGAGAATTTGGAAGAAATTTATGATGCTTCTTCCTCATTGCCACATTTTGCCCTTCAGCACTTGGTTTTACCTAACCTCAGAGACAGCTGATGTTGATGCTTCAGTGCTTTTGTTCTTAGGAGAACTACAGACTGGGAAAACCTGAAATATATCCAAATTCATTGAGTTGACACCAAAATTAAGACTTAAATGTGTATATCAGCATGTCAGTCTGTGAATTCTCTCCTGAAGATCTGAGTTTTGGTTTGGTTTTCTGGGGTTTTTTTCTCAAAAAATTTAGCAGAATAGTAAATGATAAGTGATGCTCAATGGAGGCATGGAGATGCTCTTCTTATTTGCTGAAATTTTGCCAGTGGGCATAACAGAATGCAAAAAGAAATAAAACCAACAGCTGGTTAAGGTACTTAGTTGAGAGGAGCAAGTCCTGGGGCAGTTGACCAGCTGGCAAACAGAAAATACCTATGGCTGTCTTTTCTGGAAATACAGGAAGAAAGATAAGATGCAGGGGATGTGGTTTAATTAGACCATAAACTTTAACTTATCTGGGAACTATCATCAATAGCTCATACAATGCAGGTCACCATTCCATCCCTAATGGTTTCCACCTGATAGAGCCCTCCCTGACAACCACAGCTGGACTCCAGCTTGTTGCTGGGATGACTCCTTTCCCCAGAGAGCTTAGGAAATGATTTGCAGTGCTGGACAGTGGGTTTCACCTTCCCCACGGTGTGTGCCTTAACTTGCATGTGCTTGCGATTTTCCTCTGAAGACAGGAATGTAGAGCATGGTGACTTTTTTAGTCTGGACAAACCTCTTAATCTTTTGCCTTGAAAGAAAGGATTCTCAGAAGAGATGAAAAATTCCTTCACAGTCCTTCCTAAAAAAAAATCACTCAGGAGGTGGATAACTGAATGGCTAATCTAAGTGTGAGGCAAAGCACAGGAGATTCTGTCTGGCTTGGGACAATTCTAATAGCATTAATTATTTCAAAAGTTTCACAGGAAGAAGACCATAGTCTTATGGTGCTGAAATAATAATTTAAAATCCACTGGTTTCCAAAGGAAACAGAAAATTGCTTATTAGGTTGTAAGAAAGGTTCCTTGATCTCTTAGCTTAACAATAAATATTTGATTCATATATGGAGATTTTTCTTTGTGTGATCTGACTCAATGATACAACATATATAATAATAGACATTATATTTGTGGAAAAGGCACATGTATGTAAAAAAAAGAAAGTGTATACTATAAAATAAGTTTAGTATGTATTACAAGGTAACATTTTAATACCATTTTCTAATCGACAGAAATATGAGAGAAAAAAAAGTCATTTTGCAAAAACTGCTTCCCAAAAGCCATGCTACTTATATCCGTTTACACTTTTTTGAAAATCAAAACCACCTTCCTCTGAAATATCATTCAACTTGATAAAGTTTGTGGTATAGCACTTGTAAAAAAAGGAGGGGCGAAAAAGAAAATAAATAGCAATAAATGCTGCTAAGCACATCGCACAATGATGGCAATGTCAGTCACTGCAAAATTAGTTTAAATTGTGTGATGCTGATTATTTCTGTAATTTAAAATTACACAGTGAGTTGAATAAATATAGTACTCAAAATTGTATTCTGTGAGTGATTAAACATCATTGTTTACCTTTGAACTGTGAAAAATCGAAAGTGTTCTATGACAACTGGTGCAATTGGACAATAAAACGTCAAGATAGTAAATATTTCTACTCATCAATTATTCCATCTGTAACTAAACTGCCTAATACACGGTTGAGGAAATGCTGGAACCTTGGATCATTCATTCATACCGTTCTCATGTAGGATGAATGTTCAGTCCACGATAACTCTACTTGAACACTAGATGGCAGCAAATATTTAGAAATTACTCTGGTTTTTTTGACTGCACGATATCGAAGTAGGGGGAAGAAGGAAAGTGCAGTATTAGATTTCAGTACTGTATCTGAAGCCCAAGTGTATTTCACAATTGCTTTTTTCCTTCAGTTTTGCTTTTAGCTTAGGAATGGAATGGAGTGGAATGGAATGGAATGGAATGGAATGGAATGGAATGGAATGGAATAGAATAGAATAGAATAGAATAGAATAGAATAGAATAGAATAGAATAGAATAGAATAGAATAGAATAGAATAGAATAGAATAGAATAGAATAGAATAGAATCAGATGTTTGAACAAATGGGGCAAAGAAAAAGCAAAAGGCATTTCATTTTGGCTTTGTCAGACTTTGTGGTGCTCAGTAAGAAGAATATTATCTTTTTGTGATTGTTAAAGTGGTTGTTGAAAATGCTTCTACGTTGTTAAGCCGTTTCAAGTTGTGCACTGAAAGATATTTGAGTCATGCAAAGGAACCAAATGCTCCGAGTAACCTGTGTACAAATCAAGTAATAGTAACCTGTGGGCTCTATTCCATGTTATCTCCCTGTAGTAGTCTGTGAGGAACTGAAAGCTTTTGTAGCTACTTCAGTGCATTATGTGGCTATATGCTTTGAAAAGCAATACAGTGGGACTTCCCCCGACCTCCTTATGCTTTTGAAGAACAAAATACCCCTCGAAAAATGTGTTAAGCAAAGCCTAGGGTTACTCCATGGTATTAGACATTGATATTAATACAGTTTTGCTGGATTTAGATTTACTTAAGGCAGATACGGCTTTCATTGTTATTTTTTACCAGATATTTGAAAAATAATGTCAGTATTGTTATTAAGGTCTAGGTATTTCAGTCTGAACATGCATATGTGCTCAATACTGTAGGCTTTTTTTAATTATTATTTCTGCCAAGTCACGTGGAAGATTTATATGAATTCCAAACACCAATAAAACAAAAATAGCTTTAAAAATGGAGTAATGGATCACAAAACTTTGGTAAGAGGGACCTTTTTTTTTTACATTAACAACCAGCAACAAATAAAAAAGGTTTGTTCATGGGACATGCAGGAAACATTAAATTCTTCTGGTAAAATCAGGTTAACTGAAATTAAGTGGTAAAATACTTCTCGTGAATGTAACCATTACGAAATACAGCTGAAGTTATCAAGTAAAAATGTGTGTGGGGTCAACAACTTGGTAATAAAAGTATTGAATTTTCAAAATAAAAAATTCACCTAGTATAAAAATGGTTTGGTATACCTGATTTATACTTAAAATGTAAATAAATATGTTTTTATAAGTATATATGAATATTACCTGTTAAATTTTCTAATATCTTGATATAACAAAAATGTAGCGGGTACCTGTATGTTTGACTTGCAGCTACAAAAGGAGAAAACTATTTACAAAAACCATGTATAAAGAGATTGCTACGTATGAGGAAGAAAAATCTTAAAGTTTCTTAGTCTCAATTTGTTTAGGACCTGATAGTGCTTTGGCATGATGAAATTAATCTTTTAAATATAGATCCTTTTCTTTTAAAGTACTCTTCTTTAAATTACCTTAGTCATATCCACTAAAGAATTATTTTGGTTTGTCTTTTTATTTTTATAAAAAGCTTGGTCAATAGCATCTTTTAATTTTAAAAATTGTAAGTGGTGTAGGAAAGATCATTTATGGTCACCTTATCTATAGCATTGTCTCAAAGCAACCCATGTTATTAAATGTTCACAAGATAAATTTGCATAAGTATTGTTTTTGGATTATTTCAAAATTATTCAAGTTGGAAATATCCCGACGCTTTCTTTAATCTCATGCTAATACTCTGAATTCCATGTGTTTTCAGCCAAGTACTTATGTACAGCTCTAACATATATTCTTAATTTTGTCTCTTCTCCTATTTCCAGATTGCTCTTGGCACGGTTACTAATGTGGAAGAAGCAGTAAAGTGGATAAGTTACACTTATCTTTATGTACGGATGAGAGCAAATCCATTAGTATATGGCATCAGTCACAAAGCTTATCAGGTATAAAATGCATTTAAAAAAAAAACTGTAACCTGTTCTGAGTCTCTAATCCCTCCCTGATGTGAGGATAAATATTTGCTATTTCTACTTAACCTGACATCAGCAATTCTTTTAAAGTGCTTAGAAAAAGGAAGATATTTTGTGTAGCAGAGTGTTTTTAACACTGAATTATGAGGCCCCTTCTGTTCACATAAAAATACATTTTAACTGGTCAAGTTATGCTCCAAAGGACACCATTCATTCATTCTTATCACACAGTTACTGTAACCTAGGCTGTTTCCAGTGTTTCAGTTTTGTAGAATAGATAGAAATTATCTAAGAAAGCATTTTTGAGTTGTTTGATTCCCCCTCATCCCTGTCAGCTTTTATTTCAGAATTTTTCACGGCATCATATTTTGTCAACTATAAAATAAGATTTTTAATTGGGTGATATTTTCTTTCATATGAATTATATTTTTTTTATTAATTTGTTTGGAAATTTTTGTTTATTTACAAGCATTCAAGTGATATGAATCAGAGCACGTTTACATAGGGGGGTTTTTCCAAGTTTTTTCCATTATCTGTAATTTTTAGGAAGATTAATAGTTTACAGATTATCTAAATATTATCACCTTTTTCTTTGTACAGCTGTTTATAAGCATTTAATGTTAGCATAGACATGGTTAATTGATCCTAATGCAGGTCAAACTCACAGCTGTATGGTAACTGCAGTTTATTTCATGTCAATAATCTGTTTTGTGACTTTGTAATTTATTTTGACATTGTGAGCAGCAGTTAGTTAGGTCATGGTGACATGTAGAGGTATATGTCAGCAGACAGTTTTTTGATATTTTTTGTCTGTGATAGTGAAAACTGCAGAGGAAATAGGTATTCTATTGCTTAAGGAAGCTTCTGCAGACACTTTTAGACCTCTGGTCATCTCAAATTTCTTTTCTATAAAAATCCGTATAGTACATTAGCATATATTAATATAACAGTATATAAAACAGATCACAAAGTAATAGATAAATGAAAACCAAAAATTGATTTGCTAGTGAAAAGAATGTTGCTGTCCCATTAATATAAATTCATTTTTTGTTTCACTATCAAATTCTAGACTAAAAGAAATGTAACCATGGTGATAATAAGTGGTAAAAAAAAACAATGAAACACTAACAGAAATATTTTTTATAAATTTTAAAAATAATGAACACGAATTTCTCTCTTTCCCTCTGCTCTAGTGTTTCTATTTAGCTGCTGAGAAGGTGAGGCTTGCCAGCGCTTGTTATATTCTTCCACTAACCTTCTTTCTGCTCCTTTTAATTTGATATGCTAATACTAGACATTCATATTTTTGAGTTAAGGCAGCAACAAATCATATCACTATGAAGTGTTACCCATTGCAGGAGCAAAGCCAATGCAAATCCCCTTGTTTTCTAGATAAACCAGTTTTAAACATCAAAGCTTATGTGTGATAGAGAGTATATGGATGCTATAGTGCCAGATGCAAGTATAACCAAAGTTTTGGTCAGTTAGACCATTCTGGGTTTAGGTATCCAATTTTCATAATTGGTGTCTTAGTATATTTTAGTAATGTTGCAGTTTGCCAATTTCTATCTCTGTTTTTACTGACAGTCAGTGTTGTCCATTCAGAATCCCTGTATCCCTCATGGATCACACTTCCTAGCCTTTTGATGAGCCTGAGATCAGGCAAACCCATTCCCCATTCCCTTTCCACTGGTGCTCACCACATCCAGTAATTACTTTAAGGCACCCACACAATTGGACTCACATCTTTGGTACCCTACATGCTGTCTCCAGGATCTTTCTGTGCTGCACCCAGAAAGTCTGCAGGAGCAACTGCAGGTCCACTGCTTTTTTCTGGATTATTTGCCAGAAATGCCAGTAATGCCTCTTACTAGTTTATTAAAATGGCCAAAATTAATGATGAGCAAGAGATAACAAAGAGTGGAAGGAAAATGTGAAGCAAATGCAAATGTTGTATTAGTGAAGCCTGTAGTATGAATTACAGGCATTTTCTCATACTTCTGGGGTTCCATTGAAAAGGTGTCTGGATTAAATAAACTCCTCAGTCTATTTTGTCCTCTTTTTGATTCCATTCTTAGGTGTTCCCACAGTTATGCAGAGTTTTTAATCACCATAAAAATTATGTTTAGATATAAAAATTAAAGGAGCTTGTGCCCAACATCTCTCTCAGTAAGTCAGAGAAAACAGCATGGATAATAATGTACTGTATCATGAATAGTAATGTACTGTATCATGCATTCTTAAATGTCCATATGCATACTCCAGACCTGCTCAGTTTCTTATTGTGGACATGCCAAGGCTCATTTTAAAGAGAATGGCTTAAAGCTGTTCTAGGCTGGATCCTTTATTCTGAGGATTTCTAATTATGCAAGTTCAACAAGAAGGGTGCTTACCATGGATTCTCTAAACTCAAATATTGTTTCACAGCTTTTTCAAGTTGGTGACCTTTCCTTTAAAGTTAAAACTTTGTAAAAAATGTTGGTGTGCTGTTGCAGCTTTAGCTTTTATGTAAACCAAATGATTGGCAGATACTTTGGACTGACAAAGAAGTAGGGAGTAATTTTGATATTTTTAAATTTTTTTTCCCCACAATAGTTTTAAGAAATGTTGAACATCTGGCATCTAGATCACTTTTTTCCACCAACTCTGCTCTGAAATTTGACCTCAATGCATGACTTACTATTGAGAAAAGAAGTCTAGACCTTTGCCATCTTAGCTTTTGACTTGAAACTAAGGCAAGCCATAACTAAGGAGAAACAGCTTCACGGTAACTGGAAAACATGGAATATTAGGAACTAGTCTCACAGCTGCTTTTTGGAGATGACTTTGTCTGCAGCTTCAGTGAGAGGTACTGCACAAAGGTGAAACTGAATCCTGGCCCAGGGAAAACCAGAGCAAACCAAGGCATAACAGTTCTTAAAGCCTGCTCCTTCTTGCTGTCTTGGTGAAGTATCTGTGTTTCAGATTTGCCAAGAGGGCTGCTATGACTTATTCAGTAGGAAATCTGAACTATACACGAGTCCTGAAATAAGAATACTGCCTGTGGACTAGAACAGTGTTTTAGTCTTTTCAACTATCTATTGCTTGTCTAATTACAGCCATATCTCAGGTGCAAATATACCAGAAGGTTAACATAGCTATGAATCCCTTTTCACTCATCCCTCTCAGTGTGGGTATCCCAGGTGCCTGATGTGGAAACACAATTATACACCAGTCCTACTCAGATGGGATTTTTGCCCAGCCTTTTATATACTAATGAGATAATGTGCATTATTAGTTCCTGAACTTTGATATGAATAGAAGTAGTACTGGGCACAGGAAGCTCCTTGGTGTGCTTTTAACATGAATGTTATTGTACATCTGTAACTCAGTAATTAGAATATCCCAATTAACATACCAAAGGCTTTTAGAGACGTTAAAGTTTTTTTGCTAGGATACATTTAAGCCATGAAATTTGAAGCTTAATATATTATCAATGTAATTAAAGCCATCCTCATATCAGCTGCACAGGAAGGTATATCTTCAGCCATTTTCATGAACAGAAGGTGCCATAAGATGGTATGTTTTTGCGAAATGATACCATAATGATAATTTAATGAAGAATATGTTATCATTAAAACATCTTTCAAAAATTTCAATATAAATTTGTTTCATAATCCTGCTACTGTTTCATAAATAATATTGGTCTCCCTTGTACTGATAGTCCCAAATAATTGTAAAAGAAATTTTATTCTGACTATTTTGTCCTGTACGTACAGGTTTTGGTCAGTAATGTCAATGTAACTGTTATTAGTGAGATCTCAAGAAAATCATGACTTAATAACTGTACCTTCCTTTTATCAGATTCTTTACTTTGTGTGAATGGGTTATCTCAAGAAAATTATTTATTTAGCACTTCTCTTTTGCAAATAAATGTGTGTGTTTCATATCTAGATGGATCCAGTTCTAGAAAAGCACAGAGAACAATTGGTTATTGAAGTTGGCAGAAAACTGGACAAAGCCCGCATGATTCGCTTTGAAGAACGGACTGGCTTTTTTTCTTCAACAGATTTAGGCAGAACTGCCAGCCACTACTATATTAAATACAACACTATAGAGGTAAAAGATGACATCCTATTTCTGGAGGGTTTTTTCCTTCTTTTTTACCATATGTCTAAAATTGTTGTAAGATATTACAGAGTATGTAGCTGATTTGTTCACTGTATTTTCAAATCATATTTACAGAAATGGGGAGAGAGGAAATTGGAAAAAGAAAGAAAGTAAATATCAGGCCATACTGAAAAATTAGACTTAGTGTGAAGTGAGATTTGAAATTTCTATAGTGTTTTTTACTTCTATTAGGAGAAATATAAGAAACATTTGGATGTTCATGGTGTATGCAACCATTAGTACATGATAGCACATTGTAGGTTAGTGTCTGATAACAGGTGACCTTCTCTGGGAGAAAGTCCTATTATGTTGAAAGCCTCGAAGAACTTTTGGCACTGTAATCAGATTGTGTTGTAAACATGTACAAAATTTTGTAGTATTGGAAACTTGATTTGATGTACAGATTAATCTTAAAACATTTACTTTTTTAGCAAATAAGTGCTTTTCTTCAATAAAAACTGAAGACTCAGCATTAATAATTTTTAACTATTTACTGTCACTGTACATAGTTGGTTTCATATATTTATTCAGCCAGATATAGCCTAGACTTTTTTTTAAATGGCCACATTGCATGTCTCTTGATTTTGGGGCCAAAGCACTGGGGGGGCTGTTTTTCTGAAAATGCTGAAAAGTCATTCTGGAATTAAATTGCATCACCCTGGTCTTCTATTACTTGCATTTTAGCCTTGTATGCCTTTTAAACTCTTGGCTAAGGTTTTTTTGTGTTCTGCTATATGTGTATTTTTTTTTCAGTGACATATCAATTCTTTTTATTTTTAATAGACTTTCAATGAATTGTTTGATGCTCATAAAACCGAAGGTGATATTCTTGCTATAGTATCAAAAGCTGAAGAGTTTGAACAGATAAAGGTAATGTTAAAGGAAGTCTTGAAACTAGGCACTTCTGTAGTACTTACTCCATAAATTTTGTTTACAGATACAAGTTTTGTTAAATGCTAAGCACCATTATAAAATGTTTTCTAAGTAAACATAATATGCTCTCGCTCAAATTTATACGTCGTTCAGCTTGAATGATAGTGCACATTGAATAACTAGTTATGGATCTTTGAGTAATTCTTTTAAATGCTTTTAAGAATTTTTCAGCTCTTCAATTATTAACAGGTGAAGCTAAGCGTCCATTTGAATAGTGTACCTAGGGATGAGACAGTTTTTCTGTTTGAAGTTTAAAGCATTATTGGATGTCTCCTTGACCAGTTTGCTCTATCAGGAAGGAGGCAGGACTCACTGAAGTGAACTCTGATATATTTTCTGCAAGGAACAATATTAGATTGGCAGAACGATAAATTCTCATAAATTCAAATCGGAAATCTAGAAAGTTGTCCTAACAGATTTTATGCAGGCTAGAAGATTACTGTGCTATTGCACTCGGTTCAATTCCAACCTCCCTTTTTGCCTCCCGTGTGGGTAGGACACAAGGCAATACATTCCAAGCTGGCATGAGCTTGTTTGCCCATGCTTCCGTCTCACAGAGGCACGAGCCAGACTCCACAGGGTTTGTTAGCTTGGGCTCTTTGCCATTTTACTACAATTATACAACTTGCAGATCAGAGCTGGCTCTCATTCACCTGGCTCTGCGAGCTGGCAGTGTGAATCCCCCACCATCTACATATTTACATATTTGCACACATTGTCTGGGTATTACCGTCTCTTTATCTAATGGAGAAATTCTATTTTGCTGTAATCTCTTCTATTATAGAAGATAATAAGCAGTGAGGTTTCACAGTCATACATGGAACATTTTCCAAACTAGAAGGATTTTTTTTATGATAGTGATATTGCTTGACTTGGTCTAAATTTAGCGTAATTTAATATTTAAAAGGAAAGCATATGGAAAATATGATGTGATATGTTTCTGTATTTGTAATAAAGTTAGTAGTGATGCTTCTTGACTAAAGCACAGTTTTTCTAGTTTACTTTCTCAGATTTGTGTGTTATGGTATCAATGTACCATCATTTCCAGATTTTTATGATCAATTTGCAGTACAGCTCTGAATGTTAAAAATAACTGTTTTTTACAAGAATAACTCAGGATTTGCCCCTTTATGTGATAGAAATTGTGACTTTTGACAAATAAATCATGTTTCCATAATGCCTTTAAAAATTCTGAATTTTGAAATATGTAACTCACCATTAGCTGAAATGCAGATCTTGATTGACCTGTACTGTCCTGTGCAAGAGCAGAAAAAAATTATCAAAAATGCTGTTGTAAGCAAAGCATAGTATTCCCCTGAAAACTGAGTAATCTGTGATGGTTCTGTACTTCATGTGTTTCTTTCCTGTGGGACTAGTGACTAGAAAGTTGGGGATTTTAACCCAATTGTCTTAGGGTCTTTTGTATGTCAGGTAGTCAGGTCCAAATGAAAATTACTTTCAGATGGTTCCCTGCAGGGACCAAACATTTACCCTCTTTAAATAAGTTTTACACTAACAGACTATCAGTAAGTCAAAGAATATGTAGATTTATGCTAGTTCTGCCATGTAAGGGTCATCAGTTAGAATGTGAAATGTTATGCATTATTCAAGCTGTAGATATTAATATTTCTTTACTCATATTAAGACTTAATCTTATTAACAGTGAAAATTTTAATATGATGAATCATAGTACTTCACAGTTTTGTGTTTTAAAATGTATTATTCCACATGCAAACTGTGTAACTATAATGAGTACATTAAATGTTAATTCAAGATTGCCCTAATCCAGATGGACAGAAGTTTTACTCTGGTCAAATAAAAAATAAAATCTCATCAGATGAAGGATGGCAAGGTCACAGGATTCAATTTTTGTGGCATATCAAATTTTTGTATGTCAATGGCAACCTTAATAGATGGTGATGAATAACAAAATGTAATTGTGTCTCTATTAAGATAGTTTCAATTATGATCTATTAGCTACGTTGTGGAAGATATGGATTTACTGTTTTTTACTTCTTTTTTTGTCTCCTTAAAACTAGAGACTCTATTTAAAAGTAATATTACTGTGTTAAAAGGAAAATTTGATTTCAGTGTAAAAATTTTTATCAAATTGCTTCAGCCTCTTCATTATGTATAATTGTGTTTTAGGTAAGAGAAGAAGAAATAGAAGAGCTAGATACCTTACTAAATGATTTCTGTGAACTTCCTGCTCCAGGAGGTGTGGAAAACAATTATGGAAAAATTAATATCCTCCTTCAAACATACATTAGCAGAGGGGAGATGGACAGCTTCTCCCTTATTTCAGATTCTGCATATGTCGCACAGGTAATAATAGTATTTTCTACATACTCGTTGCTGTCTTTTGTTATTTTAATTCCCCCAAATATTTACAATTATACAAGTTGACTCTGATCTGCATCTTTTTTGTAAATTTTTGTGCAAGTTTATTTGAAAATCAGAGATTTGTGTTTGTGCATGCATATTATAGCATGTGAGCTAAAATCCCTGAGTAGAAAAGTTTTGCCAAAGGTTACCTTGGGAGGCTATGGCAGTTTTTGTTAGTTATGAATGTCCTTTTCTCTTTTTAGTACCCATGTAGTCTTATTATATTTAGTTTCTCTAACTGTGATTGCACAGAAATTATATTCTCTAAATTTCATGGTTTTCTTCTAAATGTGAAGAACTGTTGTAATCTATTTTTATTCTTTGTGTGTTTTTATGCTTCATTCTGCAAAATATAATTTGTGTTTGATTCACGTACCTTGGTTTACTCACGAAAGATATGCTATTGTAATTCTGTTGCTAGATGTAATCTAGAAAAAATGTGCAGATTCACATACCAGTCTGTGTATTTGTTTGTTGGCTTCACTGGACACCTAAAGGGTTGATTGTAGCAGAGCATGTCTAGTTACCACACAGGCATGTACATGACACAGATCTATTTGGGCAACTGTGACCCCAAAAAAGTTGTACCTTTTAGCCTGTTCTCTCTCACACTCTTCTTTTGTTTTGTTGTTAACAGTCAGAGAAGATATTGCATGGAATTATTTTTGTCTCATTCTCACAAAACTGCTGTGGAAAAAATTAATCTAAAAGTTGCATTTATTTTGTACTAAAGATGATATTTAAATATTTAAAGTTATACATAATCTTCAACAACATTTTCATAGTAGCATAAACTTCTTCAGAAATGTTTGTATTTTGTAGCATATATGGGTATAAATGAGAAATGCTGAATTGATTGTGCACATCAAAAAAATTGTGGTACTTACACAGCAAAATAATTTTCACTATGATCCCTTTAATCTTTGCTTTCAAGGCAATTGCTTTTATTTGTCTGTCTCATTTATAGCACGTTTAGTGAGGCAACATGGTCTTCTCAGATCTTCATAAACTGTACTTGTGGAAACAGTGCTACAAAGTGTGATTTTTATTTTTTTTTAAACTTGGATAGCGACTATTAAGAAAATTATTCATACTTTCTAAGTAAGAGAAATGTGCTTCTTTAGTAACATATGCTTCCTATCACAACCAAATAATTTTCTATTTTTTATTCCTGTTGGCATAGCAGAGCCAGTAGGGAATGATTATATTCTATTCAATGAATCAAGAACATAATTCCTAATCCAGACATAGTATTGGTAGGGAAAGAGAAAAAAAAAAAAAAAAGCATAGCTTCATAATACATAATACAGCTTGGAAAGTTTATGAAAGGAGTATCATAACTTAGTTTTTCAGGATAAGACTGACCTCATTCAAACTTATGTTAATAATTATTTTTCCAAGTCCAAAGCATATTTGTACAGTTTGGTTATGCACTATTCTCAGAATATAGTAAAATGATTTTTTTAAAAGTCACTACTGTTAGGCTTCTGTGCAAACGTTGTGAAATTCAGTGTGAATGGGATGCTATTATAAAAGCATAAACTGGAAAAAAACAAAATTTGAATTTCCATATAAAGTGAATTTGCAGGTGTCCGTTATATGGGGGGGTACATTAAGTGAATTTGCTTCAGAAGTGATTGATACACAATAAATTTAGAACTCCATAATGTAAGGATAACTGTGATCAAAGTTTTATGGCAGACCTGACGCTGCAATTTTAATTGGCTGCACATGTTTCTTTTCATAATTTCACAATGCAGCCATGAGGTAGTCCTGCCACTAGACAGTGATGGAAAAAATTGGTTTCAAAAATGTTTGAAATCAGCTTGAAAAGAAAAATCTATTGTTATGGTTTGTCAAAGATGAGTCTATGGGATCCTTTTCATTTTACAAAGAATATTGAGAGAATTACAACAGTTTTGCCTTTCTTTTTTTTCCTTTTCACTTTCCAGAATGCAGCTCGTATTGTTCGAGCTCTTTTTGAGATTGCCCTGAGGAAGCGTTGGCCTGCCATGACATATCGGCTACTGAACCTCAGCAAAGTCATCGACAAGCGGCTCTGGGGCTGGGTGAGCCCGCTGAGGCAGTTCTCAGTGCTACCACCATCCGTCCTCTCCAAGCTGGAAGAGAAGAATCTCACCATAGACAAGATGAAGGACATGAGAAAAGATGAGATAGGTGAGAAACCAGCCGGGCTGCTCTGCTTAAACTGTTAAAAATCAATGGGCAAGTAAGAATTAAATCTGAGCCTCGCATCGATATTCCCACTCTGGTCTGGAAGCCATGTAGCCACATACCACACATTGATATGGTTTGTCCAATAAAGAAGGTTTTTTTCCAGTCTGCACAGCTTGTAAAATGGCACAGCTCTGAGGATAAGGCCAGCTCATGTCCTGGTAGTCACACAGCACAGATGGAAAGGAGATGTCTATTGATAAGTATTGATGTATATATATGTATATATACATATTTATGTTGACCTGTGTGCTTCCCTTTCTGCCCACCTTACATAGCACACTACTATAAAAGGCATATGTTTACTTTTGCCAGTTGGCACAATATGGCCTTTTTTTAAACTATTGACGTGAAAAAAAATAAAACCAGATTATTACATCCAGGTATGCTATCAGTAAATGGCCTTCTTCTGAAAGACTGCATTAATTTTCATTGAACACAGAGAATTCATTGTCACTGGTGTCACTGCAACAAAACCTTAATGGAATTTTTTAAAGGATTTGACAGTCCAATAATGAGAAAATCCACAAGCCTACTGATAGACATAATGACAATTTCTAGTAAGTCTGTATAAACTGCCCACCAGCTGGTTGAAGTAAAAAAAAATTCACTTGTAATGCATTTCTTTTCCCTTTGTGTATTTTTTTATTTGGGCTTCATTGCACCTGCTATTGCCAACCTGTTGATAAACAAATTGGCATTTTTGAAAAATCTAATTTTAGAATAAAAATACCATTCATACTCACTGCTTAGAAGCTATCACGTCTAACTTAATATTTCTTTCATTTGCAGGAGAACTGCATTCCTAATTTAGAAAATTTTGTTATGTGCCTAATCTAGGCATGAAAAAGTTAAATATGTTAAAGTTTGCAGAATTAGGGGCTATATTTTCATTTAATAAGTTAAAGCAAAAGACTATGACAAAATTCTAGATGCTTAGTTTAACTGCTTTTTAATATAGTAATATTAAATATATTAAAAGCATAGCATTTTATTTGCAGTGCTTGCATTATCAGTTTTTATTCAGAAGTGCTATAGAATTTTTTAATTCACATCTGTGTGTGTATTTGTGATGTCTTTTAGTGTTTCATGTTCTTTTCCATTAATTGTATTAGTGTTTTTTTTTTTTTATTTTGTTGATGGTGATTGGTTTTGTGGAGCTGTTTTTAATTTAGTTTTTTGGTTTTTGTTTTGTTGGGGTTTGGTTTTTTATGTTTGTTCTTTCTCCCCATACCCTCACTTGAGAAGCAAGACATTTTGTGTAAAAACACAAAACCAGTTTTGCTTCCTTCAATGTATTGGAACGAGTATTGACAAGATGGAAATGTATCTGTATATACCTGCAATTTGTCTAATTTTGGTATATATTAACTTAGTTTGAAAGTAGATGAGACATGGGATTTGGCTGTGAAAATAGGTCACTGCTGACCATACACAACGATATTTCATGTTCTTCAGCCTTATAATATCAAAGAAAGTTGATCTGTGTATCTCTGTGAAGTAGTTTCTTGGCACACTTCCTCCTGTCTGGCCTCTCTTTCTGAAGCATGTGAAGGAAGCCACCTTATTTTTATTTTGAATTCTAAGCTGTTTTGAAATGAGAAAAGGCACAACTTCCAGGTACTGCCTTGTTTTCTTACTCCGCAGGGCTAGTTTCAGTCTTAGTGTTTCTTGCTTTTTAAATGTTATTGAGACCTTGGAGATAGAGTAGCAAAGACAGGAGCCAGCTAGCTAACTCAGCCCATGTCTTAGGGGGAGATGAAACCATCAGATGGGTGTGTAGAGCATGTTGTGTGCATAGATCCTGGATTCCAGGGTACCATGAATTGATCAACACCAACATATGAGCTATTGCAAGGTAACCATGGAGTTTTCAGAAAGCCAGGAAATCACTCTGTTAGTGAGATAAACAGCCCCTTTGTTTTCAGAATGCAGATGACAAACATTTTAGAATAATTAATTTATTTTTTTTAGGCATGCCTATTTTCTTAGCTTTTGTTCAGAAGGTTTTAATATTTCTTAAATGCCATTGATGGTTTCTCATAATGTGACTACTAAAAAAAAAAAAAAAGAGGAGGCTTAGGGGGAGGAAGTTTTATCATATTTTTTCATATTTATCATATTTTCCCCTATTATCTAATTGTGAAAGAACCTCAGTGCTGTCCTGTACACGTTCACCTCACATATTGTTATAAAGAAAGTGATTTTTGCTATGAAAAAGTATGCTTGCCTACATAGGTTTTTTTATTCATATCTTTTAATATTTCTCATATGCCTTTATTTAACATGATTTCTGAAGTTTTACCTCTCATTGCATAAGCTGGTCACTGTGCAAGTGTGCTGTAATGCTGCATATATCATCAGTGTACCAACATAAGGGCTTTGGTTTTTAATAACCCACTTTTTGGAGGTGCAATTCTTTTACCGACTGCATATTAAACTGATTAAAAATGTATTAAAACTTTTGGTTAGGGGTTTGATTCTCAAGCAAGGTCACCATTTATTACTTCAGAGTATAAACACCTGTGTGAGACAAATCTGCTAATTTGTTAAATAAGAAAAACTGAAAAGGGAAAGTCAGTATCAATTTTAAAAAATTGTAGTTTCATGATGCTATGCTCATAAATGTCTTGTAATTGCAAGAAAAGGTATCACCTTTTCACTTGCACATAATGCAAATAATAGGACTTCTCCTTTTTAAAATTTATTAATGTTTTTTTAAGTGGGTAAGTACGCACAGAATCACATAATGATACCAGAAAATATCAGCTGCAATTGGTAAGGTAGATTTCAACAGGATGTATTTATGACCATCATAATTAAAATCTAAAATATGTTTCACATAATTACAATAGCAATTTCAGTGGAAAGGTAGTAAATAAGCCATGTTTTCCGAAATAAGCCAGAAGGTGAAATAATTTCAGTAAAAAAATAAATTACTGCTGCATACTTTGCTTTATATTTAAAACGAAGAGCAAGGGAAGAGAGATTTGAGCTGTAAAATACAAGTAGGACATTTTTCTAAATAAATAAAATCCCTTTATTGGTTTAGTCACCATGATTACAATAGAAAATTTAAAAAATTACAACATTTAGTTTTTCCTTTGTCTCAGTTACACACTGGTATATTCTGACAGATCAGAGCTGCTGTGAGGTGTTTACTTATGTGCATTTTTAACCTACTAAGTACCTTTGTTCAGTTTTATGAAAAGCGTTCTGCCTGCTTTGAATCGCTACACAGAAATTGTAGAAGTTTGAATTAAATAAAAAGTTGGTATTTGTGCTCTGAAAAAGAACTATATGGCTTGGTAAGAGCCTGGTCAACAAGTCAGTGAAGGAGAGGGAACTAGCTTGACATAATGTTTTCAGCATGAATTCTTAATGTTATTTTAACCCCTTAGTTATAGCCAACAAGAGGGTTAATACTGATTTTTCAAGGCTCTAAATTGCTAATTCAAGTTAAGTATTACAAAATATTCAGACATGCCGGGTCAAGAGAGTCAGACATTTACGCACCCAGGAGCAAAACAAGCAAGCAATAATACTTCTCTCTAAAAGTCTATTTGAAAGTCAGAATTGCATGCTTTTTCCTGGAAATGCAAATTCGTTACACCTAATGTTTTCTTGGCAGGTCATATGCTACATCATGTGAAAATTGGGTTAAAGGTAAAACAGTGTGTCCATCAAATACCCTCCATCATAATGGAAGCAACGATCCAGCCAATCACCCGCACAGTGCTCCGAGTTCGGCTGAGCATCACTCCCGACTTCACCTGGAATGACCAGGTAAAAAAAATGGGGAGGAGGAGGCAAGATGAGAAGCATTAGTTTAGCCTCTGTAAAGGAGATGATCACTGGGAGTCCATAGTTGTTTGAATTAAAAAAAAAAAAAATAGCTAAAAAGCAAATTTGATAATAGGAAAGGGATGACCTATATTACTTCTGTTGAAGAAAGCTGGCGAAGGTCATATTTTAATTTCTGTTAATCCTTGTAAGATTGGGCTGTATATGTTAAGGCAAATGCTTAATACTGAATATTTGCAATAGTCACCCACAGACTGGTGTTATGTGCCCAGAAAGGAGAAGCAAGAGAAAGAGAGACATGAATGGCTCTCTGAACTATGAATGAATGTCAAACACAGAAAAGCTTTGAAATGCAGTTCATGTATGCCAGGTTCTCTTGTTCCTCCTGGTTTGACAAATATACATTCACGATATCTGTGCCTTTTTCTGCTGGGGCTTGTCTGAACAAAAAAACTGAGATACGTTTGGAATTATGTTCCTCTGTATTTTATAGTGCAAATTTATATGAAAGGAGTTGTACCAGTTGCACATTTAGCTATACACACATCCTTTGATTCAAAATCTATTCATTAGAAATACATTTAAGATAAATCTAAAGGAAACATAAATGTCCACATGGGGGCATTGTATTGTTGCTGTTACTTCTAAAACTTTCTACAGAAAAAAAGGAACACATAAATTTCTTCTTTTAGACTTACGAGATTTATGCTTAAGGTAAATTATTTTGAAATGTGGATATTAAATATTTGTTATTTTATTTAAAATTAATTTTAAAAACTCTTCAATTACAATTTTTCCTCAATCATAATTAAATGAGAGTTTTATTTCACAAATATCTAATTACTTTAGGATTTATTTTCCTGATGGAAGGTGTTTTATTTTCTTGTGGAAGTTTCACAAAGTTTTCTTATAAATGGGAGATTAGCAGTCAAAATATAGAAAGCTTGATTTTGCTTGCCACCTGGAATTATTGAAGAAATATTTGAATGGATTCCTAACATGAATTATAACATGATTTTTTTTTTGCCTTATTTATGTGCAATACTTCAGAAGGAAAATAAAGCATTACTTTTTAGGATTGAAACAAGTTTTTATTGTTCAGTCTTCTATCCACTTTACCTCTAATCTGCTACAGACAAAAAAAATCAGTGTTCTTCATATCAAACTTTATCTTAATACAAAGTAATTTCTCTATCCATTGTTAGGTTTTTTTATATCTCTATAGGTTGAAAGGGTGTCCACACAAAATTATACTGTTGTTTTGATTCTGAACTTCTAAATGTAGAACAGAATTTTGCCGCAAGTCTATTTTCTGCCATGACCTCTTTACACTGTTTTTTCTGATGATTGCTTTGGAAACATTATGATTGTTTTATCAATTAAGTTTATGGAGATGTTTTCATGTGAGTTTGTTTTTTGGCAATCATAAGAACTTGGAAAAGGTTTTTTTTCTTTTTTTTTTATTTCTGTAATATGGTGTTGATTTTCCTGTTTCTTCAGTAAATGAAGCTTCTATCACAGTAAATAACTAAAGCTGTTAAATTTTAATAGTCTTTGAAAATGAGTAACTGTCTCAAAATCAAGCATAGACACTCTGAATGTGCTCCTCTATCATCACATTTTTTTAACAAGTTTCTCAGAAGATGGCTATAGAAACTTACCAGTATACCTGTAATTGGTACAAAAGTCAGTTGCTAGAAAATTCCATCTAAAGAATTGCAGTAATCAAATAAAACCAGTTATGAAATGTTTAAATACCATGCTTAGCTGAAATAGCCTGTTTGGCTAATATTTCATGGCTTTAAGATCATTCCTTTACCTGCACAATTAATCTTATAATGATCCCATCACAAACTTTGTGCTTGACACTACAAGAGACAGAAGAGACGTTTTTGTAGTAGTGAGTTATGACATCAACTTGGTCTTTAGTTTTCAGTACAGGGAGCCCTTAAATTCAGTAAAAACATGTGAGCCAAATCCCAGATTTTTATTCTATTGTTAGAAGCAAAGGACTGTAAACATACCCAGACAGAGCAATTAAGCCTTAGTGCATCCAGGAGGAGTCCAGCAGAAATGCAGAATAATGCAAGCAATATTAATTAGCTGAGTCATAGATCAGACATATAGTTTTAGGGTGATGGTTGCCCAAAATACAGATAATGTGGCAGTTCCTAAGAGCTTTTCAGAGTTCTTGATAATTATTACTGGAGAAGATCTTGTGTTTCCTGTTCCCAGATTGTCCTACTTATCCAATGCATTTTTTTATGGGACTTTCCAAAATTAGGTTGCTATTACAGTTAATAATAAAATTTCTGAGCTTTGAACTTGTCTTCCTCAATTCTCTTATCTCTTTTAAATGCTTCTAAACCCTGATGAAATAAGTCTCACTGTCACTTTGCAAAATGTCACCTGCGTATTTTTTCAGTTTCACTGCTTCAGTTCCCCAATGAAGCTTCTAGTGAAATTCAAATGTAATAAAAATGAATGAGTGTCCATCTATTTGTCTATTGTGCAACTGTGGTAAAAAAGAAGGAAAAGCACCTTAGTTTTATTCTTTATGCATAGTTTAGTCTTCACAAACCAGTAAAGACTGTTTTCTGACACAGACACAGTAATGAATTATGCTGAAAATTATGTGTGCTGTGTGAATCAATACCAGATTCCTGGAGCATTATAATTGCCATTAGAAGCAACTATGCACTTTGTCTTTTTTTCTATTAAGTTTAGGAAAAATTCCAACTTTTTTTTTCATCTGGTTGTGCAGCTTATCAAAGTCCTCACCAGAAACACCAGAAATCTGCATTCATTTAATAGTATGTCTTCCATACTCATTTACTTTCTTATTTTCCAAAATATTTAAGTAAAATGCTTGTACATTGGCAAAAGTTATTTATTCTGACAAAGAAACAAAAAAATCTTAATTTAGCATCATACCTAGCTATGATTTCTGGTACTGCTGGCATTGCAAAGTAAGGTATACAACAAAGCAAACAAAAATCTAGGTTTAAAAAGACACGTTGCCAGATGTCAGGGAAATCATCACGTGACGGCTCTATTTGTGTGCTTCTCACTTCACCTGTAACAATAGCTACATCTGCAGCCTTCTGAATGCACTTTCTGTATCTCTCTAGAGGAGAGGGGATGAGAGAGAGGAATGTCACCATTCAGTGTCCAGTTTTTTTCCTGAGAGAATGTTTTTGACTGAAAAATGAACAGACAGTTGCAAATGACAATCCTCTATACAGAACCCAAAGGCAAAAGCACAGGGAGGAATAAAGAAAACGTGTTCTTTCCTAGGAGCCTGGAGGGAACCCCTGGGGTTAAGTAAATTTATAAACAGCTGAGGCACTACCTTCAGTTGCATTTGTATCATCTCCATTTTTATTATATGTACCTTAAGCAAACCCTTATTGAAGCATAAACTTTAGGTAGACTGATCTGATTAAAAATGTTATTTTTCTATTACCTCTGATTTCTGTACTTCTGTGTTCCTTTATGAGCCTATGTCATTCAGAAATGCATCCACTATTTGTAGCAAACCCAGAGAATCTTGTTAGAACTAAAACAAAGCTATCTTTTTTACTCATAAAGGTACATGGCGGTGTTGGAGAGCCCTGGTGGATTTGGGTAGAAGACCCTACTAATGATCACATTTATCATTCAGAGTACTTCATCATTCAAAAGAAACAGGTAATGAACTTCATTCAGAATCTCATAGCAAGACAAAAACAAAGTTAGTGAGATGAGGATTTGTCAGGTCAAACAGTGTTTTGACCTAAGCAGATTTTCAAATCAGCAGTCCAGCTTTCAAATTCAGATGTACTTGATCAGCTTGGACTTCCACAACAATGTTTTCTATGCTCAAATGTCCTTTCTTCTCTTCTTCCTTTGCTGGAACAGTTATATTCAGGTGATGTAGAAAGACTGCAATGGTTTCATCTGTTAAAGAACAAGATAAAGAGCCAGCCTTATTTTTATCTTTTGAAGACAGAAAAAAATTCATTCCAGGCAGTAAAATATTTTATAAAGATGCAAACATTTGCACACATACTTTATTGTTTTGTGTTAGCAATGCTTTTGGAAGTGAGGCAAACTATGTTTTTTCAAGTTACTGATTTTTCTGTGCAGTAATTATCCTCTACATGTTTGCACTAGGTCATTACTAAAGAACCTCAGGTGCTGGTGTTCACAATCCCAATTTTTGAACCTCTTCCTTCTCAATATTATATTCGAGCTGTGTCTGATAGATGGTTAGGAGCAGAGGCTGTGTGCATCATAAATTTTCAACATTTGATTCTTCCAGAGAGACATCCGCCCCACACAGGTAACTTCAAATTTGATCATTTTACTTTAATTAATATTTCTCATCATGTTTTGTGGGGTTTTTTTGGGTTGTTTTTTTTTTTTTTTTGTGGTGGTGTAATAAAATTCTTACTACTGCTTCATTGGAGAAAAATTTATGGAATTTCGCTTTGTGATATTTCTTCTCCATCTAAGATTTTCAATTCCTGAACAAATGCAGGAATTTTGGTTTCATCTCAGTATAATACCAGCCTTTTAGTTACTCCAGATTCTCTCTAAACCATAAGAAAACTGAACCTCTCATATAAAACTAAGCAAATCTCTGTGTTATGGTATGTCTTAGCTTAATGCTGCAAGCATTACCTTTCTTCTGGACTGTCTAAAAATAATCTTAGACTGTCCAATAAATGGCATTCAGCAAAAAACAAATAATGCTAAAATTTTGAAATTATGAAACATTTTACTATTTTTGCTGAGATATGTTTATCATAGCAAGTACTGTTACAGCACTGAACATTACACTTCATCTCATCAAGTTGTGGCCTTCCCCTCCCCCTCCTTTTTTAACACTTGGCACAGAAGCATATGTTTGTGTTTTGCTTCTTTTTTTCTGAATACATAAATTGCCTTATACATTCATTGGGCCTGATGTCACTGTAAAACCTTTCCTCTTTAATTACATTTGGCTCATCTAGCAGTCTGCTGAGTGCCTTCAGAAATGCACAGTTCTCATACGGTGTTGTCCTTTGGCATGCATAAATTCACATGTGTTTGTGAAGTGTTTAGCTATTGTTATACTGTACCTACGCTGTCTGGAAAAGCATGTGTAACCTTTTTATCTAATTGACTGATCACTGACTACTATTCAGAAGAAACAGAAAGATATTTACACATCACCAGTTATGGAGACTCCAGGATTTATGGTAATTGATTTCAATTCCCATCTGGTTCCCACTCAACAATGAAGTACGTAGAGGCTCTGCTAGGCAAAAAAACCCTCTTTCTCCTCAACAGAGCCCAAGAAATCACTGTTTCAGTGGGAGTGATATAACAGCCATAAGGTATCAGTGAAAAGCATGTGAAGAATATTAGGCATCATTGCCTCAGTAGATTTTATGACTCCCGTATCATACCTTAATGTGAAGCACCCTGAAAAGACAAGGAGACCTCCAGCCACACAAAAAAAAAAACCAAACCCAAACTTCAAAGCAAGCATCTGCATAGCAGAATCACTGCAGTCTCCTTAATTTGGTAGGATTCCAAATCCAATCTGGCTATATATATCATTTTCCAAATTCCACAATCTCTAATTCTTTGGATAGCAGATGCCCTCAAGATATACTGAGAATCATATATTGAAAAGCTGTTTGTTTATTTATTATGTCTTTAATTATACATTTAAAGTATAAGATGGAAAATTTAGCTGTACTCATCTGATTTGTATTACTCCATCATCTTGGAAACCCCAAAGAATCCTTCCTTATTAAATAGATTTTTTTCCCTTGAACTTGAAATACTCCACATTCTGTTAGCATAAGAAACTAGACATAAATATGATCTAATACAGTGAATTTAGAACTTACTACAAGTATATAAAAAGAAAACAGGTATAAGAAAAAGGTTAATATATGCAAATAGCTGGTTCACAACTATCAGAGTACTTTAAAAATTACTTGCAGAAATATTTCAGAGCTATAAAAACAACTTCATTTTTCTTCATCAAAGTGAACAATTACCCAAATGTGTACTCTCTGTCTTATGAGATACTAAGTAAAACATTTTTCAGTGTAAATTGTTTTCCACTGAATTACTGGTTAATATATTTATCTTCATAACAAGCTATGTCATGTCATGGCATCTCTTGTCATGCACTTACGATTTTTTTGTGGTTTTAGAGCTTCTGGATCTTCAGCCTTTGCCTGTCACAGCCTTGGGACATCCTGAATATGAAGTTCTGTACAAATTCACACACTTCAACCCTATTCAGACACAGATATTCCATACCCTTTATCACACAGACTGCAATGTTCTTCTTGGAGCTCCTACAGGTTCTGGAAAGACAGTTGCAGCTGAATTAGCCATCTTTAGAGTTTTTAACAAGTATCCCACATCAAAGGTTTGTAAAATAGGTTTACTAGAATCATTTTGTTATGAGCATTTTTTCAGTAATAAAACCATCTAGAAGAAGACTATGGGGAACTGAATTTTACTTTTTCCATTTTATCTGTATGTGGATACAAAATGGTAGTGCATAATGTACATTATGCTTTGATTTCAACTATTTATTTCATCAGTTGACAGCTAGAGTTAAATCTACAAAAATGACATGCTGGCATGCTGGATTTCCTTTTCTTCCTTACTTAACAGCATTTCCTGCTTTAATCTCCTTTTACTAGTAGTGGAACTCTTTTATAGCTATTAGATCCCTTCCATGTGAATACAACTTGCCCAGTCTCTCTATTATTTAAACAAATAAGTTGCAATTAATTACTACAAGCTAGTTTTCTGTTCCAGCTCCCCCCTGTGTTTCAAATTGCCTAAAAGCTGAACAACTCACCTTTTGGACTTTTGTTTTCAAAGTGAATATATATCTGCTTCTTGACTTAGCCATGTTGTCTTAGTTAACTACATTATAGCTTTAAAGTCTTTCAAGAAGGTCTTTGTATCTGACTGGGAGATTTTAAAAAAGTATAACCTTTCTATTAACAGAAATTTTGTACATAAATTCCTTAATCATCTTTGAATTTAAATATCTTCATGTAATTTGTTAGTTCCAAGTGAAGTAAACAAGTCACTCATACACTTTCAACTTATCTGTGAGACATAAAAATAGTGAGTTCTCAAAGGAATATATGTATTTTAGGGTTTAATAAAGCTGGAAGCCTGGCTATATATTTCAAATAATGTATGTGAACTCTTCATGTAGCAGTTTCCTCATGTTCCAGAGCTTCAGAATTTTTAACCATAAATCTATAAATAAATATGTTTTGTACATGTGAGCATATTCCCCTCTGCACTGCAGGCTTCTTTGAGAAAAATATTTTGACATTTTGCTTATGATAATCAGCTTTTTATTTAATTGGTAATGTTTTAATCATTTAATGATATAACGGGAAATTGGGTAAGATAGTGCTTTCTAGAAATTCAGATTATTTCTGTTCCAGATTGTTAACCATGCAGATTTTATAGTCATGGCAAAAAAACCCCATTATTTACATAAGTGGGTTTTGGTTTTAAATGGTGTGATAAATATTTCAGTTTCAATAAATTATTCTTTGCCTGAGTTTATTTGTTTATTAATTGCTCAGGGAAAAAAAAAACAATATTTTCAGGCATTATGTTTGTTTTAAATATAATCTTCTTGTAGGTTATTTCAGGAACTCAGACTTTATTTATTTTATAGATTATGACTGTCAAATCTCTCAAATACCATGTGTTGTAGGTACACTTTCTCAAAGGTGTCTTGTTTAACTTAGTTTTGTGCCTTTTTTTTGCAGGCAGTGTATATTGCACCCTTAAAAGCACTCGTCCGTGAGAGGATTGAGGACTGGAAAGTTAGGATTGAAGAAAAGCTTGGTAAAAAGTATGTTTCTCCTTACCTAGTCAGAGAAATGAGAAGCAAAAGAACAGCTCATCAAGTATGAATAAAATCTCAAAATACTTACGAGTATTTCAAAAAGGGTTTTGGTTTTATACTATCTTTCAAATTTCTAGTACTTGAAAAGTTCTAGCAATAGTCACTGATATAGCAAAACTAAGAAAGGGATACACTTTGATACCCAGCTATTTTCGTTCTCTTTGCTTGCCAGTACAAAAAATACGGAGCTCAGATTTCACTCCTCCATATCCTTGGAAATTGAAAATGTAAGTCAAAATAAGCTCTCGTTAGAAACCTCAGCTGTAAGGAGCATACAGGACTTGCATGGACTGCATAATAGTTGCACTATGTCCTTCATATATAAATTAATATAATTTTATTCTTTGGTAGCATTAATTTCCTGCTGATCTTCCCAGGTGTTGGAGTTCAGCCATTACTTTATGATCTATAGGATATATTAGTCGTGTTGATGCTTTCCAAAATTATAGTATACTGAATAAAATTTTTTACACAAAGGATGCATTATTTAGGGCCTTCACCTTCTCTAAATATAGCCTTTTTCCTAACTTAAGCTCAAAGCATACCACAAGAGAAAGAGATGCTGTTCTGTGTACATGAAATTACCAATAATATTGCTATTGTTATCACAGCAATGAGATAAAATATTTTATGGTAATATTTCTTTTTTTTTTAATTTACAATTACCTGTGACTAAAATCTTGAACAGAATATGCACATTTCTTTGAGGAATTTTTGTTTGATGCTCAGCTGGATTTAGAATGTGTCATTGAAAAGTCTAAAACCCATCATAATGGATCCATATAAAATGATGAGTTATTGCAAATGCTGTAAACAATTGGAAAACATTTGCTAATCTTCTTCAAAAAGTAATCTAGGGATAATCTCTGCACCAGTCTTAATGGACCTTCACCGACAAATGCAATACACACAGCAGTTTAGCCCCATTATTCAAACCAGAGATCTATGCAGAACAGCAGGCAGCAACTTGGTGGCTTCCATGAAAGCTTTCATCCTGTCTGTGACAGGATGTTAAGATTCACATTACATCATACCAGTATTATGCTATCTTCATTTTGAAGAACTAACTGTTGGGTTGGACTCATCCTCTTCTTTTTATATGGTTTTGCTAAGGAATGGTATTTGGTATTGATATGGTATTTACTAGGAAAACAAAGAGACAGGTTGTTTATTAAAACAATTTTGAAAATCCTGTTAAATATGTTTGACAAGAAGCAGAATTATTTTGCTGAATTATGTTTCTTTCTTATAGGAATTTAAGGAGTAAATAATTTAACATTAAAATGTTTTAAAGCTTTGTAAAGGCAAGCCACTGTCCTTCTTGATTACAGGGTTGTAGAATTGACAGGAGATGTGACTCCTGATATGAGAGCTATTGCCCAGGCTGACCTGATTGTTACTACCCCAGAGAAGTGGGATGGTGTCAGCAGAAGCTGGCAGAACAGAAGCTATGTTCAGAAAGTTGCCATTCTCATCATAGATGAGATCCATCTTCTAGGTAAGCATGTTTCACTGCTATTGATCAGAATCATTGCTAAATTTGAAGAACTGTGCTGTTACTTATTATGTGAATATAGTTTTTGACATCTGAACCTTTCCTTTTTCTCTCTTTTTCCATTGACTTTTCATTCACTAGGGGATGAGAGAGGCCCAGTTTTGGAAGTCATTGTGTCTCGAACAAACTTTATCTCATCTCACACTGAGAAGCCAGTACGAGTAGTTGGTTTATCCACTGCTTTAGCAAATGCCAGAGACCTTGCTGACTGGCTAAACATTAATCAGGTATGAAAAAAGTTTTAGAAAATGGATATGTGTTTGTCACACAGAAAAGAAAAATAGCAATTGGTAAGATAATTCAAGGTTAAACTTGAAGAAAATGTTCTCTTGTAGATGGGTCTGTTCAACTTCCGACCATCCGTGCGCCCGGTTCCTCTGGAGGTGCACATTCAGGGCTTCCCTGGCCAGCACTACTGTCCTCGCATGGCCAGCATGAACAAACCTGCTTTTCAGGGTAAGCAGCAAGCTCCTAGACCTTTAACTTCTTACTCTAAAAGAAAAAGAGACTTTGCACAGTTCATTTGCAGCACATTTGCAGCATGTGTTACTGTATGTACTCTTGGCATGTATTGGGAGAATCTGCTCTGCTAATGGCCCAAAGCTATTTGTCTGAAACATAAAGTGTGCTGCAAATGCAACATGTAACAGAGGAATGTAATGTATTTAGAACAGAAGAATAAAATTAGTGTTAGTGAAGGGGAAATAAAATGTGTTTTCTCTTAGTGTTTGACACCGGAGAGAAATATTTGTGTAAAAATATTTGAAATTTAGAAAGCAATAAAACCATTCATATTATTAATATGCTGAGGTATTTTCATATGGTCCACTGCATGTAAGCATTAAAAAAATTGTGAACAGAAGTTGCAAGTCAGGCTAACCTCCTATAATTCTAGTTTCAAAGCAATAACCATAAAATTCAAAATTTGTAGTGCATCCAGATATGCTTCTGTTTCCAATTTTTTATTCTTAACCAAGCTGGCAAGCAGTATAGATTTAAGAAAAGCTCTCGTATTTTATTTGAACATGTTTTGCTTTGGTTACATAAGGAATATTTATTATATCAATTAAAAATAACCTCCAAAATAAATTTTGTGGTGTGAACTGCTGCTGATTGTGAGCTGACATTTGTGAGGGGACTTTTTAGCTGCTTTAATTAGCCTTATGACAGAAGCAAAGTATTGATTGTGGACTAGAGACCAATCTTGACAGCTCGGATTATTTACACCTCCACAAGAGCATTGTACAAAAACACTAATGAACAATAAATCTGTCTTGGGCTGTTCTGCCACACCTGTTCCTGAAGCAACAAAAATCCATTAGATGGTGGGCTTTTAAAATATATAGATATATTGTCATATATAGTTGTAAGATATAAATGCACATTAATTATCCTATTTCAATAATTTCACAAGTGCATCACGTGTGTATATGCAGGAGCACATGCTGGGTAGTATTCATGAACTGTGGAATAATATGTGCTAGTGGGCAGTATGAAATCGTTTTCAGAAATTAAAAATACATGAATTTAATTGCTTGAATGGATGAATTACATGACAAAACACACAAATGGATTTATAAGTGGTTTAGAGAGAGTTTTTGAAATTCTAGGTACACCTGTTTATACTTCTAGTGCTTGTTGATGTTAGAAATGTGTATAAATATTATTTATTGCATGCTCTGTTCCCAACTTGTTTGACGTGATACAGTCAAGGTTATTTTAGCATTTTCATGGCAATACTTATTCCTGAAACCATAAAAATTTCACTGCAACCTGAAACTTTCCAAAGATGGGCTGAGCAAGAAAATGCTATTTTAAAAAGTCCTAAAGCCTAATTGATTTAAATCTATCATAATTCATTTAAATATATCAGGCTAGTTAGTTGGCACAGAAACAAAGTTCTCTTGTACTGTATTACCCACTTTCACAGCATCTGTTGAAAAGTCACTTTCTACTTTTTTTGAATATTCTGAAATTGGTAGATTGAAGTGATCCTCTGTAGTCTGACTTGAGTTTATGCAGTTTGAGCTCGGGGTTAGGCAGAAAGCAAATTTTAGACCTTCATGGCACTGACTCTGAGACAACATAACCCAACAGTAGAAAAAACAATAACATACTTAGTCGTCTGAGAAATTCACCAGCTCGAAGTCTAGAAAGCTCGTCTAGGTTTTGTGGTGGTTGGTTTTTTTCCATAACTAGTTCTCTTAATTAGCTTACAGCGTTCAGTGAAGTAGCTGAAGTGAAATTGAGACTCGGCTAAGTGTAGATTTACAGCCTTTGGTTCAGAGGTGGTTTATTCTCACCTCAGTTGTATCCATCCAGCAGAGCAGAGGCTCAGTAGACATACCTCAATGTCACCTGCAGGGAGGTCTATCAGCTGTCATGAGATTGCAATGAGAAACTCTCATTTTTGTCATTAAAGGGTCTAATTCTCAAATTCTGTTTTGCTCAACAGCGATTCGGAGTCATTCTCCAGCCAAGCCTGTTCTTATTTTTGTGTCATCGAGGCGTCAGACAAGGCTTACTGCCTTAGATCTCATAGCTTTCCTAGCCACAGAGGATGACCCCAAACAATGGCTGAAGATGGATGAAAGAGAGGTAGAATCATTTTACCTTCCTTATTTATGCTTTGCTTCTTATTGAAGTTTTTTGAAAAAAAAAATCATCTGAAACAAGTCGTTTGAGGGTAGGTCTTTAAAGAGTTATGCATATGCTAAATTTCCCTATATATTAAAAGTAGTGACAGCATTAAGGCTATAGAAGCGTCTGTGCAAGAGCTGAACTTCAGAACACAAACTCTTTTATCTTTGTTTTTTCCTGCATATCTTATTAATGCTACTTTCATGGTCCCAGACAACATATATCACACGGTGTAGGTCTTTGATACCAAGATAAGACAAAGACTAAAGGAAAGAGGGCTAGTGCTCTCTAAAGTTAACAGCTGGACATCTGTCACATATAGTTGTTGAGTTGAAATCTAAACCAAATCTCTTCCAGTGTTTTAAGGGAAAAATCAACCTTCTCATAAGATGCATCCTGTATATGTACATGCATATGCATATATATCTGTGTGAATACATGTACCTATGTATATACATGCATCCATCTATATTCCTAGATTGATAGGCATACTGCAGAACCAATCCTTTAGTAATGGTTCAGTCTTGCATATCAATGAAATAAATCAATGATATAAAAAAATAAAGCTTCTGCCAATATCTTTGTTTTCAATATATAAAGATTACAAAGTCAAACACTTAGATGTTAAACAATGCTAGCAGAAAGGCTTGTTTTTTATTCTTCTTCAAGCAATATAATCTTTAATTACATTTTATTCTTTTTTTTAATCTTCTTTTATTTACTGCAAAACATGAATAATGGCTAAATAATAAACAACCATTCAATATTCTCTTTTATCTGTATTCTTCAAACTGTATACCAGATTATATTTAATTCACTCAGTTCAGTGCCTGCTCTGAATGCAGTATTATTTATTTCACTCTGCACTAATGGTCCTGATTATAGTATATCATTGCTGCAAAACAGGTTTTTTGGTTGATATTCAGATTTTCGAGATTTTGGGGACTAGCTTTTTCTAATAATTGAAAATCTTCTACTTGGAATTTCTGTGATAATTTAGGGCCAAAACACAGCAAAATGCAGGAATAATAAATATTCAATTTCTTAAATATCTTATTTATTTATTAAATAAATTTAATATTAAATCCAAGTTGATTACAGTACAAATATTTATCTATCAACAGTTTTTAAAATGGTTATACAATTATAAATATTATATACCAAAAATTATAGGTTTCTAGATTGTATTGTTTGTGTTTGTTTTCTCTTTGCCAAAAATAAAATGGGATTTTTCAGAGATAAAGCATAAGATCTTTATCCTTCCTGTTTTGGATGGATTTTAAAATAAAAAATAGCTGTCTTGGCCGATAAACCAGTATTACTAAAGCATATCTCAACTTGACGGTGCTGTTCTAGCTGTATAACCTCTATTTAATGTTTTCTTGAACCTAATAGAAACATTCCATATCAAATTTATTATTACTTAGTAGAGTACTCTAGTACCTTGTGCTGGTTTACTGTAGTAATCTCACCTACAATTAGAGTATGCACTGGGCAGCTTGCCCTGAATGACTTGCATTAATATGAACAGTTTCCCCATGTCCTGGGAGCCACTGCTATTCTGAAAAGAGCTATAACTGAAGCTTCTTCACTTGCTGGAAAGGGGTTTTCTATTAGGAGTCTTCGAATTTCATGTTTCAGAATAAACCTCTGAAGGTTTTGAAATAGGAGCCAACAAGGACAAGCAGACTTTGCATTTATTAGTTTAATAGCATTTGCATATGATTTGTATTTGAATTAATAAGTTGAATGTTTGGAGCATGAAATACCTACCAAGTTACTCAGTTCTGATTACGTAAATGTAAAAGACTAAGGATTAAGTTCTAAGTTGTTATATCTTACCACTATTATGCAGAACACAATTCAGTTTGAAGTACGCACAATTTCAAGTGGACATTTCTTTGGGCAATTATGGGAGTAGTTTGTAGTTTTGTGTCTTAAATGAGCATGATTAGCCTGAGTTTCATTTGACATTGAAGCAAAGGACAAAACTCTAGCAGTGCTACATACATAATGTGCATCCTGTCTAATTATTTAATAATAATAAAAATAAATAATAAAAAAGACCTCAGAATAATTTATGGGGGGTTAATTTTAAAAAAAATAATTTCAAGTAATATTAAAGTCAGACTTATATGTGAAATAGATAAAATTCTCTCCAGATTGCTATAAAATTTTTAAGTTTGAAAAATAGAGCTAGAAAATACTTTATAGTACGTATTCCATGTCTTAAGCCCTTGTCCAAAATTAGTGTTTCCTAATTCCATATGGGCTTAAAATGGACTAGTTATAAAAATCAAGTTGCTGTTGCCTTTTAAACAACTTTTTTTTCCTGACAGTTTTTTGGTGGTTTGTTGTGTTTTTTTTTTCTTGCTAACCACTGTTTCTTTAGGGGAACTTAGAGACAAATTATTTTATTTTCAAAATAGTTGTAATTCTTAATTGTGAAGTATTTTGAGATCTAAGAGTTTTTTCATGGGTGTATACAAAGTTAGCAAGCTGTACAGCAGACCATGGCATTTTTCTTCAGTCAGCTTTATTTGTATAATATTCATTTGTCCTGACATAAGATTCCTTTGAGAACTCGTTAGTAAGTTTTGTTTAATGGTGTAGTTGGGTTTGCTACATGATGGCTAAAAGTTCGTCCATTTATGTTAGCTTCCCAGTAGAGTTCTTAAGGCTTCTTGAAATGTTCTAGAACCATGTCATCTGTCATAGCTTCTAAAGGACTGATGTGGAGGTAGAGACAGATTTTTGCTGCCATTAAAAGTGGGGGTTTTTTGTTCTTCTTTGTGATGGTATCAGAGAGATTCAGGCCTTGTGGGGAGGAGACTGGAATACAGCAGCGACCAGTACTGAATCTTTATTAATGTGTTGTTACTAACTAGATCTCTGTTTATCAACTATGCCATCATCTTATCTTCCCTCATCTTCTCTGTAGAGATTCTGCCTGTGGTGGTAAACCAGGATCTTGTTTGAAGCTTGTGATGAACAATTCTGTTCAAAAGCTTCCAGGCTACTTTTCATAGTACTCTGAGATAACAGGCAAATCCACTTCCATTTTTGCCACCCAGCTCCAAATATCAAATTCAGGCAATATATCAATCTGTTATATTTCAAATGACAGGAACTTACATGAACCTTATGGAATACGTATTTGTATGTATAAGTGATGTATAGAAACAACCCTTCAGCTGTTGCCACCAAAGTAGATAACAGCATTCATGGATCATGGAGGAATCATACAATATGTTCTTTCCCTCAAAGGAGTCATTATCTAACAGGTGCAAGTGAATTATAGTTGTGAAGGAATTTTGTTATACATCTGAAAAATACATGTTATAGGCAGTTCCATTAGGTTTTGGGAATGGCTCTTCCTGGACATTTTCCTTGAATTTCATGTCTGATTTGCAGGTTTTGGCTCATATGCATTATAATATTCAGAAAGTTGAAAGGTATTCAGAAAGTTGAGAAGCAGTCAATCTTCATAAAACTGGCCTGTACTCAATGAAAATTGCTGTTTCTAGTACTGCTCAGTTTTGCAGCTCTGCTGGACCTCTTGCTGCACTACAATGGTTAAATTTGTTTCATAGATTCTATCCAACTAAGTTTCAAGCTATGTGCATTCTTTTTGTGAAGAAATGGCCACTCAAAGACCTCATGTATTACATATACTTTAGTCTCACCAAGGAAGCCTCCAACAATGTTTGAAGTACCTTACTTGCCAGGATTTGTAGCTGATGCTTTAAAGCTCACCTCTACATTTTTGAACTGCACATGCAGACGTTCTTCTGGATTTAAGCAACACTGCTACAATTCTCCCAAAGTATGAGTGGGCAGTTTCTAGGAAAAAAAGAATAATTCCCTTTAGAGCCTTAGAGATGTTTTTTTAATTTTTCTGTAAGTTGCATTGTCCATACACATTCCAAAATTTCTCTCTCTTACAGTATGCCCCAAGACTGAGTTAATTTTTTAACAGAGTGAAGAAGCAGTAGCAGAATCTGTTTTCCTTCCCATCTGCAGTAATAGCAAGAACTCTACATTAGACTTCACTTTGTAAAGATTGTCCTGGTTATGCTTTTGAGGCACAGGTGCGTCATGACAGAAATGTGAATGGGCAGTGCATCTCAAGGAGGAGTCTGCATCTATAAATAGAGGATGCCAACATGCCCATGGAAAAAGAAAATGTTATGCTTACTCTGCATAATCATTAGAGTATGCACTTCATAGCTAAAATTCTAATTTGGACTTGTCAGCCAGGACTGTCATGCTGAAGCTTGTGACCCATTACTTATCTTGTTAAAAGGGACAATAGCTCAGATTATCGTTTTGGAAACAGACAGTGCCACCAGTTTCTGATGGTCAGCTTGGGTAAGATCAGTTATACTGTTGTACATTACGAGCTGACTGAGGATGAGCAAGTCCTTCTCTGTCAGAAATTGCATCTACATCTGTGGTGGCAGAAAATGTTGCAATCTTTTTACAACATAATTTATTAGAATCAAGTTTTCAGTTTATTTATTTTTCTCTAATGTTTTTACAGCTTTTTGTTTTAAACCTAAAACAAAAGTACAAAAGTAGTATTTATGGTTTATTGTTTGAAGTTAGAATGCAGTTCTCACCAGCAGACAAGCAGGGTGTTTTTTTATTTGTTTGGTGGGGTTTCTTTAAAAATTTATTCCCTGTCCAGATACTTGGATTTTTTTGTTGTTGTTTTTTTTTTTTCTTTTAATATTTACAGTGCAAGGAGGGAGAAGAAATGTACCAGTGTACATAGTTTTAGCTTTAACCACAATGTTTTTTTTACATTCTGCTTTGTGCATCATTTGGCCATCTGCATCTTGTTAAGACTGTTCTTTACGAAACCTCTAGAAATAACTAGTATCCTTTAGCACAAACATACCTGCAGCAATATTCAATAGTATCCATATCAGGCAATAGTTTGCTTCCACAGAATTCAAGGGCCCTTGAATGAAGGACACTCATTGACTCCAAAAGAATGAATCAGACCCATCCTGATTTTTGCCATCTTAGACATGTGAGTGTATAAACACGTGTGCACTAATTATGGATTAGTGTGTTTGTACACTGTGTGGAAATACGAATAGCTGTATGCATGAAAGGGAATTAAATTTTACCAATAATTGGTTTGCATTGTTAATAAAAACAAACAAAATACCCAAAACCAATAAAAAATCCTAAGAATTCTTGGAAAGACAAAAGATGGCTTTTTCTTCTCTAACCTTTAAATCAAACAACCTATTATCTCCATGTTAATATTTTGAGGTAATGTTGTGCTATAAAACAGGAATAGAAGAATCTGGTCTGTGTCATGAACAGGCATATTTCTGTCATTTAAATTTGGCTTTTAGTGTTAAATGTTTTATTATATTATTATGCTTTAATGTATTATTATGTATTATTAAATATGATTTAATAAATATATCTCAACTGCTTAAAGCAGATTTGAAAATGTTCCTTGAATAATCTTATTTGAGTTTTTTTAGGCAGCTTGTTCTGTGTGGGATAATTCTGAAGTATAAGCCAGCTCTTCATCAAAAATAATATTGTAAAATGATTTTTTTGTGTCTTTAAAGATCAGGAGGGTACCCGAGAATGATTTCTAAGTGTTTCAGTCATTATAGAAGTTCAACTTCCTTCTACAAGATGTTGGTTTTATGACACAAAAGTGTGTCATAAAAATTAACGTTTAGTTATAACAAGGAGATGTTTTTATTTCACTTAACATCTGTAGCAGATGTGAAATATGTAATTATTTTTGTAAAAGACTTCATAACTTTCACGATTCTTTTGTTTGGCAGACCTTTCTTCTATTGGGCATTTTAGACAATTGATAAGCATTATTCAGTGGCATATGGTCTGAGTCTGACGTGCTTTGAAAAGAGTAGAGAGTACTAATAATGAGGATTCTGTGAAAATGGGAAAACCAGCACAACAGATATGCTTTGAGAAAGTATGGGGTTTTAGCATCTTGAAACAATATATCACACTCAAAGGGACAGAATTGGGCTGCACAATCTGTTAGCTCATTCTTGTCCAATCTGGTCTCCTCCTTTCTTTTGGAGCCAGCATTGTCATCAACTTGCTGAATTATACTCTGACTGGAATGTATTTCAGGCACAGGGTAATGTATCTGCTTAAATGGAATCCTATCTTTCTACAAAAGCTTTTTAAGTATAATAAATTTAAAATATAAAAAAAAAGTTCTATTAGCTTAAAGTAAATGGTTCAACAGTTTACATATGTGCAGGAACAAAGAAAATGACTACTTAGTAGTTTGAGAAAAATCTGGCTTGTTTAGAAATTACGATAGAAAAAGTTTATTTTTTAGAATAAATTTTTCGCAATGCTACCAGGTTCCCAAGCTGGTTTTCAGGAGATATTTTTCCTTGCTCATCAAAAAAAAAAAAAAAAGAAAGAAAGAAAGAATATGAAGGACAGCAAAACCTTTCTGCATGAGCCTGATCCTGCCTGTCTATGAGTCCAGGGAAAAATACCTTCCTGGCATTAAGATCCCAGAATTGGTGTTGTACAGGGCTTTTTAATGCCAGTACAATGTGTATTTCCTTATATTATTTTAATATAATTTTTTTCTGTTCTTAAGGTAAGATATATTTGATTTATCCTTCTGTGAGTAAAACTACATTATAGTTGTTTTCAGAAAGATAAATAGTAATTGAGTCATAACAATTCAGAAATGTTAGATTTGTTTTATAGTCACAGTGCTGTGTCTGTTTCTGGTTAATGAACCTATTAATTGTGCCATTATTTCTTAATAGAAAGTTATAATATTCTTACACTACACTGACATAAGGGAGTTATACTTTTAAATAAATTGTCATGAGAATTTTAAGCCTTGGATTGTGCCTATGGGTAAAACAGTTATGTTTATTATAGTGATTTATGTGAAAGTAAGGGGTCAGCTAAAAATGACTAGGATTCCCTGCTGCTAAAATGACAGGATAGCAGTACATGTGCCAGTGCTCCTGCTAAGGGTTCTTTAGTTTTCCTGTGGTAAATTACACTGCTTTGCAGGTATGACTAACAGCTCCACAGGCCGCCGCTGTAATACGAGTCAGAGGGGAAAAAAATAACCACCACTGATTGTAAAAGCAAGAAGAACATCTTTGAATAAATTCCCAGCAGTGTGAATTTAGGATGTTTTACGCTGGCAACTCTATGGCAGAAAGGTTTAGCTCAGGTTGTGTGCTGGAAATAGCTCCCGGTGTAAAACCGCATGTGCTGAAGGAGCAGTCTAATCGCTCTAGGCTGATCCCAATCAGCTAATTTGATCCCTGTGCTGTTCTAGAGGAAAAGGGGGTTTCGATTCATTATTTTCCCAATATCACTTTCTTTTGCTGTGAATAATGAAATAAATGTCTTTGGAATTGGCTCATTCCCTTACATTAAAAGACATAACTATCATAAGGTGCTGAGTCTCAGAGGGGAGAAGAAAAATTATTTCAGCAATGCAGTATCTTTTGTCAGTTCTTGAATGCAGAGATTGACTAAAATGTAAATGCATTTTTTTTCTTTTTTTTCACATATTTACCAATTTTGTTTTCTACTTTTTTCATCTTAATTTTCTGTTAAATATATACATATAATTATTATTTCTCAAAGTGTGTACATAGGCATAAGGAGCCTGTGTAGTACCAATACCAATTAATAAACCTGTAGTAAAATAATCATTAATAGATTTAATAATATTTTTAGTATTGTATGTTGATGGTCATAATTGTAGAGAAGACAGTATATGTGTTGCCATTTTATCCAGATATTTTTTAGTCTTGGAAGAAAAGCTCTTTAAGATGGGTCATAATTCATGTTGTCTACACTGAAGTCACATGTCTACATGTTGACTAGAGAAATCAAAGGTTTGCTGATTGTATCTAGATAGATAAACTTTATCCTTTAACATATCCTCCTTTCATTCATCTCTTTACTCTCTTCAACTTATCTACCCCTCTTCTTGCTTCCCTTTCCTAAATGGACTTATCCCCTCTTCACTTCTCAATTCACTGGGTGTTTTTCTTTCTGCTCCCTTTCTTTTCAGTGTTTTATGGACCCCTTCACTCTTTTCTTCTGTAAGCATCCTTTTCTTTTATATGTGCTAGATCAGTTTATACAACAACAAACCTCTTTTAGTGTCTTATAGTACAGGAAACTCAGGAACCTCCAGGCAACTGCATTGTGGGAGTAAATAAAGTTTAAGAGCTTCCATTGACAGATGAAATTGATTGATTTCTCGAAAGTTGAACTTTTTTTTTTAAAATTAGTTTCTCTGTTACTGCCATCAGTTGTGGTTCTATTAGTCAAGATTACTTCAACAAATAGACTTTTAAAATGCATTGCAATTTACTCTTCCTGACAAAATTGATTGATTTACAAAATCTATATTGTTTGTTTGTTTTAAAATCCTCAGTATGGACTGTTGTATTCTCTGGATTTTTTGTACCTCTTATGGATATATTTTATAATAGTAGCAACATGTTGCTTGAGTTTAGATATGTGAATAATTTTATTCACATTATGGTCTGAGAATTATAAAACACAGAAAATATTTAGAGTGGTTACAATCTTGAGCATCAGAAGTGAAACACCTCAGAGTCCTAAGTAGGAATGGAGATATCACTGTAGTAGTGCAGCTATCATATCTCAGTACTTTGGAGAACTCAGTCTGATCTGAGCCTGAACACTATGTCCAAATTATTCAGTTACCCTGACTAATTTGTTCTGCACTACTGTTTTTTCCCTAACCTTGGCTATACCTCCCATGACCATGAATGATTCTGCCCCTAAGTATGCAATATCATCATGCCACTGCTGGTGGCACCAGGAAACCACTAATAAGAGCATAAATTTTAAAGTTCCTGGCTATAATTATATTAAAATCACATAAAATAGTAAATGACCTTAGGAATAAAACAATAAAAATAATTATGAAGAGTAGAATCATTTAACAAGACTGTTTTGTTCATTATTACTAAGAGACTTTTCACGGAGGTCATCTACAAAAATAAATAAATATCAAATTTATGACTTGAAAATATAGGCAAGAAAGGTAGTTAAAATCATAGTAGTGAAAATTATTCCAAGAGTCATTGACATCAGATTGGAAAGAATTAGTAATAGTAATTAAAATAGTTTTTTATCTGGACTTCTGAAAGTTTAAAATGAACACACTTAATAGATGTTGGATTTCACTACAGATTTTGAATCTATAAATTACAAACTCACACTGAAAAAAAATTTCAAATTAATTTGCATTTCAGCATGTGAATAGGAAGCTTTCTTGATGAATAATAATTGCAAAATTATCAAACTGAGGAACACTCTATCTGTTCAAAGGCATTAGAGAGAGCCAAATTTATTTTTCATGACTGTTATTATGTTACTGGTTGTAGGGATTTGCTATGTTTTTATACCAGTTCTAACCCCTTTGATACTAGGGATTGCATTAAACAAACACAGAACAGAATGCACAGTATTTGCCAGACCTGTCAAGATATTTTCAGCATTTTCATTTCCTTGTCTGTGTTACTTAGCATGTCAATAAAGTCATGTGCATTTTGTATTCCACCCCCATTGTTAATATAGTATTTTTTTAGACAAAACCAGTCTTCAGGGACTGAAGAGAGTTCTGTTTTCCTGCTCATATAAACAGCAGTTAGCAAATTATCATTGCTACAAAAACAAAGGAAGATAAGAAACTTAAAAGTTTCTTAGTAATCTGTTTTAAAGCGTGCAATTATTATTTCTGTTACAGATGAATGACATTATAGTCACAGTTAGAGATTCGAATCTGAAGCTGACACTTGCTTTTGGAATAGGCATGCACCATGCAGGTCTGCATGAAAGGGACAGGAAAACTGTGGAAGAATTGTTTGTGAACTGCAAAATCCAGGTACATGTGTTCTTTTTGAATCCTGCCGTAATGAGTTTTACATGGAATTTTAAAAGTTGGCTTTTTGTTACATATACCTCATTAATCTTTCTTTTTGTCTTAGGTTCTTATTGCCACAAGCACATTAGCTTGGGGTGTAAATTTTCCAGCTCATTTAGTAATTGTTAAAGGAACAGAATACTACGATGGAAAAACAAGACGTTACGTGGATTATCCCATTACAGGTACTCACATAAATTATGGAAGTGTTCATATGCTGAAATGTATTTCAAGCATATGCAAATGACCTGAATTATTTAGTAACTGAATTTGAATAAAGACTAGGAGAAATGAGGTAAGGGTTTTTTCTTTATTTAATGCAAGTTGTAAGAGAACTCTTAAGATTTTATGCAATAATGATTTGTTTGGCAAATCTTTTCATGCTAAATTCATTTAATGTGTATCACCCAAAATAGACATTAAATAATTAAAGGGACAATATTAAGCCATATCTAGTTCACTAGGTAATTGTAGAAAAGAAACTTTTCAAGCAGGCAATTTTTTTTTCATTTCCTAAACCTTTTCTAAATAGAAACAAAATTTTAACAGTAAACTTAGCCATGGTTTGAAATGTAATAGTTGAATCACACACATATGAGAAAATAAAATGTCTGCACAGTCAGTAGTAAACAAAAAAACCTTAACTGGCCTGATATCTTCAGTGATATACGGAATACTTCAGAAATAAGCATCTAAATTAAATACTTTTCTGGCTTTATGCAGACTTTTGTTGTTTTCTGGCTCCATGAAACTCCAGTTTTCATAAACTGTTCTGCAGTGTTTTCAACAAGCTGAAGAAAGTGAACCATGGAAGAACTTTTTTCAGAGTTCAGACAGGGAGAATATTTGTCTGGATGGAACTGAGTTTGAAGAATGAGAACAAGCTAAATTTATTCCAGGTTTCCTGTTCTATTTTCCCTTTCTCTTTTCAGAAGAGCAAGTAAATTATTAAATGTTCTTATACTACACTAGCATTACGTACACTTAAGGACAATGTAAATGGTATTTGTTAGGGAAATACAGAGCTTGCATCTTTTAAGCCATGCACTGTCTTTTTGGCAAGAGAAGCTTAGTAATGTAAAAAAAACCGCTCAAACTGAAAATACTACAGGGTTACTTCTTCAAATAACCCATCATAGAGCTTAATTTAGTGGTTAGTGCTCTGCAGGAAACTTGGGATCAATTTCCAGACCAACTCTCTCATTCAAAGATTCTGGTCTGACCTGGGATCTTAGCCATGCACACTTGTATTTTGTGACAGACTTTGGCTGATGTAAACTTAGTGAAAACAGTCTCTGCAGCGAAATCGAATAACGCTCGTGCCGACTGGAAGAATGGTGATTATCATTTATTACTGAATGGGGAAAAGTGGCAAGGAAAGAAATCAACGGAAGTTTTAAACTTTATGTTGAATCCATGGCACTGTCAGAAATCAGTAATAGAGAAAATAATATATTTAAAGGAAATCAGAGGCTCAATAAACAGTGCAGGCTTACTATGCCGTTTTAGAAATCTGTTGCACAAGTACACACACACACTAGGGAATGCTGATACTCTCACTCTCTATTGCCTTTTTTAATTCAGGTAATTTCAACACTGGGTGTTGTTCAATTCCTGAATTCTCAGTAGGACTTGGGGCAGGGGAGGGGGTAGATGGAATACCACCATCTGTAATGGAAGCATTCAGATTTTGTTGTCTGTACTGCAACAGAAAATGCAGATTCCTTATTTTATGAAGAAACATGTGGTGTGGTTTGCCTAAAGCATTTTTATTTTTAACTTTCTAGAGAATATTTTTGCATCTGGAACTTCTGTGGATAGGTAGTAGTTTTGCTGCAGCAATAAAAGGAAAATGTAATTAATTTCTTTCTGAAATACTTCCAGAAGTTTCACAATACTGTCTTTAATGCTGCCCTCAAGTTATGCTTTCAATGTTCCGTCATGGTATTACTGGGCTTCACTCTACTGAAGTTACCTTTCTGTGTCAGGAATACATTTGGCTCCAAGGAAGCAGCTGAGGGCAGAATTAATCACTCTGGAGTGTTCAGCAGTTTCAAAATAAGCAAGAATGCTTCTTTGAGTGAAGTCAGAGGTTTTGGGGAGGACTTTTTCTCAGTTAACAGTCATTTATTTAGTCAGCCAGTTGGATCATATTTAATATTTCAAGACTTTGGTCCAGTGATTAAGAGCAGCCAAGCAACATATAGTCAGTAAAGAAAATATTGAGTTTGGATAATTACATAGTGGATATTGGCAAAAATAATTTCCTGACGCTTTTTGGTAAATCCATTTCCTATATGGTATTATGCACAATTTAATTCACCACATAGAAGTTGTTTCATCATCCTCCTGTGCACATACCTATTCAGAAGCAGCAGATTTAAACTAGTTTCATTTTATATCTTAATGTCACTTCTAAGCTAACAAAAGGAATAAAATTATAAAAAGCATTGCTTTCTATAAACAAATCAGTACACTTGTAATATGTCAAAACATATTACTAAAAAATCATAATTGGACTGTCTGTTTCTCCTGCTACGCTCAGTTGCTGTATCCCTTTCTTTACTTTCTGGGTTTTAACTCAAATAAATCTTCAAAATGCCAGGTGCTGTAAGCCACATACTGGGCGGGTATGATAGAGCTCATACAGAATACACAAAACATTAAAAATTTTAACATAAAGATGTAAAACTTATGAATTGCTTTCCATTGTTTCTTCTAAGTTAAATAGCAGTTAGTAACAGCACCAGAAAAGATTCAGAGCTCTGGTGAATGTGACACAAAGCAACCTATGCAGATGCACTTCTCAAATAAAGAGAAGACAAACAAATATATGATAAGCATGCTTATCCCTGGGGACAGGTAGCAAGTTGAGCACGTTTTGCATTAACTAGTATTTTCAGTGTTTATAGAAGTCATTAATTAGTATTTACAAACAATGGTGTATAGGTAGCATGACTGAACCAGCTTTCAATTCTGTATATTATGATGTGATTTAGGGACTAAATGCTATATGAAACCATCTCAACTCCAATGCTAATAACTAATATAACTTGTTTGAGTGGTAAATATCATAGTTCTCAGTAATTAGAAATCCCCTATACCATTTTATCTCTAAAGTACTCAAAATCTAGGAAATCGTATCTAGCAGAAAAGCCTACATGAGGAACTTGTGTAAGTGTGAAGTCAAATATTTGAAAATAAGGAAATTATAGGCAATTGTTGTTGTAGCCTTCATGAGTTGTCTTACTCATCATCTTTAATTGCATGTAATAAAATGACGGTTGGATGTGGAATAGAAGGAGGGTAAAGGCAATTTATAGTAGATATAAGCCTAGATTCACTTGTGGTATTTAAGTATACAAGAAGATAGTCTCTGACAGAAAGTTCATCATAACTTTATCTGAGATGGAAGAAAAACTTGGAAGTGCCAAAGCCAATAGAGAGTACAAGGCCAAAGTAATGCAAAAAACCTATATTGTAAGCTATACAGACATAAATACATTTATTTATACATCCAAACAAATATTTGGCTTATACGTTATTGTCTTTTTGACAGATGTGCTTCAGATGATGGGGCGTGCTGGCAGACCACAGTTTGATGACCAAGGAAAAGCTGTCATTCTAGTTCATGATATTAAGAAGGACTTCTACAAAAAATTCCTTTATGAACCTTTTCCAGTTGAATCAAGGTAAAGATAAAGCAATCAGAAAAGATGATCAAACTATAAACAATACTATAAATGAGGGATAGAGGAAAGGGAAACAAAATTCATGTGCAGGATAAGTCCTAAATACTGGACTCAAAAGGAAGACAATTTAAAAAAAGAAATTACCCATATTTATTCAGAAAAATCCTTTCTTCCATGAGTTTTGAAGCACTGCTGAGCTCGTCAGTTCATTCCCAAATAATACCACAGGTGCCTCTTCATTTCTGGGTGTTGGCTCAAATATGTGAAAACACTGTTCTTTGAGGGCAGTGTTTAGGACAACTATCCATAGTCTTCAGAACCTTTTTTGAAATTCTGTGACAAGTTACTAATAGGAAAAAAACAAGGTGAGTTTCAAGTACTTTCTACCTAGAATATTTGTATCATTATAGGTATCACATTCTTGAAAATCTCAAAAGTTCAAAAAGTTTGAAATTCAAGTTTACACGGTATAAACTCTTACTAATAGTTTTAACAAATCTTTTGCTAGAAAACTGCAAGATTTTTGTGAGAAGTATAGAAACAGCAGCTTTTTGCAGCCTCTTGGAATCTAGTTGATGTACTGTTTGCTGTCCAGCATAATGTAATTTGTGCCTTGGTTTTGGTATTTTTAATATATTTAGTTGTTCAATGAGAAGCCAAACTAGTTACATTGATTTCCTGTAGAGGAATGTTTCATGGAGTAATGCTCAGACATCTAATAAAGCATGAACGTTACTGAAAGCTTTTCTCAGTGGCGAAGAATTCACAGTATTGTTCTCCTAAGGAAACTTTATCCCTCAACATAAGTGATAATGGGACCTCTATCTGATCAGGAAACTTGTTGGAGTTTGAGAGTACAATCCACCTTTGAAATGTAGTTGAAATGGTCTGGTGTATTTGAAAGTTGTTTTCTGTGGTGCACAGAGAGACATACAGTTTTTGCAAACAAAGAATGTGGAAACATATACTTCATTTCCTTAGGAAACCACACTTTTTTTAACAGAGAAATTGCACTTAGCACAAAAGTCTAGGAGTTTAACTTCTTCAAAATTATAGCTAATAAGTGAAAACAGTGGTGTGATTAAAATATTAATTATATATCCAGACTGCATGGCATTAGCATAAATTGAGAAATATCTCTATTACTTGGTTAGTGGTACTTCTAAAGAACAAAATCTTATCTTCAGTATAACAGTAGTAATCACACCTTTGTTCATGTTTGGAAGATTAGAAGTATTCTGTTTCTAGCAGCTCCATTTGTGTGTTTATATTTACTTTGTGGTCCTGATATAGTCCATCTTTTATTATAAAAAAAAGAATATCTGATAAATTTGCAGCTGAAGAGTCACATATTAATAACAATCTTGTTAACTTCTCACTTGGTTTTGAACTACGTAACTTAGGTTTGTCTTGTTCTCTTTTATGATGAAGTATTTTGTATCTTCAAAGAGATACTGGCTGAGGTTTTTTGGGGGAATTTTAGTTTTGGAATGCTTTTCCATCTGTTTTATTAGAGAGTAGATTCATCAGCGTTGTGTAGTATTTCCGATTTGTAAAAGTAAACGTCATAATTTTTTAATTAACATTTTTTCTAAAAGCCATTGTTTACATATTAGTTGTGAGACTTAAGCACTCAACTGGTAACAGTCTTTGTGCTCTCCTTGATCATGGGCCTGAAACACAGCACATTAGAAACAAAAGAAAATCCAGAATTCAATTATCATGGAAAAACTATTGAATCATCTGTCCAGCTTCTGTTGGACAATCTGTGTAGAATGTCTGCAGTTCTGACCCTTAGAAGTATGCAGTCACCAGTACAGAGCAGTAAAGCAGTTACTCATGCCAGATTATTCTTTACTTTTAGCAACAGGAAAAGAACATTGGGAGAAGAAAAAAGATATAATACAAGAAAAATTAGGTTGAACCTTAAGGATATTTGCTATTCTCTGATTGAACTCTAGCCAGGCATGATCTCATTAGATACCCTAATGGAGGTCTTTGTTCTGTTTAATGACTATTTTATTTTTTAAGAATCAATTTAAGCTGCTTTTATTATTCTGTTTCTGAGTTTAGATCTTTCTGGGTAAAAGTAGCTGTTCTTATTTTCTTTCTTTTGTTGTTTTTTTTACATTGGATGAAGATGAGGTAAAATCTGGGGGAAGCAGTTTTGATGTAATTTTAATAGCCCTGAAGTATTTGTCAAGTATTAGCTAAGCTATTGCCACTGTTTCATTTCCTGTTTGTCTTTCCATATGATTCTCTATTGGATTAAATCAGTATGATCATATGGTCAACATACAATATTCAGAAGTTACCACTGAGTAGCTCCATCTGAATATGTTCCATGAATGACTTAAACTTGTGCATTCTTGGTCCAATCAAAAAATAATTTGAGCTTCATTCCACTATCATGTAAAGAAGATGACTGACCTTTCAATTACATTCCCCCTTCTTCCCCTCTTCCCTTTTACTGGAAGATAAATATATAATATTTTCAGATTAAAAGTAATAAACCTTTTAATGGACAACTCTACAAAATATATTACCTGTCTTTGTGATTGTAAAGTCAGCTAAATCCTTTTGTTTCCTGCTCTTCAGCTTGTTAGAGGTGCTGGCTGACCACTTGAATGCTGAAATTGCTGCTGGAACTATTACATCCAAGCAGGATGCAATGGATTATATCACGTGGACTTACTTCTTCCGTCGACTTATAATGAACCCGACGTGAGTATACAATATAAATGCAATTTAATCTCAAGGTAACTTGAGGTTAGGGTTGATCCAAAGGTGATCTGTCTGCTGTTAGAGCCTGAAATACTTAGCAGTCTCCAGGAACATTGCTGGCCCACATGTGGATTAAAACTCGTGTGCTCATATTTTTTATAATTTTTTTTCTAAATATAAATGCATTTTTTGGCAGATAACTTTACAATTTAGTTACAGCAATAAAATAACCTTATTGAGAGGGCTATATCAGCATCCCTAAAATAAAATTCCAGATTATCACATTCCTTCAGATATTGTATTTATAATGCAATACTTTTTTTTTTTAGCTACCGCATTGATATGTTCTGCCCAGTTTTCTTTAGAAAATTTATTAGGACTTGGAGTTTCCTAATAAATGAGAGAATAACTATCAGCTGTTTCTCTGTGATAACGTTTGCTTTCATTAGGGTATCCTGGTGAAACCATGTGTGCAATATTTTCAATGATTGCTGTCATCCTGCCTAGCTCCAGCTGGTATGCAGATCATTCTGAGCTGTTCCACCAGTACAGCCTGCCTTTGCCACAACCCTGTTTTGGGTAATGCTATGTTATCAGCCATGGGATTATTCACCTGCTAAAATAATGTGGCAAATAAAGAATTAACCGTTTAGATCCTTAGTATTTCTTGATGTACTCCAGCGTGTTGGATGTCTGAAATTACGTTAATGTTCATAGCATTTGGCCAGATTTTCTGCCAGGTACTTTATGGGCAAGTGCTGCTGGGAGCCTGAAGGTGATAAAATAATTTCCTTTAATTCTCTTTAAGTCTTTATTAGTTTTTAAGTCTGTATCTAGTTCTATGCTGAGAATCTCCCACAAAACAAACAGAATTTCTATCTAGTCTTCCTGGGAAATAAAACTGCAGAGCATTAGAACTGTAAACTAAAGAAAGCATTTTCAATTTTCTCACTTCATAACTAACGCAGTGCATAATTATGGGGAAGGTATTTCTCCTTTGAGAGTTAAATTATGATTTTTTTCAATGTTAGATTTTATGCTTCTTTAGTATGAAGAATAAGTACTACTACTTTAAAATGTCTTGCTCTTGAATTGCTTTGGTAAAGTGCTGTAGTTGTTCAGTTTTGGTAAAGCTGGATCATGTGGTATCTGTGGTAGGTACATTTTTTAAAACACAACACATAGGCCAAAGGTAAGTGCAGAATATAGAAATATAGGCAATCTCTTCCCGATATAAAAGATTATTTCCACTTGAGTATGAGGTTGGCATGTTGACTGCTGGTCATTTTTTCTCTGCAGGTTCTTTATTGTCATGGACAGCTTAAGCTGGAGTTATCACAATTTTAACTTCAAAGCAAAAGTTCTGCTATTCTGAGATGGGAAGAAAGTTGTGGCAGGGGGAAACAAAATAAAAAAGCACTTCATAATAGGATGTAGAGTCTTTGTAGTGAGAACCAAGATGAACAGATCTTGACTAGTCATGCCCCTAATGGCAGGATAGGAATGAATAATGAAGTTTCTTATGAAATTGGAGTCTTGCATTGGGAACACCACACACATAGGTTGGAGCAGTTGATAAGTTGAGCTCTTTATTCACACAGGTACTCAGCATTCCTTCTGTATTTAGTCATGCAGGGAGAAAAATGAGGGTATTATTTACTCTGTCAAACAGCTTGTCAAATCATTTCTAGACGCCAAGCACAAATGTAATGGATGTGCATGCATTCCATTCCTTGACATGGTAACAATATTAAGTTTCATCCACAGTTAGTAAACTTAGTTAGTAGTTTTCCTGGACCTACTATCTGTGGTATTTTCAGACCTCCTAAAAGCCAAGCAAGCAATTCCAGTGTGGTCAGTGTTTGAATGAGATACATCCCAGGAAAACTGAAGAGTTTTACAAACAGAAGCCAGTGATTGTTGAGATAGCTCTGAATAAGTTGCATTATGGTAATGGAGTTTGCTATGCCATAACAAAGCATATGAAATGATTGCTATCAAACAAAATCTATTTGTGGCCTTTAATAATCCAGAGATTTTAGAGTTTGGTTTTTTTCCAAAAGAATAGGAACACAATTGCTGCTAGTTTTTGGTTTAGAATGGTTATGTAATACCCATTCCTTGTCACTTGACAGGAGTGTTCTTTATCATGTCCTACCCTTAAGCAATTTTGTTGACTTTCTCTCCACTGTGATACAAGAACTATTTTCCAGACAGCAGGTGATTGTACCTTAGTGGTGAATAAGTAATTCCCATATGCATGATTAGTAAATTGCCTTGGGATTCATTGACATAAAAATCATTGCATGTGATGCTGTAAATCCCCAAAATAATGGGCTTAGATAATATGCAGAAGATTTATATTCTCGTTTATTGCCAGTTTTAGCTACTTGTATATTAAAGCTGCATAAACAAATGTAGGATCATCCTATTCCAATCCAGTATCATAAAATGCCTTACAGAATGCCTAAAATTTGTACTATTGAAGTAATGGTAATCTACCTTTCTTGTGAGAGAGAGATCCAAGCATCTTTTTCCTCTAAGTATCCAGGTTTCTTCTAAACATGAAGTCATCATGAAAGTTTTCCTGGCAAACTTGAGATAATTTTTTAAACTTGTAGTGATAGTTGTTTTAATGGTGTGGAAGATCTTTACATGTTAGAATATTCCTTTTCATTATACCATTTCAATTTTCTTTTTTGATGAACCCCTGCCTCTCAAGCCCTATGGAATGGGTTTCAGCAGTCTAGATAGGGGGTGTAATTGAGCTTTTGCTTTGGGGAAGGAGAGTAGCTGAGAGCTAGTTTTGTTCAGCTGCATGACGACCAGTCACGTTCATCCTGTTCACGAGATGACGAATCAATGACAGGGGTGGTCCAAATGAAATGTTTGTCAAAGTGTTTCAGTCTCCATATCCGGAGTTTCTTCCCTGTTCTTCCCTTCCCTCAAAACAGTTAGTCTTAAATGCAGAGCTTTTTGAATTTGCTTGTTAAGTCACAGTTTCTGTATTACTTCAGTCAAGTAGTACAATGTGTTTTCCTTTCCTCATAGAGCCGTAGTCACTATGTTCTTTACTGAGTCGGGGTCATATCGCACAGATCAGCAAAGGGCTCTGTTCTTTGCAAGGGGCTACTTTGACAGGTTCATCTATCTCCATTCCTTGGCTGAAATGCCTTGCTTATTTAATTCTTTTACCCTTATAAAAGATTATAATTGTGACTTTCTATAAAAGACAAACGGCTATGAGAAACATTTTCTGTAAATCAGGTTATGATATTTTCCAGATACATGTGCAGTTAAAGAGAAATAGAAATTTACAACATATGTAAAGTTAAGCAGAATCAGCTTTCATTTGGAAAGTTAATTTTTAGATATCCTGAGAGCACACATCATATCATTATTAAAATGGCTATTTATGTATTTATATGTGACAGTGCATCTGTGTACATTTCCACACTTAAAAAATCAGTATTCTATGTAAATCCTTGTGAAAACCTGAAAAAATATATTTTATTTCTTTCCAAGAACTATTATTATTAAGGGGTTTTTTACTTGATATCAGTGTTGCAAAGTTTTTTTGAGTGAATGAATAAAACAGCACTAATTATAATCTGAGTGATGATGCCCTTATCATACATTTAGGTTTTACTTTAAATTTAATTTTCTCATTATGACTGGCTGAGCATGTGAATAAAACATATGAATACAAATGGTTATGGTTATATAGTGGTCCAATATTTTTTCTGCTATGATTATGACAGGTAATATCATGGTAGAAGTCAGTCAGAATGGAATACCTGTGTATTTCAGTGACAAAATCACAATTATTCGGAGTTTTGGGGTTAATTTGGAATTGTGTCAGAAGGGAGATTACTGGAGAAAGTTAAATTAGCTAAGATTAAGAGGTAAAATGGAAAATTTGTAGCTAAACTAACAGGAGCTAGAATGTGCAAGTATATTGTACTGCAGTGATTACTAATAACCATATTTTCAATTGGTAAACAGATATTTCACAAAGGACTTAGCAGAAAGACTTTTCCTTTTATGATGCCATTTAGACCTATATGCATCTACAGATACATATGCATGTATATATATTAAATAAGTGGCAGCTATAGGCATTATTATGAATTTCATAACAAGAGTTTGTTCTTAGGAATTATTAGAATCACAGAGCTGTGAAAAATACAGGAACGTAGTTCACAATATAGCTTTACCAAATATTCAGACAAATAAAGATTTGCTGAGTGTCAGACAGGGAAGTTCCAGGATGCTGAGTATTTGAGCCACCTCCAGCTTCCCAGTCTGCTGCAATCTTAGGTGAGAATACACAGTTGAAGACTCTGCATCTCCCTATCCAGAAAGAAAATTCACATAGCTGTCTTCCTACTCTTGGATGTGGTTTACCTGTACAAATTATCTGTTGGAATATATGATAGGAAAAAGAAAAATCATGCCAATATGTGAGCAAATTTGTGTGTGTCTATTGCCTTTCATATCTTATGAACACATCTTGGGAAATAAACTGTCTTGCGAATGTTATGATCAGAAGCACTGATGTGGGGGTAAATACTTTGCTGATATCAGAGAAATTGAACTTGGTTTTGTTCTTCTTAAATCACCACAATGTACAGTATACTAAAAGCTGATTAAAGATAGTAATGTATCTGTTTCTCCTACCTGGCATACATGAATATATGGATGCAAGAAAACATGATAGAGGTAAAATACAGGGTGACATTACTGCCTGCAGCATCTGTGCACTCTGTAATGCTTTTTTGCAAGCCAGTCACGGAGTTCAGAGTCAGTCAGTAATGCCTTAACAACAGAAGTGAGTTGGTACTTTGGGTCATATCTCTCTCAGGCTATGACGGTTCATCAGTTGTGCCATGTACTCTGTACCATTTCCATGGTGCTATTTGAAGATGGCAGCTGCTGAAGCTGATGAAAGTAAATATAAATTATGACTGCAGTAAAGGGACCTAGAAAAAATTATTATCTATGCTCCCCTATACTTGTTCATAACAAAATTCTGCTTTCAGAACTGTAAAATCTCAGAAAGCACACTTTCCTGCTATCAGGTGAATGCTGTGGATTTGTCATTTCTTGCATTTGTTTCAAAAGGCCTACTGACTAGCGAGTTTCTTCTTTAATATTTTTGGCTGACTCTTGTCACCGATTTTCATTATGTGTGTCACTATTACCACCGTATAATCTGAACATAAAAAACATGGTGCTGTAACAAATGACTCCACAGCATTGACAGTTTTAGCAGGACCATTTCAAGGCTGATGAAAAATTTCCCAGAGAGATCTCAGGTCAGGTTTACATAAGCTAAACAGGAAATGATCGCCACCATTCACATTAAATCCTAAATGTTTTGTGTAACTTCATCTACATTTTATGTTCCTGCACGTCTCTCTGTCTCTCTCAGCTGATGAAATTCCACACTTCCTTAGATTAGAGAAATAAGTTCATGTTTCACAGTTTGTTGTTCTTGCTAAGCTCTACAAGGTTTTGGGATTTTAAATATGTTATTTAATAGACAATAAAAAGTTCCTTCGGCTTTTGATTGTTTAAATTTTACATACTTTGTAAATTTTTATGATACCTAGGGGTTTGTTACTGCTTTTTCCCTGTGGACTACTAATGGAAGTTAGCCTGTCTAGCCCATGTGCTAGATGCTGTTAGGATAAAACTGCCTTTGACTTTCACACCTCTCAGGGGACGAGTAATTGTTGTGTTCAAACAGCCTGTAATTGTGATCCCGCTGGCTTTCTCAGTGCGCTTCTGGCTATTAGAATCATTAAACAACTCAGCACCTGTTAACAGCATTGTAAATATTCAACCCTGCTTGTGTGCAGGTTGAGTCCAATATAGGAGAAGGCTTACAGAGACCAGGCTCATAAATTAGAGCTTCTGACAAGTCAATTATTGTGAAACTGGGCTTCAGTGTGAAATAAATGAAATGGTGTGCTGATGAAAAGGTAGGCTGTCTGTTTATAGCAAAGGGGAACTAATGACTAGATGATTCAATGCAGTGAACATGAAACTGCATTGTTTTTATTCTTTATCTGTAATTAAATAGTTAGGCAATATTGCTTCATAGAGGAACTCACGTATTATGCAGTTTTTATACTTGGAACATACCAACATGCAGAATTCAACTTTATTCCTGAGCATTGAAATCTAATGTCATGATACCTCTGTTTCTAGTAATGATTTTAACACAGTCTTTCAAGATTAATGACTTTGATTTTTATTAGGGGAAAATGTGCTGAATGACCAAGAAACTCCTGTGGGTGTGCTCAAAATTATATTTGCCTCGTTACAGACAGTAGTTAAAACATACTGGTACCACTTCACTCAAGATTACAAACCATTTAAGATTTTTCTTTACATTGTTTTATTTCCATTAGGCAGCTACATATTTACTCATTTGACAACAAATTACAAAGAAGCAGCAAATTTAAAAATCACAAAAAATGTTAAAAGTTATTATAAATTCCTTTATGATTTTAACTTTGCAGTGAAATACTGCAAATTAGGCAGAGCACAAGAGCACAAACCTGTTTGAATTGGTATCTTAAATTACAGTCTCAGCAAAGAATTTCAGTGCATTTCCCATGTTCCTTTTTTTTGTTTTATCAGTATTCATCATGAATGTTGTGGTACTGCAGATAAAGGTGCTGAAATTATATGGTGGAAGTCTGAATACCATGACAACAAAGTGCCTCAATTATAAGCATTTCAGAAGTATTCTATTCAATTTAGAGAGAAATAATAATGACTCATTAGTGGTTTAGGAGTATAAAATAGAAAATTTTTTTCACCTCCTTAAACAACTTATTTAGCTAATTTGCTCAATTACTTTCAGAAGGTAAACAAAATATGATAAAGTAATTTCTGCTAATAACAAGAAAATAAATGTGATTGATGATGTCAGGGAGATAAAATGGGCAGATAGAAATTTTGACCATTTTGTATTACCTCTATATCACTTAATTTAAAAGGACACTCATGAAATTTAGGTTCCATGAAAAAACTCTATTAGAGTAATATTTCAACAAATGCATTTTCTTTGTATGAGGCTGATAATATATGGCTGGGTACTGCATAAAACATTTTAGTCAATACAAATGTTTCTGTTAGTTTGGTTTGGTTTTGGACAATAGGTGTGTTATAAGTATTTCAGATCATCTCAGCATGAACCCATATAAAATGTCACAGAGTTGAATACTCCACTGCCGTGTATCTATGCCTTGTTGTCTCATGTAAGTGGCTAATGTCAGAAAACATTTTTTAAAAACTTTTTCTCATGGTATTGCTGGTTTACTCCAACTGTACCAAATTATAAGTGAATATTCAAAACTTCAGATAATTAATCTCATAATCTGGAGTTAAAAGCAAGAGGGAAATATCTGGACATTGCAATACTGCTATTTAGCATTCAGGCTTTTTTGGTTGCTGCTTTTTAAAGAGTTTTATAGTAAAAACTTTTTTGAAGAAAATAATAATGCAAATCAGATTCTTTAAATTCAGCAGTTATATAAGGATGTTTGTAGCTTATAAAAATTTAATTCCATCTTTTGAAATTTGCAAACAGCAGCATGCAATAAATGATACAGTAAATGAGAGTTTAACTCAGAGAATGGGATTCATCTGCCCAAATATACCATCCACAACTGAACTGGTTGTCTAAAAGTTCTCTTTTTTAATCAATGATTATGTTTCACCTCATCCTGAGCAGATATTGAATGTACTTTAGATGAATAGCATTCTGCAAGCACACATTTTTTCTTTGCAGTGACAGTGAAAGGAGTTTAAAAAAACAACTCAGGGGCAGCAGTAACTTTGTGAAGTTGGCTGAAATTGTGCTCAGAACACGCTTTTGCAGCCTGTTCACCTGCACAAAATAGCACTGAAAGAACCTACTCTCGATTGCAGTGTGGGTTATTTCAAGTGGGAATCCTGAGTACATCGTAGCAGCAGTAAATTTTAGTAAAGCAAGGCAGGTATAACAAAGGAGCGTTTTTCATCATTGCACAATCTCAGTAGTTATTTCTGCCACAGTATTTGACAGAATTAAATTAGCAAGAACTCCCTTTTTTATTCTGTTTTTTAACAATTCAGTAAATCATCAGATTTTTATGTTTATTTTCATTCCGCTTTGAAATTGCATGGTTTAATTACTCTGCTTAAATTAAAAATTTTAAAACTTTCTAAACATGCTCTTTATTACTAGTTGAACTTGATTGTTACTTTCTGATCTGATGCCTTTGCTGAATCTAGGGACACGAGTTCTTACTGCAGTTTTATCTGGAGTAAAAGTTCTCACTGAAATTATGTTGAGTTATATGAGTAAAATCTCGTAATAGTTAAGGAGTGCGAACTTCAGTCACTGTCTTTTTTATATGCTAACATAAAAAGAAAACATCTTTTAGCGCACTTTATAAACATTTTTCCTTCATACCAAGAACTAAGCCATTGTGATGATAGAGTTTACCTAAACATTTTGTTTGATGGTGAACATTAGCAAATATCCTATTCCTTTGTTTAGCAATTCTAACTTTGAGAATAAAATGTCACAGAAATATAACAACAAACAGCAACATTTGGATTGGTATGTTTACTTTTTCAAGAGATGTCACTATATGCCTAGTTTTGCTTTCAGAGTTGCAGGATTTAAGGACAGTTGCTCTCCTAGTTGGGAGTTCTTCCTTCATCTTGAAGTTAAAATACTGTTACTGGTGTTACCATTGCTTGTTCACTTTCATACTTACCAAGAAAGTGTACCTGTGGAAGCAGGAAGATTTTCGCACTAATAAAATAGAGCCAGTCTAGTTCTGTTTGTATCAACCTTTCTATTAATAGATGGACAAATTGCCATCTTTCCATATGTACATGTTTGTCTTATGTTGGTTACTCCCACAAACCATTTAAGATTCATGGATTTCTTGTTAATCTTTATAAAGGACTGTGTTTAATTGTTTAATGTGAGTATTTGCTGTTCCTTGTATATATATTGTAGAAGCCTTGTTAATTTTCCTAGAAGATGATGTTCTTAAAAATCTTCAGACTGTAAAAAGTATTTATGTAATGCATCTGCTCTCATTTTATCTAGGTACTATAACTTGGATGATGTGAGCCATGACACTGTGAATAAGTATCTCTCAAGCCTTGTTGAGAAATCCCTGTTTGATCTGGAAGGCTCCTACTGTATTGAAGTTGGGGAGGTAAGACTAACCTGTGCCTTCCAATATTCAAGTTAGCTACTATGAACAGCAAGGTACATACTTCTTGATGTGAGGTGTTAGAGTTTGTCTGTGGAGCTCTTTGTAAGACTTATGCTGAAAACTGCTGTGGCTAAATTATGATGCTAAATTGTTTTTGGTGTTCTCTCTTAAAAGTAGTCTGAACATGTTTCACAGTTATGTAGGAACACATTATACTGAAGCCCTTGGGAACTCTGTGTGTTTGATTCTTCTTCTAACAGGATAATCGCAGCATCGAACCCCTGACGTACGGCCGTATTGCCTCCTATTACTATTTGAAGCATCCAACTATTGGGATGTTCAAGGATCAGCTGAAACCTGAAAGCAGTGTTGAAGAACTGCTCTTAATTCTGACAGTAAGTGCTGATATTTCTTAAAAATACATCTTTTTACTCTTAACACAAGTATATGAAAAAACCACACAAAATAAATAAGAGCCTTTCTCCCCTGATATCTTCTAATTTAATTTTTTTAATTGTTTTGAGGAACATACCTGAATCAGTTTTTGATGTTTCAAGTGTTTCATCTTATCAGTACATCAAAATTACTTTATGCACTCTTTTCTCTTCTTATGTCCCTTTATAATGTGCAGGATCTGTACAAATCTGGTATTTTCTAAGTTGAGTATATTACTAAAAAGCTATTGGAATGACTGTAAATCTGTAGCAGGACATCACTTTGTCCTGGGACAATCTGGAAGATACAGCAGCTTTAAGAAGTAGGGGAAACATATGGGAAACACCTCTTTCCTAAAATGTCTGCTTTCCCTTTCTCCCAGCCACCTCCCAGTCACTGAGGTCATAACCTGCAATAACAGCATCTCCCAGAGTTAGTCTAGAGACTGTTTAACAGAGAAGTGCAAGGCCAAAGACACAATGTGTGATGGGCTGTGTTAGTATTACAGTGTCACCATACAAAGAATCAGGGTTTACTCCATTTTCAAGTACTTACATAGTTATAACTACAGATCTTTCTTTTTCAACATGGTGTAACTCTACTTTTACAAATATATTTCAAAACAGGGAGTGCCTGAACATTATCCAGGAAAGCTTATTTCTACCCCTATACAATTGTAGTCTCTGTTAAATTAAATACATTATTTTAGTGGTCCAAATTCAGTAATATTCTGATTTCTAAGTGTAGGCTTCAAAATTTAAAGTCCCATCTTACAGTATTTCTGTATCTTACTTTTGTATTAATTACTGTTTTGGTATGCTGCCAAAACTACTCTGAGGAGAAATAGAAGAAGAAAAGTTAAAATAGTGCTATTCAACAGTTTGCAACTCAAGAAAACCCAATCAGCATTTTATGACACTAGGAAAACCACTTTCCTAGTAGAGACTTTTCTTCCTGATAAATTTAAAGCACCTGCTGCAAACATTCAGAGTGTTACAGCTCAGAAATAAAGGCCACAATAATCTTTTGTAATGGAAACTGTTAGACAGCCTAAATAGGGGAATTGCTATCACTGACCCTGCAGTATCTGTTGTTCTGCTGTCAGAAAACATTGCAATTACATGACATGAAATTCAGTGTATTCAGGTGAATTTAAAATTATAATCATCCACAATGCCTAGATATGCTGTGTGTAAAATAACTGAAATTTTAAGAAGTAATACCACATGTGAACAGAAGTTAAATAATACAATGTTGAGTATTCAAGAAGAGTGCTTTATTCCAGCTGCTATCTCTTTAAAATTTCCTCTCTAGTGAAAATTTTCTGCACCTAGAAGTGTCAGGATTTTTTTTTCAGACAGATTTGGGTAAGGAAAGTTTGAGAATATTAGCAGAGATGGCATTTCATAACACTGCCTTAGCCAATGAGCGGGATATGGAAGAAGAATGATGGAAGAACTTAGTGCTGCCTGTTTGAATTTACCTATTTGAACTGTGTGCATTCATGAATTGCAAAAGTAACTGGCAAATATTTCTATTGTAGATGAAACTTAGGGCCCTAATGTTGGGTAGAGATTGTAAAATTTTAAGTTAATCTTGCTTTAATTTTTTCTAATTTTTCTTTTCCTGATAATACAGTTTTGTAAGTTATCCATTTACAATCTCAAGAGGAATGAGACTAAAAATAAAATTGCTTGGGAGTCAAAATGCACCATATGTATCAGTTTTAAAGATGAAAAGGATTTACGAGGGCTGGATGCCATTAGAGCTGATGGTTCTTGCTTGCTTTTTATGTGGATGTTGACTCTCAAAATTACTAGTGAAACTACTATTCTGTCTTGTTGAAGGTGTAAAATAAAAGATTTTTTAATCTGATGTAGTGTTGAAAAGAAGTGCCATTTCAACAGTTATTGCCAAGGATTTTTTTTCCCCCCTAAACACTGCGCATTAATGAGTTTTATAATTACAGCAGTTGCTTCACACCTCTATTGTTAACCAATGACATTACATCTGCCTCACTCCACTGTTGCCCTCCTCCTTCTTATTGAAGCATTTAGCGGTTTTGGCAATAGGGAATTACATGGCATGGGGTAAGTAGTCTAATTAGGTATAAGTGAAAATCCTGAGGGAAAAGGATGTTTAAAAAGTAATTTGAAGAATCTCTTAATGATGCTGAAAATGAAAGCTGTAGCTATAGTACAAAAAGGCCTGTTACCATTATAAAAATAATTATAATTCTAATTATTCTGCTGATCACTCTGTTTTAAAGTTTCAAATTTTGGACTGTGTTTTTTTTAGAATAACCATCCAGGCATTTCTCATGCAGTTGCAGGATTTCATAGATGTAGCACTTATTTGATGGAGTTTTACCTAAGCTTGCAAACCTTTAGGTATTTAAAAGTTTCTGATCTATTTAAGGAAGGCAGACTTGAACAATTTGAAGAAAGAAAATCTCAATTTTAATTTTTCAAATGAGATATATATATCAAATATATAAGTAACTTGGAGAGGAAAAAGAGTTGGTTTAAAACAAAATGTGGAATAAAAGCAAGATTTTGTTCAAGAATTCAGAAATTTAGGATTGTGTGGGGTTGAAGATGAGTTTGATTAAAGGATTTTGATTTTCAGATTGATATTTATGCAGACTGAATGGAAGTGTTCAAAATCCAGGATTGATCACCAGTGAATTATCAAGGAATCTTTACAACTCACGTGAAAAAGTAGTTGTGAGTCATCTAGTTTCTGGTGTGGTGGATCTCTCAAACAAGTCACATAATAACAAGATTTGTTTTCACTTAGTGGAAGACCACTCCTAGTTTTCTCCAGTATCTGTTCTTTTCTCTGTTTTGATTTTACCTTTTCATTTTGCCAGCATTTTACAAGATCAAATGTTTTGGGTTTTTTTCCCTGTCTGGTGTAGGGGTTAAGTATTCATAATATGAACAGGAGGATGGAGACATGGAGACATCCCAACAGTCATGTTAGAAATATACAGTAATAGGTGATTCAAATAGGTGGGTGAAAATCCCCTCATGGCTTCCCTGCTCCTCTCGATAAATCTGTACCTGAGATGTTTGAGCTGTCTTGGGTTTGGAGTTAGCAGTTCACATTCAGTTATTTTTGTCACTGACTTATGCTAGTGGACTGGTAATTTTTTTTCTGAGAGAAAATGTTTGATGTTTTTCCATAGAGCTTTCTTTAAACCTTTCCTAACCGTGCTCAGACAGCAGTAATCCAAATGAGCTTAATCACTGTTGAGTTATGGTGCTTCTTGCATTAAGTATTATTGATGAGAAAGTGTTCATGAATTATTACTGACAAGCTGGATTTCCCTGCGGTGCCTAAAGACTGTTTCCTTTAATTCCGATAGTTAGGTGCAGAGATTAAAAAAGAGGTCTAGGTGAAAAACAATGATAGATACTTTAGGGTAATTCTTGTCTTTTTCTGCACAAATGTTTTTAAAATCAAATAGTGATTTGTTGAACGTTAAGGAAGGAAAGACTGTCGTTCTGATTGATCAGGACTGTGACACCTAGATCCCCTAGTTTCATGATTATTGGTGATTTTTAACTTATCTTATTATCTGGTTAATATTCCTATTTACAGAGCAAAAAAATTGTCATACCTGTCCATATCAGACAATGAAGAGGAGAACATCATTCCCATCTTTCATCCCTTGTTTTATCTCCATGTTGTCCATGATTTTTATTTTTTTTTTTAATTCAGCCTACAAAAGAGAACTGGTTGATTTTTATGTGTCTACTGCTGTCTTTCATGTAAATTGTTAAAAAGAGAAAGGGTTTTTTTCCTTAGAAAAGCAAGCTTAGAGAGAGGACACAGTATTTTTGTTATAGTGGGGCATACGTGTCTGTCTTTCTGTGATACAAACAGGGACAGAGAAGTTTGGTATCCACATGACTCTTCCCTATATTTCTTTCTAAAAATTGATTTGGTGACACTGGCTTGTATTAGACTAAGTAATTTGGAACTGAGCAGAAAATCTGTCCTTGTTGGAGTCACAGACTTGGAAGGTATAAGGAGGAGGTTCATGAAACAGGTACTCTCCATTCAAGATACATAGATAGGAAATGAGTAGAGTTATTAATGCTTTATCTGTCTTTCATTACCGGGTAGGTATTTGTACTATGAGAACCTAGATAACTCAATTAACCTGTAGCTGTATTTCCTCTTCATCATTGCTCACAATTCCTGTTCCAACCAGGAAAATATGCAATTCTTTGTGAGTATTTACACTCTCAGTCTAAAATAATTTTATTTCTGTATGGGGATTCTGTTGCTGATTTGGTCTCCCATGAAGGGGCCACAAAGGTTTTTGACTTAGTGATAAACCATGTTTTCATCAGGTCTTCAGTTAAACACCAGGGAAGGAAAAAATAATGTCTTACAAAAATACTGTCAAAAATAGAAGCTAATGTGATCTGTTTCATTTAATATTTTCCCTGCAAGCCATGGCAGAATTATTGCTTTTAGGAATTTTTAAGATATTATATAAAACCGGGTCTCTGTTCTTTAGTCATTTCAGAAAAAAGTCAGATCACTCTTCCTAAGTCAGTGTTTACAGTTAGTGTAAAATTACATTTTCATTTAATTTAGAAGAAAATAAAGGTGCTACTTTGATTTTCTTCCAGGCATAAAAGCCTTTAAAGAACTTCCATGTCTGATTTCACATCTATGGTACAGTCTCAACAATATGAACATCAGGGCTGTGGCCTCAGACATTATTAATATTTTAGAAATTGAAGAAATATTTTATATATTTTAACAGAAGAAAACTGTTACCTCTTATAATTAAATCCTTTTTTTACAATAAATCTGTGCCAAGGACTGTTCAATGCATAAATTTCATCCTAAACTCAGGCATTTCCGGGATAATTTACTTATTTTTTGTATAATCCATATTCTCTGTATTTAAACATGTTAAAATATTTGTGCTTCAGTTCCCACTTGAATCATCTAGATGGTATCACAATGTGCTTAATAGTTTAAATTTGAAAATTATGTTTGGGTTCATGAAAATAAACCAAAATGCTACAGTGCCTTATAATAGCATCCAAATTTCATCATCTATGTCCAGTATATTAAAAAATATCTTGTACTTAGCAGACAAAGTACTTATATGGATACTCACACATTTAATTAGTCTTGGTTTTTTTCTTGTCCCAGTAGATGGAGCAGTTTTTAATATTGTAGTACTTGAATGTAGTAATTTTTTTCTAACATCATGGCCAACTGTTTCCTGGTCTTCTTTTTCCAAATGATGGCTTGAATTTTAGTTTGAAGGCATAATATGCTGGCTGCCTTTCCAGGAAAGCAGAGTCCATTAGTAAATCAAGGTAACAATGACCACCAGTGACAGCTAACTCAACATGGCATAAGTCTTCCATTTTTATGGCATCAATAAGAAAGAATTATAGTCAAAACCAGAAAATACAAGTCCTTTCCATCTCCAGTATGCATGAATTTCTAACCTCCAATTTACAGGTCTCCTTTTTTCCCCATCCAATCTTATATAATTTCTGTCATTATAGGACAGTTTAAAAAAACCAAAAAAACCAAACAAAAAAAAACCACCCCACCAACTGAATCAATACTGACAAAAGCTAAATTAAAATGTATTTTAAAGTTGTAGCTAAATGTTTCTGACAAACATTTGCCATGACAAAGGCCATAAAACAAGAACTGTTATCTTGGATATAAGGGGTTTTTTAAGTTGCTTTTCTTTCTTTAATTTGTTTTGGTTGCAGTGCAACATCCAAGAGAAAAACTTTTGAAAGTGTATATAGCTGTGGTAGTAGAAAGAAGCAGCCTCAGGCTATATGCCCATTTTAAACACCTGCTTTAGTAACCATTTGTCAGAAAAATGAGGAACTAAATTCCTTTAGCAAGATGCAGTTACAGCAGCAAAAGAGTCATGTATACCAGTGGAAAGTGTTCTGAGAGCCAGGTAGACAGAGGTACTGCCCTGGTCTGGTACTTGCAGAGGTGAACATTGGCTGCCATCTGTGGCAAATGAGTGTTTGCCCATGGTAGAAGCAAGTTCAGTGATAGCAAGCTTGGTTTAGCTGAGTGCATGCAGTTCAACCATGGGCCACTTACTTGTTTGTCTGTTTTAGCACAAACACCTTTTACTTGCTGCTTGGCAGTTAGAATTGTAGCCACCGTCATGCAAGATTTCAAATTATGCACAGTTGTGTACATGGAGCCACTTCTTGGCAAAGTATTCATACAGGAAATTAAATGGCTTTTTTTCAGCAGTCATGTCATATAGCTGTATATTTTCAAATATACAATATATTTGTTAAAATAATGTTTGTGTTTGTTGAAACAGAACTCAGGTTCTCAGCAGCATCATTATTATGGTAAAGCTGAATGTTTTGTAATCTGTAAGGCTGCTGTGTGTTCTCATGTCCCAAATGCTCCAGCAGGAAGTCTTACAGGCTTAGTTTGTCTTTAGCAAGTCAGTTCAAGTTCTACCTGCTTTATTCCTCCCAATTTGTAATTGAAGCAGGATAAGCAAATGTAGGCCTTCTGCACCCTGCAGTTCTTTTATCTTCACTGGCTTTGCCTTTGATAGATTTGTCAGTTTTACTACAAGTTATAACAGACAACAATCGTATTGATGACTTTCTTTTCATAGAATACAGTTCACTTAGTGACACCAACTGAGCCGTACAGACTGCTATTTAAAGGCACAAAAATACTCTTCTCTGTCAGCATACAAGATATTGCTTGTAAAACTGTTAAGAAAGAGGATGATATTGTAGATCATTCTCTGGTTGGAACAGAAACTTCAGGATAAGGATTGGTTTGGCTGCAGGGATTACATCATACAAGATTAATATCCAGCACATAATGTTCCTTTAGCATAGTAGTTAAAAAAAAAAAGAAAAAAAGAAGAACATAAGAGGATTACTGATCAGTCATTAATGAAGTATCTGACACTTCTATTTTCCTATTTGCATTTAGATTCTTTCTTTGTCTCATTTTCTTTTTTTTCTTTCCTGATGGGGGCCTGTCTAGCTTCAGAAATTGAATTTTACTTTAAATGTTGATGTTTTGTATTATCAGAGATGAACATGTAAGAAATCGGCCTCTCCTATTTAGAAATATTTAAGAAATAGGCCTCTCCTATTGCCTAATATTTACAAGATGTTTGATTTCACAGCTACTTAGGTAGACTACCTGTAATGTTAGAAGAAATTGCAGAGGGATTTTTGCTATCAAATGGCCTTAGCATTTGAAAAAAATTGAAAGCATTTGAAAAAATTGTATATATAATTGGAAATTTCTTGTATGATAGGAAGGTTGCTTTTAGAGAACAAACAATTTCACATTTTCTTCACCTCTGCAACTTAATAAGTGTAAGTCAGACATCAAGAAAAGTATTAGAATTGATGTATGGGAAAACTGTCAAAGTATGCACTTTTATAAGTACTTTTTTCTGGGGTAATGTTCAAATTTAGCTTTCCTTAATTTATAGTAGGCCACTGTCCTCTTCCCATGGAAGAGTCAAATCAGACATCACCAATTTGATTGGGTTGCCCACATTTCAATTTCCACTTCCACCGCCTTTCTTTTCTGTTTTCCAGTGGAAAAGAACAGCAAGCCAGCAGAGATTATTCAAACTACACATTTTCAGAAAGAGAAAATATCTCAAGTCTATTCCTCTCACCTTATGGGGTGAGAAAATGGCTAAAATTCCTCTCACAACAGCCCTCTTAAGTGTTTCTCCTGGCAGGATGTCACCATGCTTGCTTACAAAGTGGGTCCATACATGTCTCTTGTCAAAAGATTTTTAGGTACAACTGATGCATACAGTATTAGGAAATTTTATTTTAACCATATTAAATCATTGAATGCACGGTATTTTGTAGGTTAAGGAGATTAATTTAAACTGGTTTATCATTTGCTTTAGGCAGCAAGCAGTTGTAAACATGAGGTGTAGATAATAGATTATTTTTTTCTTTTATATATTATTGTCTTATTATTTACTATATGCAGTCATATAAGATGGTAATTTTTAATACTTCTTTAGCTATAAGAATGCATGTTTGCTTTCTCTTGATTCACACAGAACAGATGGATGCTTGACTGCCTGCTAATCCACAGCTGGAATGGTTTCAGCGGTTTCCACGTTGCTGGGTTAGAGTGGCTTTTCTAGTGGACTGAGAGGGCAGCAAGAGAGGGATATCATTATTCATCAGTATCCCAGTGGGATCGCTGCCAGCAGAGATTAATTTTTTCTGTTATGCTTGTAAAACAAGCTCAGGTGGAGTCTCTAATCCTCAGGGCACGGGTGGCAGATCAAGGAAGATGCTACAAAGCTAGTTAATTTTCAGATTCTAGGGGAAACAGAAGCTCTGTTAGATGTATAAATACATGATTGCAAATTTAAGTAGCTCAAATCCAAATGGGATCTTCCTAGACATCTGGTCCTGAAAATCTCTGTTTTCTTTGTCTTTTAAAAGAAGTTCTTAAAACTTTATGGCAGTGGCAAAATATCTTCAACTCTTAATCATCAGCTATCATTCAATTTTTTTTAATACAGATCTTACAGTATATTTTATATTAATGTCTTTATTTACATCCAGGCAAGACATGGTATATGTTTGTGTAGGAACACTGAGTTTGCAGTGTTCTCACAAATTTGTGACAACCACCAAGAAAAATTACCACTTGCCATTGAAAAGGGTTAGATTTGCCTTAGTGATGCATGGTGCATCCTATTTCGGTAATGGCATGTCCTGTTAAGGTCCATTGTGGTACAAGGGCATTTTTCCCTTGTTATTCTTGGTATCAGACCTGTTGTCATTTGTAACAAAAACGTTGATATAACTCAAATCAAGCATCCCAAAACACTCACAAGTTGTCTATTTGTATAATAGACTTCATATATTTTTCCTTTACTGGCTTTTTTTTTCTTCAGTAATTACCCTTCTTTCTCACCGTTGTAATTACCAGTGTCTTCCATCTATGTATTTCCTTGTAGCTCTTGAGCTGTTCAAAACATTGGGTTAGATTTTCAGGCAATGTTAATCCACATAGTTACACTGAGACTAATGGAGATGTGCCAGTTTTTATCAGCAGGGAACTACCCTTATTGAAATTTACTTGCAACAGCTGTCATTTCCTCTTAGAGTTGTGGGTTTTTATTATTATATTAAAATATTTTCATTTAAAAGTGCTCAGAGTGAGACCAGTAGCATTGGCTTGCTGAAAAGACATTGTGCATGTAGGCACCTTCCAAGTTTCCCATATATTTCTGCCAGTTTGTATTGTTCTTCTGATATTCTGGGCTTGAGCCTCTCTTGAGCACAGGCTGCTACTCATTTCACCACATGATGACAGGTATTCACGCCTGTGAACTTCTTATTCCCTTTTGTCTCTGGTCACATAGTAGTTTAGATCCGGAATTTAATCCAGTACAAAAATGCAGCACTGTGCATTTGTGGCTCCCCACTAGGGGACCTGCCACAGGTCAGCAGATTTGAAATCTGGTTTTCAGCACACAGAGCTTTTACAGCTTGCCATTAACATATACAGTAGGTAGGGGCCCAATTTCACATAAAGCATTAGTAGCGCTTACTCCTGTCTCCATGCAGAGTGGCATTAACTTAGTGCAGAGATCTGTTAACTTCTTCCCTGGGTCTGGGCTCTGCACTGAAAGATCCCAATGGAGGATCAAAGCCAAAGATGGAAAATGACTGATCACTTTCCCAGGGAAAGCTGTGTGCCAGGATTTGCTATTCCAGTTTTTATTGCTATCATCATCTCAGTCAGTAGTTGGGCCAGCTGATTCAGCCAAGCTCAGCTTCAAAATGCAGACAGACGTCCAAATGGGACTGAAGTTGACTTCTCATGACTGTGAGACTTTTGAATGTATCCTCAGAGAGATTTTCCCAGTTTCATTTTAGCAGATTACTGAGTTCATGCATTGAAAAGCTTTTTCTATAGGTGCAATACAATTAGTTTCAGTACAGCCAAAACCAATTTTAAATCTTTTCTATAATATTACTTGAGATTACAGGGAAAGTAAGCTGTGGGTCACTGCCCTATCTAGGTTTTAAGATTAAAAAAATGGAGCGATGATCACACATTCAAAATGTGCAGGTTCAAAGCATTCTCATGAGAAGTAATCAGAAAAGTAAGGCATTTTGGAGAGGCAAAAACTCTAATACACCATTTACAGCAATAAAATGTAGTAATTCTCTCACATTATGAAAATTCACTTTATAAATTGAATTTGTACCATTCCATTTATGTTTATTTGCTCTGGTCAAAGTATCTTATTCTAGGTGAATAATGTGTATTGGGTACAGATGTTTGCTCTTATTTTTTTCCTAATTCAGTCTTCTTTCGCATTTATTTTTTCTTAAACTGTGCAAGTATTACAGGAATACTTATAAGCAATAATTTGACTTAAAAGAGCAAACTAAAGCCATATCTATGAAAGTTGTACAGGCTTAAATTATGAAAGTACCTACACATCCAGGGTAAATGTATTTTTAGAACTGGTTTTATTAGGACTGGCCAGAAAAAGTAGCAGTGAATTATGACTGTGATTATAACGTTTATGGAATATGTTATGTGGGAGGTAGGACTTAAAATCATGAATTCATTCCTTGTTGTAATGTTTTAGTAACATATGTAACTTAAATAGGAAAATTTCCTGAAGTAGAATGGTCCTAGAAGTATATTTTTTAACATTTAGTAAGATAATTACAGTGATTGTATTATCTATTACTGTATCTCCCCCCACACATAAACTCAGCTTCTCTAATATGCTTAAGAAACTAGAAAAAAAAGGAAAATCGACTTTCAAGTTAGTATAGAAATCCTAAGTACTTCTTCCCCATGTCAAATCATTGTTACTTTATAATAATCCTCCTCCTCCTGTATGCTAGCATGCTTGCATATTCTTTTATCAGCTCCATGCTAAGGCAGAGGTCTGTAATTTAACTTTGTAGTTTAGAAGTTCCTAGATCTGCCAGGTCACTCTCTGCTACTGGTAGCTAATATTGCTGACCTCCTATTGCTCTGAAAGCAGTGGCAAAGGTCTTTCAGACTCCTGACCCCTGGTCATCAGGAATGTCATCAGTGGTTTGTAGTTTGGATGTTTTAAGTAAGAGGTGAACTTGTGAAATCTAAACCCTTTAGGGTGTTTTTAAGTGATCACTCAACTGTTTCATTGCCCTAGGTTGTGCTTTTTATGATGTCTGTAATTGTAAAATTTGTGGTGTTTATCATATGCAGCTATTTTAAAGTAAAAATCAAGTACTTGTTTATTTGAAGTTAAAAGTATGAGAATGCAATTAATATATTGCATATTAACATAATAATATACTAATTAATAATTAATTTCTCTGATCAGTATAATGGGAACTAAGAATTGTAAGAACTTTTAACTTGTATGTTCTTGTAGGTCCCATGGCAGAAATGGGCCATTTTAAATCGTGAATGATAGTTACAAATTAATGTTTAAAACATAATAGATTTGCATAATTGTATGTTGATGGGTTTTACAACTTTCTCTCTTCAACTCCTCGTGTCCAACTGGAAATTTCCAGTGTTTTCTCGGCTGAGTCTTAAATCTAGAGACAGAGCCCAGGGTAGCCCAGCCTCACTGTTTGAGCTCTTACCCAGTTAATTGGGTTAATGTTACACTTTGAATTCATACTGGATTTTTTTTAATATATCTATTATATTTAAAAGTGCACCAACCCAGCACCAGCTCTGGAAAGGAAGGCATGGGAAGGCCCCCAAGGGGAAGGAACTGCACTGCAGAGGTGGCTCTAAGATGCTGGATGCAGTTTGATGGCACTGCCACAACATGAGCAGTTGATGGGGAGGTGTTGTACAGTATCTGAAGACAAGGAGTTTACTTGTAAACTGTGATGAATGTGTCTGTGATGAAGGACAGTATCATGTAGCAAATATATTTTATCTTTTCTGAAAAGTGTCATCTTCTTTTGAGCCATGTTAGTCACTTTTTCAGATCTCTACAAAGCCTCAGTCTGCTCTGTGGTTTAGCAGAGCCCGCCAGCCTGCCCTTAAAATCTGGAGCATTTCTGCAAAGTTTGTCTTGAAAGTTTATTTTTACATGGGTAAAACAGAGTGAACTGGCAGAAATGGATTTTTTCCCCTTTTAGTCTATAATATGAATTTTGAAAACACATTTAATGTTTGTTCTTAAAACTTATAACTAGTTACATATGTTTGTAAGTGTCTTTTAAGTGGAATATTGTCATAGATCTTTCATATCTAAGAGTAAAAAGAAACCACACAAGCATTGGACGTTTAAATTATGTCTCATAAAACTGAGATTAAAACATACATTTAGGAGGTACCAATAAAATCCTTAAAATAGGAGTTTATAATGGGATCACTAACAAAGATAAGCTTTTCAGAGCAGTAATTTTAGCAAGTACTTCTCCAATTCTGTTTCTCAATCTACATTACTTTTTGGTATGAGCTGAAAAACCACTTTAAGGTTAGGCTTGCTTTTGTTTTTTTAGGGTTTTTTCCCTCTTTTTTTAAGCACATTTCCTCACCTTTATTAGTTTTCTGAATATAAATGTGAGCTTAATTATCTTCTAGCTGCCTGTCAGGATACATCGGTATGAATGTAATGTCTTTCCTTATAAGTCAAACTCACACTCACAAATGTGACAATAAAATACACTATAGATATGTTGGTTAATTTAAATAATGTTTGTAGTATAGGCTTGTGCCATTCCTTTGTCATGTAATATGGTCTTTTTCTCTTGGGAAAATAATGACCAAAGGAAAATTAGCTTGGGAGCTTTAGTTAACCAACTTTTTTAATTTTCCTTATGACATAGGTAATAGGATCAAATGAGATTTCTGTCAGCACATGAGTGGAGATATATATGTGTGTGTATATATATAATTGGAAATAATTCCAAATGGTTTTAAGTACAGAAACACAAGTGTCCTCAAAGAAAAATTTAGAATTTTTGAATCTGTTATAAGTCAGATGTTTCCTATCTACTCACAAACTATCAGTCCTTATTATTTCTTTGTTTTGACCATGCTTCTTTTCTCTATCCTATATCAGGGGTAAGTAGGTATTACCTAAATGAGGACAAGTAGAGGTTGCTTCAAATTTTGTATTCCAGCTGGTTCCTATACAGTGTGGCACAATGTGGCAGGCCTGGATGCTGCACTAGAGTACCCTGCATCACTTTGTACAATGGATCAAAAGACAAAGTATATAATAATATTACTGTGGAGCTTATATTCACCTATACAGTTTTCCAAAGATCAAAATATGCTGTTTTCACTTGGGAAAATAAGTTGGCATACTACTGTACTTCTGGTAGCAGAGAACTAAAATTCATAATGTATTATTAGTGTTAATTGCAGAACTGCTGTAAAAAAACACCCACATTTATTTACGGTGGCTTATTCATTCTATTCACAAATGTATTATTTTTGCAGTCCTTCAGCATTTACTTAGATTATTAGAGAAGTTTATGTAATTTAAATCAAGTTTCAGGTAAAGAGAATGTAATTACAGTACTAGCTAAAAATTATCCTTGTCTTTTATGTTAGTATTTAATTTTAGTACTAGTCTGCTGCAAGATTTTTTTTATGCTTTAGCTTAAAACTGTTTATTTTTATAGCAAAGTGTTCTAAAAATGCTTTTCCCTTGTTTCTTTTGACATCAGAGGCTTGAAAGAGAGCAAAATATATTGCAAGCTTATTAAAGTTAAAAATGTGACTGGGTTCACAGTATCTATATAAAGGAAATGAATATATAGACAGTCAATTCTAAGGCCGTTTCAATAACATTGCTAAAGAAAAGACTACTGGTTCAACTCTGGAATGTGAGAAACTATTTTTGGTTTGGTTTAGACCCTCATTGTTACAAATTAATCAACTGCTCTTTAAAGTCTAGAACTCATTAACTTTCTAAGTTTTACTGTTCCCATGACTGAACTTAAAATATTCAAGTTTGCTTTAGTAGCTCACCTTGATTCCATTTCTGTCTGAGGTCCACAAGTATCCTCTTCTCTCCTGTAGACAAAGTAGCAAGATGCATTTGCTCGAGATTAAAAATATTTTAGAAGATCTAATTTGGTATAAGTTTATAGCTCAGCTCTCACTATAAATCAGTAATTTCAGCCAAATTTACACTTTTTGTGAGTAGAAAGAAAATCGAGGGGAGGGTGGGTTTACCCTATGGGCTCTGCAGAGTGCAATACTCATGATGTTGGATACCTCCTTTAAATTTTAGTTTGGTCTGACTCCTCAAATGCCTGATAGTACCACAAAACTGCAAAAGATATATTTTAAAATAGTATGAGTTGTTTCCTTTTAGGACTCTTCTGACAGTTCAAATAAAGAGTGATGGTAAGCTGCATATTTGGAGCATGATGTAGACAGCATTTTAAGATGATTCTGTGGCTGCTGTTATGCAGGAAACAGATTTCAATTACCAGAATAGCCCTTTGGCCTTGTAAAATGTAACTGTCGAGTTTATGCAGCTCTGTGTGTGACATTTCTCAGCAGCAGTGGAAGTGACTGTCTCCTATATGACCACCCCGCATTGCATGCAGGTTGAAATGTAAGTCTGAGATGACTCCTACACCCTTGAAATGATGCAGCAGTCTCTAATGCCCAAAAGGAGACATTATTGGGAAAGTCCATCACAGAATTGTAGGAGAGAGAGATGTGACATGACTACCAAATGCATAGTTGCAGAACCTGTAGTTAAATTCCTGGTTATCTTCTGCTATACACCAAGTTATGCTTAACTATGTATGTGCTTGTAAACCTATTACTTGTACACAGGCTGCAACAGCTCTGATTTAAGAGGAGAGAAAGGGAAAGTGAAAAATCCACAGCATTGCTTTGTGGTTTAACTATGAAGCTTGTATTAAGTTTCTTGACTTTAGAATGAAGATTAATGATTGATATGTAGTTTGATCTGTTTCCTCACCCATGGAAGTAAGAATGATGTTCAGAAATTATGTACTAAAACAATATATATTCTATATTGTGTGGCATACTTGAAGCTACAGCCTTTGCAGAACAGATTGAGATTTGCAATGAAAAGGAAAACTAAAATGAAAAAATATTGAGTGAACAGCAGGGCCCATTTGAGGTGATTACAAAGGATGTTTCTTTATTCTGTCTTTTCTTATGCAACCTGAAAACAGTAGCAGGGGGTTACAAGCAGAGTTCATCACAAAGTTGTCAATCACTGTCATTTAACGTTTTGCAATGGAAGATGTCTTTATTCAAGGACAGCTGGGCAAATCAGAGAAACAGATTTGCAGTTAGTAGTCTGTCCAGCCTACACTAAGCAAACAGGGACAGGGCAGACATACCGGCCTCTCACATAAAAATATAATGGACTCTGCTGACCTCAGTGCCCTCCATTCAGCTTCATTCTCAGTTGTATAAAAGCTTCACTACCCATTCTCAATTTCCTTTAATTACCTACATGATGCAGATAAGAAAATGAACCTCACTTACTTACAGTCAATGATCACAAACAGGAAATTAAGTAGGCAAGTTGTTTAAAATAAGAGGAGTGTTTTGGATGTAAATAAAACATGTGCTGGGGAAGAACTAGGGAAAATGCATTTTCAGGGGGACCAATTGGTCTGGACTGACTTGGCTGATCCTCCTTCTTTCTGCTACTTTAAACTGCAAAGCAAAACTAAGTAAAAAATCTCCTTGGTAAATATTCTTTAAAATATCTTTGAAGGAGAAGCCAGTTAAATAAAAAGAGTGAAGCAAACATGCAGCCTTCTATAGGGCTTAAAAAGATTGTGACCTTAGGTTCAGAGAATAAATGACCACAGTTTTCACAAGAGATCTAGCAGAGACATCCAGGATTAAGCAGCAGTTGTCTTTATTCAGTCTTCACTTCTAATCTGCAGTTGAGATATGAAATAAATTAGACATTCTGATTTTCTTTCCAAACCTTAAATTGTCTAGTGGTTACCATTCCTTTTACACTGATATCACGGTTTAGATATAGTTTCCTTGCACCATTAAAGCAAATAGAAAATTTTGTGCTGTCAGTTTTCAAGGAGGTAAAACACAGCTATCTAACTGCTTTTAGGAATTGTCAGAAAAGGTTCCATGTCTTAGGATATTAATGAGGGGATATGGTTCTTTGTAAGTCAATTAGGTAGTTCAATTAGATGTTCTAAAATTGCCATCTTTCTTTACCTCACTCTTCACTGGTTACTGTTGTGAATATTTCATTAATATGGATTTGCAGGAAGTCTGACGAAATTGAAGACTAAAATGCAAGATATTGAATCTATAGTTTAAGAGGAATATAAAACCCTGAACACTTTAATTTAATGGTACCTGCTAAGCCTGTAGTTTTGAAGACATTGCCCTTCAGGCTCCCCAAATGACTTTTTATTTTATGACAAAAGAAATATACTCTCTTAAATTACAGATGGAAAAGATATCACATATTATAAAACTCTTACCTTAATTGCAAGTTTTATTACTTAGAAAGATTGTTCTCACTCGAAACAATATGTACACACGAGAGGATGCAAAAGAGGATTTTGTGGAGGGAAAAATTGCCAATTAAGTCACAAAACTGACTCTTTAGCCTAAATTATAGTTCTTAGGATGTTTCTACTGAACTTTTTTTTTCAAAGACAGTGGATCTCCCGAGCAGGAGAATCGACGTCTCTGCCTGGGAGACTGAAACAGTTGTACTTACTCCTCTCAGCCACTATGATGTTGCTACTTATAATTGCATTTAGATTGCATATTGGTGGGCAGCTTCTTTTTGCAATGGTGAGAAAGTTCTTACACAGATTTCATTTTGTCATGAATAGCATTAGTCCCACTCTGGAACACAGAGAATGTTTTCACCACCTACTTAAAATTTTGCGTTGTTTTGATCACTCATCATCAGTTGCTTAGACACTGACTGCTCAAAATATTGAAAAAAATGTTTGAAAAGAAACATATGAGAGCTATTTCAAAGCTACTGGGTTTTGAATACCAAGAAAAACTTAAAGAGAAAAACTTAAAACCTGAAATTGAAAATATGAGGTTTTGACTTCTTTATAGCTAACGTTACAATGTTTTTGTGAGCCAATGAGGTAGGATACCTGTGGGTCATCTTCTACTACTGAATCCATCCAATGAATATGTTTCTTTCATTGCATTTATTTTCCTCTTCTCTAATGTTAGTATCAGCTATGTGAAAGAAAAAAAGTTAAAAATCTATAAGTGTGTCAGTATTTGAGGATATTATATTAGTTATTGTTTTCCCACATGTGATTTTGATAAATAAGTAAACTTTCTAAACATTTAAATGCTACCATTTTTGTGTTGAAATCTAACTGTGGTAAATTAAATACATATACTTTTAATGCCTCAGTAAGCAGTAATAGTTATTTTGAAGTTAATTACAATTTTTTTTTTTTTTTAAGAATGCTGACGAATACACAGATCTGCCTGTGAGACACAATGAAGATCAGATGAACAGTGAACTGGCCAAACACCTTCCAATTGAAGTCAATCCCCATTCATTTGACAGTTCACACACAAAAACACACCTCTTGCTGCAAGCCCACTTCAGTCATGCCATGCTGCCTTGTCCAGATTATGCAACAGATACAAAGACAGTGCTGGACCAAGCAATCAGAATATGCCAGGTATCGTGATGTATTTCAGTATATAACTTTGTTGGTTTACTGTTTATTGGTAGAGTGTTGTCATATTTTGAATATAGAAGGATCCAAAGATTTCTTGCAGTCTTGTGGAGAGCTGGTACCACACAATACTATAACCCCTTGTTTAGGGAGGAGCTGGATGTCCATAATGGTTCCCACTTTACAGAACTGGAGGTAAACAAACTTAAAGACAGTGTTGCTCTGACTGTAGGCATCTATTGCCATATAATGACCTCTGCTTTCTTTGCAACAGCTTTCTATCTCTGTATTGTGGAATGTTGTTTGAGAGTCATTCTGGCATGGCTGTGATCCTTGCAGGTTGTTATGCTGATGCCCAGGAACCTGTCTAACCCTGGGAACTCCGACTTTTGTAGCACCCAAAAGCACTATAGTCACTCCCAAGCACAAATAAAACATGTTTTGAAATCTGATTTGGGGTGAAATCTGGGGGTTTTCCCTAAGCTCCTCTAGTTAGTGTAAAGATACATCTTCTATGTCCCAATAATCACAGAATCAAAGAGCACGTTTTTAAATGAAGATTTTAAACTCACCCTGGAGACTTGTGAATTTTTACAGTTGTACTGCAGTTGCAGCCCACAGAAACTAAACTGACCGTGGAGAGAGAGTACTGGTAACAAGCATGCACAGCTGCCACCTCAAAAGAATTTTAAAGCAGCAATTGGAGTTTGGGATAGAGTGCTGCCATATCTGAAAAGCTCAGTTGCAGTTAGAGCAGGAAAGGTGAGCTTTAGCTGTTTCAGAAGACAACCAACCCTCTGAGTCTCCTGGGAAGAATTCTTCTCTTTAGCAGAACTGCACAAGGACTCATTCACAGGTCCTTGAAGATCAGGCAGCCTTCAACAAACTACTCTTTTTATGTTTCTGAGTTCAATATCTGTAAAATAAAAACAGTACTTCTTTCTTCCTACAGTTTTTGTTTGCTCAAATTTTAATGTCCTCAGTGATCTGTTTGTCAACTATCAGACAGAAGCTTTGCACTTATTTGAAGCCTGTTGGCAATATGGTAACTGCAAACATCATTGTGTTAAGCCAGGCAGTTTGTAAAACTTCTCTATGAGAAGCTATTACTCAGTGCTCTAGACAGAGAGAATACTGTGTGCAGTTCAGTCCAACAATCTGGATAAAGCTCAGCCTTACATTAATAAAAATAAGCTTAAAATACTTAAAACATCAAATGAAGCAAAACTGAAATTAGGGAATGTAAGAAGCAAATAACACCACAGATGTTACTGCTACACAGTCCTAATTTTGGCAACCAGCAGTGCTTGGATTCTAGTCTGTTTCAAATATTTCTAATCAATAAAATCATGGTGCTGAAAGTGAAGAAACTGCTATGCCATATATTCAGTTATTAACAGAGAAAAGCATCACTTGCTCAAGTGAGAAAATTCACCTTTGTTCCAAAGAAATCATATACTTTAGTATGAACTTTAGTTCATTTAGATGTTGGTGGAGTAAGTATTAAAGAGTTAATTACATATTTGGGGAAAATTTAAATTAAATGCTATTTTCAGTAATTATTTTGTTCTGTTTTGCTAAGAAATGTATTTTGTTAATCCAGCTACTGCATCATATGTATTTCAGAAACAATAATCACTTAGAAAAAAAAATTCAAATATATTCAACAGTTCCTTAAAGCTGAAATAGTTTAGAAAAATGCCATTCCATGCTATGCCTTGGCACTCCAACCTTCAGTTAACTTCTTCATAATGTTATATATACAGTGATCTTAAAAAAAACACAACTTTAAAAAGAAAAAAAACATGCAAGCACTTTTGTATTTTAAAGTTGGCACATGGTTTACATCTCTCAGGAGATTATTGGTTCCATTTTATTAGTCACGCTTTCCAAACGGAGGTTAAAGTTCCCAGAATCTAAGCAATAGACAGGGTTACACTTTCAGTACTGGTTGTTACCTTTTTCCTTAGCACTGACCTGCTGATGAACTCTGGGTCAGCAGAGGTAGAAAGAAAGATGTTAGTTATGAGAAAAGGAACTGAAGCATGGAAGGATCCATTGATGAACAGATTCAGTGGATGCTATTCTCTCTGTGTGTGAACACATGCTTGTGCATTGTCAAATGTTAAATACAGCAGTGAGATGGGAATTGGTTTTTCTGTTACATTGAATTTTTGTTTACTTACTTACAAATTATTTTAGTGTTGAGGTTGTAGAGCTAACCTTCAAATTGTGACCTGAACATAAACTGTTGTTTTTGCTAGTGGGAACGTGAATAACAAACTTTTCATATCAGTATTGCTTTTCTGTTACAAGAAAAAAGATCTTCCAAAGAGCTTTTATTTGTGGTTATACAGCAGGCCTTTATCCCAGGTCCCCTGCAGTGCAGACTTGCCATCTCTAGCCATGATATGTAAGCAAGCCTCTTTCCATCACAGAATATTAACCTTCTCCAATCTTCTGTGGTGTCTTTCACCTGAATCAGCCTTCCCTCCCATGGCTCCTTTCCTATCCCATATGTTTCATTCTCCCTTCCATTCCTCCAACATCTTCTGGATTTTTCATTGCTAGTGACTTCAGGCTGAGTATTGTTACCAGTAGAAAACCATGTTAACAGCATGGTAAATGTAGCTGCTGGATTCCAGGTAAGATTCCACTATCCTTCAAATAAAAAATTACGCAACAACTCTTAAATAATTTTTGCTTGGATGTCTTAAAAGTTTTGGCTCTATGTTAAAATTCTCTTGTTTATACTTACAACGAAATATTGAAGTCAATAGAATTTAACAGAATTTGCAAAGTTACAGTGCTGGCTTAATAGAGGAATGTAATTTTTAGCATAAAAAAACATAGAAGAAATATATTCTGTTACAGTTTTTCTATGGTTAGCATTTATTAGATATAGGTAAAATTCATTATAGCAAGATAATATTTAGTATTTATATACCCAATATGAAATGCAGAATCTTTTTACTGCAGAAATATGGGGAATAGCAGTATATAACCTTTTGGAATGTGAATGCCTATCTGCTCCCACTCCCATCTCTGTAATGAATGGTCACTGAGGCATTGACTAGCTGAAGGAACTCCCCTGCTGTACACTGAAAACCTCAAGTTAAAATCTACTTTGTTATCAGTGACAAGCTCTCACAGATAAAGCACAGAAGGTTCCCATGGCTCAAAAGAAGGCCACAACTTCCTGTATGACCTTGGCCAACTCATTTAATTTTTATTTGCCTCAGATACCTCTAGTACAGTTGCAATAGACAATATATTCTCCTCAAGCCTAGAACTCTGTTATTTTTACTGAGAAAAGCTAGAGTTGTCACTGAGATGGTGCTGAACACTCCAGTAGCTTCGCAAAATCAAAAATTTCTCAGTTTCTTTCAACAGAATGGACATTAAATAATAAAAATTCTAATGAAATTATCTTTCTAACATTTTTATAAAATATAATTATTATTGTAAAGACAATACTCCACCTCTTTTCCTATCTTATTTAAGAATACATGAAACTAAATGTAATCTCTTTTTTTTGCTTCCTTTGTCAAGCCTTATATTTTGTGACTGTGTATTCAGCGATCAGTTCTTATTCTGCCATTCGAAGACTACTGCCTATATTTGCATTAATTGAAATGGATAATTGAGGCAGTAATACCATCACTCTCAGATTCAGCAGGGCAGTCTCTTCTCAGAAATAATGTGACAGTTGCTGGCTTTGCATTGGAATTGGCCACAAGCCTCCACTTGTAGTATAATCGTTGATAAAATATTTTTAAATTGCCAGAAGTAGAACTGCCATGGAGCTCAGCCCTAACCTTTGAGAAGTGTTTACCTGTGAATGTGTTAAACACATCTCAGTAGGGTAGCTGGGCACTGAGGGAAGATGGACATGAAAACAGATTCCAAACTGCAGAAGAAAGACTACTCTGATGGGAAACGTGCCTATTCCTGTAACAAGGGCCTTGTAATGCTATCACTGATGCTCTGTCTTTCCCCATCATGTTACTCCTTTGGAGAACCTAATTTTGACAGGAATGAAAAATACTCTTTAAGTTAAGCACTGTGTTTCCTTAGCTAGATGATGATGTGTATAATACTGCTTTAGCCATTCTAAAACAGGGAAAGAAGTTGTTTCAGGTCATTTAAACTGCAACTTTTGCTATAGTTCTTAGGAGAATCATCTTTGTGGTACAAGTTCAGAGTTGTCAAATATTGCACAAATATGCTGCCCAATTCAGGTAAGAGCTGGTTCATGTATGAAACACTTGCTGTACTAAACTGCAGACTGTGCTGGGTGAGGGTGGTGACTCCTCAGAGGGAGCAGTAGTACACAAAAGTACTTCTGCAAAGGCAAAGGAACCCATGTTGCCATTTTGGGGCTCAAAGAAAGAGAATGTCCTATGGCTCTGCACTTCTCATGCTCCCCAGACCTCCTCAGTTCATAACAGCCACTAAAACTATTGACTTGGAGAGCCATGTCCCAAGGGATCTTTTGTTTTTTTGCTTATGAAGTGGAGAAGTTCTTAAAGATCCTAAGAGTGGTTTGAGCTGGTATATTGCCTGTTGGTAGTGCAGGTGTGCCAATTATTTGCTGGTAGGTGGTAGGAGTTACAGGGAAGGCTATTTTACAGTTGTGTGAGTAAGATTTGTCCAGGGAAAGAGCTTTTGTGTAATGGTTGCATTGGCAACTATAAATAAATGGGCAGCTTTACTGAACGAAGGGAAGAGAATCAAATTAACTTGAGAATGCAGAGGATTACTCAGAAACAAGTGAAGAGCAGAGGCCACATCTCTTGAGCTGCTACACGTATTCTTTGGGTATGCAGTAATATTACAGTGATAGCACAATGTTTGCAATTTTTACTTAAATACTGGCTGTTTTCATGGCTGTATGGCTATTATTCCACATTAGGAGTGTGGAAATAATGGAACAATCAAAAAATCTTGTAGTACTTATACTGTGTGGCAATGCTCACTTATAGATACTAAACATCAATGGATTACTTGGTAGGGAAAGTACCTGGACATGTTGGGATGGAAATGCTGCCTGCTTGTGTTGGGTAGGTATATATGTGGGAGAAGGGAGAGTTACCTTTGCAGTGTTGGAGTTTTGCTTGCTGTGGATAATCAGTGATTTGGTGTATGGAAGCATCTTGGTGATGGTTTAATGATGATTTGGTGCTGCTTGTGCATAATCCCTCCCCCACCCATGACAAACCTTTTCCCAGTTGGGGCTGGAGGAAATGAGTAATGCTTAACCCATTTGTGTGATCAATTCACTTAAGCAGCTACTGTGAAATGTTAATCACAACTTTAATTTGTACTGCATTAGCATTTTGATTAACTTGTAGGCTTGCTAGCACACTTGAAGCACTTTTACTCATAGTTACAGCTCGGAAATGACTTTTTGATTAATTAAGTTTGTTAGACAGCAGCTGAGCTTCCTGAATGCTAACCTTAAGGGGCTAAAAGTTCAGGAGAAAGTTACTGGGAATAACTGTTGCTGTTGAAAAGGATTCTTGTGAATGCAGTCTAAAAATTTTGATTATTGACAAAACATTACATTCCTACTTTGAAGCTGGCTTTAAACTGTAAAGAGGGCAGATTTACCATGAGGAAGATGCTGTGTATCTTTCATGGTTTTGGTAGATTTCTGTAATATTTGAAACAAATACTGGCTTTAAGACATTGTTTATGTTAGGAAATTGGGATTTATTACAGAGATTATTATCAAAAACATTTTGTTCTTTTTACAGTTCGCTGGTATAGTAGAGAATATCAATTTATTAATTATCAATTTGAAAATAAATTGACTATTGGGACTCCATGAGTTCTGAATGTTGAGTTATGACCTACCAAGTTTACATTGCTGGTATCACACTTTGTAGCTACTTTTATTTCTGTAATACTATTAAAAAGAAATCAGTGAGAACCCAAGGGTTGCATTCCACTAAATGTAGACAGTAAATGGTTTGTCCTTTCCCTGGTTCTGAAAATACTAATAATGTTACTATGGAGGCTAAAGGATGAATACAGGGATAGGAATCTTACGAAGCAGCTAGGAAGGTTGTAATTTGCATACATCAGTGAGACCTTTATGATGATGGGAGAAGGAAGAATTAGTCTCTCGTAGGGGGTAGCAGAGCATATGGAAGAGAGGACTGAATATGCTTGTAAAAAAAGTGAAGTAGGATACAGAGGGCAGTATAAAAGGAGTGCCTCCTGAATAGGATTAATTACATCTTATTCACTATATCTCTGATGAAGTACAAGAGGGGGGTAGTCTGTAGGCTGAAACTACGCAGCTGTGCAAGCGTGATTTAATTGATCTGAAAGAACTCCTCCCCCTCCCCAGATTAAAACATTTCTAAAAAGTAATTTTGGACTAGACCTCTGCATTTCAAAGGTTCTGTAGATACCTGTTTTACTGATATATACCAAAGGTAGTGACCTTGAACTCTCTGTAATACTTTTTCAAATAAATTCCAACTTTTCAAGTCAGTTGCTGTTTCTGAGATATGCATTGAAGCATCATAGTCATGATTTATATAAAAACATGAAACTTAAAGTACATGGCATGCTTTAACATCTGAAACAATATTTTACTTGTATTAGCAGAATATCAGCTCACATGTGGTTCATAATATAATCTTACATATTGGAAGGCTTCCTACATTTGAAGCATGTGCAAAAAATTATTATTATTCTGAATTCATAGTTTTTAGGAAAATAGGTAAAATGCATACCCTTTTGTCTACTATCTATAAATATTTGTCACAGAAATTCTGTAGTCTTAAACAGATGTAAGTAGGCACAATTCTAAAGATTTTGATAGATCTATGGATTTAAACTCCTACATGTAACTGAAATTTAGTCCTAGACTAAACTTCAAATTCATGAATAAAAGGACTAGAGGAAGTGTCATAGTCTGTGAAGCACTGATACAAAAAATAAAATTAATTTTTAAGAGTAGATAAATTTGAGCCATGTAACTCACCCTGAGTGCACCTGATATTTCAGCCCCCATCCACAAAGTCATTGCCACCAATGACATCACTTTAGGAATTCAACTGCTAGCTGACTAGTAGAATTACAGGTGTAATTCTCAATTGGAAAGGCATTTCTTACCTTTCTTTAGCTTGCTTCTGTATCCAGAGTAGTTATCATTATAGCTTCATTGACACTTCCCTTAAATATAATTTATCCACAAAATATTGGCATTTATGTTTACAGGATTTAAGTTGATATGCTTAGTATATTCAGAGTTATGTGGCGGGTGACTTCAAAAAGAAGAAGAAATTATTCTAAGCAGTATGCAGTCTCTGTTAATGAGATAAAAGCTGTATCACTTTTAACACTTTAATAGCTCATCTTAAAGGAAAAAGCTATGGAAGTCATTTGGGTAGATCAGAAATTCTGCTAGTTTTAGTCTGGTCACCTGCCACCTACCCAGTCATCCAGAGTACCTGACTTTCAAATGAAGGATGTGAAAAAACAGTGTTTATAAAACCTTTGTAAAAATTCTCTAGAATAAAGAATTTAGCAATCGGGATATTTTGGTAGCCTGAAAAGTCTCCTAAATGAGTGGGGGTGAGTGGGTATGTTCATTATGGAACAATTTAGTGTCCCAATTTATTTTGAGCACATATAGGGAGTGCTTAACACCAGAGAAAAGCAATGTTTTGCTTCAGGGCCACACACTCACATCTTACACATCCTGCCTCCATCTTTGCTTCCCCTCAAACTAGGAAATTATAAACCATCATTTAAATTCCAAGCATCAGTAACTTTGGCTAGAAAGAGACAGACTGTTAAATTTCAGCTTCACGTTAGAAAGATACAGTTTGATCAGTTTAAATCATCCTGTACCTAAGGATAAGCAGCTGCTGCTCCTGCAAATAAATGAAAACTTGATCATAGATGCTGAGGGTTTCATCTTAATGCACTCTGGGAATGATGACTGCAATAGCAAGATTTTGATTCAAACATTTTGACACTCAATTCCAAATGCCATCAGAATGAAAGTTTTTTGCCATAATTAACATCTACATCAGTGAGCTGTTGATCATCATCATTTTTGTGCTGCCTCTGCCATGGTTAATAGGTTGTTGCTTCCCCCATCGGCATAAGCCAAGCTGCTTTTGATAGTAACAGACAAAATTTAAAGGAGGTGTCGCTAATTGCTGTTATTACTTTGTAACTGTCCAAGTATGACACTTGGAAGGCTTAAGGGCTATTGCCTGAGCCTTTCATGAAAACCCATCTCAGTAGAGGCATCTGCTTTTATTCTCCTAAGCACAGAAGGAAGCCCAAAAAAGAGGATGGTAAACATATTTTCTATTAACAACCAATAATTCCCTTGGCTCCATCTATTTACCCCATTTATTATACTTGAGGTTAAAAAGTGGTGGGCTTAGAGGAGTTTTGTTGGTTTGGGTTTGGTTTTTTATTAATTAATTTGTTGGTTTACCAAAAAAATGCATTTCTTTTTTTCTGTAGTTAAAGAATCTTCATTATTTTCTGTTTCGCTTTTTGCACTCACTATCCTCTTCTTTTAAGTTTTTCTCTTTGATAAAATTATCCTGTGTTGGTTTAAATTCTTAGGCTAGAAAGGTAGGTAACCAATTTGTGCCATTTACCAATTTAGAAAAATACTCTTAATCTGTTCCAGTCTTACAAGCTGTAAAATACTTAGAATTTATTTACTACTTTGCAAAATAACAGCTTAAAAAAACACAAGTTTCTATAAAATTATACTGGTTTTGACTTAAAAATAACAACAAAGTAAACAGGTAGCAACTAGACAAACTAGAGAGACTAAATACATTATTCATAAGATAACATGAATATTAAATACTTTGATTTTTTTGTGGTTTGTATAATATCCTTTGTTTGGTTGCTTATAGTTACATTTGGAGATAGGGGAATGACTCAATTTGTTACCTTCAGTATTTATAGGAATTTCAGTAACCATTTAAATTTCAAGCATCTCTATGTTTTACACTTAGAGGAAAATGAAATGTGTGGACGTTTCCAAGGTAGCAGATGAAACAAGCCAACTTTACCATTGTTCTGACTTTTTCACAATGTCACTGTCTTGGATTTCACATCCAGATAGAGATGCTGTGAATAAATTCTATGGGTGAAGAAGCAGAAAATAAGGAGGAAAAGAGGATTTGCCATGTGGATTCATCATAACAATGTGGAACACAGAGTCTCACACACACAGGCTTTCCTTACTCCCTACGGGATATCTATCTGTAGGCCCCTATCAATTTCTAGGAGATTTTCTATGTGAAAGGATCCTCCAGTTAATTTCAAAGTATAGCTTGTTTTAGATTTATCTTTCTCTTACATCTTCACTCTTCTTTTTCCCTTTTCAAACCTCTGTTTAAAAGAGGGGAGAAGGATAGATTTAAAAAATGTAAACAGTGTTATGTGTGTATCTTCAGAAGCATTCTATGAAATGCCACTGCTTCATGTTGACTAAAAATAAAACTTACTGTATTCTTCTTGTCACTTGTGGAAAATACAGGATATCTGTGCACCCATTATTCTTCACATATGCACAGCAGTATTATCACTGAGGAACATGATGTTTCATGTTGCCAAAATAGCAGAAAAGAACAAGAATCACGTAGTGGAGAACAGGAGGCAGACACCAAACTGTCTCAGCAACACACAACTGTTCAGAAACACAGACTATATTGTATGGATAGTCTTCAATATACGTTAAAATGTGAAATCAGGTAAAGAGCCACTCACCTTGAAGGTTCAAAGACTGACTCTGGTCTGAGAACAATTCCCTCCTTATGTGAGTAAATGTCCTTTGAACATATAAATCTGCAGGACACAAAGCTGCTGCTTTCAAATGTGACTTCTAATATATTTTTATTTTCTTTTTGGTGAAGATAATCCTACATGGAAATCACTTTGACAAGCCAAGTGAAAGACAGAAAATGGAAACCAGTAAGGTTGTGTTGTGAGATACTGATTCTAGGGTCACTAGGAATGTTAGAGAGTTTCAGGGTGCTGTGACTCTTTCTCCAAAAAATTGAATATTAAATCTGGATCATTATTAGCTGAAAGGCCCTTTATCCACAATTCATGAGGAATGAGACAACATTTGTGTAATACAGGGTAACACTTCAAATATTTTTCTAAGTGTCACTGATCTTATCACCTCGATCTGGGGAAAAAAAAAAAAAAAAAAAAACTGTTGAAATTGCATTGTAAACTGCTAAAATAAACTGTGTGACTCGGCCAGGAGTGAAACTAACTTGTGTCTTTAAAGTCAGTATTTCTCCAGAATCAGTGTAATTTAATTGAAATAGCTCTGCGTGTGTAAACAACTCCTTTGTTTAAAGAAGATTTCACTGTTTAGTTTGCCTTAAGTAAATGCTGCCTTTTGTTTGTCTGTAAAACATTTGATTAAATGTAAAGACTTACACAGACAGCTTCTCCTCATTACACTAGTGGCTGGAAAATAAGTTAAAATGGTGCAGGTATCTGCTGCCTAAGTAAGTATCAAACAATATAATTTGTGTTTACAAGAAAAATCTGTGGAAACATCTGAAGCCGAGTCCTAAAATCAAACTACAATCCTCCTAACATTAAGATGATATTTAAAAAGGTGTTGAAACTGTTCAATATACCAGATTCAATATATCGGTGTTCCTTGCTTTCTTAAAAAAACCTATTTTCTAGTATTTTAATCAAACATTAAATTCCTTCCATGGTGAACTACTGTTAAACATATGACTTTCTGCTCTAATATGAATTAGTTTTTTAATATGAGGACCTACACTTTTTTGTGATCTTAATGTTATTGAACAACAAAATAAGCAAGACAGCTAATATATTATAGCATCATTTTTTCCAGCTGAAATAAATCATAATAAATCATTTTTCCAGCTTCCATAAATCATAATAATTTTTTCAGTGTTCTATAGACAGGGTGAAAAGTATACTTTATATCCAAATAGCTGCATTTATTATTAAAAAAGTTGAAACCAAAAATTCATGTTTTGTCCTTTTTCTCTTGGAAGAACTCTTAATTCAGACTAACTAAACAAAGTGTAAGTCCAGTCAAGAAAAAAAGCAAGCAGAACCATTTTTTATGTCCATAGGGCCATTTGCAGTGCAAAATCCAGACTGAATAAGCTTTAGATCTTTATGCTAATGGTACTAACAGTATACCTCTTATTTGTACTGTCAAAATGGGAATTAGAAATGGAACAGAAACTCATGAGACGTGGAATGCAGGATGATTTTTAGCACTTTGATGTATAGCTGGATCGGGGGTTTTTGTTTGCTTGTGTTTTCTGTGTACTTTGGGAAAGCTTTTCAGTAGCAGGAGAGAGATGCCAAAGGAGAGACAGCCAAATATCCCTCATTCTGAAGACAGTCAACTGTTTATAATGCAAAGGATGAAATCCATTTTGTTTCTGATCAGTTTTACTCACCATAGGTAAAATATAAGCTATTTTGTAAGCTTTCTTCAAGATTTTAACTTTGTGTTGAAACAAAGTGTTGAACAAAACCTCAGATACACTATTAAGCTAAATTTTAGTGCTTTTATCTAGTCCAATTCCAGGAGTTTTTTAAGAACTTAGTTCAAATGGAAGTAATAATTGCTACTGGTAAATGACATTAGTATTACTTTTTGAAAAAATATAAATATATTGGTGATGTTCTTAAATAGTTCAAGGATTTTTGAATAATTATGTAACTCTGAGAAAGCTCTAATGTCAAAATAGAAATTAAAATTGTAACATTTTCTTTTACAGTAAATGTTGAGATTTTTCCCCTTCATTTTGAGTTGGGTTATGTAAAAGAGGAGTTATTTGTAAGGAAAAGATTCTACCTTCAGTTCTCACCCCAAAACCATTGTGTAAATTACTTTTTCAGGAGTAAGAACTGGTGACAATGATAGGGGATTTAATTCATCTTTTTTAAGGTTAATTCCAGAGGTGCCTAACTGCCATGAATCGAGGTTTAAATAAATTTCTATGTTAAGGCATAGAAATCACTGTATGTTAAACATTAATCACATGCTGTTCCTTATATGAACCAGGTATGCAATTATATTTGCGTTCCTTTTTTTTAATTATGTGTCTCCTCTGCTCAGGCAATGCTGGATGTTGCAGCGCATCATGGCTGGCTGGTGACTGCTCTGAACATAACCAACCTGGTGCAGATGGTGGTTCAGGGTAGATGGATACATGACTCATCCCTGCTTACTTTGCCAAATATAGAGCTCCAGCATCTTTACCTTTTTCGGTATGTAATTCTTTTAAGTATTAGCAGGTTTCCAATTTCTTTCCACTTCCCACTGCTGATTGTGTTTGAATGGCATTGTTGTGCCCCAGAATGTTCGTAGACAAATCAGAAGCAGAACTCTGTCTTTCACAGTGATGCTTTCCCAAATGGATTTTCTGTTTCTGTTTTCAATATTCATTGATTAATTAACCCCCACAGATTATTTTGAGAATCGTGATTCTAGACAAATCAGCAAGAGACCACTGGAAGGGTTCCAAGTCCTAACAAATCTAACTCTGTATGTTAATTATCTCTTTATTTTAATCCATTATAAAACTACATTAGTATCCATCTTAACATCATAGATAATGCAAAGCTCTATAGATGCTTAGATGATGCAGTAATTAATGCTAACCAAAAATAAATGACCACCCTTTAAAAACAGAACGCAATATTGAGTTTTACCACCAAAACAACTGAATACAAATGTTTGCTTTCCCCCCTGGGCATATGTTTTGCTGTCTGTGTCAGGAAGTGGAGCCAAGGCCAAAGGAAGAGTGTGCATGGAGGTTACCAAGGACCTATCGAGTGTCTTCCCGAACTAATGGCTGCCTGTGAAGGAAAAGAGAATGTTTTTGCTTCCATTGTGGACAGTGAGTTGCAAGCAGGACACATTTCACAGGTAACACTTTCTATTTGTGACCGTTATCATTGTGATTGGAAAGGAAAAGTAGTTGGGCAAAGAAATACTCTCTCTCCTTCAGTAAATACCGTGTAACATTCTGCATAAAGTGCAACACATTCATTGCTCTAATTTCAAGGTACTGCTGGCTTTACAAAGGTTCTTCTCTGCCTGTTTTCCTAATATTATTCTCACTTATTCCCTGCTAAGCAGTAACAGACTCTGGTTTATGGCTGATATTACCGCATCTCTCTGCTCTAAAGATGCTTCTCTAGGTCATTCAATCTGCTGAGTGTTATCCACCTTTTCATAACTCTGCACTAGGAATACATGCATTGCAAATGTCATCATAGCTGCTTTCTGAAGTGGTCTGTCAAACACCATTTTTTCTGACAATACTCTTAGTAAATGATCCAGCACTCATTTTCTGTTTGAAACAGAAAAAGGAGATGAAAATTTCATACTTCACAGGGAAGGGGAAAAAAAAATTATTCCACAATGTTGAGTTGCTAAAGTCTTGTTTCCAGCTTGATTTTCAAGGCATTCACTGCAAATGATAGTTATATTCCATAGCATTCATCACATTCTAAGCCTATTGATTTAGAATAAATGTAGGAAAGATGAAAACTTCAAAAGCCATACTTCACATGTTTTTATTTGAATGTTTAAAAGGACAGTTTGACTGTTCAGCTTCAGTTAAACCTTTTACTGATACACAAACAAGAAAAAAAGTACTGAAATGCCTATAACAGACATCTGCATTTGTAACCAAATTATCATCAAAATTTTGAATTAAGAAAATGTATTGACATCAAAAAAAGGCTTCCTTTAACAACAGATTTCTAACACAATACACATTGATTTCAGTCCAACTTTTAGATGTGATAAAAAATTAGAACATTGTTATAATTAGTTCAGGGAGAACTCAGAAGTAAACTTACTTAATTTATTTGCATAAATTGCCATTCTGTTATCTTTAAAAGCAAATGCAAATTGGCTCTGTCTGATATGATGATGGTTATTTGGCTCAAAAGTGCTTCAATTTGCGTAGCAATCTGGTGTCGTCTCTGCAGTGAGGCGATCCCAGGTAACATACAAATCCTGAATTATTCCAGAAATTAGTATGTTTAAAGCATCAATTTAAGTGCTAATTGCAGTAGTAATGAGAAAAAGCAGTACTACTGTGAGATTTGCATCTACTGCCCCATCAGTATGCCTGGAACGGCTGCTGACTGGCAGAGGATTTGGCTGCTAATTAAATAATTGTATGCATGGCAGTGTTCTCGTCTGATTCAATAGATGAAGATTAATCCTCAGATAAATATGTTTGGCTGGTATTGAAATGTCTTAGCAGTTTCTTCAAAAATAGCTTGTGTGTATGTGGTGTGTACGTTCACACTGCGAATGACTCTCTGCCTCTATATACCTATGTTTGTAAATACAGATGCATATAAGAGGGAAAAACATAATATCTTCCCATCATGTGTGGAGAAAGTTTCATTTCCATGAGCTGGGAATGGCTGTATTGGTTATAGCAAAGCCATGACTGTGTTGTGCAGGGCACTACAAATGTGAAACCTTTATACCTATATGTTATATTGCTTGCAGGTTTTTTTACAGAAAAAAAAACAAACAAAAAAAAACCACGAAAAAATTATTGTAATATCTTGCACAGAATTAAAATTCATATTGAGACTGTCTGTTGAGTATCTTCATATGGAAAGTCTTTTCAGTACTCACAGAGACAGAGGCCAACCCAAAGAGAAAAATTCTTCAGCATCTGTATTCTATGTTTTCTATAAAGAAATAATATCAGACTACAGAGTTAAGCATAGTCTTCTGGCACTATACATGAACAGAGTCAAATAAATTGATAAATATGCCACTAAATTGCCAAAACCATTATTTTCCTTAAAAACCTTTTACTTCTCACTCCAAGTACATTGAATCCATATCTTAAAGCTAAAGATTAGCAAGAAACTGGTAAAAACAGCTTAAGCTTTACATAAATTTAAGGCAAATGGGAAAAGGAAGAACATTTATATTTGGAAAGAAGAAAATGCCTTTTAAGCATATTGGTAATTAATTTTCAATAGCAGCTCTTGAAGCTGCTCATGGGTTTGGAATATTAGGCTAGGTCCTGGAGAGACAGATTATTGGCAAAAATAGTAATGATGTTCCCAAAGGTTTGTGGAACTTTTTTTATTTTATTATAATTTGAATGTATGGGTATGGTAGATAAATGTGTATGTATAGTATATATGTGCATGTGTATATTGGATATGTTGATGTATTTAAAAGGAGGTGATATGTGCTTGTGTCTTCTTATACAGCAAAAAAACCCAGTAAAATTGTCAAAAAACACCTAAGTGACATGGGAGCCTGAGCTGAATTTTACAGAATTTAGTGTTATAATTCCAAACCTCATTGAAAGTCAGGGGAACTTTAAAAGCTGACAACCTAAATTCAAACTATTTGGACTAACCTCACTCTTTGGTCAAAGCTCTATGTTTCAGTGATTCATTGTAAATCATATTTCTTTAACAAATCTCTTTCCGTTTGTAAGACGCTCAGGCATTAAGCACCTTTTAAAATATTAAGTTGATATCGATTGAAAAAGAAAAAAAGAAACTTCAAGATTGAAAATAAATAAACATTATCTCTACTACAGTATTATCTACTTTTACTCTGGAAGTATCTGTGTTCCTATAATTTTTTTTCATTTTCACCTACTACTACTTGACTTTTTTCATTAGTGAGAAAAGCATTTCTTCATTTTCCCCACATTGCATGGATGATAAAAAGGCAGCCTGCTGTGCATATTGTATCAATGATCAAGCAGTACTAACTTTGCCTTTAATTTTCAAATACACAAGACCTGAAAAATCAAGGAATCATAGAATCCTTTAGGTTGGAAGAGACCTTCTAAGATCATCAAATATAACTGTTAATAGCCATCATAGGATGACAGAATTAAATCTACTTCTTATCTAATTAGAAAGTTATTTAGAGTTACTTTTGTTTGTTTGTAAACTTTGGTTTATGAAAGCTGCATGAGGACATGACAGCCTTTGACAAATAGATTGTGTTGGGGTTGAGTGATATAAAACTGCCCAAATCATACTCTTCACCACACTATGGTAAGGGTAACAGGTAACAATGCTACTAAAGGAGTTAATAAATTATGATCTCTGCTGAAATTAAACTTTGTTCCAACATATTTGTAACAGGTCTTGTCCTTTGAGACACATAAAAGCTTTCAAAGTAAATATCTAGATTACAACCAAAGAGGTGATCACCAGGTTGGTTTATATCCAAGAGGGAGGTGCATCTCCTGATCTCAGCAGAAATACCCTGCTTAGATGCATAGAAGACTCTCACACAGTGCATCTGTAGAGTTACCCTAAATTTCTCCTTAAAAAACTTTAAGCATTCAACATAAAATCATTTGCCAGTTGAGATGTTACTACTCATTCAGTGTGATCTGCTGGAGGTGGGTTTAGTAGCCTTGTGTATTAAACGTATCACAATGCTGGCAACAAGGAATTAGTCAAGAATGTTAGTGGTGTTTTTTTCACCGTCTTCGAAGTGCTGCCGTTTTTTCCCCATTTCCTTTCAGAGGTGGAACAAAGAGAGATGTATTATTTCCTTAAAGTCCTAGCTGGTTAGTTTCTCTTACACTTTTCCTGTCGTTTCCTTGCTAAGACACCCTTAAGAACATTGGTGCAATTCATCTGTAAAAGCCCTGTGCTTTTACACCGCAGCTCCTGAGCACGCACAGCTGGCCCTCCCCACCTTCTGCACTGAACGGACACAGCTGTTCATGCAACACACAGAAGTGGGGGGGAGAGAGAGAGATTAGTTTGTAGTGAAACCAGTTTTTCATTTAGTTCAGCCAGGCTCTGGTAATGCAGCCATTTTAATCCAAATAAGCCTGTGCTGCAGCCGAAATGGGCAGTCCTGCCCTCCCCGTGCCGCTTTCACCTCCCCTGACCCAGCTCACCGCACAGCTGCACAAACCCCGTGTCTGCCTCGGGCAAGGAGGTGGGAATGAGCATCTGGGGACGAGGGGAGAGGAGGAATCCTATCAACCCTCCCACTGACAGCCAAAATGGCCCATAGCCAAGTGGCTACATGAATGCTTGTGCCAGCAGGGGAGGAGGCTGGACCACTTCTTTCAGTGGCACTGAAGGCTCATGCTTATTCAGAGTCGCAGGATTAGAGAATATGTTGCCACAATCAGCCTTAAGCTGATCTAAGTTCATGCTGTCACCAAAATGATTAGCAAGCTGATCCATCTAGCAGCACAATCCCAGCATGGCAATGCCAACATACCAGGGATGGAGAGGGGCACAGCGAGCTGGTAGGGAGAATGCTGGGGAGAGAGACAACACCACCTTTCCTAGGGCAGTGCGACCTTAGGTCTGCTTACCCTGGCTGCTGTATCCCTAATTATGTATTGACATACACTATTATTGTCAGTATGACTCCATGTACTATTATTGTCAGTATGACTCGTGGCAATGATGTCTGCAAAAAGCAAACTGAGCTTTCATCAGGCCTCTAGGCTTCCAGCACAGAAAAAGTAATGAGACACATCAAGCATAATCTAAATGAAAGTACATTTTGTTGAAACACTACATGGTCAAACCCATACTTGAAAAATAAAATATGCTTTAGTCTTTTTCCAGATAAAACATTTCTGTTCCATGCTATTGCCCATGTGACTATGCCTACCCTCTTTATTCCCACAAGTTCCCATTTTGGCATCTGATGGCTCTTTACCAAGACCAATATTCTTATTTCATTCTTCTCCTTCCCACCCTCTAGCTTTTCATATAGGCTGATTCCTGTTCTTTTCTGGGGATGGAGGGAAAAGATGGCAGGGCAGAGGGTGATTCTTGGTCTTTTGTTTTTTTCTTCTACTGCCATCCTCATCTATCTTTTTCAGCCATAGAAGCGCCACAAATCACTGCCTCCATTCCACAGCCAATCCCTTCTCTGTTTCGTAACAAATTTCATTGCGCGAACGTGCTGATTTTCTCTTTTACTAAATGAAAGCCTACATTGCTCCCTTCCATTTTTGTCACAGCTTCTCAGAGCTGCTTTTCCTTGTCTGATAGATACCAAAATGAGAGAAACATAGGGCTGCATATTCAGGATGCCTTTTTAAGGTTAAGAGAGTGTCATGTTGAGCTACACAGATTCTATCCTCTAACAACAGTTCTCTGCACAAGGATGAGAAAGTTGAGGACCTGTTGCAGTTCAAGAGAGACTATGGAGACTTAAAATTCCTCAGGAAACCTCTAAGAAGGAGAGTTCATGAAGATCGATGCAAGAAAACCTCAAAAAAAATAGGGATAACTTCAGATATGCAGTTGAACTTTTGGTTAATTATCTGAACTGATCCTCTGAACTCTCTGAGGTTTGCCTATTGCTAATTAGCACTGCAGTGACTTGTTCTTTATGGATTAGGCTAAGGAAGTTTAATTTAAAACTTAATTATACTAGTTTTTAAATGGCTTATAGGGAAAAAATACTTTAATCAGGAGCAGTAAAGAATTTTTTCTATGTTCAGACATCAGTAATCTTAGTAAGACATCTGTAATGTGCCTGAGGAGTTCCACATTTGTCTTACTTGCTAGGAGGAAAGTAGCATAAGAGGTTAATGAAAGTATTTTATGCTTATGAGTAAGAGTTGTACAATTACATATATTCTAAAACACGATAAAATGCTATCAATATAGGATAAATATGTAGACTGCACATTGAATTGCTATTGTAAGAGTGACAGTGATTGTATAGAAAATCTTGTAATCCATAGGGATCTGTTTTTTCTACAGGCTTGGAATTTCTTGTGCCGTTTGCCAATTCTGAACGTCAGTCTGAGCATTAAGGGCAGCTGGGATGATGCAGTTCAGCCACAGAAGGAAGTACCTGTTCCTTCTTTAACAACAGACACACGAGATGACAAGAGATGGATCAAACTGCATGCTGATCAAGAGTATGTGCTCCAAATAAACCTGCACAGAACCCAGATGGGGTACCAGGTAGACTTATTTATCATTTCCTTCCCAAGTGCACAATTGTCCAACAATCAGTTTAAATTGTCAGTTATGCTTTATACAGTATAATAGGTTTATTTATGGTTTAAGTATTATGTAAGTTATAAACACTTTCAAAGCTTTTTCTGTATTATACTGACGAAAATGCTTTTTTGTTCAGGTTGCAACAGGATAGTAAGTAGACTCTTAAGGTAAAATCCTAGACCAACTCAATGAAAAAAAAACAAACCAAACTAATTTATAAGCTTTCCAATTACATTCACAGGTGTTTCCAAACTGCATACCAAACTCACACCTATAAATACATTTCTACTTGTAACACATCCTCAGGCATTTACTGAGAATATTTTCCTTATATTTTACATCTGATGCTTTTTTGAAAAGCTCCTAGAACAACTTCCACATAAAATTCTTTCCCACTACATTTCCCCTGCCTATATTTCAGTCCCAGCCCTTTGCCCATTTAAAGCACATGCCATTGCCTTCTGGGCTGCTCAGCTCACTGGGCCCTCAGTAAATCTTGGTGTGCCAAGACAGGAACTCCAGGAGCTGCACTGTTTTCCAACTGTTCTGTCCCAGCAGCTGCACCTGGCTCTACCTGTGTTTCAGCTCTGAAGAGAGCTGCCTTCATGTCAGGCACTGCTGACAATGGAGCTATCACTCACTTATCCAGACCTTTTTCTGTCATTTACATACCATGAGCAACATAGCAACCACCATGGTTATAATTTTACTAATTAATTTCTCTAACACTTCAAATAAATAAGAATTATAATTATCAGCAGTTTTGTTAAGATGTAAAGAGCTCAAGATAAAAGTGGAGAACAAAAGTTCTAGGTGTTACTTCTGAGACTCTTAAGACAATTTCATTTTGATAATAGTGAAGATACATGTGTGCTGTTGAAAATCCTGAAGTTATCTTACATTAGTTAAGAATTATATTGGAAAAGTATTCTTGTTTCCTAAATGACTTTTTGTCCCAGCTACAGCAGATTCATCATAGTTGCAAGCGAAAACTCTTTTGTTTTAGGAGGAACAAAGGGCCAAAGCTCATCCATACATCATTTATTTTCTGTGCCAATTACTGGCAGAGACTTTTCCTAAGCAGAAGCCATGGCAGTGAAAGGAGCAGAAGCATTTCATGCAGTGATCACTGTTTTATAAACCTCTCCTAGAATGTGATCCCTCTTTTGTAAAAAACAGCTGGATCAAACTGTTCCTAAAGCTTCTGTGCTGTGGTGGTGTTTCTTCTTCCACATAAATCTTCAGTAAAACCCTTTCCCTCTACAAAACACGAAATGAATGTTGATTGAGTGTGCATCATTCTGTCTTCAGCTTCCAGAAGTAAAGTCTCTGTCTTAAAGAATCACTGAAATAATCTTCCCTTTTGCTATACCAAACTCAAATAAATACTATAAGTGCTGGTTTTGCCTTTATATTAATCTTGAATAAAATTGATTAGCTTTATTTAAAGATGCTAGGCTTACAATTAACCCTTCTGGATTTGGAATATATTAGGTAAAATTACAGAAAAGAAATAGTATTTTCATTCAAGTTTTAGTAGTTTACTAAATAAGTGGAATAATATCTTGTGTTCTGGATTTTTCTCTGTGGACTATGATTTTTTTTATTTTTTAACCCTTCTTCTGGAAAGAAACAACACTATTTTAGTCTGACTAATAGCCTTACTTAAAAATTGACAGCAATGTGGTTTTGAGGTGTTTTTCATTCAAGGAAAAATACAATTTTGGAAAGGCAATTTCTAGTTTTCTTAAGCTGTTTCTTTTCCCCAACAGGGAAAGCAGGACAGTAAAGCAATGGCTCCTAGATTCCCCAAAGTTAAGGATGAAGGATGGTTTTTGATACTGGGAGAAGTTGATAAAAAAGAACTCATCGCCCTGAAAAGAACTGGATATGTCAGAAATCGAAATACTGTTTCCGTTGCTTTTTATACTCCAGAAACTCCTGGAAGGTATGACAAACTCTCAAATTTTCTTAGTTATTATGTTTTTCAAGTAGTCGAGACCCAGTTCCCAAACTAACAATGCTGCTTTTACTTTCCAGGTGCATCTACACCCTGTATCTCATGAGCGACAGCTACCTTGGCATGGACCAGCAGTACGACATTTACCTGAACATCGTACCAGCACAAGGCACCACGGAGGGGACTGAGGCCAGGAGCCACCTGGCTCTGAACTAAGGCTGGCTGCAAAGTCCACTCAGTCAAAAGAACTGCTCCTGCAACTAAGACATCTGGTCATTCTGGAACATCCGAAAATGCATCTGCCTTAGTGGAACCAACTTCAAACCTCAAGACAACAGGGAAACCGAAAGTGACTGCTGTATTAACTCTGATGACACCGAGTTAGCCACAGTGGCCTTACTCCTTTGTGAGGATTTGTCTTTTCTTGTCTTATCTTTCTTCTCTCAGAAGTCAGATTGTTAGTTGAATTTTGAAGCATCAAAATAAAAGACTGAACAATTCTGTAATTTGTGCAAATTCAGGGCTATCGTCTTCATTTTGAAAAGTGTTCTACAGCCTGTCTATTAATAGCATTGAAATAGTCAACTTTTTTAATTTATAGGGAAAAATACAAAATTTGATTTAAGAGCTGCTGAAAATATTGATGGATGTGTTATATTTCATGTTTAATAAAAATATTCCCAGAATGTTTTGCACTGTATTTTTAGGTGTAAAATATAGGACATGTAGTAACAAAATTCTCTTCATGCATAGTACATTTTGAAAATGATAATCTAAAGAAAAATTTCACAAATTTATATTCATTTTATGAGCAGTAAATCTAGTTATAAGGGCAAGCTAAATCATAGAAAAGTATTTCCAGTATAGCAATGATGCAATTTATGTAGATAATTATTAAAGTTTGCTCTTTACATGTACATACATATACACACACATATATTATATACTTGCAATCTTGTAGTGTTTTTTCCTGAATCTTTTAGGACTAAGGCATATAAAATTTGGTGTCTTGATCTAGGGCTCGGTGCTAAAGTGGGTAACTTAACTTCTGTAAATAAGGGGGCGTGAGGCTCCAAAAATGGGGGTTGCAACAGGAGGCATGATGAACAATTAATAGTTCTGGCAGGCAAAAGGTATTGTCTAAGGGATGCCCAGCTCTATGACAGTACCTGCAAGGCATAAATCTGAAGGCAGAAGGTAGCAGCATCTATCTTGTGATGAGACTACACATCCTGAGGCCAGTTCTCAATCTTAAGAGGATTCAAGATGCTGAGCAAGTACTTGGAGCCAACATACTTACAGAAACATCAGTGCACCTTCATTCAGATACACTAGAAGTTAAACTGAATATTAATATTTTCACTTGCTCAGCTTTGCACTGAACTGATAAGCATTACCTCTCCAAGGGATCATTTCGCTGTCATTTCCATTGCATTTCACCAGATGAAAGAATACAGCAGAGTTGTTGCCGGAAGCTTTCCAGGAAAAATGACACCTAGTGATGCTGCACCAACATAGAATCAAAGCATGGCTGATTTTGGGAGGGGCCTTTAGAGATCCTCTGGTCTAACTCCTTTCCTCAGGCAAGGCCAGCTAGAGCTGGTTGCCCAGAATCACATCTCAAAACATGGAGACTCCACCACCTCCCAGGACAACCTGTGCCAGGGTTTGGTCACCCTCACAGTAAAAAAAGGTATTCCTTGCAGTTCAAGATGGACCCTTCTGTGTCACCAACAGCTGTGCCTGTTGTCTCTGCTCCTGTAACCAGGCACCACTAAAAAGATCCTGGCTTATCAATATCTCCCATTCAGATACCCATTGACAAGATTTCCCTGAGTTTTCTCCAGCTGACCTGTCCCAGCTCTCTCAGCCTTTCCTCAGGTGAGAGATGGTCCAGCCCCTTCATCATCAATTTTGTGGCCCTTTGCTGGACTCTAACAATTCCATGTCTCTGCCCCAAATCAGGCATAGTGCTCCACTAGTGTGGCCTGACCAGTGCTGATCACCTCTCAACTTGCTGGCAACACCACACTGCAGCAAGCAGAAGGCTGGCTGATTTCAAAGACTCAACAGTTAACCAGTAATTTATTTCATATCTGGTACCTTTAAATTTTGGGAAGTGATTTTAAAATGATCAATTTTGTACTTGAGTGTATTCATGCCCTGATGGTATTAAAAGTGTTATATTTAATTATTATAGGTAATATTTTACCTATAGAAATGTGCCTGAGAATGAGGGACAGTAATAGAAAAAAATTGTCACTAAATTTAAAGATAGATGATACAAAAGCCACCTTTGCCATTTAAACTATATCAATATAATATGGTGTTGTGTGTCAGAAAAAAACAGATTCTTTTCAAATTGTTAGGCAATAGTTTGGTTATTCACACATTGCATTCATCCATTTTTAAAAGAATTGTTTAATCTAATTTGGAAGTTTAAATTTTCACAGAAATTAAGTCTTTTCTTTGGAAAACTTGGCTGAAACAATACATTGTCCCTCCCATTAAGGAAAAGAACTATGCCACATTCAAACAACATACCAACATAGTGATGCTAGCTCTTGTTGCTTTGTAAATGCACATCACAGAAAGTCTAACTGCAGAGTAGCAGACAATAGCTTCAGCATTCAGTATTAATCAATTAAAGAATTTCTGTAATGTCATTTGTGCCATCTGTACTTTGGTATGGAAATAATGTATTTCCTAGCATATTAATTGTTTTTAGAAGTAGTTTGGTAGCATTTCTAAATAACAAATTTGAAGCATTTTTGATTTTTTTTTAAAGTATTGGATTCATGATGGCAAAGTCTAAAGTAATACAGAATTAATTTAAGCAAATTGATTAGAATCAGTATTTAACTGAAAAATCCGAGAGAAAGAATTCTGATACATTTGAAACAGCTGCTTAGAAGGAACAATGAATGTGTTCAATCCAGAGGTATCTCATGGTGAAAAGTGAGAATAGCTGTCCAACAATAGTATGAATATGAAACAGAATAAAAAATAATAATTTAAAAAATAAAACAAAAACATAAATACTTCAGTGATGTAATAACCACCTTTATGGATAAATGAAAGAAACAGCACATAAAGAAATGTTTAATGTTAAGTTGCTCATTCTAGTTTGCAAGAAGATTTTTGTTTTTACTCTCCCCTCCCCCTTCTAGGAGCAGCTGCAGTCTGTGCACACCTGTTCAGGTATGAGACTTCTTCTAAAACTTGGAAAGCAACAAAAAAACAGGCACATCTTGTGCATCAAGACATATTTAAGTCTGCCTCTGTGACTTCATCCTTCCCCATTATTCCTGTCCTAGTCTGATAACAGCATCACAGCAGTGCCCAGCAGGAGCTAGAGGAGGTTTGGGTATGTACCACCATGCCCCCTCTCTTCTGAAGGAGCTCTTATAACACAGTCTGTTGTTTAGAACCTTATTTAAGATTTCAGTTCTAGCCCCAGTACTAAAGGTATCAGTGGTGACATGAAGCCGTCCTCAATACTGCAGGTCTTTTTGTGTTGTAAATTGAAACTTTGAGGGCCCAGATCTTACCCAGATGAATTCAAGGGTTTATTGCTGATGCCCAAAATTCCTCTTGTCGTTGCTTTTAGAGACCACCTCCACATGGCTATCCTGAAGAAAACTTCAGGAAGTCCCTTATCAGCCTTCACCCTGGAGCCTCACAGAATAGGATGCATTTTAAAAGTAATGCACGTTGTATAATTCAAATTTTATAGTTCTGGGGGGCATGCCTAAAGAGAAGAAAGTATCTCGTATGCATCTGCCCTTGCTCATCATAGCCCGAGTCCAAATTCCTATGTTTCTCTTTCAGTCAAGAAAAATAAGCCATGGTAATTTTTAAGACAGTTTGATATCTCCTCCAGGAGTCATCAGTTCTCTATGAAGAGGCTTATTTTTGGACAATGGTTTTTGAATCATCACTCTCTTGTCTTGCCTCCACCCTTGCCATTTAAGTCAAACTTCTCTTTAGCTCCTTCTGCTATCTGTAAATTCTACAACCTCACCTGTTCAGAGACATTATCCGTGTTACTGGTAGTAAATTATCACAGAAAGAATTATTTAAGATCATTTTCTATGATGGGCTATGAACACTATTGTAGCCTTAATAGTAAGTACTGAAACAGAGAAAAGTAAGGCAATACAAGCAAATTGTATATATTTTTTCCACAACTTAAAGGTCTCCAGCTAAATTGCACATTTTGGCTCTGGTTTAGTTGCTTAGATCTAGTGCCATTTAATAGGAAATATCTCATCTGGCCTCTACATTCAGCTCCAGAAGAACATAGCCCAGCTGCAGAAGCCTATCAGCTGTGAAATGTAGTGCTGCTGTGTCTGTCACCCTCTGTGGACGCCTCAAGTAACCCAAGCCATCTGAAATAGCATCTGATATCTACATTCAGGTAACCACATTGACTTCCTGTCACTTGTTTAGTCAGGTTTGTAATTCAGTTGCTTAACTGCATTTAATGAAATCTAAAATAAATGAAAGATTATTTCAGTTGCCACTCCAGAGGACAGGATGTCTTTCATAGGTCATGTGTCATTTCTGTTACCCCATGTCACAGGGGCATGAGTTGGATGCTTAGATATTCAATCTTAATTAGCTAATCAAGCCCATGCTATTTTGCAAGTGTTCTAAATTCTCTCTTCCAAGCAATTTTATGAGAAGGAGAATTCTCCTGCTTTATAAGAAGAAATATTTTCTGACAAAAGGTTTGGGTGCCATAGGATTCCCAAAACAGACAGGTGAGCTACAAAAAGGTGAGGAGGGCTTCTGCTGAGAGCTGTCATTCCCATTTCTACTTATATACTATATCTTTCCTATCAGCTATGTCTGACTCCCACATGCTTTTCTAAAAATGTATCTTGTTAAATGTCATGTCTTCTCAGACTGCACTGCACTTCAGCTGGTGGTGCCAAGACTGATGCATGCAGAATTTCTGACACAGTTTTCTGAAGTGGTTTGCAAAAAAGCTCTAGAATGAACAAACCAAGTTTGTAACTGATGTCACATGTTGGTAGCAGTAAGAGGTTAAGCTGCTTTCACATGCAGTGTGTGTAAGGAAACTCTATATTAAAGGAAGTTCTCTGGAAAGCAATTGTAATGCTTAGACTAAATGAGTCTCTTTATAAATAATTCCTAGCTCTATAGTAAGAGATCCTCCACAGTGTTTACACCATCTTGCAATTAAATATGTTTACAATATGTTTTGTCCTTAGATCTTCTAACGAAGCTCCATACTGCATCAATGGAATTTGAATCCAGGGCTCTCCAAGTCTTTCTGCTGTGCAACCTTCTCTGTTAAAATGTCTCCTCTAAAATAAGGAGCATTAAAGCTTCACTAAGGCCATGCATTAGGCTTCACTGCTGCTCTTCTCCTCCAGTTTAGTCTTGTCCTACCAAGACTCTCAATAAATATGTGCATTTGAATATGGAGGGGAAAGGAAAGTAGAAGACCTGCTATTATTGATCTGCTAGAAAACCCATGAAATAAAGAATGAAAAGTGTTCTTGGACGAATGTATTCATTCCAAATATTAAATTCCCACTAATTGTAATGATAGCAGAGGTGAATTGGGCATTTTTTAAAAATCAACACTCTCAATAACATCATACATGTACAAATAGTTAATAGCTATTAGCTAGATGCTATTAACTATTGGCAAGAACACTGGTAGAAAAGGGAGTCTAGACATGTCACAATCCTTTTCTACTGCACTCTAAATCTCTACGTGAAATGTGATGAACCACATTCTTCACACAGTAGCAAATTTACACCTTGGATTGGAAATAACTCAGTTTATATCAGGCAGTGCTAATGTGGGAAAATTAGGCCTACGTTCTTGACAGCAATACTTTCTTCTAGCTAACAGGATGAAACTGTTTCAGATGCCAATAACACATGGTGAGTCCCCATCATGTATTTTTCAGCAAATCCCCAACTAATTAGGAACTAATTACTGATTGTGGTAGCACAGTAAGATCAGGTTCTGATAAACTTTCACCTTTGTAGCTGTGAAGATTCTGCAATTAAGCCTTATTTTATTTTCTCAAATGCTAACAATGTCTAAAGGGAGAGCTGGGAAAAACATCGAGATGATTCTGTCACCTCCGTTAAAAGGCATTTTCATTCCCCTGTGCCCAAACAAGATTAATCTCCTTTTTTCTTTTCTTTTCTCCCCCTATTTAAAGTACAACTCTATAAAGCTAAACTAAGTGGCTGTTTAACAGTTTACCCCAGTTACAGGACGTTGCTGTTTCCTTGGCATGCTTCTGCTGTGTCCCATCCCACCCTCCACTTCCCTCCTCACAGAGTCTCCCATGTTGCCCTTGGACTCAGCATTCTGGGATAGGATCTTCAGGGAAGCTTCATTCTCTGGTTATAGGACACAGAGAGGAAATACTTACTGGTCCATGAGTAAGTTCTTGAAAGATGCAATCTACAAATAACCTCATAAAGCCATACTGTGCTAAACTCCAAATTTGACGCAATATTACTTCAAGAATGTATTAAGCAAATAAGAGAGGTGCAAAATATGCATCACAGTTTGCTGTATGATTAATCTTAGATTTTAATTGTATGTGACTTTATTCAAAGAGGGATTGAGCTAATCTGGGAAAAGAGGGACGTGGAGATTTCTCAGGTCTCCTTGTTAGTGAAATGCTCACAGCTGAACAAAGTGAAATAATTGTAGACCATATCCACACATGTGATACAGATCTGGTCGAGTACAAGTCCTGCCTTTGTGCCTCTCATACATGTTTGACTCCTGTGTGCAGACACTGACAATACCTTTCAGCATCATCCTTGCAGATATTGGGAAAATACATGCTCTCCTCCATCGTTTAGGTACAGCAGCATTTGCATCGGCAGGTTTAACAAGGGCATCTTAGCAAAAGGTTTAGAATTGTAAGACACGTTCATACAGCATTAGGACTTTGCTTTCCCCCAGCTGTATATAATTGCAGTGCCGTGTTTTGCAATGCTCGCCAGCAATGCAGAAGAAATCACGGCTGAGTAAAGTTTCTGAAGCTCAGGAACACTCTGAGGCTGACACTACACGTTCAGCTCTCTTTCTGTGTGCTCTACAGGCGCTGATCAGTCAGCGGCCAAGCTCCAGGGCGTGCACAGCCACTACAAAACTTACAGGGGAAGTTCACACCCCCTCCTGACCCCACAGATCCTGCAGGAGGGGAGGAGTATGTCAGCCTATGTCAGATCATGCTTCAGCCTCCTTCATGGCAAGACACTGCCCAGAGCGGTGCTCTGATGCATGTTTTGGGAACAGGAGCTGAAATTTCTATTCCAAATTTAAAGGCACTTCAAATAACTGAGCTTTATCCCAGCTTTTCTCAGGACAAGGATCTTCAGGGAATGCTGACCTTAAAGGACCAATCCCTTTAATAAATAAGGGTGTTCTTTTAGAACGGGTCCAGATGGATTGCTGGAATATTCTATTCTTCATAAACACGGGGGGAAAAAAAACAAAACACCTCAACATGAGGATACTCACAAGAATTCGAAATGATTTGTTTCTTCATTTTAACAACATGTAGTGCCTACCTAGTTGTCTGCAAGTCTGGGGGAAACAGCTGGATTAATTTAATTCTATGAGTAAAAACCGTTTGGAAAATGCAGGTGCTTCTCAGGAAATGAACAGAACCTGGAAAGAAATCCTAACATTAAGCAACCAAAAAACCACGCTGAAGTTTCTTTTCTCTTAGTGCATAGCCCTTTTGCTTCAGAGACTGTAGGATGAAATACATTCCCAACATATATTATTAGTAGATTAAATTTAGTTTCTGCTATTACTTTCAAAGGATTTGGTGAATAGACAGCAGCATTAGTATTATCTAATCCTTCACTCAAACCTAGGACTCAAAGATTAACAGCTGCAGATTTTATATCATTTCTAATTCAGGGATAAATTGTATTTTCTTGAATTGAATAGAAAGGTAATGTCCTAAAGTTATTTAATTCTTAGGAACCATTGACTTTGCAGGAACAGACTAAGAACTCATGACCATGAAAAGATGAAATTAGATGAAAAAAAATACCCCTAATGAGAAAAACAGGATAAGAATCTCCTTTCCAAGGAGGGACAGAGCTTTGATTCCTGCAGATAGGGCTGCTGTGAGGCAATAGTCCTGTTTAGTTTTATTATAGTATCTCATCTCCTTTTATTACACCAAATAATTTTGCATTATGGCACAGCTTCCACAAAAGCATCCTGTAGTATTTACCTGGTGATTGGGGCACACTAGGGGGAAATGTGTTCAGAAAAGAGAAGAAAGCACCAATGGAAAGAATTTTGTATGGGAACAGATGGGATGGTGGAATGCAGCCAATTTTTAAATAAGAAAGCACAAGTCCTATGCCTCATTCTGAAAGACAGCAAGCCTCTATTTCGGGGGAAGGTTCCAAGTAACATTCTAAACAGACAAGCATGTGTCTGTTAGACTTAGACAAGGTACCAAAGACAAGTTACATTTCTGTGTTCCATCTCTGTGCTATGCTTCCCTCTTCATATGCAGCTATCCAGCCTATTTTGAGACACTAAATTTTACATACTCACCACATAGGGGAATTGAAGCACTTCACATCTTGAATTCTATTCTAGGCACATTTTGGGTGAGATTCTTGCTATTTCAAAAGCCTTTCTTAGCTATATTCCTGAAAGTGTATAGTCTTAATTTTATAAACTACGTATGCTGCTCTTTCCATTTTACACACCTGCACTTGGATCTTCCATGTTATGTCACACCAACTTGATGTTAACTGGTCTACATTTAAAAATTATCCATTTCCTTACATTTGGAAGTATAACATGTGACATTAATAAAATAGAGTCAGTTATGTCATCATTTCTCAGGGAAGGAAGAATAGATTCATGGTAGCATTTTTTATTTCTCTATATAATACACATAAATATTTTAGGAACCTGGACATGTTATTTACTAATATGAAAATAACAAGCCCTTGAAGTTAGCAGTTTCTGATGCCATTGCTACTAAAGGAAGGCAAGAACCCATCAAAACTAACTTTCAGAAGAGAAATATTGCTTTGATCTTTTGAAAGAGCAAAAGAGATTAATACTTAGAATCAGATCCCTGACTATGCATCAGGCTTATGCGTAACTGGAGAAGACAAAATCTTTTACAATTAACTTCTACTGCTTCACTTCTTTACTTACACCCTTTTATTTTCCTGCAATTGAATAGTCAATAATAAATAAGGAAAAGAACCATACTTTGTCCACAATACTGATTTGATTCTTTTATTACCATTTTTATTTTCATGTAAGCATAACAATCCATCTCAGATCACCAATGCAAAATTGTTCTGCCTTATCCAAACCACAAATCTGAAGACTATGAGAAACGGCAATGTAAGGAGGTACAGAAAGAAGGAGAAATCAATTAAGTCCCTGTTTGAAATTTCTATTTTTACTAATTGTTCTTCCTTTCCCATGACTATGGCCTCTCTTCCATTTTAGCCTTCACCTCACCTCCATTTCAATTTCCCAATCTGTCTAGTACTGCTTTTATTTATATCATTCTTTCATTTGTCTGTTGTGTACTTACTTCTCTCTTTTTGGTAAAAATAAAGACATACACCTAAACAATTTTAAAAATTATTTTCTTAGTGCTGTCACTACTAAGAGCACCTTTCTCTGGACTTTCTGTATTTTCCATTTCTATGCCTTTATCATCAAATTGGTTTCCCAAAAGTATGACTGTAGCCTTACCTCTTTTTTTTTTTAATCACATTTACTTTAAAATCAGTTATAGCCCTTCTGAGAGTAGTTTGGTTTTGATCCCAAGTGCTAGTCACAAATACCTGCCAAATCAGGGTCTCTGTTCAAAGAACTCTATGCCAGCATCTAATTGTAAGTTACAGTAAAAAATTAGCTAAACCATGACACATTTTCTACCCATCTATTTAGTGTATTTGCTGACCAATAATCCCTGTTTTGAGTGATTACTCCATGTTTTAGACCTATCTTTATGGACAGGAAGAAGAAAAAAGCACTCCTTTCCTTGGGGAAAAATTAAAGGGTATTTGACATCTTAAAAAGGTACCAATATTTAAATATAGATGCTACCAATAACACTTAGCTATAGGATTAGACTACTCGAGACATTTTCATCTTTCTCATTTTGGCCACCATCCATTTCTGCACCTGAGAACATCCTCTATGATTGCATTTGTCCCTGGCCACAGAATCACAAAACCAGGAGGGCTTTTTTCAGCCACACTTTCTTTGTTCTTTCACTCATACCAAAATGGGATAAACAACACAAACTTGAATCACTTTCATGTGACCACAGGACACACACACTTTTTTCCAAGCCTAAACTATGCTCTTCTACCATCTGAGACCCTCAAGCAACAGCTGGCCAAGAAAACAGCCAGGCCACAAAGCATCTACAGAAATCTTCATCTCCAGGGTTAATTTCAGCTAATGCTGTCTCAGTCATGAAGTAGTACTGAAACAGTCAAAGGCAGGGGTTGCTTATCATGTGACAGTTTAGGAACAGATTTCTTTCAATTTAGGTATAAAATAGCAGGTTCAAATATTCCACACTCAAACAGCAGTTGTCAGGCCCCACACGTGCACTAGATTGGATCATGGCAGACAAGAAAATAAATCCACATTCTTCAGATCATAAATCAGTCAGACTGGCTGACAGGATGCCCATAGGACTGGGTTATTCTCCAGCTGCCCCATGACGAGATTCCCCTGGCGTATTCAGCACTGTGAGAACCAAGATGCTGGTCTGATTTGGTTGAATCTTCTTGTATTATGTTTCAAACTGTTGAATATGGATATCTCATGATGTTAAAACATACACAGTTCCAGTATTCTGTTCCTATAAAGCTCTTCCCTTGACAGATCAATACCTTTCCCAGAAAATATTTTAATTCTGAAATATTTTTTTTAAAAATTTAATCAATTTCAAAACAACTTGCCTGAGCACACATTTGAGGCAAACAAACTCATTACTTCATGCTTATATTTGGATCTATATTAAAAAAACATTACTCCACCAGTTTTTTGCTTTAAAAAAAGGGGGAAACCCTATGAAAAGATCAGATCTGGGGTACAAGATAACACAGACAATTTCCAACATAAATGCTAGTTATTAGGTGTCATGTAGAGTCAGGAGTTGCCATGGAATCCATTTGCTTCTAAACCAGCTCCTCCTGCTGGAATACTTTCTCATTATTATTTCTTTCAGTAGCACAAAAGGAGCTGGCTTATAGCAGAAATGTTATTTTAGTGTAAAGTTTCTACTGTGCCTGCAATAAGACATGAAATTAAAATCTAAATTTAAAGCTGTATTTCTGTTTCAAGTGTAAAGCTACGTTACTGTGGTCAGAAGAACTAAATCATTGTAGACTTTTTATAGATTCAGTAAAGCAGAGAAAACAAATTGTAGCTAACGCTTTCTTTTCAGCTGTCTTCCCATAAGTGAAAATAACTGTCATATCTGAAGTCTACTGTTTACATTTTTGCTACATTATTCTTCCATTATGCTTAACTTTTAACATTTTCATGCTGGTTATTCTATGCAACAGCAGCCTCGTTACCAGCCTAATTGCTGATGTCCTGGGATACAGAACAGTGTGTGCATGCTGGACACAGGGTTTATTAGGCCAATGATCTCACTTGTTGTGATGTCTGTTTCAATAGACAGATTTCAAAAGAAAAAATGTGATCATGCCTTCAAACTCTTGACACGCCAATTATTGGGTTTCAATTCTTTTGTATACAATATACTGCAGTGAGGCTGGAGGACAATACTGGAAAGCAACCAGCAATATTGGAAAACTATGCCAGTGATTTGTAGCTTGGCATGTTAATACTTATTATTAATATTATTGTTTACTGTAGACATTGACTAGCATTGCATCTGGAAGCCCTAAACAGAAATAAGGTCCTATTGTGATCAGCACTGTATGGAGATACACACAGCCCTTGCCTCCAAGAGCTTATATTGTATGGTCCCAGCCTTGTAAACTGATCTGGGCAGAATCATTCTTGCACCCCTGTGGAGCCCCCCCAGCCCCCCAGGCGGTCAGAGCTTCCTGCATAATCTTCCTATATGGAAAATGGCAGGCAAGTTTTGGGTGCAGGGAGCCTTTACCTTCTAATCTGTTCCATTGCCACCCTTTAGCAGTTCAGGTGTAGTTGAACTATACCCTGAACTTTGTCAAGGCCAACATCTCATGGAACTTTAGGCCCTTATTCACATCTCTCCAGCTCAAAAGATGTGCTCCTTCTAGGGAATCAAAGGAAGCTGTGTAGCATGCAACAGCCTTCTTCCCCAACCCTGTGTTTTCTAAGGTCCCATAACTGCAGACAAGCTTATAGAGAGGTCTGTGGCATCTCTCAGGAAGGTTCCCCTCATTCTGTGGTTTCTGAGACAGGCATTGCCCTTAGAGAAGCAAAAGAACATAGACAAGCCCACTAGAGACAGAGAATCCTTTGCCCTAGAGGGGAAGCAGAAGGGCCATTGCAGCCCTCTAATGAATAGAAGCAGCCCAATTACAGTAAACAACAAGGGCTGGGCTAGGGAACCACAAGCCAAGTGTGACAGCCAGGACATTCCTCACTAGCCAGGGCCCACCCCGCATTAGGGCTGGCACAGGGGTGGCAGCCAGGCTGAGGCCAGAGCCAAAGGCATCAGGTGAGTCCATGGTAGCAAGGCAGGTCCAAGGCCAAGGCGGGAGGTCGGTCTGTGGGTCAGGGGTTTAGAACAGCACGGTGCCTAGTGAGGTCCAGGCATAGCTGTGGGGCACTGGGCACAAAACCCCTATGGCTGGCTCAGGCAAGCACTGAGGGCAGAGCAGGGAGCTGCCAGGTGAGGCTGGTCAGGGCTGTTAAGGCTCATTGCACTTAACATAAGGTTCCTGCACTCAGGAACCTGATTCCCAGAGTCTTCTCCTCACTTTCCACTTTGTCTGCTCTGACAAGTGGTTGAGTTGTGCCATGCACCAGGAGCATTTTGTGCTGAAGCCAAAGTTAAAACCTGACTCCAGTACCTCCTAAGGCTTTGGAACATTTCAAAAATGTGTCGTCAACATTACTAAGCTATTGCCAGACAAAAGAAATGCTAATTCCTTTCTCATCTACGAGCTAGATTTTACGGTAATTACACAGAGCAAACAAGCCCTGAAACTTCCTCCAGCTGCAAGTAGTGGACACTCCTCGGGAGAGGTGCTGTGGGGAAACTGTCCTCTGAATAGGCTCTAGCTTCAGCTGGGCACATCCAGCCATCACATGAAAATGAAGTCCCACTATCAGTGAATAATAGTGAGAAATCAGAGTTTGGACAAAACATTTCAACAGTGAGGCAAAACCTAAATAAAAAAACATTAATCACAGGCGTATGCCAAGCTTTGGGAGACCCCTTACCCCTCAGCAACAGATTTAGCATAGCCTGAAACAGTCTGTAAGCTGGACTCATGCTCACAAATCTGGTGCTGTTTCCCTATGCCCCCACCCAGTACAAGCAATTGATCTCACAGTGTTTTACTCGAAGACATCATCTCCTCCACATTATTTGTGAAGGCATCTATTCACCACGTGGGGAATGCAGAGGAGAGTAGTGACAGGCTTGCAGAATGACCAAATAATTCAGAAAAGAGAGGTTGTTCCCAGCTTAGCGTGCAACGCTCATAAAAACAATTAAACTTGCAACCACAAACGGGTATGAGACTAAAACAAGAAAAGACTCTGTTAAAACCCATGCAGAGAACGCTCCCCACCTTGCCTTTCAACAAAGCTATAAGCACCATGATGATTAGGATATACACCAAGTGGAACAGCCACCAGCTCCAGAGCTGTCAGGCAGCCTCACGCTCTGCACCCCTCCTTTTTTGGTCTGATCAAGCCTATTCTCTGAGGCAATAGGAGGCTGAAGACAAGAGTTTCAGAGCAACAGAGGGGGGTGGTTCCTCTTGCTATTGATTTCGTCTGAAACGGGCATGTGTTATTTCAAAGCAAAGTGTGTCCTCAAGGCGGGTTAAGCTGCTCTCCTCCACCGAAACAAAGCAGTGATACAAGTCTATTTGTGACCTGTTAATTATCAGGTTGATAGTAAGAACAGACTGTGGAACGGATCCCACTATTTTAAGCATTATTCTTTGGGGTGCTGAAATTTAAACAGGCTTCTGCTGACAGATTTCCCCCCGACTAATGAAATAACTTCTTTGCTAATCAAAGCCAGGCCTTGGGAAAGGAGGTTTCAGTGATAGCCAGGGTGCAGGGGAAGCCAGCTCCAGCAGCATACACCAACAAGTGCAGGTCTCACGCTGTACCAGAGGCCTGGGGCAGCTCACCCTCCCGAGGAGGGTCCCCCTGCCATGGGGCTTGCCTGCAGTCGGCTGTACCTGGTCAAAGCCCGCACAAGGGCGCTCCTGGTTGGGACTGGAACAGTGCAACACAGCGTGGCACCCCAAAACAGCACGAAAAGAACATTCCCTCCCCGCCGCCCCCTGCAACGCTCAGACCCCCTCCGTTTAGAGCGAGGAGGGCTGATTCGACCCCGGGCAGGTGAAGACACACAGCTGAGGAGAGGGGCGGGCCGCTCTCCTGGCCTCGCCGGGGAGGGGACAGCGGGACGGCGCCGGGATGCGCAGCGCGGCGTGCCCGGGGTGGAGCGGGCGCGGCGGGTCCCGGGCCGGGGCAGGGGCAGGGGCGGAGGGGAGGGAAGGGGAGCGGAGCCCAGCGCGGGGAGGCGAGGCCGCCGCCGAACAAAGCCCTCGGCCGCGGGAAGGCTGCCCCGAAGCGCTGCGGGGCTCGGGAGCGCACCGACACCCAGCGCTGCCCTCCCGCGGAGCCGGGGCACGGCCGGCTCGGCCCAGCTGCCGCCCCCGCCGGGAGCAGGGAGGGCGACCTGGAGGGGACAGGGACCTGGCCGGGGGGCTCCAGGCAGCCGGGAGGGTGGGCAGCCCCGAGGGAGATGGTGCAGGTCTCGGCTCCGCCTCCGGCCCTGGCGCCGCGGGCGGCCGGAGCAGGTGAGGAGGGGCCGGGACCGCCCGGACCGCCGGTACCGCCCGGGAGCAGGAGGGAAACAACGCACGCCGGGGCAGCAGAAAGCAGAGCTAGGCAGGATGTCTGTGAAGGCACACGGAGGGCAGGAAGCACTTTTTGAAGTTTGTAATTTCATCAAAGTGCCCTGTCGTTATCGAACCTCTCATCCCTGGCAGGGGCGCTTCAGCTCGGTTCGGGCTTTCAGTGTAGCAGGCTCTTTTGTAAATGCAGGAGATAAGAAAAAATGTCCCTTGGCATAACTGTTACTAGCCATGAAGTAGATTTTTTAGCGTTTCTTTATATTTAGTTTATGTTTTCATTCTCTGCTCCGTGTCACAGTAAGATAGCTTGACTTATTAGCAAGAGTGTGTTCAATAAGATAAGGGCTAAAAGGTACTGACCTCTGCCTCCCCTGGAAAAAATGAATATAAATCATCTCGTTACATTTATGCCAAAAACAATAAAATTGAAAGGAGTGCATAGTCAAGAGAAGTGTCTCTCCTCCCTACAAAGTATCTCTTAATACGGATATATCGCCAAAAATTGTTTGAAGGAGTTGCCTTAAATAACTGACAATCTACTAGTGGTCGATTACTCAAATTTTGCAATGTTTCCGTAATTATTTTTAAGATATGCATTCAGAAACGCTTGTATCTGAGAACTGGTATCCAAGGGTCTGTTAACTATTTCCTGTGTTACAGAATCGGCTTTCTCCTTGTCCTGCTGCCCTGAACATCCTAATAACATTAGCAAAAGAGCAGGAATAAAGTACCTAGAGCATGGCTTGAATCTTGAAGGTTAAGATCTAGATCAGTTAAAACATATTAATTACTTCTGAATGGTCTCAAAGAGCATTTGCCGTGTATATTTATGTCAATAAAGCCTTGATGAGGGCATGGATGAAAATTCACATCACACTCCAATTCACCAGGGTACCCAAGTGCCTGTATCTGAAGTTACAGGGTTCTGAAAAAACCGTCTCGGTCTCCAAGCGCCCGCACTCCCTCAGGCATCCCCGGGGCTGGGAGAGTGAGCCGCATCTCAGGGACAGGCGATGCACCCGTGGCGGGGCGCTCCCTTCGGCCGTCAGGGTCCGTGCGAGGTCGGATCCCGCTTCTCACCGGTACCAAATGAAGGAGGCTTGGCGTGTGGAAATCTACCCGTAACTAATACCAGGCCGAATTTTCATTTGTATTTTTTTAAGAAATCGGGAGGGCAACTCACATCGTTTATTCACCAAAGCGAGCAGTGTGTAGGTGATGGCTCAAGTTCGAAGAGATCTTTCTCTCTGCATGAGAAATGGCCACCTTATTGTTTAGGGGAGATTAATTAAGGCGTCCAAATTCATCAACTAATAAATACATCAGAGTACGTCCGAATGTGCTGAAGAAGAAACTGAATCTGATGTGTCCTATAGGGGAGCGGCCCGATAGGGTTTTTCCTTTTTTTTCCGCCTGCTTTGATTTGTACAGTTTTTCCCCCTCCCCCTCTGCACACACATACACACGCTCACGCACACATGCTGCAATACACACTGCATATTGTGTCTGCCTACACAAGTTTTCTACTGTAGTTGGAAACCTGTCTGTGAAACGCTTTGTTTTCGCTCGGCCTTTCTTCAGATACACCATTTTATTTTGCCCCTTTTAAAATCAAATTGCCCTGCAGTACCTGTTTATTCAATTCTCCAGTTATTATCTGTTTTCCAGGAGATTCTCGCCCGCGAATAGCTGCATCTAAACTGAGCATAGCTATCCGTCTGCAGGCGGCCGGAGCGCCTCTCTGCCGCCGGGCGGGGCCGGCGCTGCCGTGCGCCCGGGTCCGGCCCCTCGGCCCGCAGGTGCCCGCGCCGAGCCCCGCTGCGCTCCCGCTCCGCTCCGCTCCCGCGGCGTGTGCGCCGGGCGCGGGCAGCCCGCAGGGCTGCCTCGCCTCGATTGTTCTGCGGCATCATGCGCTCTTCTTTCAGGATAGACGGGCTTCGCCGGGGCCGGTGGCAGCGGGCTCTCGGCTGATGTGAAAACCGCGAATTTAGTTACTGCGGGCTGCCTCTGCCTGTACACCTGGAACGGGGCAGTGCTAAGTCTGATCTCCGCTTGCAGAAGTCATTTGTTTTTGACGAAGGAAAACAGGGTTAATATCTCTGAAACGGCCAAATTCTCCCATCATTCGAGAACCGCCTCTTGAAATCTGCTGGGAAATGTCCCCAGCGCTGCGCTGATGGTTCTGTGGAGAGGTGACTTTGTCCACGACTGCTGTAACTTTCAGAGCTGAATAACTGCCCTTCGGCCGCTTTCACATCTTGTACTTTATCTACCGTAGCACTTACATATTCAAAATCTGCACAGGGGCTCGTCGAGCCCGAGCCCTCGGGCCCCGGCCGCGGGGAGAGCCGGTGCGGACGCTGCCGCCCACCCGGGCTGCGGGGAAGGAACCGAGCCCCGGTACACCGGGAAACAGAATCCTCGGTGAGCTACGGGCTTCGATGGGGCTATGTGGGGCTGGTAAGGTGGATCCTTATGTTCCCTGGTATAAATTAACAAAAGTGTGTCCTACTGATTTATTTATTTTTCCCAAACCAAAACGTATTAGAGGAGACATTCTCCCTGGCTCTTGTTGACAAATAAGTCGTGATCTACCTGACAGTGTTAGTCCAGTTGTTGCCCATATGTCTAAATACCCTCCTAGAGACGTCCGTGCCATTTAGGAAGAGAATTACCTCAAATGAAAACCAGAAGGAAGCTTTTTTTTTAAATCCTTTTTTGTGTCCGCCAAACCCACGTTACACCTGTGGGCAGTAACATACAGAGACGATTTTTGTCAATTCAGTATCTCTTTCCCCCAAAGCAGCGATCGCTTTACAACATGACAGGATGGGGAGGGGTGCGCTCTTTTCCTTTTTTTTTTTTTTCCCTTACCTTCACTAAATGCCTTGCGTTCGTGTTTGTTTAACAACGAGTCGTTTCGGTAAACAAGACAATCAAAAGAACATTTGAGACTACGTGGATACATTTCTCTGATGCTTGTAGACGCCTGGACACCCAGAGGAGTTGTTGAATGCCTCTCTTTCCGTCTTTCCTTTATTTACCCAAATGAACTCAGGGAAAGCTTTTAACCGAGGGGAGATTTAAGGTGATAAGCAGCGAACAGACGGTCTGCTCTGCAAGCCTGGGTTTCGAACTGCAGCCGGCCAAAGAGCAAAAGGGATGAGATGCTTCAAAGGCTTTTTTTTTTTGTTTTTTTTTTTTTTTTGACGTGTTTCTTCTTTAGAAAACTGAGACCGTTTCTTCTTCCTCGAAATACTCCGACTGTTGCCTGCCAGAACAATCTCATTTCAAACAGTTATTTTAGCCGAAGTCTCGCATCGACTGGTTTGGCAATTATGTCAAGCTTTTGAGAGTCCGCTATGGTTTTAGGAAAGACTCTAAAATCTTTCTCCCACCACTCTAGGCGCTCTCTCTCTGCTCTATCTATTCTTTTCAGAAGCCAGCAGTTTTAGGAGCAGCGTTATTTTTTAGGGTTATTTTCCTCAGGGGACAGGCGAGATTAGGAATAGTCTCACTCCCCGGAAAAAAAAAGAAAAAAACAACCACCCCCATATCCACTTTGTGGATAGTTTTAAAGCAGCTCTGTCTCCTAATGTAGGAGGATTTGGATTGGCTTTTTTCCCTCTCTTGTTGTTTTTTTTTGTTTTTTGTTCCCTCTTCGTGCGATTGTTTATTGTTTTGCTCTGTTTGTATTTTCCAGCGTGTATCAAGAAAATTAATTAGTCTTTTCCCATCCTTCTCCCTCTCCGCCGCGAGACCCGATTCACGCTGTCCCGCAGCGCATCAGCCCAGGGGAAAACCGTACATGGTTAAAGTTGGGGGTGTCAGGGAGGTGGGGCAGCCGGGGACGCGACCGCAGCTTATTTCTCCCAAGCGCGACCACTTGGTCGGTGGGTTCGGGGTGGGAAAATGTTCCTGGGTGTGTAAAGCTGCGGCGATCCGCGCCACCCGCAGTCCTGCGGGACCTCGGCCGCTCACCCCCTCTGCCCAGCGGAGAGGCGATGGCCAAAGTGCACCCACCCCAAGGCAAATAAGCGCCCAGCAGGTACGCGGAGGGAAAGATGTGTGCGTGTGCCTGTGTGTGCCCGCGGGTGTCTGTGTGCCCCCACTCCCCCCGGCCGCGCCGGCAGGTCAGAGGGCGGACACAGGGGAAGGGGGGAGGCGGGAGAGGGGTGGGAATGTGTCCGCGTGACGCCGCCGCCCCCTCCGCCAGTGGGAGGCCGGGCGAGGGCGGCGGCGGCCAACGGGACGCGGGGCGGGTCCGTGAGTGGCGTTAGGGGAGGGCTCGGCCCGGGCGGAGGGAGGGGGGCCAAGGGGGGAAGTTGGAGAGAAATGAAGTTGTGCTAAAAGGCTTTTAGCCATCAAGAAGTTATTAGGCATTTCTCAGCCGCAAATTAGGGATTCTTCATTAATACCAACCTCGCCCCCCCACCCCACCCTACCCCACCCCTCGTTATGTGAGACGGAGAGCCTGGGAGCCGATAAAGGGGATGGGGAGGCTGCAATGTCTGTCTGCCCATCGGTGCGAGGAGCAGTGACAGGCGCAAACTTTTCCCCGTGCCATTAATGAGCCAATTAAAGAGTTGGGCTTCTCACCCCGGGAGAGCTCTCTGCAGGCTGCCGGGCTCAGGGATTCAAGGTAGGTGAAAAGAAGACCACAACCAACCACAATCTGCCAGCCTCAGCGAAGAACCGCAGTGATGTGCGGTGCTAGGCTGTGGGTCGCTTCCCCACGGTGAAAAATGAGGAGGAAAAAAAAAAAACCGATAATTTGGTTGGAAAAAATGTGGTGTTTGGGTGGATTCCGGCTCTGGGCAGGGCTGGGCAGAGCGTGCCTCCCCTGGCTGGAGTGCAGCTGAGGTAGACACCCCCGACCCCGGCCGAGGAATGAGGACAGTAGTCGAGAAGAGGAGAAATTCAAAGGAAAGAAAGAAAGAAAGAAAAAGAGAGATAAAAAGGGAAAAGGGAAAAGAAGCAGAAATACTCCGTGCTTGGAAATGCGTCCCTCTCTGAGGGTCTGGCAGCGCGGAGCGCGGGGAGGTCTGGCCGCCGCCCGCGGGAGCGCCAGGGGGACGCGCAGCGCCGGGCAGCGCCGGGAGCCGGGACTGCGCTCTGCCGCGCGCCCTCTGCTCGTGCCCTGCACACCTGGGCCGGGACTGAGAGGGCTGTGGGAGGAGAGTGCGGGGCAGGCTTCTCCACGGGCGCGCTAGATGGGAAAATACACTTTTTTTTTCCTTTCCCCTCTGGTGGGAGAAAATACTACACCCGCCGGAGGCTGGTTGTTGATTATTATTTCTCGCGGCTCCGCTGCGGCGCCGTGTACCGGCTCTCTCACTCCAGGACTGCTGTTGTCTTCACAGAGAGAGGCTCCGGGGAAGTCACCCAGCGCCCTGGGAGGCAGCCCGCGGCCGTGCGTTTCGGCCCTCGGATTGACTACGGAGCTCGGGAAAAAACGGGATTACTATGACCCTCTTCCGAGGAGCTATGCTGCCCGCCATGAGTAGGAAAAAAGGCCAGAAATACATCGTTTGGTTGCTGTCTGGTTCCTCAATCTTCTAGGGTTTTTTTTCTTTTCGCATTTTTTTTTCAATATTTTTTTTAAGTGCAGTTCCTTGGAGGGCTGAGCTGCATTGGATAAATGTCTTTCCCATCTAATTAACTCTGCTTTTCAGAGTATATATACTTTTTTTTTAAGAACACCTCTATTCTTCAATACTTGTTTGCATTTACACAACAGAACGGTTTTTCTGAGTAATGGCCGCGCTCAGAATCATCGCCTGATGCTCCGGAGAGATGAATTGCAGATGAGTTTCCCTTCCACCTTTGGATGAATCTCTGGAGTTTAAATTGTAGCAAGGAAGCGGGAAAAAAACACGATGAAAGAGAAGTCCAAAAATGCTGCCCGGACTAGACGGGAGAAAGAAAACAGTGAATTTTATGAACTGGCTAAATTACTACCCCTGCCCTCCGCTATCACCTCTCAGCTGGACAAAGCATCCATAATCAGACTCACCACCAGCTATTTAAAAATGAGAGTGGTTTTTCCAGAAGGTAGGTGGGACTGCCTATTCACCTCTACTTTCATTTTGATCCAGGTGTCATTTATCACTTTTACGGTTAAAAAAAAAAAATTTAAAAAAGAGGTCAATTCTTTGGGGTGTGCTCAGAGACAGGGTGCCCTCCGCTGTCACTTTCCTCTGTTGTTAATACTTTCCCTTTAGCTCTTATGACAGTTTTGGCTGGAGACGCACGGTGCTTTTGTCAACACTTGAAGGCACTGAGCTCTGCTGTGCGTTCTGCTAAAGCAAACTCGGGTTTTCTTTTTCCCTAGTCTCCCAGTCAAATGTGCATCCCTCACCAAGCACACGAGAGGCCTAAGAGGGCGATTCACCCCTATTTATAATTATTCTGTGAGGGCGAGTTAGTATATGGGTAAATATTTACATAAGTCTATGCAAAGTCCTAAAGCCTTGGTTCAGCTCTCGAGGAAAGGTGCGAGGTACAGGTACAGGACACGCGTGCAGGCATGCTCACACCCGGGCTAAACAAATAAGTCAAGCACACTGAATCACATCATCAGTCTGCTGTTGTCTCGTTCTGAGGATCACTAGGGCAATTTTTGAGGGCGTTAATCGACCTCGGAAAATTTTAGCAGAAGTTTTGCATCCAGACATATTCAATCCCCCTGACTACCCAGCACTACAAAACCAGTGGGCCAGTTTAGACATGATGATTCCCCTCGACAGGCAGCAGTAAACTTCACGTTGACTTCCACGGCAGAAGCAACCAGCCTGTCTAGCAAAAAAAAAAAAAAAAAAAAAAAAGCGTCCCGAAGTGTCTCTTGCTTTTAAACAGAGTTAGGATCTAAAGTGACCCTCTTTGGCGTTCTAGAATCGGCTGCCAAGAAAAACAAACAACACAAAGTTAAGAGAGTCAGAATAAAGTTCTCCTGTGCTCTTTCTCACTCTATTGATTTTATAAAATGTAGGGGGATTTTTTTTTTAAAATTAACGAACATTTTACTTAGATCAACTCGATGGAGTTGTGGTCTGTATTAAAGAAAAAGTATCAAGAGCACTTTTTCTTTTTTTTTTTTTTTTTTAACCTGATCCAATACGAAATTCTCTGCATCTTTTGTTAAAAGTGAGTGTACATAAGAAACAACGGAATACATCTATGTCCCCATGAGTTTTCTGTAGCTGTATCTCCACTCGGTTGGCCTGTATTTTTTACAGATTAAGAGTGTGTGTATATGGCCCGGTTTTGTTTTGCTCTAGTTTTGTCTGATTTGGTGGTTTGAGGGGTTTTAAATTTTTCCCGGTTAAATTAGTAAACTACTGGTACTAATTCGACTTTTTAAAATAAATATGCAGTTTGGCAGTCATTTGGACGGGGGAGGTAATTTTCCCATCCCCCCCACTCCGCCCCAGGTTATGGATGGACCTAAAGTCCACGGCATCAATTTGCAATCCAGTGCTTTTTGCAATGATTCCTTGAAACAACTTTCCATATCATCGAGTCACTTGTAACCAAAGAAGGGGTTAAATGAAACCTTTAAAAATAATAATTAAAGTCTTCATCAAGCCACTTTCCTCTTCTATTTGCTCTGCCACCTTGAAGATCATTATGCGGGACAGTCCCCTGTTTCAAAGGACACGGAGTTGTCCTTTATGCTGTCAGCGCATACTTTATAAAAATAAAGCTTTTGCAAACCCTGATGCCCATGATGTTTCTAAAAGGATTATTAGCAATGATTTGTCAACTCCTGCGGTCTCAGTAGGCTACCTTTCTGCGTGATTTCGAGCAGGTCTCGTCAATTACTGGCGCCTATGTAGCGGGTTGTTTGATCAGAAGAAGCATATGGTGTTGCTTGTAGGCTGTGAGTAATCACGGGAAGAGAAGAATAGCTGATCCCCGTCCCTCGGTGGCAGCGCAGGATGCCTGAATGCCCTGGGGACCCGTGTGGCGAAGCGCGCCGGGGCCGGGGCCGCTGCCGGCCGCAGCAGATGCTAATTCGAGTGCGGAGGCAGCGGGGGCGGCTGAGCGGGGCTCGGGGGCAGCGGAGCCTTCGCAGCCTCATTAAAGGCAAACTGCGCGCTAGAAAAGAAAGGCAGGGAGCAGGCTCGGCAGGGCTCTGCCCTCGGAGGCGCTGCGGCGGGAGGCCCGGCGGCGAGCGGGCTGCAGACCCGCGCATCCCCGCGCAGACCCGCGCAGGGCCGCGGCCGGGGCGCGCTGCGAGCGGGGCACAAAGGCCCCGGAGCGGGGCTCTCAACGTGGCGTGGAGCCGGGCCCGGCTCGGCCCCGGCCCCGCGGGTTTCCCCGCTCTCGCCCGCGCCGCGGCTGAACGCGGGCGAGGCGCCCACGGGGAGGCTCCCGGCGCTGGGCTCCCGCTGGGCATGTGTTTGTGCTTGTCCGGCTGCGTAGGAGTGCAGGGAGGCAGGGAATGCTATTCTGGTTTTCCAGTGCTCCTACCCGGAAAAAAAAAGTCATCGCTTCTCTGTGAAGGGGAGAACAGGTAGTGGCAGCCGGGGAACTGACGCACGGAAAGGACAAGTCTTTCTGAACGGAGGAGGCAGGGTAGGGATGTTGGATGGATGTAATGGGGCTCCTTTCGCTTGTATTTCCCTGGGGAAGAAAGCGATACAAGCATCGGGGACAGACCCGATGAGTTGGCCAAAACACTGGAGATGGGTAGCAGGAGGCTCGGGAGCACGGCGGAATGTCATGTCCTACATTTAAAGAGGTCTTGGAGGAGTCCGGGTAGAGAAACCATGTCTCCGTAAGAGCGAGCTGCACTTCCAGAGTAACTCATACCCCCTCCACCTGGTACAAGAGCGAATTTCCAGCTGCCCAGAGAGTGCTTGCATAGAGTTGGTTGTAAATAATCACGTACAGAAAGATATACAGTCCTCATCGCTGCGCACATGCGGGACAGGGGACAAGGCGGAGAGAAACGGTGTGCTCTTGTCTGCATATTTTCGTGTCTGAAATGTCCCTACAGAGAAGGAAGGTGGGTAGATTTCGGGTCCATTTTGGAAATAAGAGTTTTCTGGGAGTGAAATGCCAGGAGAGGCACACCAAGGCAGTGGCGCTGGACAAACTTGGCAAACCGGGCACAGATTTTTCTACGGGCTTTCTTTCCTAGTGGTTATGCGATCCTCACAAGTTATTGAAACGCTTGGGTTATTCTTTCTACCTCCAATTTCACTTTATTAGGTCTTCAGCAGATTAAAACTGTCAAGGACGAAAAGTGCAAGACGTAGGTTTCTTGCATCGTTTCAGTATTAAACACTTCTTTCCAGGAGGAGAAAGCGTATCAGACCTTTACTGCTTTTTGGTGATAAGACAGCTTTGAAAAGAGTGAATATCTGCCAATTTTCTGAGAATATTAAGGAAGAGTTTCAAGGGTTGTTTGTTTGTTTATCCAAACAGGACTTCTAAATAAATAAATTCCTGATTTAGCGTTCATTATAAATAAATACTAATGTTTCAATTTAACATTAAATCGCTAACGGTAAGGAATGTGGACGAAAAAAATAGGTGGAAAAATCTCCAGAGTGCCAAAGGACTAAAAGAATTTTCTTCCAAAAACGATGCACCACTATTACTATTGCGGGGCTATTCTTCACTGACCTTCTGCAGTATCCAGAAGGGAAGGGAGAAAAAAATTAATAAAACCCAAACAAAAACCCCTAGGTGCCAGAATAAATAATTTTTGTTTGGGTTTTGTTTTTTTCTTTTTTAGTTAGGAATATTTTAAAGGTCTTGTTCTCCATCCGCGACCAAAGATGCAAAAGGAGGGTTTATAGTCTGTCCTAGTGGAAAGGGGTCGTTTTGGCACAGAGAGGCGTTTGCTTTTCGAGACAAAAGCAGAGATTCCGTTTACATAAACTTTCGCCGAATCAGGATGGTTAACATTTCAATATTGAAACCCTTAACCTTGTTTTACTTTAAAGGAGGAAGAGATCAACAGAAAAAGAAAATCCGTTTCCCACGTGGATAGGTGATTTAATGCTGTTTTTCTTGCTGCAAAGGGAAATGATTAAGCATTAGGTTTCAATGTTTATTTTCTTACAGAAGTTTTTCTCATTTAAGCGGTAGTTTACTCTCCACGCTGAATCTCTGTTTAATTCCAGTTTTGATGTGAACTTAAAATGTGAAGAGCAGAACTAAACTACTACCAGGATCGTTGGAAAAAACCCATAGATTTATGTTTTAGAAGGAATATTTAATGAGAAGAGCGAGGGGAAAAAAATATTTCCTTTGGAAACATACGACCATTTTCATGTTGGAGAATATATTTTAACTTGCATATAAAACAGCGTATGCGTTGGTGCAAATCCTTCCTCCCCATATTTCTTCGAAATAAGGGCTACTTGAATTTGAGTCTTCTGGAGGAACGAATAAGTAGTTGGTGCTCGAAAACGCCCTGATTTTTTTTCCCCTCGCTCCAATTTGGACATGGTTCTGTTTGTTTGCATTTCAAAGCGCAATTCCGCTACGCCGGGTGTGCCAAAATCCTGGTATTTCTATAGTGAAACAGCCACAGCATTATTTCTACTCCCATTTTCCTAACAGAGATGTTTGTTTAGTCAACAGGGCTTTTCCTCCCTGTTATTATTATTTTTATAAAGAAAGAGGGATGCTAATTTATCTCTGCTTCAAATGAATACGTGTGATTTACCGAGACAATAAATCTTTACAAAATCTTGCTAATGGCATCCGCAGGCAGTGGAAATGAGCAGCTTTTTTTTTTTTTTTTTTTTCTTTAAGCATAGCTTATTCTATTCCATCTGAGCCCTCCGACGGCGACCTAGTCCTTCACAGAAGCCTCATTTGGCCGAGATTTTGAGTTATCATTAACCACTGCGTGTTAAATTAACTGGGAAATCAGCTCTGTCTGGCGTTAGGCGGTGGCAGAACGGAGCGCTGGCGGCAGACGATTTAATTAAATGGTTAATCGAATCAAGCTAATTCCTCCATACAACATCCAGTTGCCTTTTGGCTCGCCGGTGACTAGGACGTGCAGCTTCTGCTCCCGTGACTCCCGGAGCTGTTGTTTGTCATTTTCCCTGGGCAGACAGGGAGAATGACCGCGACGGGGACTGAGCCATCCTGCCTCTCTCTTCCCAAACAACTCCCGTGCCCAGCTTGTCCCTCGGTGTTAAGGCGGCAGCAGCGCTGGCGAGGGGCAGTGGGAGGCAGGGAAGGTGCTGCTTGAGGAGCCGCTCACGAGGGTGACATTCCCGTCCTCCCTGCCGGGAGGCTTTGCTGGGCAGGCTGAACGGAGCCGCTGCCCGTGCCCGTGCCCGTGCCAGCACGGCGAGGGCCTGCGGGGCCCGGCCCGCCCCGGTGCGGCGGCGAAAGGGCGAGCTCCGGGGCGGAGGTGGCCGGGGGTCCCGCATCCCCGCCCTCCGCGGGGCCAGCATCCCCTCGGCGCCGGCGGGCGAGGACCGAGCTGCTGCTCCGCCTTTTTTAATAACCATAGTGCGGCTCTTGAAGGGGCAAAGAAAACGCAGCGAAACATAAGCACACGTCCCCGGGCCGCGGCCCCCGGGAGGCGGCGGGGAGATCTGGGAAAGCGGCGGCGGGGGTCGCTGCCCGGAGAGGGAAGTTTTGAAGAACTCCTGAAAGAGAAACTCGCGATGGACCTGCTGGGACGCGACTTAGGGAAGACTCCCTCCGGCTGCCCCGTCGGGGCAGGCTCCCAGAGCTGCCCCAGAGCAGCGGGGCTGCCTCCAGAAGAGCCCCCCTAGCCTCTCCCTCTGCCCATCCACAACAACAGGAGAGAAACTCCCTGCCTACGGGGCTTCGTCTCCAAGCCAGCTTCCCTGGGCCTCGCCCGGCTGTGCGGGGCGGCGCGCCAGACAGGGACAAGCCCTCGGAGGGCTGCCCAAGGCTTCCCTCGCCCCGGAGGGAGCTGGCCTCGAGCTCTGGCCCCAGAGAAGCGGGTCTGGAGCTCAGGATGGGCTCGCCACTAAGTGTTTTCAAACGGGGGCATCAAGTCGCCTGTTATAGTGAATCCGGATTGCGCTGAGGTTTCATGACGGCGAGTCCACTGGGGAAACCGCCGTAACTGCTTTTGAAAGCCGGCAAATCAGAGCAAAGTAGATAAGGGCTTGCATCTTCTGGCCACCCCACCCCCCACCGCCACCCCCGCCCCGCTTTGCTATTGCCAGACAAAGGACAGGGTCGAGATGGGCTCTGCGCTGCAGATGCTCACAGAGGGACAAGTAACCCGGAGATCAACCAGGGCCAAGGAGCTGCCCTGGCTTCTCGGAGTCTCATTTCCCTGCGCCTGCCTTCCTCCGTCTTTGCCTAGATCAAATTATAAACGATTCAGGAATCTCTTCCCCCTTGCGTGGGACAGAGGAGCTTCTTGAAACAGCATCGCCACTGGATAGGGACGATGTCCACCCAGCCTCTGGTTCCATTGGCTGTCGACATCAAGGCTTGCATCAATCAGGAGATGAGGGGAAGGAAGGACAGGACCAGGGCAGTGCAGCGCGGCGGGTCTGGCTGTGCCCGGCCTGGGGTGCGGAGCGGCTCTCAGCGCCGGCCGTGGGGCACGGCTGGGTGGGAGAAGGCATTTCGCCTGGTAGCCAGCCCATGAAACCGATGGCATGCTTTTTGGTGTGGAAAGCACAGCGGCTTTCCACTGGAGAATGCTGAGAGAAACGATGAGTCAGCACGCTCGCTCCGCGCAGGTTCCGCGCAGTGTCGGTGAAGGCTGCTGAGCAATGATGAGCGATAGGCTGGATAAAATGCTTTTCTTTTCTTTTCTTCTTTTTTTTTTCTTTTATTTTCTTTTTTTTTTTTAGTTTTTTTTTTCTAATTTCTTTCTTACTTCTTTTTTTTTTTCCTCTTTCCTTTCTCCCCCTCACAACAGCAGACAATTTCTCTCGGCACCAGTAGTTTATCTTCTCAGGAAAAAGAGTTCATAGAGTGAAAGAGATTGTTAGATAGGAGGAAGAGTTTGTTAGGCAGGAGCATATGATCTGTATTATGACAAGAGTATCAAATCCATTCTGAAATAAAAGCTCGATCCATTTTTTAAATTTTTCTTTTTCTGCTTGAATAACACAGCTGGGTGATGCCTTGAGCTTATGTTAGGCGGTTGCTCATCATTCATTCGGCAAGAACTGACCTAAATGGTGCCTGTGGGATTAGGTCAATTTTAGTGGATCTACTTCGCCTCATTTGGTTACTAATTGGTTTCTTGTTTTATAAATCGAAATCTCATTTTCAGGAAATTACAAAACCCATGCAGCCAGTCCATGGAGGTAATCCGTGGGTCGGGGGTATTTAAATGGAAATGGTTCTACAATGCATCAAGTATTAAGCAACAGTAAAACTTCCCCTCCATTTCCAAATGAAATGTGAGCTCGCTAGCTCCTTAGATCCATAATAGATACATCCCTTCTAAGGCTACTTATGTAAATATGATAAACCAGACCGCGGTGGGGGAGGGGCCGCAGGGAAGAAAGCAAATTTTATCTGCTAAGGTTAATGTGGCATAACTTGGAAATCTTCCAAAATAGATTATGTTTTGCTTTGTCTTCGGCCACTTTAGCTGGGAAAATCCTTTGCCTAAAAACGATTTAGTTATCCTTCTCCTCACAAAGCTGCTTGTTTCTATTCCAAAGCTATTATGCTGTTGGCTCTCCAAATTACAACAGAATCTTTAGATCTTGTTTCCAAGCGTAATCCTGGAGCAAAAGGGAGAGCTGATTTCCTTGTTTTGTTTTAAATAGACAATCAAAGGATTTGCAGAATTTTCTGCGGTAGGTCAAGTGCAAGAAATCACAGTTTGCTCCTTCGATAAAAGGAAATTGGATGTAAAGCGAATAGAGAGGAGGAAGAGGGGGGAGAGAAAATTAGTGGCGGAGGCTTTCTCTTCTAATCTTTAAAAACAGTATTTAAGGGGCATCAGGAGAGGCCATCGATTTGGGAGAGGCTGGGATTGGCAGCGATTAGAAATAGTCTCCGATTTGAAAGTGCTGAAAACATCTGGGACAGCACAAAGGATCGTCTCATGTGACAGGATTTCAAAAAGCCAGTTCAGGTAGAAACGTGAAAACGTTTAATTATAAACCATGAGCAGACAGAGCCCAGCAGCGCGGGGTTTCCACCTGAAACATATAGAGGAGCTCAGCGCGCCGTGAAGAACCGCCTTCCCGAGGGAGGTTAACTTGCAACGCCCGTGAGCTGTTCATTAACCCGCTGGGGTCGGGTTATTTTCCCTTTTAGGAGAAGAATAATTAGAGCCGTAAACTTCGATTAATAAGCAACTTAAATCATAGGCGGGCAGCGCAGATTTAGTCTTGAAGAAAGAAACCTGTCACTCAGGTGTCCCTCCGGGTGGGGGACATGGCAAGGAGCCGCCTCAGCGCTGACGGGCCGTCCTGGCTCCCCAGCAGCGAAACCTCCGAGGAGCTCGGGAAAAAACAAATATACTGAGGGCTTTTCTCTCTTTCCCTGGAAGCTGCGTAAGATTTGCCAGCTCCTTTCTGAATACAGGGGGCGGAGGCGATCCTCCACCCTGGCGGCTGGCTCCCCGTTAATTGGCGTGGAGGAATTAGTGGGAACGAGCCTGTTTCTGACTGGCGACCTGCTAAATGCTGAGGCTACAGGATGAGGAACGGGCCAGAGAGAATTTCCTGCCTCTGTAGGGTTATGAAATTGCGGAGGAAGGAGCAAAGTGTAGGAGTGGTGAAGAGACAAGTGTAGTGAAGAGGTGGAGGGGGAAGGGGAGAGAAGGAAGCGAAAGGCAGGGACGGGCGGGGCGCGCCGCTCAGACAGCGCAGAGGAAATCGTTCGCTTTGCTCGCCCCGGCAAACACCTGGGCGAGGCCGGTCAATAGCGAGGGGTGCCCGCTGCTGCCTGCTGTCAGCACCTCGTCTGTTTGTCTCGAAATAACTGGAAAACGAGGTCTTGCCTTTACCGAGCCCGCATGCGGGGACGAGCACGCCCCGCCGGCTCGGGTCCCCTTGCCACCTGCACACCAGCCATCGATTAGGATTTGTAGGTTCCACCCCTCGGTTTTACTCTTACTGCTTGTGCGTGTCGGAGTGAGACATTTCATGGCACAAGCCTCAAAGGTTTTAGTTGACCCGTTTAAATTATTTCGGCAGTACCGTGAAAAGGCATCGTCCAGGAACAGCTTTGCTCCGGTGAAGTAACTTCCACGTGACTTTTATTACCACTCACTTTGCATAGGAGAAAACAAGACGCGTGTAAAACATTAGACAAATCCAGAAAGATTGATTTCTGGAAGGGGCTCCATGGACGCACATCACCCCTTCCTGCAGGGGGGAACCATCCCGCCCACCAGAGTAGCAGGAGGAGGGATGGAAGGGATAAGGTGAATCCCGGAGACAAACTTCGTGGGGCACGAGGGAGTTGGGCAGTAACTCGTCTGAGAAATCGTGAGGTTAGGACGCTTTCCCTGAAGTTCAGGGGGGACAGTTCACAGTAGCCGAAAGCAGCACTGAAAAACACTTTGATCTGGCATGCTGTTTCACTTAGGTCTTAAAAATCAACTTCACCGTTAACTCAAAATAAGTATTTCAGGTATTTTTCTCTCTGAGGAATTAAAAAAAAAGAAAACGCACAAAAGAGGCTTTTATCTGCAACGAAGTCAGTCTAGTTTCCCAGAGATTGTATGTATATATGTTATAGAGCATATAAAAGAAAAAATATTCCCTCTCATCGGGCCCACACGAATCAATTTTTCATCTCCTGACCTTACTTTTTTATTTTTCTTTGTCTTAAATAACAGGACTTGGAGAAGCCTGGGGCCACTCCAGCCGAACCAGCCCACTGGATAATGTCGGACGGGAACTGGGATCCCATCTTTTGCAGGTACTGGTCTGGAAACGACAGGCATACGGTATTAATGATTAAAGAAAAAGTTCCCTCTTCTGAGCTTTAAATTGCCGCCTTGACTAATTTTTAACTGTTCAAGTGCTTAATAGAAAGGTAGGCAGGAGTGGAACCACTTCAGAAATGTGATTCAATGCCGCATGTTTTATTGGAGCTGTGGCTTGGTCCCTCCGGGTCCTCACAATCATCTAACACTTCGTTCACAGCGAGGGATTCACAGTATGTCTCAGGGTGCCAGAGATACGGGAGCACGACTTTCCCCCAACTTAGTAACAAGGTGATACGTACCATCCATGTTCTGAAGCTCAGAGTGGTGTGGCAGGGAGAGGCTCTAGGGACAGCTTAGGGAAGGCTGTCCGGGACAGAGGGACTCAGAGGGCACCGACATTAGCTGAGACACAAATCAGGGAGGACAGGTCTGAAAACTCACAGCACTCTGAAATACTAAAGAATATCAGCTATGACCGTGACCACGTGTTTCTGGTGGGATAGTGTGGAGGGTCTATTCTGCTCTTGGTACACCCAGAAATCTCATCAGTGTCTGCTGAAATGCACCTGACAAATTGTCTTATTTACACTGTGGAGAGTTTTAGATTCTCTTTGATCGCTTAAATTCTCCTTATAAAATACGGAAGCACTAAAGCTCCTGTGACATTTGAAATAGGGTAGAAGTATTCGGGATTTCTGGGACCCACATATTAATCATCCGGTAGCCAGGACCTCTTCTTAGATACTTCCAAGGCACTTCGCGCTACTTTTGAGCTCGGCCCGTCTGAGAATTGGGTTGTGTCTCAGGGGTCCGGGAGCTCCAGAGGGATTATTGTCCAAGATTTGCTCATTTCCTTCCAACTTTTTGAATAATCAGAGCCTGAGCATCGATGCCTGTTTACTAAAAAATATTACAGGGACAGGTATTTAATGGCTCTGTCTATCTATTGATTTATTTATATTCCCAACCCTTTTCTGCAGACGTTGGACGGTTTCATATTTGTTGTGGCTCCGGACGGCAAGATCATGTACATCTCGGAGACTGCCTCGGTGCACCTGGGCTTGTCGCAGGTACGCTGGGGGGTCTGCTGGCCCCGGTGCTTGCCTGCACCACCCCCGCGACTGACGGGAGAGGGTGCGCGGGGCCGGCGATGAGTGCCCCTCCCCTCCTCCTCCTCCTCCTCCTCCTCCTCTCTCACAGGTAGAGCTGACCGGCAACAGCATTTACGAGTACATCCACCCCGCCGACCATGACGAGATGACGGCGGTGCTGACGGCGCACCAGCCTTACCACTCGCACTTCGTGCAGGGTAAATAAAGCACTCAGCCCCGCCCCTGCCTGGCCGCAGGGGACGCAGAGCCAGCCTGGCCTGTGGCTCACCCCACCTCTGCCTTTCTCCCTTCCCAGAGTACGAGATCGAGAGATCCTTTTTCCTGAGGATGAAGTGCGTCCTGGCCAAGAGGAACGCGGGCCTCACCTGCGGGGGCTACAAGGTGCGTGCCCATGGCCAGATTCCCGGCTCCCCCCCGCACCGTCCCGTGTTCCTGTGCCGGGAAGGCTGTGAAAATGGGGAGAGAAGAGAGCTGAGACCTCTTCCCAAGGGGCTTTTCCCAGCCCAGGACTCTTTCATGTGGTTCATTTCTCTCAGAGTTTCAGGTTGAACAGCTCAAACCACAAAATCAAAACCAAGCAATCGAGCTCCTCTTGATGTTTGTTTGGGCGCCTTTTTTTTTCTTTTAATTTTACTCTTTGAACTGAACCTCGCACAAGCCCCGAGGTTCCCTGTGACAGCTTTCAGGTGATACAATGAGAGCCCTGGGCTAATTTATTTATTTATTATGTAATTCGTTAGGTAATGCTGAGCTCCAAGAAGAAACATCTAAACAATAGAGAAGTAAGTGTGGAAATAGACAGGAGTCGTCTGCAAGGATAGGTTTAGGAGATATACTTAATTCAAAGGTACTTTTTTGGCCATGGGTTGCGCCTGCTCCATCTATACAACATGTGTATATGTGACGTATGCACACATGTAAACCCTTTCTCACGAGCATACACTCTTCATAACAGAGCCGTAACTGGATTGGCAGTTCCACGTCTTTCCTTTTCAGAAGTATAATAAAAGCGCAGTTAGGAGGTGGGCCAAAAACCACTTAAGCCAGAGGAAAAAAAAAAATCTTGTTGACTCTAATGGGCCTTAGTTGAGCTCTAGTAGGGAAAAAAACCTCAACCCCGATAGAACCGCAGAAAACTCCCAGACAGTGACTCTCTGCCAGGGTGGAGACGCAGGTCAGAGGCTCGCCCGAGCCCGGCACCGGCAAGGGGATGGGGGGTATTGTCCGGGCCCCCTTCGTGGGGGGATGCCTCCTCAGCACACCCTTCCCCCTGCTGGGTAGCCGCCAAGCGCTCCTGTGTCTCCGGCAGGTCATTCACTGCAGCGGGTACCTGAAGATCCGCCAGTACAGCCTGGATATGTCTCCCTTTGACGGCTGCTACCAAAATGTTGGCTTGGTTGCCGTGGGCCACTCGCTGCCGCCCAGCGCCGTGACGGAGATCAAGCTCCACAGCAATATGTTCATGTTTCGGGCCAGCCTAGACATGAAGCTCATATTCTTAGATTCCAGGTAGAGCTGGAGTTATTTCCAAATCTACTCCCCTAGCCCGCCCCTTCTCCTCAACGCCTCCTCTCCTGTCCTCTCACCCTCTTATACTTGCTGCTTATGTCTCTTGCAGGGTAGCTGAGCTAACAGGTTACGAGCCCCAGGACTTGATAGAGAAGACCCTTTACCACCACGTCCATGGCTGTGACACCTTTCACCTGCGTTGCGCACATCACTTGTGTAAGGAGATGGTCTTAAAACCCCGCCCCCATCTTCTCCCTTTGCATAAGGACTTTGAGGTTGTAGAAATTTACCTCTAGGTCGGAACGTGAAAAGCCAGGTCTCTGGAGGGCAGAATGAGCAAAATCTTCATCAGGTTTTAGTGAAACAAGGTTAGAGACTGAACTCTGAGCTGGACGCAGGCGGCAAATGGAGAGGATCGACAATGAGAAGTTGTTTTTCCATGCTCTTCTTTTGGCTGTAGGACAAGAGCTGCCCTGCACAAATCTCGGGCGCTCTTGTCGCTTCAAATTCTGGTTAGGAAAATCCTTTTTTCCTGCTCCAAAAAGCAATGCCAGTGAAATTCAAATACTTTTGTTTCATTTCCACGAAGTCTCACAAACCTTATCTATGTATATAAATTCACTGCAGTGGTGACCCTGATTCAGCGAGATGTACTTTATTCTATTTTGATATCATGATGACATTAATACACGGATAGATGAATCAAAAGGATATTAATTTCCGGTAAGTTTCCTTACGGAGACTGTAACGAGAAAAGATAAAACCCAAAGACAGATTTATAGAACAAAATCTCGATGGTGATACTTCAGGATGGGGGTGTGTAGGGTTCGGTTGCCGTAGCAGACCACACACATACACACACACCCTGGCCCTACCAATCTCCCTTATTGGCCTTTGATATCGATCTCAGGTACTGAGATGAGCCCTGCCTCGGGGCCCCATGTGCCACTAAGAGGTTCCTAACCCCTCTGGTCGCCCACAGGGCTCTGGTGGGAGCGTGCGCCCCTTCCCGGGCTGACCAAAGCAGAGGCGGGGGCCACGCTGAGGCTTTCCTGCTTTGTCCCCGCAGTGCTGGTGAAAGGGCAAGTGACCACCAAGTACTACCGCTTCTTGGCCAAGCACGGCGGCTGGGTGTGGGTGCAGAGCTACGCCACCATCGTGCACAACAGCCGCTCCTCCCGCCCGCACTGCATCGTCAGCGTCAACTACGTTCTCACGTAAGTGAGCGCGGCGGCCCCGAGGGCCGCCCGGGCACCTGCGGCTCTGCCCCTGCCGCCCTCCTTCCCTCCCTCCTTCCCTCCCTCCCTCCCTCTCCCCGCTTCCCTCGCCGCCGCGCTGACCAGGGCAGGCTCGCCAGGTCTGCCAGCAAACACGTTGAGCGCTTTCATCCAGATGACGGGTTTCCCGTCTGCCTGTTTCTTTCTCTTTCGAGAGAGGAAAAGATTTAGAGGTTTGTCACCTACATATTTTGCTGCCCCCCTCCTTTTTTTTTTTTTTAATTTTTTTTTAGTATAAATGCACCCAGCATTAAATAAAATTTAATGCGGCGTAAAAGAAAAGGCTTTCACGTACGGAGTTATTTATACTCAACAAACAGGACATCTGTTTTTCTTTTTAAAAATCTGGGGTTTGAAGTTCTTAATTTCATCCAGAGTCTCTATCAAAGCTCGGAGATTTCTTTTTTGTTCTTGGAGAGCGATCCTGACAGTGAACCACAAAGAAAGTTGGTGACCAGAAGGGTCAGTTGAACTTTTAAAAAAAAAAATTAAATCAGAAAAAAAAAATCAGAGTAAGTGCTGAGATACCATATATATCAATACATATTCCAGCATTTTGGAATGGCTGACTTGTGCACTAGCTATGCTGCTTGTACTGAAAACAAGAGGCCCAGTGAGGGAAGCTCGGTTGGACTGTTTTTAAGTGTTTTCATGGTAGCTATTAGTTATTAGTATCCCCTCTGGACGCGGCAGTAGCTGTTGCCGGCAGCACTGATGCTTCATTAGGACCGTAGGACCAGTCAGGCCGGCACTCCTTGGTTAATCTTTGGGACTGGATATTTCTCTGTTCCACCGCGCTTTTTTTTAAATTTTTTTATTTATTTTTTTCCCACCCTTCTGGAGACAAATGTAGGTATTGGAAGCGCCTGAGAGGCACAACACTCCCCTTTCCTAAAACTATGGCCATGACAGCATCATGATCTTGCCATCACGGCTTTGGTGCATGCGCAGGTGGCGAGTGTTTGGTAACCCAGTTTAAGGAGCGCTCCCCAAAATGAAGTGGCTCTACATGGAGGCCACGGCTCTGGTCGTGTGTGGAGGGGTTGCTGGTGGAGTGGGAAAGGAGCTGCAGGTCACTGCAGCACTGCACTTCTAGGGCGTAATCCCTTTGGTATGCAAGGTGATAATGGGCGTCGTGCTCTAAAATGGTCCATTGAGCCTGCAGGAAAAAAGAGATATTTTGGTCAGCATTCTACTGTAGTGAGTAAACTGGGATTCCCCCTTAAAGAAAAATTATTTTATTTTATTTTTAGTTGGTATGGGGTGTAATACTCTGTCATTTCCTCAGTAAGGATGGGTATCAGCAGATGTGTTATCACTTCTGCTCTAGCTATTCTGCACACTTCTATCTCCATTTCCCCTATACCAGCCCCTCTCTGTGTTTTTCGAGGTTTATGCTTCCCAGTTAAGCCCAAGCACCTGCTTGGGGTGAGCGGGGAACCGCAAAGGCAGAAGTTACTGCACTGTAACACGGAGAAACAAGGAACCCGAAGGGCAACTAGCATCTTGGAGTGGTTTTAGCTCCAGAAACGCTATGGTTTTCCCAGATCATTTGAGATTACCGGTTGTTTCCCTCCTCTTTAATACCCAAAGCGTGAACATCCATCACGGAATTCTACCTCAAATGATCCGAGTCGGAATAAAGCACCCCTTCAGCGGACCTGCTGAAAGCACAGCTGGGCATCCGACAGGATCTGGGCATCCGGCAGGATCTGCCCCTTGCTTGCCATGGCACGAGAATTTCAGGCTGGCACGGCAAGCAGGGAGTGCCCTGGTACCCTGTGGGGGCCGGTCAGAGCTGTGTCCAGCAGCGTGCCTGTGTCCTGTCACGCTGTATGTACCGTGTGCCTGTGTCCTGTCACGCGTGCCGTGTGCCTGTGTCCTGCCAGCCCCCAGGTGCCCCGGGGCCAGGCTGGGAAGGCTGCTCGCTCGCACCTGCACAGCCCCGCTGCTCCGCTGCGGCCGCCGGACAGCTCTGGAGTGTCCGCGGCTCCGCGCTCCAGCGGGAATCCCGGCAGGAATCCCCGGCGCTCTGGGAGCTGGACTCGGAGTGCCTCAACACTCTCCTCCCCGCCTCCCAAAACGCTGCAGGGAAGACCACAGAAGCGGTACCCTAACTGGGTGACTCCTCCTCTTCTGCTCATTTATCGTTGGAGGCAGAGCCTTTAAACTTTGGTGCATGTATATGGATTTTGGGAACATGTTTGCAGCCAAATTGGCATGTAGGACTATAGCTGCACATTCAAGATTTCCCCTGGAGAATGAAGTTACACCACAGGGCAACTTCGTTATGCCTTGGTATAAGTCTTCAAGCCTCCCCTTGCACTCTTGGCTTAATTGCCTTGAGTGTGAAGAGCATCGGGAGGGCAGAGAAGGAGCCAGGCTGGCTAAAGTAGGGATGCTGAAAGTTGGGACATCCAGCACCAGCTGCAAGCCCTGTGCTGCTGATGGCTGCAGCGTTGACACTGCCACTGCATAAAAATCTACTTCTGATATGCTCAGGTCCTCGAGATCTCATTGAGCCTGGGTGGCTCTTCACTAGGATGCTGCAGAAGAGGTTGCATTCTGCTTGTTTCTGCAGCACTGTTGAAAATGCTGCCCTGCCTTCAAGAGGTGGGTGTAGCTTCCACCAAATAATTAGATAATTATCATTATTATTCTCCTCGTCCTCCTCATCATCATCATTACAATTATTATCCTTATTATCACTTTTCTTCTCTGGCTAGCCAGCCATTTAGAAAATATATGGGAAGAACAGGCTCTGCCATATGCCAGGTGACTGTAAGCAGAGAAAGGTCTGGCTTTAAAAAACTGAGATGAAGTCAGCTTCTGAAACAGATAACTTGGGGTGAAGGGAACTGTTAGGGAAAGGCTCATGGTGGCAGAGTTGGCTAGAGAGATGTTGAACTTCTACCTAGAGGAGGTTTAATTGTCTTAATGAGCTATTCAGAGTTAACATGTTATCACTCAAATGAGGAAGGCAGGTGGGGAAAGTATAGAGGAAAATGTAAGGTTACAGGGACTTGTGATTTTTCTCTGGTGTGAGGTAGACTCTACTTCAGGAGGGCTGGGCAGAGGCCCTGTAGCACTGAAAATCTGCAAGTGTTTAATATGTTTTATGCCAATATAAATCTCATAGAAACTGCTGTTCTTTAAGGATGACACTGGATTTTTCCAGCAAACCAAGAGGGGCTGAGTTGAGCAGTATGTGTGTGCCCTCCTATGCTTTTCCCACCTGGCAGCAGGTGTGTGGCAGAGCCCCTGGTGCAGCTCCTGGCAGAGGGACAGGCATAGGTGTACCCACTGCAGCCAGGTCGTGTTATAAGCCCAGCAGAGAAAAACGTGCTTTCAAAAGAGAAATACAAACTCTTTCATACTGACTCTTGTGTGTTTAAGATGAGGAGAAATCAAAAGAGGTGCAAATTAGTGCTTTTTTGTTTTGAAATAGCAGAATTGAAATCCCAAACATTTGGGGTTGCAGGGTAGAACTTGAAAGGTGGATGACTCCTACTGAAAAATCATTTGAATACAGGAAATTTTGGTGTTTTTGGAGGGCAAAACACAAAAGGGATCATAAGTTTTGGAAGATGTAGTGCAGATTTTTGACTTGCTAAGTCCCTGGACTTCTAACACACTAATTCTTCACCCAGGGGTGAACCCTGGGGGTTTTTTGTTTTTGTTTTGTTTTGTTTTTTAGTTTGTTTGTTTTTGAATTTTTTGTTTTGTTTTGTTTTGTTTTGTTTTGTTTGGTCATGGGACAAGGAGCTTTTTCTCACTATTGAGAGGAACCTGAGCTCTCTGTTTTGGAAAAGAGCAGATAACTGAGCGCCATAAGAGCCAAAATGGTTTGGAGAAGTTTCAGTGCAGGCTGAGCAGGAAGAAGAATCTCTATCTTGTAGATTCCCAGCTCCCCTGGGTAAGAGTGATGATAAAGAAAATACTGAGAAAGAGTTTATGAAAAAAGGACCATGCACACCCCAGTTAAGAAAATTAGAAAGAAGTGATATTAATTTTCCATAAATCTCAAGTTTTGAGAACATGAATGGTAGGTTTGAGAGCAAATGTTTGTAGTGAGTATATATGCTAAAATAAATAAAAGAGGAGGCAGTGGCGTTTCAGCAACAAGAGGAAAGGTGATATTTTTGTATAATAGAAGTGTATCAAAAGTTAGTATAACTGACCTTTAAGGACTCTGTCCTTAAAGCACACATATTTGGTCTTCATTATATTCCACTTTGGATATGTGAGTATGGACACAGAATATTTGTTTCTTTTCTTATTTGTTCCGTACACAAAGCTACCATATCATTGATTATTTAGCTGTGCATGTTTATCACACAAATGGACTCAAGTATTAGTCAATTAATAGAGAAGGAAAGTGCTGAAGTTAAGTTTATATTTAGATTGCAAACAACCTTCCTTTAAACAAATGGATAATGCAAAGTCCAAATCCTTTGACTTTCTGAGCATGAGCAAATATAATAATTTGTCCCCAGAGAAAGCTAGAGAAGCTTTCCTATATACATTTTGTTGTTCTTTGGCATTTAAAAGAATAATGATAGTGGTGTCATATACAGATAACATGGATTAGGTACATAATTGTGACTAATCTCTGTTCTAATGATACAGCATGCATTTGATATAGTTCCAGCTGACCTTTTCATGTTACATTGTGTAACTGGCTGATTAGAAACACAAATTGAATGCAATTTATTTGAAAGATTGTTTCACAAGTAACTGCTATACTGACAAATGTTTTACCAAATAATGTAATAAACACAATTTAGAACAAATTAACCATTAATTGTATCTACACAATTAATCTTTAAGTTGTTAATATTGCTATTCATAACTTTGTGTACTACCAGATTTGAAATGATGGTATAAGAAAAATGCTATCTTTGTGTGATGGCTCAGACTTCAGAAACATCCTGGCATATATCCTTCCTGGCATATTAAGTGGGCTTTTAGGGAATTTTGGGGATTAATGTGAAAAAGCTCTCCCCATATTTGTGGACAGTTACAGTTATATCTTTTCATTGCTTTTCACAGAAAACCCCTTTTTGTCTTGTCTCTGGTACATCAGGTCTCACCTTTGTCTCTTCCTAGTCAATGGGAGAATCCACAAACTGTATTTCTACACCCACAGGCCTCCCTTTCTTGAATGTTTGTCTTGAACTGACCCATTTGGAATTGCCACAGAGTTCTTTCCTTAGTCATAAGTAGGTACTTGTTCTCTTGAATCTCTCAAGCGTGTGATGGAGTAGGTAGGACAAGGAATACCCTGGGAAAGTTGCCCTTCCTTGTATCATTAGTGTAATTAGTTGTATGAGTAAGCTTAGTCATCTGACTTAAACACTAGTGATAAGGCTTAGTGACTTTACCTGGATAATGTTTGGAGATTTTTTTCCAAAATAGTTGTAAATAGTAGCAACAAATTTGACCTGCTGCTTTTCCTTTATATTTTTCTGTATTAATGGGAGCTTTTGCCACTTGCTTAGTAGTGCACAGGACAGGGGCCTCTTTTTTCTGTTCAATCTGCAATGTGCTTTTCCTAAGACTGAAAAGCCTACCGTCATTCCCATGATTTGGTTAGCAATGTAAATATATAGATGAATTGTTTTAATAAATCAAAAAGCTTGGGAAGCATATGTCTCAGAGAAAAAAAATATAAAAGGACTCCTCTTGAACTACTCAGTGCAGTATTCTGTTTGTTCACCATAAGTTTTTATTACAGACTTGTCTCCCTGGAACATTGTTTATATATTTCTTGCAAATAGGAGACAGGCTTTTCCAGGTGTCCACAATACGTTTCTGCAGTTCTTCTTTGTTCATGCAGGGGCTTTCTCAGCTACCATTTGTTTAATTCACTCCAAATTTCTATGCTTGTATTTAAACCAGGTGACTGTAATGGCTAAGGCACTAAAATTGTGGGCCAGAGCTGAGAGTCACTGTTCATATGAAGAGTTTTATTTGCTTGTGCAAGGTTTAAAGGATTGCAGCTCAGACCTATGGCAAAAAAAATCCCTCCAGTTGTTAGTTTAAATGCCTGCATGCTGAGAGTCTCACATGGCATGAAATTCAAGGTTGCAAAAAAGTGTCTTTATTCCAAGGAAGAAGAGTGACTTCAAATGCTTTCCACTTCATCATTTTCCCATTCAGTGTGTGGCTGCTCCAGGCGTATGGAAACACCCTCCTCTCTAATACTGAGTTACAGATCTTGTAAAATGTTTGTCTGGGGTTAAGGCACATTCAGCTGGGGCAATGGCTGAAACAATTACTATCTCCAGCTGTCTGCCTCACTTCACTGATGAAAGCTACAGGGCCTGCTCCAGGGACTCTTTTTCCTAAAATGCCGTGGTTTATGGTTTAAGGTAAACTGCCACAGATTTTACTTTACTTGGAAGCATTGGACTGTACACTGTAGCACAGCTGTTCTTGCTAGAGAGGTTGTTCACACTTTATCCTAACTCTGCCCTTCTGCAATCTGAATGGCATAGACGTGGCCTGTGAACATCATGCCAGCAGCTGGGTGCTCCAATGCCTTTTGGGGGTCAGCCTCAGTGGTCCTTCTATGTGGCAGAGCAGGGGAGATAGTGAACCATGGATTTAGGGTTATATTCACTGCTCTGTGATAGTTCAGAGACCTGAAGAGACAGCTGGAAGAGTGTCTGCTGGTTTTACTACACCACGTTTGTAGCTTGTCTGTGGACTGTGTTAGAGGCTGTGCAATAGAGACATGCCAACAGTCCACTGCTATCAAAGGATTCCCCTTCATGCTCCCACCCTCTTAATCCTCTGCATAAAACCGGATGCAGAACTGGCTCCTGCTCTCATAACAACAGCAGTATGTTCCTTAAGTAGGCTTACAATTTTACTAGCTCTGCTTCTGTTTCCTTAATCCGTTGCATGTTTGCTCTTGTTGCTCTGTGCTGCATCTCAGTACTGCTGCCACTCCCATGTTGTTTCACTGTAATTATCATGAGGTTCAGCAGGTGTGATAAGTTACTAAACTGTTTCTGAAGCAAGATCTTCCCGCTACATTATGTTGTTCTTGCTAGTTTTTATTCGTACACAAATGTGGCATTTTGACACAGCCTAAATTAAGTGTTAACAAATAAATCTCCTTTGTCCGTTCAACAGTGGCAAGTATCTGTTTGAAATCTAATTCTCCTTCCCTCACCTCTCTTTTGTACTTTACAGTGTGGGCCAGGCTCCAGCACATATGTTCGTACTCAGTGGGTTACTTCAGAGGCAGCCCCCTTCACTTTGATGACACTATTTATGGAGGCAGGCGCTGCTCTGTGTGAACAAGGCTGTAGCGTCTGACCCTTCGGAAGGCTTGGGATGGCTGAAGTCTGGAGTCAATCTCATGATCTTTAACACAGTTAGATGATTTATTCCTGTTGTTGTCTTTTGTTATCATCCACTTAGTGCAATTAAATTGCAGAAGTCCTGATTTACTAAAGCACTTGAGCCCATGTCAGGCTCTAAAAGTTCTTAGACAGAACTTTCAGTACACGATTATATCCTGGTGAATTGAGTTTTGAAATAAAAAAACCCTAAGGCACAAGCTTGGAAATAAGAATATTCCGTGGTTTTGCCAAATAGAAATGGCTTGAAGGACACATTTTGTTACTGTGTTGAATTGGGGCCTAATAGAGAACAGCCGTAGTTTTTTAGCTACAAACCACTATGTATAAATCTTGGGGACAGCAATGTTGAAAATAACAGCTATTCTCTGCAGAAGCTTCAGTGCAGCTATGGAAACACAAATGCCTGGCTAACTAAAATTTGGCTATACCCATAGCATTGTGCAGATATTTTGACATAACCTAGAGTGAAGACCTTTAAACCCATTCAGTATTCTGTGCTTTTATATCTGTGCTGTCAGCGAAGGTGCCCTGAAGGCACACTGTTCCCAAGTAGCCTGTAGCTTTGATTGTCTCTGTACTATGTTTGGCAGCTGGTAGCCTGGGCTGCTGCTATAGAAAACTCTCTGACTTAGGCCCTGGATTGCTGAAATCCATCCAAAGGCATTGCATGCTATTTTTCCTCTTGCAGTTTCCAAAGACTGTTTTGTACACAGAACAAAATAATAACCTTTTAATGACTGCTTCATGAGGCCTATCTCAATGGAGTATTTGTTCACAGAAAGGCTGGATTTGGGGATAAATAGCCTGATAACATCCTCTCCTTTGCAGCCAAACTTCTGAATGGTGTTTGGCTGCAAAATAATTCTGTTGATCCTAAGCTTCTGGTAGGATAGTTAAACTGTCATCTTTCAAAAGATAATCAGCCTCCTTAGTGCTCTCTGGTCTGTGGAAAACAGCAGTGGGAGTGTGGATGTGGCTTTACTCCAAAGAAAACTGCCTGTCTGTGTGACTGCAATGGTGTAACATGGGAACATGCAAATGGGGCTCCCATGGTGTTATCTAGTGAGTTCAGGAAAGCAATAGAGAGAAGGTGCACAGCACTGCTTGCACAGGTGTGGCACCTGAGTCTCTCTATATGTGCTACAGCAGTGGCAAATCTCATGCAATGTGACATACTGGACTCTGCACAAACAAAATCAAGTGTTCAGTTCCTTCAGAGTCAGATTAGCTGTAGAGTTGGTTGGAGGATGGTCGTAGGCTGGCAGCAGAGTTTAACTGCATGAATGCTGTGGGCAGTTTTATGGAAACAGTGAGTGTCTCTGCTTAGAGACAGTTCTAAGCATCCAGAAACCCTTGATGAGTATGCATGTAGAGCAGTGACAACAAAATGACCAAAGCCAACTAAGGCTCTGACTGTTCTAGTCAAAACTATGACCAAGGGGACAAAAGTACTAGGCAGGTTAAGGTTTCTAAAGAAGACCATAACTAGATATGATTGTGTTTTATTAGATTATTTTAATTTATTTTTTTTGAGAAATTATAGATATACCTATTAAGTATTTGACTACCTATAAGTGCTCAACAAACTGGAGACTTACACAAGCTGGATTTTTACATGGACATGTGTTTATTTAACATGTTAATGTAGAGTTTTTGTTATCTTGACATTGTCAAAAAGCAATACTTGCCACTAAAAAAGCCTTCTGATTTTGCTAGATATCAGGTAACAGCTGTTGTGCAAAAGATGGTGGTTTTACTTATTCTGTGGTCCAGAGATCTAAGGAGTCAAACAGATTATCTGATATAACTTTAAATGTTTAATGGACCCTACGTAACAAATACAGCCAAGTAGTTATTAGGAAATTATCAAATAAAATTGAGACTTATGTATTACATTATAACCTCATGATATTTTCTTTTCTTGTTATTTGTCTCCTGTTTAATCAGCATAAAACTCTGAATTGTATATCTATCAAAACTGGATGACCAAGCTGAGTCCAATAAGAACAGAGACCCAAGTGGCAAGTAATGTGAGTGGGATCTGGCTGCAGTAGATGTTTTGCTGTGGATAGAAAGAAGTTAAAAACAGTCTGACCCTGGTACAAAAAATGAAATGAGAAAACAGGTTTATTAATTTGAAAAAAAACAAAAAGCCATTTTCCCCAAAACCTCAAGTTCCAATGCAAGTCCTTGCCTTCTTCTTCCCCTTACCTACCCTTAAAATTTTAGCAAAATAAGTGAAAGATCAGGTGAAGAGTAGTTATTAAGTATTGGTTATTTTTTTTAATGGCAAGTAGCAGCCCTCAGAGGTAAAATGTCCTCCCTTGGACAAACCTGAGGAACTCTGGACTAGTGAAACAGGAAGATTTTTGTTGTAGAAAAATATTGCTTCTTCGAGGAAGGTGAAAGTCTTACAACAGGAAAGATTAATCTGATGAAACAGAAAATTATCTATTGTAAATGGGACATCCTATCAGATGGAGTTCACAAATCCTTTTGCACTTAACAGGCCTCTTCCCTATGGGGTTGCAGCTGATCAGAAAAAGAAGGGTGAAATAATGGGGAAGTTCATTGTGCTGCATGTAGGTAGAAAATTTCTCAAAGAGGAACAAATAGAACAAAAAGTAAATAATTTTTCAAGGGACTTTTTTTTTCTCAGATAATTTATTCCCAGATCACAGAAGCTTATCCAGAATGCCATCACAGAAAAGCTAGACAATTTTTTAAGTGTTCACCTTAGGAAGGTTGTCATAACGAAAGCTTTAATTATGGGGAACACAGAGGAATTGAGAAAACCTGGAACATCACAAAGTTTTACAATAAATTAATGAAAGTAATGACAGCAATTTTTCAGGACCTCTCTTCACAGTTTCAGAGGAACTGAAGTATGAAGCTGCTTAGCTACTGTGGTATAGAGTGTAACATAAGAACAGTGATGCAGAATCAGATACATGCTGATAGTGACCATGGGAAATACTTTGGAAAGAGGTTAAAAATAGGACAAGCGTGCAGTCCATGCATCCATGTTTCCCTAGCACTTTCTCCCAGTCT